>CM061750.1:425093942-425728029 GCA_030979885.1 Lolium multiflorum
TCTTCTTAAAATATGCAGGGGTGAACCACGGGGCATCCCCAAGCTTAGAGCTTTCACTCCTCTTGATCATAGTATATCATACTCCTCTCTTGACCCTTGAAAACTTCCTTCACACCAAACTTCAAGCAAACTCATTAGAGGGTTAGTGCACAATTAATAATTCATACATTCAGAGGTGACACAATCATTCTTTACACTTCTGGACATTGCATAAAGCTACTGGACATTAATGGATCAAAGAAATTCATCCAACATAGCAAAAGAGGCAATGCGAAATAAAAGGCAGAATCTGTCAAAAACAGAACAGTCCGTAAAGACGAATTTTAAAATGGCACCAGACTTGCTCAAATGGAAAAACTCAAAACTAATGAAAGTTGCGTACATATCTGAGGATCACGCTCGTAAATTGGCAGATTTTTTCGAATTTTCTACAGAGACTTGTGCCCAGATTCGTGACAGACAGCAATGCTGTTTCTGCGCAGCGATCCCAAATATAACATCAACTTTGACATAGAAACTTTACTTGGCACAAAAACATGATAAGGAGAGGTTGCTACAGTAGTAAACAACTTCCAAGACTCAAATATAAAACAAAAATTTCTGTAGTAAAATAAACACATGGGTTATCTCCCAAGAAGTTCTTTCTTTATAGCCATTAAGATGGGCTCAGTAATTTTAATGATGCACTCGCAAGAAATAAGAGTTGAAGAAAAAGAGAGCATCAAGAAGCAAATTCAAAACACATTTAAACCTAACCCACTTCCTATGAAAAGTAATCTTGTAAATAAACAAGTCATATAAGCATAATGCAATAAGCATAGAAAGGCAACACAAGCGCAACTTCAAGATTCTCAACATAAAGAGGGGAAACTTAATATTATTAAGATGCATATAACCATGTTTCCCTCTCTCATAATAATTTTCAGTAGCATCATGAACAAACTCAACAATATAACTATCACATAAAGCATTCTTGTCATGAGCTACATGCATAAAATCATTACTCTCCACATAAGCATAATCATTACTATTAATTGTAGTGGGAGCAAATTCAATAAAATAGCTATCATTATTCTCATCACCATAATCATCATATATAGGAGGCATATTGTAATCATAATTAATTTTCTCCTCAATAGTAGGTGGACTGAAAATATCATATTCATCATTGCAAGCATCATATATAGGAGGTAAAGTATCATCCAAGTAAATTTTCTCCTCCATGCTTGGGGGACTAAAAATATCACAACCAGCTTCCCCAAGCTTAAATTCTTCCATAGCTTTAGCAATAATGGTGTTCAAAGAGTTCATGCTAATAACATTGCTACAACTATTTTGCAAACAAAGTTCCATGGGTTTTTTAATTTTCTCTTCAAACACACACTACAAGAAAAGTTCTGATAGACAACGTCTCAAAATCGTCCGCTAAGGGGTATTTTTCGTCGCCTATGGGCCTAACCCGACGATATGGGTTCCGTTGTCGAAACTGCGTCAGGCAAAGTCCAACGACGATTTTTTCGGTCCGTCGCGCTTGGGCGCCCTTCCGCCACGGAAAATCGGACCGTTGCGGAAGTGTTTTCGGGAGCCCGTTGACTGCTGACGTCATGCAAACTGACACGTGGCAGACGCCGTTAACTGGCAGTTAACGGCGTTAACCGGCTGAAACCCCGTGGTAGATGGTAGGCCCACACGAGGCCTGCCACGTCTTAAGCGGGCCGGGCCAGATGACATAGTTTGACCGGTCAACTATATAGCTGGGCTGGTCCATTAGTTACGTGGGCCGGGCCTAACCTCTAAGGTTGACTGGTCAAAACTTAAATGGGCCGGCCCATTTAACATGTGGGGTCCACCTTACAGAACTGGGCCGGCCCATTTAGTGTGTGGGGTCCACCGTATAGCAGTGGGCCGGCCCAACAAGCTAGTGGGCCGGGCCAAAACACAGTGGGTCCCACTTTCCGTTAAAGGGTCGGCCCATTTAGTTTGTGGGGTCCACCATATAGCAGTGGGCCGGCCCAACAAAATAGTGGGCCGGGCCAAAAACACAGTGGGTCCCACTTTCCGTTAAAGGGCCGCCCATTTAGTTTGTGGGGTCCACTATATAGCAAGTGGGCCGCCCAACAAAATAGTGGGCCGGGCCAAAAACACGGTGGGTCCCACTTTCCGTTAAAGGGCCGCCCATTTAGTACGTGGGGTCCACCATATAGCAAGTGGGCGCCCAAGAAGATAGTGGGGGGCCAAAAACACAGTGGGTCCCACTTTCCTTAAAGGGCCGGCCCAATTAGTATGTGGGGTCCACCATATAGCAGGTGGGCGGCCCAACAAGATAGTGGGCCGGGCCAAAAACACAGGGTCCCACTTTCCTCTTAAAGGGCCGCCCATTTAATATGTGGGGTCCACCACAAAAGCAAATGGGCTGGCCCAACAAATTAGTGGGACGGGCCAAAAGCACAGGTGGGTCCCACTTTCCTTTTAAAGGGCCGGCCCAATTAGTATGTGGGGTCCACCATATAGCAGGTGGGCCGGCCCAATTAGTTTGTGGGGTCCACCATATAGCAGTGGGCCGGCCCAACAAGATAGTGGGCCGGGCCAAAAACACAGGCGGGTCCCTCTTTCCTCTTAAAGGGCCGGCCCATTTAGTATGTGGGGTCCACCACAAAAGCAATTGGGCTGGCCCAACTAAGTAGTGGGTGGGGTCCACCTTAAAGCAAGTGGGCCAGCCCAACTAGAGTGTGGGGTCCACCGTCAATCAAATGGGCTGGCCCAATAAGTAAGTGGGCCAGCCCAATAAGTAAGTGGGCCAGCCCGTTTAGTTGCTGTTTATATGCTGGCATAATATGGGCTTTAGGAATTTGCGGGCAGGCACATATGTGATTTCGCTTAAATGGGCCGTTTAAGGGATGGGAATTCGTGATTTAGATACTGAGAATATTTACGCAGCATTGATTTCTGTCGGATAGCCTCACTTACCACAAGCACCAAAGAAAAAATGCGCGAAAGAACTATAAAAACTAACTAAATATTACATCAGCTGCAAGGCATTGAAAAAATATTACAGAACCCAGAGAAATTGAATGGTAATTAAACCTAGCAATACAATGAAGCGATCCGGCAATCTTTTAAGTTGTCCATGCAGCACCTATATCTGAAACAAAGACATTACAAGTTAAGACAACAACAATGGAAAGGCAAAGACACTACAATATTGTTTGCCAAAGAATTTGGAACTCATCATTTCGTCGTTATAACAAGATCATTGTAATGCGCACAATAAGCAAACAAAGAGTGCATGCCGCATACCAACAGCCAATATAACAGAGCATGTTAGAATGAAACAACAGACTTACTACTGTCGAGTCCCATGCAAACCAACATGTTCAGGGAGTACAAAATTGGCATGAACAACAGAGTAGCAGGCTATAAATTTTGTAACAACGACTGAGCAAGATGAAGTTATGATGGCTACATCTACAGAGCAGGGAATGTAAACCAAAAAATAGAAGTTACGATGGCAAAAGCTAAAGAGGAGGGAATGTGAACCAACATGTGCCAAGTGCAATTACTTCACTTTGGCCGTGAACTAAATAATACTCCTGAACTTATAGTGAAGGGGATGCAAATCAAGATGTTTCGGGATATAAACTTGTAATGAGCAACACATGGAGGATAGTTAATGCTGGAGCTTAGGATGGACCAGATACAGAATATAGTGGGATCACCTGTGAACTTGTATAAGAGGGAATGCAAACCAATATGTTCAGCTTTCCATATGTGAGCGTCATGCCAAGTCAGAGAAACAAGTCAATAATGCAGCTTTTGAAGAACAAGATGGCACGCAAAATTATTATCTAGTAGTATGACAAGTTTATTTGTACTACAGGCTAGATAGCAGAGTGATAGCATGCCAAACTAAGTCCTTACTTTGTTAGCTTACAATGAACTAGATACAAAACAATGGCATCACCTGTAGTACAGGGAATGCAAGCCAACATGTTCATGGAGTAAAAAATTTGCACAAACAACATAGTAGCAGGCCATAATTTTTGTAACAACGACTGAGCAAGATAAAGTTATGATGGCTAGATCTACAGAGCAGGGAATGTAAACCAAATATAGAAGTTACGATGCCAAAAGCTATAGAGCAGGGAATGCGAACCAACATGTGCAATTACTTAAAATTGGCCATGAACTAAATAATAGCAGGATGTTACTATAATACCTACAGTATAATTTTTGTAACAACGACTGAGCAAGATAGAAGTTATGATGGCTACATCTACAGAGCAGGGAATGCAAACCAAAATGTTCAATCGCTTAAAGTTAGCAATGAAGTAGAAAATAGCAACGTGTTACGGTCATAGCTAGGAATGAACTAAAAGAGCTTCAGACAAACAAGCATCTGAACCCAGAACATGGCGCTAAAACAAGGGACTTACATTAGGAGAAGCACTCTGTGGGAGTCACAGCAGATCTTCCTGGGGTTGATAGATCCGGTGATGAAGTACGCTACATGTGCTACTTGGGGTTGGAGAGACGGCCATTACACTTCATGGTTACTCATCTCATCTGCAAAAACGTAACGGCGCGTCGTTAGCACAAACAGGTTCCCCCAAGATTAAACAAGAACTTGCAGGCAAGCAATAGAAAAGCGACAGTAGAAGAGTTTAGATCATGCACTGCGCCGGTGAAGCAGATCCGGTTCATGCACAGCGGTGTCGGTGAGCAAGATCCGATGCGGTGGACGACGGATCCGGCGAAGCGGCTCCGGCGGGGTGGACGATACCGCAGCTGAAGCGACTGCGGTAGACTGCTGGATGAGCATATGGTTTCGAGGTTCGGCGGGGATGATCCGGTCCGGTTGATGACGGCGTCGATGAAGCGGCTCCGGCAGGCAGCCGGATGACGAGGATCGCGAGGGCTCGGGTAGGCCAGGGAAGTCCGGCGGGGATGTTCCGGTGCGGTGGTCGTGGAGGTGGTAGAGAGAGGGACTTGAGAAGTTCCGGTGGGTGGTCTCAGATGAGAGACTGAAGGAAATGTATTTTTTTTGGGAGGGTTTCCGGGCTAGGGAGGTGGTGATCGAAAAAATGACGGGCAAACCCCTCACCAACCGACTTTGCTGTCATCTCCACAGGGGTAGAATGGGAATTTGGAAGCGTGTGAAATTTTTGTATTTTGTGGGCGGGAAGTTTTGCCGCTATGAGATTTTGAATTTCGCTAAGGTACAAGTATAATGATAAAAAATTGTGACACCGTACTAGTACCTCTGTTCATGGCCGAGTGCAAAATCAAATCATCATCACGTTGAATATAGGTCACTACCATGATCATGATCTATCTTCTTAATCCCATTCAAAAATGCGTTTGAAATATTTCAGGATTGGTGGGAGATTTTGCCGCCCGACAGAGATTAAATTAAACCACACGTTCGACAATTCAAACTTGAGACCTTGGCTATGATACCATTTAAGTTCGAACTGATTCAAAAAAGGCTAGGCAATTAATTTATATAACATCCACAGGAACAACTACCAAGTTGATCCCAACCGCAGATAAATGCATCCACCAACAAAAGTCTGAACGGTGCCTTAATCTAAGGAAACATTTCACAAGACCAATGTACTCACTATGTTAGTGTTCATCTCCAATTATCTATGGCATTTTCTTAGTCTTTGGGAGATTATAACGAACTTGATTGGCCTCGTGCAGTAGGGCATCACATGCTTCTAATCTCGATCTCAACATGTCAACTTTTGTTCTTAGCATAGCTGTTGCAACTCGTTCTACTTGGAGTTGTTCCTCCAAAACTTGAGCAGAGAAAGACTTGGACTTGGGCTTCAAAACCCAGCATTTCGCAGGAAAGAGTTTTTGGTGATATCTTTATCTTTCCCGGGTTTTGCCATCTCAAATTTCATATTAGCCAGACAAGTTTTGAGTAGTGTAAAAAGAAAAGTTATTACAGAGAAAAATGCAGATGGTAGATTTAATGTGTACGAACTACTTTTAATCATACAAGTTGACATGCCTGACTATAATAAGGACCATCTATCTTGCTAGCAGGCATAATTATTAATGGGCTACCATGTACGGGAACCGTATCCTCTAACGTGAAGGAGCTAAGTCAGGAAAAATAAAGAAGCAAAGTCAGGCTTCTGTAGCATAAGTACAAGGTTATGCACTGTCTTTAACTAATAAAGGTGATTACTGTAGATGTTTAAAAACTAAACTAAATTTTATTACACCATAATTTTCTCTGCATGTAATTACTTCAAATGCAAGACACAAGTTTGTATTGTGCAAATTAATTTAAATTATTTGGATTTTAGACATATGGTTTGGGGGAAGGAAAGTTAGAGTACTGTAGCTTCTCTAACTTTTCACCTTCAAGTTAGAGTACTGTAGCTTCTCTAACTTTTCACCCATGTACGTAGTCCTTCCAAGAAACAGCCGTTATTGCATTACGAGCAGAAAATAGTTCACACGTGCGCTCAGATTCAAATTTTCAGCATGCAGTCGATTTATGGTTTAATTGAAGTACACATCAGGAAATTATTTCACACAAAATACAGCAGCCACATGGAACATATCTAATTTTAGTACAACAACAAAATTTGCAATTATTACAGACCACGAAATTTTGAACGAAATTTTGAGCAGTAATTAGTTACAGCATTGGCATCAGCAGTCCACTTGACTGAACAACAGAATCAAAGTTTATTTAGACACCTTCAATTCCCAGACACATCACAACTGGCTTACCATGACAAGTGCATAGGAGATTCTTTAGAACATTTTCTGTCAAAGTTTGCCTATTTTTCAATTCATGTATCTCTTGGCGTGTCTTGGCAATTAATTCATCAGCATCTTTGTTTTCCCGCCCAAATATATCAACTGCCTCTTGGAGTGCATCCCCGAAATCTCTTTGTGCCGGATTAAGTTGACCAATAGATACCATGGGCCTATGCGAGCAATATGCACTCTCACTGCTGCTTTGTGAAACATCAATACTTGAGGCATTGGCCCTTGCTTCTGGCATTGTAGCTTTATTTGAAGCCTGAAATTTAGATAAAACAAGTTACAACATCATATGATGCAATAAAAGACCTCCAATTTCAAGAACATCATTGAGCTGATATAACACAACAAGCAATCAAAAATAGAGCCTCGTACATCTATTTCTTCTGGAATGGTTGGTGTACCGGACTCAGTGGACCAATGAGAGCACGTGCCACTGTCACTGTTGCTCTGTGAAATGACCGCAACACTTGATAAATGGGTTGTCCCTACTGACATTACAGCTTTGTTTGCAGGCTGAAACTAAGACAAAACAAGTTAAAATGCAATACAATACAAGGCAAACAAACAGCATTGTTGACATAATTTTGAAAGAACCATGGGCAGATACAACAAAGAAACCAGTTAAGCCACATGCCTCTTAGAACAAACCAAACTAGATCATGGCGATGATGTATACAATGAACCAAGCAACTAGACATCATGTGCCCAATAACGAAGCCAGGTCACTGCACAGAAGAAATCTAGCAAATAGCCAAATACAGTCAAAAGATGTGCATGTTGGATTTGATACTATTAGGAAAATAATGTATGATTGATTTAAGCATGACTCAGATAGTGCCTTCGACATCGCAGAAGGTCAATGCAACAATTAATTGTATGGCTTGTATGAAGTGCCATAACATTTAAATTAAGCATAACGAGGCATTGCTTAATCTGAGAACTGAGTGCTAGCTCAGTGGCAAGGCTTGCGAGTGCGCAGCCAGCCCACCCGGGTTCGAGTCCCAACAGGACCGAATTAAACGGGGTGTTATCTAGCGCGTATAAATTCGCTGCTAGAGAGGTCTCATCATCTATCTCACAACGTATAGACAAGGGAGGGAATCTTCCTACGTTGGTCAACGTTTAGGCAATGCTTAATCTTGAATTCATGATCAAACTCAAACAAAAAAGGGCATATAACAAGTAGCACCATGTGCATCATGTATAATAGATTACTAGAAACTGAATGAAGCAATTGAACATGGAGCGTATTATATAAACAGCCAGATCATTTGAATATGGATATACCACATCATGTCAATGGGACTCAGAAAAACAAAGCTAGACATTTAAACAAGTAATATAACTATTTTTTCACCATGTTTCAAGTAGAATAGGAAGCTAGGTTAGGAATAAAGCAATCATGTTTCAAGTAGAATAGGAAGCTAGGTTAGGAATAAAGCAATAAAAAAACACAAAGTGCATCATTTCAGCTAGGATCATTTCTATCAAACTTCATGCACTAGCCATGGAACAACAGGCAAACTCAATGAAGCAACAGGCAAAAAATTAACATAATAGAATTTCAGGACTTGTATTAACATAGCCAAATCATGTAACTTATACCCAGGCATGCCGGATGCCAGATGGGTCAAAGGCAGTGTGCAATGTTCCATATGGTCATTGTTTATATTTTATTAGATTCCATTAGGCAACTTAGGTAGTGCAACATACAGAAAATGATGCAATTGAACTATGCACAGGAGGTAAATTAACATTCCAAAAAAAACAGGGAACTTACGTGAGCTTTTTTTTGAGTCACACGGACCTCATCGGGTACTTGGACAGAAGAACCTGGTGCCTCACTGTTTCTCCTCTGCATGAAGGAGAGGCCAATTGTAAACAGAAACAGGTCCAAGATATAGAAGTTTGCATTAAGCAATATACAAAAAACAGCAGGTACTTACATGATTATAGGCGAGCTTTACTCTACGTTTATGAGTGTAAGATGTGCCTGCTGCACGTGTAATAATAACAAACAGTTACGAGTCACGGCTTTGCTATAATTAAATTGACACCAAATAGTAGTAGAAGCCATGGTTCAAAAAAGCGTACGCCTAGGTACGCTTAAGCGCGCTTAAGCGCTGAGCGGTTGTCTTCCGCTTCGCTTTTGGCCTAAGCGTTCGATTAAGCGAGACAGGGAATCTGGTCGTGTTTTGTGCTAGAATCTCCTCTATGCGAGTGTTGGTGTGTTGCCTGTGTTGCTCTGCTCCTTGCTCGATGCATTGATGGTGATTAGGTCTGGCTTAGCTGCTTGCTACTCCTCTACTGCTTAGCTGCTTGCTACTCCAGTAAAGCTTAGCTGCTTGTTTGTGTTTGTTACATTGTTTGCTTAGCTGCTTGTGTGTTTATAAGAAATTGGAGCAAAACCGAGGCTAACCAAGGTATTAATCCCCGTATTCCTCAGAAATGTAGCATTACATGCTTAGGATACAAATTTACAGCATATTATAGGGGTATATGTGCCCATCTTGACTTCCCTGTTTCATGTTCGTACGATTTTAGCCTGAGCGCTTAAGCGGCGCTTAAGCTCGCTTAAGCAGCAGTTCCTCTAAGCAGTGCCTCACCGCTCGCTTAGCGCCTAGCGCTTTTTTGAACCTTGGTAGAAGCATTATGACGTGCATAAACATGTAATACAGGATCGCAGAAAGATATCAAACATGATGTAACTAGAGCAGTAGCCTACGGCCAAATAGTGAGAAATTGTAATCGTGTCAATTGTGGACTTGTATAGCCTACCCCAACTTGTTTGGGAATAAAGGCTTTGTTGTTGTTGTTGTTGTCAATCGTGGACATGTAGAGCATTCAACGGCTCATGATTGGTGGCTCATATTTTGTAGAGTTTCAGCGAATGGGTGGGTTAGGTTACTCAGACCACCACACTGTGTATTTATATCATCTGAGTTAGGGTTACAATACTACTGGACATGGGCCTCTATGGGCCTCACACTGGATACAATATTACTACAGCGCTACTACTAAACTCACTCATGGTAACACACCCCCTCAAGATGATCATGGGTAAACAACCATGGCCATCTTGCAACAACAACATGACACATATGACAACTACCAGTAATGAACATTCAGCATAACTCCTAGGATACATGACAGCATTGCACTTTCCATCATCTTGTCATCTCGATTCATCTCTTCATCAGCAGCGAAGATATCCAGCTTCAACCATCTGGGATACGCACAACTCCTAACCATACACGTCCTCAACAACCCCGGCTGCCTCACCACACAAGTTCCGCAGAACCATCCACACTCGCCTCAATGTCCTCAGCCTCTCTTCTCCACTCTGCCCGGCCACCTCTTCCGTCTCTCCCACAAACCCCCAGCCAACTCCTGCCTCAACCATCCACTCCTCAAGCACCCATGCCTATCCCCCGGTCAGGCCTCAACCAGTCTCACCTCAGGCACGCATGCCTTTCCCCTGGACATATCCACAACCATCACCATCACCACTAAACCGCAGCCTCATCAACTCCATCACGACTCAACCGCAGCCTCATCAACTCCATCACCACATATCCTCACAGCCTCACATCTCCATTTTCTCCTCACTTCCACTCGGATGGCGCCTCGTCTGCGCGCCCTGGCCAACCTGGCGTACCGCACCTGGCCACATCGACCGGCTCGCGCTGGTCAACGTCCAGCACCAACCTCCGGCTCCGCCCTGCGCTCAAAGGCTCGCCCCACTCCGCACGCCTCCAACTTCTGCCCCTCACACGGATCCAGATCTCTCTGCCACGGATTCACTTCCTCTTCTCTCCTTTCTAAACCAAAACGATCTTCACCCTCTTCTTTCTCCCCGCGCGAGCAGCCGCCGATCTCACACAGCTCACATCGCTGTGTGTGATAGCCGCAACCGACGCAGAGCACCTGATGCGGCCTCCCGCCGCCTGGATTTCTACATCTCAACGGTGGGTTTTGTGATCAAAGGAAGAACTTGTTTGGTACTGTTTGTGGCGGCTAGCAGGAAGGAAACCTAGGCTCTGATACCATGTAGAGTTTCAGCGAATGGGTGGGTTTGGTCACGGAAAAACATACTTATGCGTCGTGTTTAAACCTAAAGGATGAGGTGGTTATCAACGAAAGCACTTGTAAGTTAGAAATATAGCACGAATTCAGAAATACAGTCAGCTGCAATACTCCTAACAGAACAAAACGCGCAGGGATGTCTGGTTACCTATTTCTGGGCGGCGTTTAGACGTGTTCCGCGTTCTTACGGGTGACGTGGAGGTCGGCGAGGGGACTGCTGTTGCGGTGGGTGCCGGGGAAGCAGATCTTGGGGGGTCGGAGAAGGACATGCTGGGCGGTCGATGAAGTGTTCAGCGCGCCGGCCGAACTAGAAGGTCGGTGAAGCAGATGATGTGCAGTGCACGGTGGCGTCGGTGTCGGCGAAGCTGGTCAGGTGCGGTGGTCGATAGAGTCGGCGAACGAGATACGGTGCGGTGGACGCCGGAGTAGGTGCGGATAGGGCAGCCTCGGGGTTTGAAGCCGTGGCAGCTTGAACGGCGAAGTGCGGCGGCCGGGAAGATCTGGAGGTAGGCAAGAGGGGCGGTTTCTCTGAGGGCTTGCGGGCGAAACTAGGGCGAAGCTGGGCGATAGAGGAGTAGAAGGGAATTTCGCAGTCCTTCTTTTGAGGAAAAAAATATTCGCAGATCTGAAACTTTGCGGCGCGAGATATTTGGGCGTTGGCGGGGAATTTTACCGCTCGATGATATTAAATTTTGGCTGCAGTAGGTTTTTTTTTTAGAGTATGTAATAATAATAAATAGTAGGCCCTACTAGTACTGTACGTCTGTTCAGGAATCCAAGGGGGTAGAGGTAGAGGTATAGATATATAGACAATATAGAGATATAAGAAATGGCGGGGGCTAGCGGAAATGCACTTTGCCTCATAGGAGCATATGCTCCCATTATGTGAATCCATATTTCAAAGTGTCAAAAAATTCTAAACTAAAATTTTACATGTATATCTAGACATTTTATGTTGGTACACAAGTTTTCTCACAAAAAAATTATGTGGCTCCTATAAAAAAGACAAATTTTGATGTTGTAACACGACTACGTACAGTATATTTTTTGCCTTTTTTTACACGCCACACAAAATGTCGTTTTTCCACGAAAACTTGTGAACGAACATATGATGTCACAATGTATACCAAAAAAATTAACATTTATATAATTTTTTTAATCATTTTCTATAATTGGTGCATATGCACGCGTGTGCCAAAACGCCACCTCCGCAGGCTAGGAGTTTCTAAACTTCTTATGGCACATCAAATAAAATGTTGTTCAAACAATAATAATAATGTGCTTATGATTGTTACTCCCTTCCACCATGAATAAAGTCCACATCGGTTTCGTGTCAAACTTTGACTCGAGATTTAGGTACCCACATGATAGTGCTAGTATCATAGCTAGTATCATACACATTGGTCCCACAAAAATGTTGATGTGGCAGCTAATTAAGTAGGAGAGAGGAGATTAGTGTAACATAGGTAGATACTGTATCATAGCGCAAACAACGAGAAAACTTAATGCTAAACAAATCTTGTACACAAATTTGCATTGAGATTCTAAAAAATAATAAATGTAGCATTACTATGATACTACTCCATGATACTACCCACTATAGAAATAGTATGACCAGCCTAATTTTATGACATCCGCAAAATATACCATTGGAAAGTTCATCGAAACAAGCATCCGATGATATAGTTTTGAATGACATGCAACTCATAATTGGCGGGCCCAAGTATTAGTCTAAGTTTGCCTCTGAAAACAAATTGGCATTGTACTCTAGGACAAAGGGAGACTACTCGCAATGGCAATATCATAAGTAGTATCATGCACTACATGCATGCAAAATGTTGATGTGTCATATCAGTTAATGATGAAAGAGACGATAGTGGTATCATAGGTAGATATCGTATCATATCATGTAGAACTAGAAAAATTACTGCCAAACAAATCTTGTACACACTTTTGTATTGAGATTCTACAAATCCCTAAATACATGTAACATATTATACTACTACATGATGATAATATGGACTGTGAAAATAATATCGTACATTAGTATCATATGTATGATACTATTATATGATACTCCCCATTGTGACTAGTCTAATAATAACAATAGTACTCAAATTTGTCTTGTCCCTCGGGTGTTTAGAAGTATATGTTCGGTCCCTCACGTATTTAAGAATTATGTTTGGCCCCTCAACTCTAATGTGGTCAAAATTGAGCACTTGAACACTTAGTTAGGTCTAGCAATGATAAAAACTTGATTGGTCTGTTTATTATTTGTTATGTGGCACGGCGGCAAAGCATTTTGCTAAATCTCAAGCACACATAGTTGGGGTCCATTAGAGGGACTAATTAAATCAAAGTACAATGGATTATGAAAGCAGGTTTTATCATTGATTAGCTTTGCAACGGCCTATCAACTGTAAGTGTTGCATGTGTTCTAAAGAACTATGTTCATCGTCACAGATCAAGAGGAGTACGCAGTGGAGGACGCACAAAACAACCGTAGGCCAGGTGGGCACACCTTACTAATTTTCTTTTTTCCACTTTATATGTGATAATTTTTTACATAATTAATTAACTAAAACATTTTAAAATAGGGTGGGCCATTCAACCCAAACACCATGTTGCGTACGTCGCTGAGGGTAAGGGGTAGTCTAAGGGGGCAATGTAAGACCTAATTAAGTGTTTGAGGTTAGTTATGGACCGCTGTTATACCTAATTGTGTTTGAGGTTAGTTAGGGACCTTATTATACATAATTAAGTGTTAGAGGTGAGTTCAAATAATAATATATAGTTGGGGTCTAAAGTTCACCAACGTATGCAACACACGAGCTGCCAAATGTGTACTTAATTAACCCTATTAGGAAAACACAAGATTATCTCATTCAACAAAATATTAGGAAAGTGTATCACAATTGTATTTATCCCTTATCTCTCTCATGTTAACCGAGACAAGAGTTCGTTCTAGGTCAGCTCTACGACAATTAGCGTCGCAAGGGTGGTAACATAGGTGTGCAGTTGCGAAAGTTTTTTCCCAAGTTATCGACTTCCTCAATCCACACTTAATATTTGTGCATGCGGGCCTAAGTATATGGTACTACTTAGTTCTATTCCTAGTATATATGTTGGGTGACTTAGAAAAATCATACTTCGTACATGATTCCTTCGAAAATCCTTTAGGGCTTCTTTGATTCATATTAGGTTGGTATAAGATAATAGGATTTAGATCTTATAGGAATATTTCCTACACTAGTAGTTTGATTCATATGAACATATCCAATAGGAAATAATCCTATAGGAATCATCAAGTAGTGCAAATCCTAGTATAGGATTAAATATTTGGTCCTACCTCATGGAAAAATTCATTTGGCGCAATCAAACGCAACTCATCTTATTATAGGATTTAACTACACATGTCATCCCAAATCCCAATCCTACATTCCTACTCCTATGATTTCCCTATCCTGTGAATGAAAGGAGCCCTTAAAATCAAACTATCCCGCACCTCGTCGATTCGTATAAAACCGACTCTAGCCAACAACTCTTCGCCCGACCTTTCTTCTTCACCATCAGGCCACCACACACTGTCATTTTCCATTGCAACGCATTTAGGGTGTGTTCGGTTCCAGAACCAAGTGGAATGGAATGGAACCGTTCCGCACCTAGAGCCCATTCTTGTGTTCGGTTGTGGAATGGAACGGAACCGAGTGGTTCCTCGAAAGGGAATATTCTCCCCATATGCAGAATGCACCCATTCCACCGAATCGGTGGAATGTGGTGGAACGGCTGTTACTTAGCCGCTATTAATTACAAAGCACTTCACTAATCCAACCAAAAAAATTATTAGTTGTTGTTAATTATGATTTTGAGATTAAAAAGGCCACTATTAATTACGATATTTAGACAAAAGATTAAACTTTAACTTCATTCCGTTCTACTCTCCAAATTCCCCGACCATACAAAAAATAACATTAATTACGATTTTAAGATTAAAAAGGCCATTAGGCGTTGTTAATTACGATTTTAAGATTTAAAAGGCTATTTGCCATTGTTAATTACGATTCTTAGACAAAAGTTTAGTTTAACCACATTCCGTTCTGCTCTCCAATTCCTCCAACCGAACAAAAAACAGTACCATTCTGTACCTCCTTTTTGTCCAAACCGAACGCGGGGATGGAACCATTCCATTCCTCTGGAAAGGAACCATTCCTTACTAAAATCTTCTTGTGCCACCTCCCAGTTTAAAGGCCTACTCGCATAACCCTACAGCTCTGCACTCGCGTGGGCAACCGAACACACCTACATCATCAATGCCCCGCGTACTTATCCGCACCGCCTACAGCTCTGCACTCCTATGACCTATCCATGGCTGGGCAGTCAAAAAAAGCTGCGTCACCTGGGAAATCAACAAGCCACGCAAGCAAGTCGCAAGCATCATAAATTCCGAATCAATGCCTAGCTACAGTCTACCTGGCCTCCTCCCAACTCATTGTCCTTGAGGCCTTAACAAAGCCTTCTAAAAGGGTTTTATCAAAATATTCCATATGGATTAGTAAAAAAACGCACCTGCTAAAGATTCATATATGCCCATTTGAATCTTGGTCAAATCCTAGGTTTGACCATGATTTAAACAAGTTTAAAACATGAATATGAAAATTAAGCATGTATCCTTCGTAGTCACTCCAAAATGAAGCTCTTGAGAGGGTTTTTGAAATTTCCATGTTTGAAACCAAAAAACCACGTACTTCTCTTCATGCTTGACTTCATAAGACAGAGTTTGGGGTTAGGGGTAGCTTGATACATGATTTTTCTCGTTTGAATATGTCTAGACCTTGTTATCAACTTAATTGAATGCTTACTATATATATGACATAAGAAGACTATGTGCATTGGTTTTTCATTTTATTGTTTTTTTAATTTTATGCCCATTTGAATCTTGGTCAAATCCTAAGTTTGACCATGATTTAAACAAGTTGAAAACATGAATATGAAAAATTAAGCATATATCCTTCTTAGTCACTCCAAAATGAAGCTCTTGGGAGGGTTTTTGAAATTTCCATGTTTTAAACCAAAAACCACATATCTTCATGCTTGACTTCATGAGATAGAGTTTAGGGTTAGGGGGTAGATACATGATTTCTCTGGTTTGAATATATCTAGACCTTGTTTATCAACTTAATTGAATGCTTACTAATGTGACATAAGAAGACTATGTGCCTTGATTTTCCATTTTTTTGTTTTTTTGAATTTTTATGCCCATTTGAATCTTGGTCAAATCCTAGGTTTGACCATGATTTAAACAAGTTTAATAAAACATGAATAGGAAAAATTAAGCATATATCCTTCTTAGTCACTCCAAAATGTAGATCTTGGTAGGGTTTTTAAAATTTCCATGTTTGAAACCAAAAACCACGACTTCTCTTCATGCATGCTTGACTTCATAAGACAGAGTTGAGGGCTAGGGTAGCTAGATACATGATGTTTCTGGTTTGAATATGTCTAGACCTTGTTTATCAACTTAATTGAATGCTTACTATATGACATAAGAAGACTACGTGCCTTGGTTTTTCATTTATTTTCATTTATTTTGAATTTTTATGCCCATTTGAATCTTGGTCAAATCCTAGGTTTGACCATGATTTAAACTAGTTTAAAACATAAATATGAAAAATTAAGTATCTATCCTTCTTAGCCACTCCAAAATGAAGCTCTTGGGAGGGTTTTTGAAATTTCCATGATTGAAACCAAAAACCACTTCTCTTCATGCTTGACTTCATAAGTCAGGGTTTAGGGATATATATATAGGGGGTACATGCATGATTTTTCTGGTTGGAATATGTCTAGAACTTGTTTTTCAACTTGAGCTTATCTAGAGCTTGTTTTTAAATTTTTTATACCCATTTGATTCTTCATCAAATCCTAGGTTTGTTGACCTAGATTTGAACAAGTTTAAAACATGAATATGAAAAGGTAAGCATGTATGCTTCTTAATTAGTCACTCCAAAATGAAGCTCTTGGGAGGGTTTTTGAAATTTCCATGATTTAAACCAAAAACCACTTCTCTTCGTGCTTGACTTCATAAGTTAGGGTTTAGGGATATATAGGGGGTAGATACATCATGATTTTTCTGGTTTGAATATGTCTAGAGCTTGTTTAT
Organism: Lolium multiflorum; assembly: GCA_030979885.1. NCBI lineage: Eukaryota > Viridiplantae > Streptophyta > Magnoliopsida > Poales > Poaceae > Lolium > Lolium multiflorum. The sequence continues at coordinate 425,110,978 of CM061750.1, forward strand.
CAACTTAATTGAATGCTTACTATATGACATAAGAAGACTATGTGCCTTGATATTTCATTTTTTTTAATTATGCCCTTTTGAATATTGGTCAAAACCTAGGTTTGACAAAGATTTAAAAAAGATTAAAACATGAAAATGAAAAAGTAAGCCTTGATCCTTCTTATTAACTCCAAAATGAAGGTTTTTGGGAGGGTTTTTGAAATATCCATGTTTGAAACCCAAAACCACTTCTCTTCGTGCAGAGTTTAGGGTTAGGGGTAGCTAGACACCTGAATTTTCTGGTTTGATATGTCTAGACCTTGTTTATCAACTTAATTGAATGCTTACTATATGACATAAGAAGACTATGTGCCTTGATTTTACAATTTTTTTAAAATTATGCCCATTTGAATCTTGGTCAAATCCTAGGTTTGACCATGATTTAAACAAGTTTGTTTATCAACTTGAATGCTTGCTATATGACATCAGAAGACTATGTGTTTGGTTTTTGTTTTTTGAATTTGTTATGCCCATTTGAATCTTAGCTAGTCAAATCCTAGGTTTGAATATATATGTCTAGACCTTGTATATCAACTTGAATGCTTACTATACATATGACATAAGAATGTTATGTGCTTTGGTTTTTCATTCTTTTCATTTTTTCTGAATTTTTAGGGCCATTTGAATCTTGGTCAAATCCTTGGTTTGACCAAGATTTAAACAAATTTAAAACATGAAAATGAAAAGGGAAGTCTGTATCCTTCTTAGTCACTCTAAAATGAAGCTTTTGGGATGTTCTTTAAATTTCAATGTTTGAAACCCAAAACGACTTCCCTTCATGCTAGACTTCATAAGATCGACAGGGGGTAGATACATGATTTGTCTGGTTTGGATATATCTAGACCTTGTTTATCAACTTGATTGCTTACGATATGACATAAGAAGACTATGTGATTTGGTTTTTCATTTTTCTGATTTTTTTGAATTTTGTGCCCACCCATTTGTATCTTCGTCAAATCCTAGGTTTGACCAAGATAATTTAAACAAGTTTAAAACATGAAAATGTAAAGGGAAGCATGTATCCTTCTTAGTCACTCTAAAATGAAGCTTTTGGGAGGTTTTTGAAATTTCGATGTTTGAAACCCAAAACCACTTCTCTTCACACGCTTGACTTCATAAGACAGAGTTTAGGGGTTAGGGGTATAGATACATGATTTGTCTGGTTTGAATATGTCTAGACCTTGTTTATCAACTTGAATGCTTACTATATGACATAAGAAGACTATGTGATTTGGTTTTTCATTTTTCTGTTTTTTAATTATTTTTCTGCCCATTTGAATCTTGGTCAAATCCTAGGTTTGAACAAGATTTAGACAAGTTTAACACGTGAAATTAAACGAATAAGTAAGCATTGATCCTTCTTAGTCACTCCAAAATGTACCAATTGATAGTGTTAACTTTGCTTCATGGAAAAAATAATGTCATGTAAATGAGTTAACTTGGATTTCCTACCCTTGAATCCATAGGAAACTTTGTTCTAATGCACTATTATAATCAACCGAGTTTTTACACCAACAGGTCTGTCACTTACGTGTGGTGCCCACGCGTGAGGTCCCACACTTGAGTGAGCACAAGTCACGTGCAATAGGTACGCCAACTCCCAGCCATCTTCTTTGTCAAGAGAAGACGCATCAGGATGCGTATTGGAAGTCTGTGGGTCCTTCTGGATCCTTCGGTTGTCCCTCTCACAAAAAAAACAAATCTCTCTCATTCTCGGCCTCGCTCGACTCGCTCGCTCGCTCGCTCGCACCTCCTGCGCACTGACAAACCCTGCACAACAGTCAACATCATCATCATCACCCGAAAAAGGGAAGACACCATAATGCTCTGCCTTTTTTCTCTCCTTCCGAGTGATCCCTCTTCCTCCGAGTTTCACTCGACGGGCAAACGCACATCTGCAGCATAGTAATAATAAAAAGGTAGAAAAATCGATATACGAATCTATAATTAAATAGGTTAAACTAGGGTTTTGCCCTGTACTACAGATCAAGGTTCAAAAAAATCCAACTACGGGGTTCGAACAACACGATTCTAATCCAAGAACTTTTTCGACCTCATCCAAGTGGCCTCAAACTATAGGGTTAGCATCTAGTGCAGTATGTGTGAAAATGTATGCACTATGTGTGCTATAACTTGTATGTCTTTCAAATTTGAACCAACTTTGAATAAGTTTGAAATATTTGAAATGGGGCTTTTGGCTTAAACGTTTGAAACTCAAAACGATTCTCTTCATGCTAGACTTCATAAGACCGAGTTTAGGGTTAGGGGTAGATACATGATTTGTCTGGTTTGAATATGTCTAAACCTTGTTTATCAACTTTAATGCTAACTTCTCAGTCACTCTAAAATGAAGTTTTTGGAGGTTTTTGAAATTTCCATCTTTGAAACCCAAAACCACTTCTCTTCATGCTTGACTTCATAAGAAAAAGTTTAGGGTTAGGGGGTATAGATACATGATTTGTATGGTTTGAATATGTCCAAACCTTGTTTATCAACTTGAATATGCTTACTATATGACATAAGAAGACTATGTACTTTGGTTTTTAAATTTTCTGACTTTTTTAATTTTCTGCGCATTTGAATCATATCTTGGTCAAATCCTAGGTTTCACCAAGATTTAGACAAGTTTAACACGTGAAAACGAGTAAGTAAGCATGGATCCTTCTTAGTCACTCTAAAATGAAGCTTTTGGGATGTTCTTGAAATTTCCATGTTTGAAACCCAAAACCACTTCTCTTCATGATTGACTTCCATAAGATCGACAGATCAGTTTAGGGTTAGGGGTAGATATATACATGATTTTTTGGTTTGAATATGTCTAGACCTTGTTTATCAACTTGAATGCTTACTATACATATGACATAAGAATGCTATGTGCTTTGGTTTTTCATTCTCTTTTTGATTTTTTTCTAAATTTTTAGGCCCATTTGAATCTTGGTCAAATCCTTGGTTTGACCAAGATTTAAACAAGTTTAAAACATGAAAATGAAAAGGGAAGTCAGTATCCTTCGTAGTCACTCTAAAATGGAGAAGCTTTTGGGATGTTCTTGTAATTTCTATGTTTGAAACCGAAAACGAGTTCCCTTCACATGCTAGTAGACTAGCTTCATAAGATCGACAGGCCGGGGGTAGATACATGATTTGTCTGGTTTGGATATATCTAGACCTTGTTTATCAACTTTAATGCTTACTATATGACATATATAAGAAAACTATTGCTTTGGTTTTTCCTTTTTCTGTTTTTTTTTATTTTGATGCCCATTTGAATCATGTCGAATCCTAGGTTTGACCAAGATAATTTAAACAAGTTTAAAACATGAAAATGAAAAGGGAAGCATGTATCCTTCTTAGTCACTCTAAAATGAAGCTTTTGGGAGGTTTTTGAAATTTCGATGTTTGAAACCCAAAACCACTTCTCTTCACATGCTTGACTTCATAAGACAGAGTTTAGGGGTTAGGGGTATAGATACATGATTTGTCTGGTTGAATATGTCTAGACCTTGTTTATCAACTTTAATGCTTACTATATGACATAAGAAAACTATTGCTTTGGTTTTTCTTTTTCTGATTTTTTTGAATTTTGATGCCCATTTGAATCTTGTCAAATTCTAGGTTTGACCAAGATTTAAACAAGTTTAAAACATGAAAATGAAAAGGGAAGCATGCAACCTTCTCAGTCACTCTAAAATGAAGTTTTTGGGAGGTTTTTGATATTTCCATGTTTGAAACCCGAAACCACTTCTCTTCATGCTTGACTTCATAAGACAGAGTTTAGGGTTAGGGGTAGATACATGATTTGTGTATGGGTTGAATATGTCCAAACCTTGTTTATCAACTTGAATATGCTTATGTGCTTTGGTTTTTTATTTTTCTGATTTTTTTGAATTTTATGCCCATAAATCTTGGTCAAATCCTAGGTTTGACCAGGATTTAAACAAGTTTAAAACATGAAATGAAAAGATAAGCCTGGATCCTTCTTAGTCACTCTAAAATGAAGCTTTTGGGAGGTTCTTGAAATTTCCATATTTGAAACCCAAAACCACTTCTCTACATGATTGACTTCATAAGACATAGTTTAATTAGAGTTTTAGGGGTAGATATATACATGATTTTTCTGGTTTGAATATATATGTCTAGACCTTGTTTATCAACTTGAATGCATGCTTACTATACATATGACATAAGAATGCTATATATGTGCTTTGGTTTTTCATTCTTTTGATTTTTTTCTGAATTTTTAGGGCCATTTGAATCTTGCATGGTTAAACTTGGGTTTTGCCCAGTTCTAAAGATCAAGGGTTCAAAAAAATCCAACTACGGGGTTCGAACAACACGATTCTAATCCAAGAATTTTTTCGACCTCATCCAAATGGCCTCAAACTATAGGGTTAGCATCTAGTGCAGTATGTGTGAAAATGTATGCACTATGTGTGCTATAACTTGTATGTCTTTCAAATTAAGTTGATAAACAAGGTCTAGACATATTCAAACCAGAATATTATACTGCATTAGTACAAAAAGTTTCCTATGGATTCATCAAGGGTAGTAAAGCCAAGTTAACTCATTGTCATGACTAAGAAGGATCCATGCTTACTTTTTCATTTTCATGTTTTAAACTTGTTTAAATCTTGGTCAAACCTAGGATTTGACCAAGATTCAAATGGTCATAAAAAATCAAACAAAATCAAGAAAATCAAAAACCAAACCACATAGTCTTCTTATGTAATATACTAAGCATTCAAGTTGATCAACGAAGTCTAGACATATTCAAACCAGAAAAATCATGTATCTACCCCCTAACCCTAAACGTTGTCTTATGAAGTCAAGCATGAAGAGAAGAAGTGGTTTTGGGTTTCAAACATGGAAATTTCAAAAACCCACCCAAAAGCTTCATTTTGGAGTGACTAAGAAGGATCCAAGCTTACTTTTTCATTTTCATGTTTCAAACTTGTTTAAATCTTTGTCAAACCTAGGATTTGACCAAGATTCAAATGGGCATAAAAATTCAAAAAAGAAATCAAAAAAATGAAACACCAAAGCACATAAACTTCTTATGTCATATAGTAATTAAGCATTCATGTTGATCAACAAAGTCTATATATATTTAAACAATAAAAATCATGTATATATACCCCCAAACCCAAAACCACTTCTCTTCACATGCTTGACTTCATAAGACAGAGTTTAGGGGTTAGGGGTATAGATACATGATTTGTCTGGTTTGAATATGTCTAGACCTTGTTTATCAACTTGAATGCTTACTATGTGATTTGGTTTTTCATTTTTCTGTTTTTTAATTATTTTTCTGCCCATTTGAATCTTGGTCAAATCCTAGGTTTGAACAAGATTTAGACAAGTTTAACACGTGAAATTAAACGAATAAGTAAGCATTGATCCTTCTTAGTCACTCCAAAATGTACCAATTGATAGTGTTAACTTTGCTTCATGGAAAAAATAATGTCATGTAAATGAGTTAACTTGGATTTCCTACCCTTGAATCCATAGGAAACTTTGTTCTAATGCACTATAATAATCAACCGAGTTTTTACACCAACAGGTCTGTCACTTACGTGTGGTGCCCACGCGTGAGGTCCCACACTTGAGTGAGCACAAGTCACGTGCAATAGGTACGCCAACTCCCAGCCATCTTCTTTGTCAAGAGAAGACGCATCAGGATGCGTATTGGAAGTCTGTGGGTCCTTCTGGATCCTTCGGTTGTCCCTCTCACAAAAAAAAACAAATCTCTCTCTCGCTCGCTCGCTCGCTCGCTCGCACCTCCTGCGCACTGACAAACCCTGCACAACAGTCAACATCACCAGAAAAAGAATATACACCATCAATAAGAGGGGCCCCGTGACTGCTCTCCCTTCTTCTCCTTCCGAGTGATTCCTCTTCCTCCGAGTTTCACTCGACGGGCAAACACACATGTGCTGCATAGTAATAATAAAAAAGTAAAAGAATCGACTACGAATCTATTATTAAATAGGTTATAAACTAGGGTTTTCCCCAGTACTACAGATCAAGTTGAAAAAAAAATCCAACTACGGGGTTTGATTTTGGCCTACAAATAAAAAATTAAATAAGTTGAACTAGTATTCCTCTAAAAAATCATTTTGGTTTGCATTGTTTGATAATTTTCATAGCTAGAGTGCATCACAATTTTTTGATTTCATGCTTTGCTTTGCCAATTTTGATTTTTTCTAACCACCTTCTCTTTGATTTCAAATTTAGGTCAAACTATCGGTGCCTACTATGTGTTCTACTTGAATTGGATGCAGCATGCGCACATCCATCTTCCTCTTTCGAGTTTCACTCGACGGGCAAACACACATGTGCTGCATAGTAATAATAAAAAAGTAAAAGAATCGACTACGAATCTATTATTAAATAGGTTATAAACTAGGGTTTTCCCCAGTACTACAGATCAAGTTGAAAAAAAAATCCAACTACGGGGTTTGATTTTGGCCTACAAATAAAAAATTAAATAAGTTGAACTAGTATTCCTCTAAAAAATCATTTTGGTTTGCATTGTTTGATAATTTTCATAGCTAGAGTGCATCACAATTTTTTGATTTCATGCTTTGCTTTGCCAATTTTGATTTTTTCTAACCACCTTCTCTTTGATTTCAAATTTAGGTCAAACTATCGATGCCTACTATGTGTTCTACTTGAATTGGATGCAGCATGCGCACATGATATGTTTTGCCATTGTTTTGGGCTTCCACACATCTTGGGGCATCCAAGTATTTAAGTTACCTTGTTTTTTAATTGTAATTCATGTACCCTTTCCTCCCAATTAAATTTTGGTTTTACATTTTTAATTTTTTTAAATTTTTATGCCCATTCTGATGTCATATAGTTAGCATTTAAGTTGATAAACAAGGTCTGGACATATTCAAACCAAAAAATCATGTATCTACCCCCTAACGCTAAACTCTGTCATATGAAGTCAAGCATATGAAGAGAAGTGGTTTTGGGTTTCAAACATGGAAATTTCCATGCTTGAAACCAAAAACCACTTCTCTTCATGCATGCTTGACTTCATAAGACAGAGTTTAGGGTTAGGTGGTAGATACATGATTTTCCTGGTTTGAATATGTTTAGACCTTGTTTATCAAATTAATTGAATGCTTACTATATAACATAAGAGAAGACCTTGTTTTTTTTGAATTTTTATACCCATTCGAATCTTTGTCAAATCCTTGGTTCCACCAAGATTTGAATAAGTTAAAAACATGAATATGAAAAAGTAAGCATGTATGCTTCTTAGTCACTTCAAAATGAAGCTCTTGGGAGGGTTTTTGAATTTCCATGTTCGAAACCAAAAACCACAATGCTTGACTTCATGAAACAAAGTTTAGGGTTATGGGTAGATACATGCATGATTTTTCTTGTTTGAATATGTCTAGAACTTGTTTATCAACTTAATTGAATGCCTACTATATAACATAAGAAGACCTTTTTTGTATTTTTTAAATTTTTATACCCATTTGAATCTTGGTCAAATCCTAGGTTTCACCAAGATTTGAATAAGTTTAAAACATGAATATGAAAAAGTAAGCATGCATGTATGCTTCTTAATTAATCACTTCGAAATGAAGCTCTTGGGAGGGTTTTTGAAATTTCCATGTTTGAAACCAAAAACCACATATCTTCATGCATGCGCTTGACTTCATGAGACAGAGTTTAGTGTTAGGGGGTAGATACATGATTTCTCTCGTTTGAATATGTTTGAAACCAAAAACCACATATCTCTGGTTTGCCCGCACTTAGAAATGATATTTGCATCACTTATCATATGTTTGCCCATTTGAATCTTGTCAAATCCTAGATTTGACCAAGATAATTTAAACAAGTTTAAAACATGAAAATGAAAAGGCAAGCTTGTATCCTTCTTAGTCACTCTAAAATGAAGTTTGGGGAGGTTTTTGAAATTTCCATGCTTGAAACCAAAAAACCACTTCTCTTCATGCTTGACTTCATAAAGACAGAGTTTTTGGGGATATATAGGGGTAGATACATGATTTTTCTGGTTTGATATGTCTAGACCTTGTTTATCAACTTAATTGAATGCTTACTATATGACATAAGAAGACTATGTGCCTTGATTTTACATTTTTTTAAATTATGCCCATTTGAATCTTGGTCAAATCCTAGGTTTGACCATGATTTAAACAAGTTTAAAACATGAATATGAAAATTAAGCATGTATCCTTCGTAGTCACTCCAAAATGAAGCTCTTGAGAGGGTTTTTGAAATTTCCATGTTTGAAACCAAAAAACCACGTACTTCTCTTCATGCATGCTTGACTTCATAAGACAGAGTTTAGGGCTAGGGTAGCTAGATACATGATGTTTCTGGTTTGAATATGTCTAGACCTTGTTTATCAACTTAATTGAATGCTTACTATATGACATAAGAAGACTACGTGCCTTGGTTTTTCATTTATTTTCATTTATTTTGAATTTTTATGCCCATTTGAATCTTGGTCAAATCCTAGGTTTGACCATGATTTAAACTAGTTTAAAACATAAATATGAAAAATTAAGTATCTATCCTTCTTAGCCACTCCAAAATGAAGCTCTTGGGAGGGTTTTTGAAATTTCCATGATTGAAACCAAAAACCACTTCTCTTCATGCTTGACTTCATAAGTCAGGGTTTAGGGATATATATATAGGGGGTACATGCATGATTTTTCTGGTTGGAATATGTCTAGAACTTGTTTTTCAACTTGAGCTTATCTAGAGCTTGTTTTTAAATTTTTTATACCCATTTGATTCTTCATCAAATCCTAGGTTTGTTGACCTAGATTTGAACAAGTTTAAAACATGAATATGAAAAGGTAAGCATGTATGCTTCTTAATTAGTCACTCCAAAATGAAGCTCTTGGGAGGGTTTTTGAAATTTCCATGATTTAAACCAAAAACCACTTCTCTTCGTGCTTGACTTCATAAGTTAGGGTTTAGGGATATATAGGGGGTAGATACATCATGATTTTTCTGGTTTGAATATGTCTAGAGCTTGTTTATCAACTTAATTGAATGCTTACTATATGACATAAGAAGACTATGTGCCTTGATATTTCATTTTTTTTAATTATGCCCTTTTGAATATTGGTCAAAACCTAGGTTTGACAAAGATTTAAAAAAGATTAAAACATGAAAATGAAAAAGTAAGCCTTGATCCTTCTTATTAACTCCAAAATGAAGGTTTTTGGGAGGGTTTTTGAAATATCCATGTTTGAAACCCAAAACCACTTCTCTTCGTGCAGAGTTTAGGGTTAGGGGTAGCTAGACACCTGAATTTTCTGGTTTGATATGTCTAGACCTTGTTTATCAACTTAATTGAATGCTTACTATATGACATAAGAAGACTATGTGCCTTGATTTTACATTTTTTTTAAAATTATGCCCATTTGAATCTTGGTCAAATCCTAGGTTTGACCATGATTTAAACAAGTTTGTTTATCAACTTGAATGCTTGCTATATGACATCAGAAGACTATGTGTTTGGTTTTTGTTTTTTGAATTTGTTATGCCCATTTGAATCTTAGCTAGTCAAATCCTAGGTTTGAATATATATGTCTAGACCTTGTATATCAACTTGAATGCTTACTATACATATGACATAAGAATGTTATGTGCTTTGGTTTTTCATTCTTTTCATTTTTTTCTGAATTTTTAGGGCCATTTGAATCTTGGTCAAATCCTTGGTTTGACCAAGATTTAAACAAATTTAAAACATGAAAATGAAAAGGGAAGTCTGTATCCTTCTTAGTCACTCTAAAATGAAGCTTTTGGGATGTTCTTTAAATTTCAATGTTTGAAACCCAAAACGACTTCCCTTCATGCTAGACTTCATAAGATCGACAGGGGGTAGATACATGATTTGTCTGGTTTGGATATATCTAGACCTTGTTTATCAACTTGATTGCTTACGATATGACATAAGAAGACTATGTGATTTGGTTTTTCATTTTTCTGATTTTTTTGAATTTTGTGCCCACCCATTTGTATCTTCGTCAAATCCTAGGTTTGACCAAGATAATTTAAACAAGTTTAAAACATGAAAATGTAAAGGGAAGCATGTATCCTTCTTAGTCACTCTAAAATGAAGCTTTTGGGAGGTTTTTGAAATTTCGATGTTTGAAACCCAAAACCACTTCTCTTCACACGCTTGACTTCATAAGACAGAGTTTAGGGGTTAGGGGTATAGATACATGATTTGTCTGGTTTGAATATGTCTAGACCTTGTTTATCAACTTGAATGCTTACTATATGACATAAGAAGACTATGTGATTTGGTTTTTCATTTTTCTGTTTTTTAATTATTTTTCTGCCCATTTGAATCTTGGTCAAATCCTAGGTTTGAACAAGATTTAGACAAGTTTAACACGTGAAATTAAACGAATAAGTAAGCATTGATCCTTCTTAGTCACTCCAAAATGTACCAATTGATAGTGTTAACTTTGCTTCATGGAAAAAATAATGTCATGTAAATGAGTTAACTTGGATTTCCTACCCTTGAATCCATAGGAAACTTTGTTCTAATGCACTATTATAATCAACCGAGTTTTTACACCAACAGGTCTGTCACTTACGTGTGGTGCCCACGCGTGAGGTCCCACACTTGAGTGAGCACAAGTCACGTGCAATAGGTACGCCAACTCCCAGCCATCTTCTTTGTCAAGAGAAGACGCATCAGGATGCGTATTGGAAGTCTGTGGGTCCTTCTGGATCCTTCGGTTGTCCCTCTCACAAAAAAAACAAATCTCTCTCATTCTCGGCCTCGCTCGACTCGCTCGCTCGCTCGCACCTCCTGCGCACTGACAAACCCTGCACAACAGTCAACATCATCATCATCACCCGAAAAAGGGAAGACACCATAATGCTCTGCCTTTTTTCTCTCCTTCCGAGTGATCCCTCTTCCTCCGAGTTTCACTCGACGGGCAAACGCACATCTGCAGCATAGTAATAATAAAAAGGTAGAAAAATCGATATACGAATCTATAATTAAATAGGTTAAACTAGGGTTTTGCCCTGTACTACAGATCAAGGTTCAAAAAAATCCAACTACGGGGTTCGAACAACACGATTCTAATCCAAGAACTTTTTCGACCTCATCCAAGTGGCCTCAAACTATAGGGTTAGCATCTAGTGCAGTATGTGTGAAAATGTATGCACTATGTGTGCTATAACTTGTATGTCTTTCAAATTTGAACCAACTTTGAATAAGTTTGAAATATTTGAAATGGGGCTTTTGGCTTAAACGTTTGAAACTCAAAACGATTCTCTTCATGCTAGACTTCATAAGACCGAGTTTAGGGTTAGGGGTAGATACATGATTTGTCTGGTTTGAATATGTCTAAACCTTGTTTATCAACTTTAATGCTAACTTCTCAGTCACTCTAAAATGAAGTTTTTGGAGGTTTTTGAAATTTCCATCTTTGAAACCCAAAACCACTTCTCTTCATGCTTGACTTCATAAGAAAAAGTTTAGGGTTAGGGGGTATAGATACATGATTTGTATGGTTTGAATATGTCCAAACCTTGTTTATCAACTTGAATATGCTTACTATATGACATAAGAAGACTATGTACTTTGGTTTTTAAATTTCTGACTTTTTTAATTTTCTGCGCATTTGAATCATATCTTGGTCAAATCCTAGGTTTCACCAAGATTTAGACAAGTTTAACACGTGAAAACGAGTAAGTAAGCATGGATCCTTCTTAGTCACTCTAAAATGAAGCTTTTGGGATGTTCTTGAAATTTCCATGTTTGAAACCCAAAACCACTTCTCTTCATGATTGACTTCCATAAGATCGACAGATCAGTTTAGGGTTAGGGGTAGATATATACATGATTTTTTGGTTTGAATATGTCTAGACCTTGTTTATCAACTTGAATGCTTACTATACATATGACATAAGAATGCTATGTGCTTTGGTTTTTCATTCTCTTTTTGATTTTTTTCTAAATTTTTAGGCCCATTTGAATCTTGGTCAAATCCTTGGTTTGACCAAGATTTAAACAAGTTTAAAACATGAAAATGAAAAGGGAAGTCAGTATCCTTCGTAGTCACTCTAAAATGGAGAAGCTTTTGGGATGTTCTTGTAATTTCTATGTTTGAAACCGAAAACGAGTTCCCTTCACATGCTAGTAGACTAGCTTCATAAGATCGACAGGCCGGGGGTAGATACATGATTTGTCTGGTTTGGATATATCTAGACCTTGTTTATCAACTTTAATGCTTACTATATGACATATATAAGAAAACTATTGCTTTGGTTTTTCCTTTTTCTGTTTTTTTTTATTTTGATGCCCATTTGAATCATGTCGAATCCTAGGTTTGACCAAGATAATTTAAACAAGTTTAAAACATGAAAATGAAAAGGGAAGCATGTATCCTTCTTAGTCACTCTAAAATGAAGCTTTTGGGAGGTTTTTGAAATTTCGATGTTTGAAACCCAAAACCACTTCTCTTCACATGCTTGACTTCATAAGACAGAGTTTAGGGGTTAGGGGTATAGATACATGATTTGTCTGGTTGAATATGTCTAGACCTTGTTTATCAACTTTAATGCTTACTATATGACATAAGAAAACTATTGCTTTGGTTTTTCTTTTTCTGATTTTTTTGAATTTTGATGCCCATTTGAATCTTGTCAAATTCTAGGTTTGACCAAGATTTAAACAAGTTTAAAACATGAAAATGAAAAGGGAAGCATGCAACCTTCTCAGTCACTCTAAAATGAAGTTTTTGGGAGGTTTTTGATATTTCCATGTTTGAAACCCGAAACCACTTCTCTTCATGCTTGACTTCATAAGACAGAGTTTAGGGTTAGGGGTAGATACATGATTTGTGTATGGGTTGAATATGTCCAAACCTTGTTTATCAACTTGAATATGCTTATGTGCTTTGGTTTTTTATTTTTCTGATTTTTTTGAATTTTATGCCCATAAATCTTGGTCAAATCCTAGGTTTGACCAGGATTTAAACAAGTTTAAAACATGAAATGAAAAGATAAGCCTGGATCCTTCTTAGTCACTCTAAAATGAAGCTTTTGGGAGGTTCTTGAAATTTCCATATTTGAAACCCAAAACCACTTCTCTACATGATTGACTTCATAAGACATAGTTTAATTAGAGTTTTAGGGGTAGATATATACATGATTTTTCTGGTTTGAATATATATGTCTAGACCTTGTTTATCAACTTGAATGCATGCTTACTATACATATGACATAAGAATGCTATATATGTGCTTTGGTTTTTCATTCTTTTGATTTTTTTCTGAATTTTTAGGGCCATTTGAATCTTGCATGGTTAAACTTGGGTTTTGCCCAGTTCTAAAGATCAAGGGTTCAAAAAAATCCAACTACGGGGTTCGAACAACACGATTCTAATCCAAGAATTTTTTCGACCTCATCCAAATGGCCTCAAACTATAGGGTTAGCATCTAGTGCAGTATGTGTGAAAATGTATGCACTATGTGTGCTATAACTTGTATGTCTTTCAAATTAAGTTGATAAACAAGGTCTAGACATATTCAAACCAGAATATTATACTGCATTAGTACAAAAAGTTTCCTATGGATTCATCAAGGGTAGTAAAGCCAAGTTAACTCATTGTCATGACTAAGAAGGATCCATGCTTACTTTTTCATTTTCATGTTTTAAACTTGTTTAAATCTTGGTCAAACCTAGGATTTGACCAAGATTCAAATGGTCATAAAAAATCAAACAAAATCAAGAAAATCAAAAACCAAACCACATAGTCTTCTTATGTAATATACTAAGCATTCAAGTTGATCAACGAAGTCTAGACATATTCAAACCAGAAAAATCATGTATCTACCCCCTAACCCTAAACGTTGTCTTATGAAGTCAAGCATGAAGAGAAGAAGTGGTTTTGGGTTTCAAACATGGAAATTTCAAAAACCCACCCAAAAGCTTCATTTTGGAGTGACTAAGAAGGATCCAAGCTTACTTTTTCATTTTCATGTTTCAAACTTGTTTAAATCTTTGTCAAACCTAGGATTTGACCAAGATTCAAATGGGCATAAAAATTCAAAAAAGAAATCAAAAAAATGAAACACCAAAGCACATAAACTTCTTATGTCATATAGTAATTAAGCATTCATGTTGATCAACAAAGTCTATATATATTTAAACAATAAAAATCATGTATATATACCCCCAAACCCAAAACCACTTCTCTTCACATGCTTGACTTCATAAGACAGAGTTTAGGGGTTAGGGGTATAGATACATGATTTGTCTGGTTTGAATATGTCTAGACCTTGTTTATCAACTTGAATGCTTACTATGTGATTTGGTTTTTCATTTTTCTGTTTTTTAATTATTTTTCTGCCCATTTGAATCTTGGTCAAATCCTAGGTTTGAACAAGATTTAGACAAGTTTAACACGTGAAATTAAACGAATAAGTAAGCATTGATCCTTCTTAGTCACTCCAAAATGTACCAATTGATAGTGTTAACTTTGCTTCATGGAAAAAATAATGTCATGTAAATGAGTTAACTTGGATTTCCTACCCTTGAATCCATAGGAAACTTTGTTCTAATGCACTATAATAATCAACCGAGTTTTTACACCAACAGGTCTGTCACTTACGTGTGGTGCCCACGCGTGAGGTCCCACACTTGAGTGAGCACAAGTCACGTGCAATAGGTACGCCAACTCCCAGCCATCTTCTTTGTCAAGAGAAGACGCATCAGGATGCGTATTGGAAGTCTGTGGGTCCTTCTGGATCCTTCGGTTGTCCCTCTCACAAAAAAACAAATCTCTCTCATTCTCGGCCTCGCTCGACTCGCTCGCTCGCTCGCTCGCTCGCACCTCCTGCGCACTGACAAACCCTGCACAACAGTCAACATCACCAGAAAAAGAATATACACCATCAATAAGAGGGGCCCCGTGACTGCTCTCCCTTCTTCTCCTTCCGAGTGATTCCTCTTCCTCCGAGTTTCACTCGACGGGCAAACACACATGTGCTGCATAGTAATAATAAAAAAGTAAAAGAATCGACTACGAATCTATTATTAAATAGGTTATAAACTAGGGTTTTCCCCAGTACTACAGATCAAGTTGAAAAAAAAATCCAACTACGGGGTTTGATTTTGGCCTACAAATAAAAAATTAAATAAGTTGAACTAGTATTCCTCTAAAAAATCATTTTGGTTTGCATTGTTTGATAATTTTCATAGCTAGAGTGCATCACAATTTTTTGATTTCATGCTTTGCTTTGCCAATTTTGATTTTTTCTAACCACCTTCTCTTTGATTTCAAATTTAGGTCAAACTATCGATGCCTACTATGTGTTCTACTTGAATTGGATGCAGCATGCGCACATGATATGTTTTGCCATTGTTTTGGGCTTCCACACATCTTGGGGCATCCAAGTATTTAAGTTACCTTGTTTTTTAATTGTAATTCATGTACCCTTTCCTCCCAATTAAATTTTGGTTTTACATTTTTAATTTTTTTAAATTTTTATGCCCATTCTGATGTCATATAGTTAGCATTTAAGTTGATAAACAAGGTCTGGACATATTCAAACCAAAAAATCATGTATCTACCCCCTAACGCTAAACTCTGTCATATGAAGTCAAGCATATGAAGAGAAGTGGTTTTGGGTTTCAAACATGGAAATTTCCATGCTTGAAACCAAAAACCACTTCTCTTCATGCATGCTTGACTTCATAAGACAGAGTTTAGGGTTAGGTGGTAGATACATGATTTTCCTGGTTTGAATATGTTTAGACCTTGTTTATCAAATTAATTGAATGCTTACTATATAACATAAGAGAAGACCTTGTTTTTTTTGAATTTTTATACCCATTCGAATCTTTGTCAAATCCTTGGTTCCACCAAGATTTGAATAAGTTAAAAACATGAATATGAAAAAGTAAGCATGTATGCTTCTTAGTCACTTCAAAATGAAGCTCTTGGGAGGGTTTTTGAATTTCCATGTTCGAAACCAAAAACCACAATGCTTGACTTCATGAAACAAAGTTTAGGGTTATGGGTAGATACATGCATGATTTTTCTTGTTTGAATATGTCTAGAACTTGTTTATCAACTTAATTGAATGCCTACTATATAACATAAGAAGACCTTTTTTGTATTTTTTAAATTTTTATACCCATTTGAATCTTGGTCAAATCCTAGGTTTCACCAAGATTTGAATAAGTTTAAAACATGAATATGAAAAAGTAAGCATGCATGTATGCTTCTTAATTAATCACTTCGAAATGAAGCTCTTGGGAGGGTTTTTGAAATTTCCATGTTTGAAACCAAAAACCACATATCTTCATGCATGCGCTTGACTTCATGAGACAGAGTTTAGTGTTAGGGGGTAGATACATGATTTCTCTCGTTTGAATATGTTTGAAACCAAAAACCACATATCTCTGGTTTGCCCGCACTTAGAAATGATATTTGCATCACTTATCATATGTTTGCCCATTTGAATCTTGTCAAATCCTAGATTTGACCAAGATAATTTAAACAAGTTTAAAACATGAAAATGAAAAGGCAAGCTTGTATCCTTCTTAGTCACTCTAAAATGAAGTTTGGGGAGGTTTTTGAAATTTCCATGCTTGAAACCAAAAACCACTTCTCTTCATGCTTGACTTCATGAGATAGAGTTTAGGGTTAGGGGGTAGATACATGATTTCTCTGGTTTGAATATATCTAGACCTTGTTTATCAACTTAATTGAATGCTTACTAATGTGACATAAGAAGACTATGTGCCTTGATTTTCCATTTTTTTGTTTTTTTGAATTTTTATGCCCATTTGAATCTTGGTCAAATCCTAGGTTTGACCATGATTTAAACAAGTTTAATAAAACATGAATAGGAAAAATTAAGCATATATCCTTCTTAGTCACTCCAAAATGTAGATCTTGGTAGGGTTTTTAAAATTTCCATGTTTGAAACCAAAAACCACGACTTCTCTTCATGCATGCTTGACTTCATAAGACAGAGTTTAGGGCTAGGGTAGCTAGATACATGATGTTTCTGGTTTGAATATGTCTAGACCTTGTTTATCAACTTAATTGAATGCTTACTATATGACATAAGAAGACTACGTGCCTTGGTTTTTCATTTATTTTCATTTATTTTGAATTTTTATGCCCATTTGAATCTTGGTCAAATCCTAGGTTTGACCATGATTTAAACTAGTTTAAAACATAAATATGAAAAATTAAGTATCTATCCTTCTTAGCCACTCCAAAATGAAGCTCTTGGGAGGGTTTTTGAAATTTCCATGATTGAAACCAAAAACCACTTCTCTTCATGCTTGACTTCATAAGTCAGGGTTTAGGGATATATATATAGGGGGTACATGCATGATTTTTCTGGTTGGAATATGTCTAGAACTTGTTTTTCAACTTGAGCTTATCTAGAGCTTGTTTTTAAATTTTTTATACCCATTTGATTCTTCGTCAAATCCTAGGTTTGTTGACCTAGATTTGAACAAGTTTAAAACATGAATATGAAAAGGTAAGCATGTATGCTTCTTAATTAGTCACTCCAAAATGAAGCTCTTGGGAGGGTTTTTGAAATTTCCATGATTTAAACCAAAAACCACTTCTCTTCGTGCTTGACTTCATAAGTTAGGGTTTAGGGATATATAGGGGGTAGATACATCATGATTTTTCTGGTTTGAATATGTCTAGAGCTTGTTTATCAACTTAATTGAATGCTTACTATATGACATAAGAAGACTATGTGCCTTGATATTTCATTTTTTTTAATTATGCCCTTTTGAATATTGGTCAAAACCTAGGTTTGACAAAGATTTAAAAAAGATTAAAACATGAAAATGAAAAAGTAAGCCTTGATCCTTCTTATTAACTCCAAAATGAAGGTTTTTGGGAGGGTTTTTGAAATATCCATGTTTGAAACCCAAAACCACTTCTCTTCGTGCAGAGTTTAGGGTTAGGGGTAGCTAGACACATGAATTTTCTGGTTTGATATGTCTAGACCTTGTTTATCAACTTAATTGAATGCTTACTATATGACATAAGAAGACTATGTGCCTTGATTTTACAATTTTTTTAAAATTATGCCCATTTGAATCTTGGTCAAATCCTAGGTTTGACCATGATTTAAACAAGTTTGTTTATCAACTTGAATGCTTGCTATATGACATCAGAAGACTATGTGTTTGGTTTTTGTTTTTTGAATTTGTTATGCCCATTTGAATCTTAGCTAGTCAAATCCTAGGTTTGAATATATATGTCTAGACCTTGTATATCAACTTGAATGCTTACTATACATATGACATAAGAATGTTATGTGCTTTGGTTTTTCATTCTTTTCATTTTTTTCTGAATTTTTAGGGCCATTTGAATCTTGGTCAAATCCTTGGTTTGACCAAGATTTAAACAAATTTAAAACATGAAAATGAAAAGGGAAGTCTGTATCCTTCTTAGTCACTCTAAAATGAAGCTTTTGGGATGTTCTTTAAATTTCAATGTTTGAAACCCAAAACGACTTCCCTTCATGCTAGACTTCATAAGATCGACAGGGGGTAGATACATGATTTGTCTGGTTTGGATATATCTAGACCTTGTTTATCAACTTGATTGCTTACGATATGACATAAGAAGACTATGTGATTTGGTTTTTCATTTTTCTGATTTTTTTGAATTTTGTGCCCACCCATTTGTATCTTCGTCAAATCCTAGGTTTGACCAAGATAATTTAAACAAGTTTAAAACATGAAAATGTAAAGGGAAGCATGTATCCTTCTTAGTCACTCTAAAATGAAGCTTTTGGGAGGTTTTTGAAATTTCGATGTTTGAAACCCAAAACCACTTCTCTTCACACGCTTGACTTCATAAGACAGAGTTTAGGGGTTAGGGGTATAGATACATGATTTGTCTGGTTTGAATATGTCTAGACCTTGTTTATCAACTTGAATGCTTACTATATGACATAAGAAGACTATGTGATTTGGTTTTTCATTTTTCTGTTTTTTAATTATTTTTCTGCCCATTTGAATCTTGGTCAAATCCTAGGTTTGAACAAGATTTAGACAAGTTTAACACGTGAAATTAAACGAATAAGTAAGCATTGATCCTTCTTAGTCACTCCAAAATGTACCAATTGATAGTGTTAACTTTGCTTCATGGAAAAAATAATGTCATGTAAATGAGTTAACTTGGATTTCCTACCCTTGAATCCATAGGAAACTTTGTTCTAATGCACTATTATAATCAACCGAGTTTTTACACCAACAGGTCTGTCACTTACGTGTGGTGCCCACGCGTGAGGTCCCACACTTGAGTGAGCACAAGTCACGTGCAATAGGTACGCCAACTCCCAGCCATCTTCTTTGTCAAGAGAAGACGCATCAGGATGCGTATTGGAAGTCTGTGGGTCCTTCTGGATCCTTCGGTTGTCCCTCTCACAAAAAAAAACAAATCTCTCTCATTCTCGGCCTCGCTCGACTCGCTCGCTCGCTCGCTCGCGCACTGACAAACCCTGCACAACAGTCAACATCATCATCATCACCCGAAAAAGGGAAGACACCATAATGCTCTGCCTTTTTTCTCTCCTTCCGAGTGATCCCTCTTCCTCCGAGTTTCACTCGACGGGCAAACGCACATCTGCAGCATAGTAATAATAAAAAGGTAGAAAAATCGATATACGAATCTATAATTAAATAGGTTAAACTAGGGTTTTGCCCTGTACTACAGATCAAGGTTCAAAAAATCCAACTACGGGGTTCGAACAACACGATTCTAATCCAAGAACTTTTTCGACCTCATCCAAGTGGCCTCAAACTATAGGGTTAGCATCTAGTGCAGTATGTGTGAAAATGTATGCACTATGTGTGCTATAACTTGTATGTCTTTCAAATTTGAACCAACTTTGAATAAGTTTGAAATATTTGAAATGGGGCTTTTGGCTTAAACGTTTGAAACTCAAAACGATTCTCTTCATGCTAGACTTCATAAGACCGAGTTTAGGGTTAGGGGTAGATACATGATTTGTCTGGTTTGAATATGTCTAAACCTTGTTTATCAACTTTAATGCTAACTTCTCAGTCACTCTAAAATGAAGTTTTTGGAGGTTTTTGAAATTTCCATCTTTGAAACCCAAAACCACTTCTCTTCATGCTTGACTTCATAAGAAAAAGTTTAGGGTTAGGGGGTATAGATACATGATTTGTATGGTTTGAATATGTCCAAACCTTGTTTATCAACTTGAATATGCTTACTATATGACATAAGAAGACTATGTACTTTGGTTTTTAATTTTTCTGACTTTTTTAATTTTCTGCGCATTTGAATCATATCTTGGTCAAATCCTAGGTTTCACCAAGATTTAGACAAGTTTAACACGTGCAAACGAGTAAGTAAGCATGGATCCTTCTTAGTCACTCTAAAATGAAGCTTTTGGGATGTTCTTGAAATTTCCATGTTTGAAACCCAAAACCACTTCTCTTCATGATTGACTTCCATAAGATCGACAGATCAGTTTAGGGTTAGGGGTAGATATATACATGATTTTTTGGTTTGAATATGTCTAGACCTTGTTTATCAACTTGAATGCTTACTATACATATGACATAAGAATGCTATGTGCTTTGGTTTTTCATTCTCTTTTGATTTTTTTCTAAATTTTTAGGCCCATTTGAATCTTGGTCAAATCCTTGGTTTGACCAAGATTTAAACAAGTTTAAAACATGTGCCTTGATTTTCCATTTTTTGTTTTTTCTGAATATTTATGCCCATTTGAATCTTGGTCAAATCCTAGGTTTGACCATGATTTAAACAAGTTTAATAAACATGAATATGAAATTTCCATGATTTATACCAAAAACCACTTCTCTTCATGCTTGACTTCATAAGTTAGGGTTTAGGGATATATAGGGGGTAGATTCATCATGATTTTTCTGGGTTGAATATGTCCATAGCTTGTTTATCAACTTAATTGAATGCTTACTATATGACATATATAAGAAGACTATGTGCCTTGATTTTTCATTTTTTTAAATTATGCCCATTTGAATCTTGGTCAAATCCTAGGTTTGAGCAAGATTTAAACAAGATTAAAACATGAAAATGAAAAATTAAGCCTTGATCCTTCTTATTCACTCCAAAATGAAGCTTTTGGGAGGGTTTTTGAGATATCCAGGTTTGAAACCCAAAACCACTTCTCTTCATGCATAGTTTAGGGTTAGGTGTAGATACATGAATTTTTGGTTTATAGTAAGCATTCAAGTTGATAAACAAGGTTTAGACATATTCAAACTAGAAAAATCATGTATATACCCCCTAAGGCTAAACTCTGTGATATATATGAAGTCAAGCATATAAGAGGAATGGTTTTGGGTTTCAAACATGGAAAATTCAAAAACCCTCCCAAAAGCTTCATTTTTTGAGTGAATAAGAAGGATCCAGGCTTACTTTTTCATTTTCATGTTACTGACTTGTTTAATTCTTGGTCAAACCTAGGATTTGACCAAGATTCAAATAGGCATAAAAATTCAATAAAGAATTCAAAAAATGAAAAACCAAAGCACATAATTAAGCTTCTTAAGTTATAGTAAGCATTCATGTTGATCAAGAGAGTCTATACATATTTAAACATTACAAATCATGTATATACCCCAACCCTAAACTCTGTCTAATGAAGTCAAGGACGAAGAGAAGTGGTTTTCGTTTTTTTTGAATTTTTATGCCCATTTGAATCTTGGTCAAATCCTTGCAGGTTTGACCAATATTTAAACAAGTTTAAAACATGAAAATGAAAAGTAAGTGTGGATCCTTCTTATTCACTCCAAAATGAAGCTTTTGGGAGGTTTTTTTAAATTTTCCATGTTCGAAACCCAAAATGATATCTCTCCGTGCTTTACTTCATAAGACAAAGTTTAGGGGTAGGGGGTAGATACATGATTTTTCTGGTTTGAATATGTCTAGACCTTGTTTATCAACTTGAATGCTTATTATGTGACATCAAAAGACTATGTGTTTAGTTTTTTTTTGAATTTGTTATGCCCATTTGAATCTTGGTCAAATCCTAGGTTTGACCAAGATTTAAACCAGTTTAAAACATGAAAATGAAAAGTAAGCCTGGATTCTTCTTAGTCCCTCCAAAATGAAGCTTTTGGGAGGTTTTTTAAATTTCCATGTTTGAAACCCAAAACCACTCCTCTTAATGCTTGACTTCATAAGACAGAGTTTAGGGTTAGGGGCCAAGTATATACATGATTTTTCTTGTTTAAATATGTCTAGACTTTGTTTATCAACTTGAATGCTTACTATATGACATCAAAAGACTATGTGTTTGGTTTTGATTTTTTTGAATTTGTTATGTCCATTTGAATCTTGGTCAAATCCTAGGTTTGACCAAGATTTAAACCAATTTAAAACATGAAAATGAAAATGAAAGCCTGGATTCTTCTTAGTCACTCCAAAATGAAGCTTTTGGGAGTTTTTTCAATTTCCAATGTTTGAAACCCAAAACCACTTTTCTTCATGCTTGACTTCATAAGACAGAGTTTAGGGTTAGGGGGTATATACAATATTTTTCTGGTTTGAATATGTCTAGACTTCGTTGATCAACTGTAATGCTTACTATATGACATAAGAAGCTTATGTGCTTTGGTTTTTTTTTTGATTTCTTTTTTGAATTTTTATGCCCACTTGAATCCTGGTCAGATCCTTTGTTTGACCAAGATTTAAACAAGTTAAAACATGAAAATGAAAAAGTAAGCCTGGCTCCTTCTTAGTCATGAAAATGAGTTAACTTGGCTTTCCAACCCTTGAATCCATAGGAAACTTTGTACTAATGCAGTATAATAATCACTCGAGTTTTTACACCAACAGGTCTGTCACTTACGTGTGGTGCCCATGCGTGAGGTCCCAAACTTCAGTGAGCACAAGTCACATGCGGTAGGCAGGCAAAATACCCGATCAATCCGGGCGGTGGCTGTTAAGGACCCGATCGCATTTCTTGCTTTCAGACTGGGGTCTACCATGTAAGAAGTTTGTTCCTTTTGGATGCATCACTCGTATTTGCAAGTTTTTTGGGGGTCCCGCAAATTCAGGGTAGCATCATGCCCCCCTTCCCACGCCAACACAAACAGAGTTCAACACAACCTAATTAAGCAAGGTTCAACACAGACATAGTTCAACAACCCCTAATTAAGCTAATAGGTTCACCACAAACGCTGCTGAGCAGCAAACATAAACAGAGTTCAACAAAAGATGCTGCTTTTGAAGCAGTAGGAGAGACAAACATGCACAACAGTTACGGAGTATATTTACCATCTTCTTCCTGGTCCCGCTTCTTCTGCTTCTTGCTGCCCATACCTTTAATCTTTGGTGGCTTGGGCTTGGGAGGAGGCACACGACCGGTCTCGATAGCTTGGTTCAATTTCTTCCTTAGGAATAGCCCATATGCCATGTGGTTGGCTATGAAGCCGGATCGGTTAACAGTTTCCCCAACTTTGAGACAGCCGGACCCACCGGCTTCGGCATGCTGCAGGACGCTTCGAAAGTCAACCTTTATGCTCTTTGTGCAGAAGGGGCAGCTGTTCCTGGCACCAGTCCAGGGTTCACTCCAATACTTGTCGAACTTCCCCGCCTTAAGCTTGTTGAGAGTGGCCCTGGCCTTCCTATGACGCGACTCGACATCGCTGTCAACCTCATCAGTAGCAACCTGATACATGCCAAATAAACAGGTGAAGCAAATATGTAGCAGTTGCAACTAATAATGAATATGAATCTAAAAAGATTCTGACGCTAATTCAAAACCCTATAGCGCAAAAAAAAGAGGGAGAGACCATAGAGCAAATCGATACAGGGCTATGTTAAATAAGGGAGAGAGGTGAATCGGATGTGAAGCAAATATGTAGCAGTTGCAACTAATACTGAATATGAATCTAAAAAGATTCTGACGCTAATTCAAAACGCTATAGCGCAAAAAAAAGAGGGAGAGACCATAGCGCAAATCGATACAGGGCTATGTTGAATAAGGGAGAGAGGTGAATCGGAACATACTTCCTCCCCCTCGTCGACGATATTCTCGTCGAAGGTCGGCGGCGGCGGTTCAAAGATGAGTTCAACCTCGTCCTCGTCATCTAGGGGATGCTTCCCAAGAGAGTGGACCCATCTACCAACAGCATCAGATGCCGATGAGCGACCGATGGCCCGACCTTCGGCAATGGCCTCCGCTTCGTCTTTGGCATCCGCTGCGGCAATGATCGCCGCCGTTGCGGCCATGCGTGCTGCGGTCGCGGCTCTGCACGCCTCCTCTGCGGCTAAGGCCAGCCGCGCGGCTTTCGCTTTCGCTGCGTTGACGGCGTCGGTTGGGCTCTCCATCGGTGGAATGGGAAGGGGAAGTGAAGAGAGGGTTTTTTCCTAGTCCGTGGAGAGAGGGAGAAGTGTGGACGTGAAATGGATAACTGACGATATTTCAAGATTTGGGAGACATAGCACGAACCGGCAGATGACAGCGCGTGGGTGCATTACCTCATAGCCTCTGTCCTAGAAAGAGCGTACGTGTGGGTTTTCAAGGCATATTAAGGATTTTATTATTACATTGGGAAACTGTCATCGACCATCACTTTCCTCTTCAACTTTTCCACCTCCAATGATCTAAATGCATGTAGTAAATAAGAAAACCATATTATGCTAAATACTACTACCTCCATCCCAAAGCGTAAGGCTTATATTATTTTTAGAAGCTCAAACTATGTCAAGGTAAACTAAGATTTTACCAAAAATCATTATCATGCAAAATACAAAATTAATATCAATACATAGACAACGATTTTTTTTGGTATGGTATCTACAAAATATTATATTAGTTGATAGATTGTTCTAAATTTTCGTCAACCTTTACTTGCTTTGACTCTTAAAAAAAGACTTAAGCTTTGTGATGGAGGTAGTACGTACTAGTCGTGAAGAAACTATATCCCTCGTGATGAGAAAGAAATATTTTTTACTACCACTCTTTTGTGGACAAATTTTGAAGTGCATTGCAAAACGAGAAGTACACTCTTTTATGGACAAATTTTAACTCTACACCCATTATTTCAGGATGGAGGGAGTATAACCCAACTTGTTTTTTTCTTCTGGGCACTACACTGCTTTTTCCCTGTGCAATGCTTGGTTCTACCCTTTTTCTCAATGTAATGGTCACTTTAAGTCATTTTTTCCCACACACATTTATTTTGTACTTCTCTACAGTGTTGACCGTGCTACTACTATTTGTGTTAGTGCGCCAAAAACAAAATGTTATTTTTTAAGTGCCAAATTAATCTAGGGCGTTGGTTGTGAATCGGTGAACAAAAAAGAGATAGCCCAAAAGAGGAACACACCAAGGTACAAAAACTAGTATATATGCATGTTTCTATGTACATATATATGACCCTGGGTTTGTAGATAAAAAACATTCATATATGCGCTTACTATTAATATACATAAGTTTATGCTGATTCTCTTGGTTTAGGTATATATATGGTTAGGCATCACTACTAATTCAGAAAAAAACAAAAATGTAACTCTTCAAGTGAAGTCATTTTAAGTGACCTAACAACTAAAATTCATATATAGGATTTGTATAGGAATTATGTAGGATTTAGATCACATGTGAATTTTCCCCACACTAGTTGTTTGATTCATAGGAACATATCCTATAGGAATCTTGCAGTGCAAATCCTATAAGAATAAAACATTAGGTCATACCTCATGGAAAATTTCCTTTGGCACAATCAAACACAACTCATCTTCCTATATGATTCAACTAGCCATTAAATCTCAATCCTATGTTTTCCATATTTCTATGGTTTTCCCATCCTATGAATCAAAGGAGCCTTAGGGCTTATATCTTTTTTTAGAAAGGCAAACTATGTTAAGATTGGCCAAGTTTTACGAAAAACCTTTAACATGCAAAATACAAAGTTGAGTCATTTCGTTTGAATCGGAGGGAGTACATTTGACGTTATGGTACTATTTGACAGCTGCTTGGCACTGTATTTTTTTTCGAACCAAACTTCCCCCTTCATGAAGCTTTTATTTTAGCTTCAGTGACTTGATACATCCATATATCTAGACAAAGTTGAGTCAATTCATTTGAATCAGAGGGAGTACATTTGACTATATGGGTATTGTTTGACAACTGCTTGGCACTGTCTTCTTTTTTGAACCAAACTGCCCCCTTCACGAAGCTTTTATTTTGGGATAGAGCTTCACTGACTTGATACTTCCAAGTTTCACAGTGACTTGGTGCCACCATCCACCATCCATCTCAGATCCAATGTATGCGATCGACTTAGAATTTAAACTAAATAATTATTATAATTGCTCAGAAATATTTCAAGAACTTCCAGTTAATCGTGCATATTTCGATTTATATTTTGGTGAAGTTTCATTCGATTTGAATCAAAGGTTTGTGAGCAAATATATACTCCCTCCGGTTCATATTAATTGACTCTAATATGGATGTACTAGACACATTTTAGTTCTAGATACATCCATATTGAAGTCAATTAATATGAATCAGAGGGAGTATTTAGTTTAAACTAGTGCTCGTATACGTAAAAAGCTCTTTAATCACAAGCTAATCGTCCGAGTGGGATGAAATATTCACAGATTTTAGAACAAGGCATCTACATTTTACTGGATTTTTTTCGTAATTTTTGTTTTTAGGTTCGAAATAAGAGATTAGTTTGGAACGTTGGATCTCAAATGGTTGGTAGATGGTGGCACCAAGTCACAATGAGATTTGGAGACTTCAAGTCACTGCAGCTCTGTCCTTTTATTTTGACAAACTGCAGAGCCGCTGGTGCATCTATGCTTGCGTACGGCCGACGCCGATTCTTAGCAAGGAAGTTCTTCCTATAAGTAGTAGTATCCATACTCCACTCCAAGGCATGTATAAAAAAAAGAACCCATCCCGTTCTCGTTTTCCCGATCACTCTTCTCTGAAGATGGAGGAGGCCCTCTTCTTGTGCCCCCTCTGCCTGCTGCCCTTCAAACCCCCCATATCCAAGGTCGCTCCCTTCCGATTTCATTCTTAGGTTCACCTGTGAGAAATGTCAATGACAACTGATGCCACGTACGTTGTTCCGTGCAGTGCAAGGGCGGTCATATGGGCTGTCGGCGCTGCGTCGGCGAGCTTGCGCCGAACCCGTGCAAGAAGTGCGAGCAGCCGGCGTGGTTGCCGCCGTCGAATCGATCTGGGCCAAGATTGCCGCCGTCGAATCGATCTGGGGCAATGGTCAAGTGCGTCGGCTGCCAGAGCTTGGTCGCCTCCACGGAGTCCTACAAGCACTATATCGCGTGCCCGCATGGTCCGTGCGGCTGCACAGAGGCCATCAATACCGGCTGCAGCTTCACCGGCCCGCCGCGGGAGCTCCTGGTACACCTCCAAGCATCCCACTCCATCCCAGTGTTTACGTTCCAGTATGGCATACCCGCCTGGTGCATAGTTCGTCTTCCGGTACAACCGCGGGGACACCTGTTCATCGGCAGTGGGGAAGAAGACGGTAGCGTGTTCGCCATCACCGTTGGAGCGCTCGGCCCGACCACCATTGTGTCCTGTGTGTGCATCAGGTCGGCCGCGTGCTTGTTTCCGATGTACAAGGCGCAGCTGTTGGTGATTGGTCCGCCGACGCCGGCGACGGCTGGGACCAGTGACCTCTCGACGGACACCTTGATGGCGGTAATCGAGCCGACGAGCTCCCCGACGCCTAGCTCGATCATGTTGCAGCAGCTCACTTCTTTCCTGGCGGTGCCGCCCCGTTACGCGAAGCAGAATGGAGGGCAGCGTGTGTTGCCTATCTGCGTTTGCATCAACAAGAAGGTTATACAATAATCTTCGTTTAGTCATACTGCAATGTAGTTACTCGAAGATCGGAGGGAGTAGTTTAGTTCGAAGTAGGGTTCGTTCGGATGTATTTTGGACTTGTATAGTAGTACTACTACTCCAGAACTATTACTAGCTAGTTGGAGTGCTAGAATGCAGCTCGGAGTATTATAGTATTTTGGCAGTACTACTAGTTATGTATGTGACTGCAAATTCAAACTAAAATGGACTATTTCTTGCTAATGTTGTTCTTTTGGAGTCATCATTTTTTTCTGAACGTGTTAACTATGCTATTGTCTAAGGATTCGTTTAGATTTCTTTGGTTGAATTCATATTTCGTCTCTTCCTAATTTGGCAAAACTGCACTGTCATGGGCATTCTTACAAGGTCGCTGAAGTTTCAAAGTTTCTTAATGTATATTGCGTAGGGTGTACCCCCTTAACATGGATCTGTTGCATTTTTGGGTTGTATTTTTTTTGGCAATTTTCAGGACCATAAAATAGCACGCCTTCAGTTGAAATTTGAATTAGTGGCCGATACTAGCATGGAGTAGTGAAGTTTTTTTGTACTCCCTCGGTCCCACCAAAAGTGTCTCACCTTTGTTAAAATTTAGATGGATAGATGTATTTTTTTTACAAAGTTGAGACAACTTTGGTGGGACGGAGCCACGGAGTCGTAGTTGATGGCGAGAAGGTTGATGCCTTGCTAGGTTGGTGTACGTTGCAAAAAGAACAAGGTTGGTGTGTATTTGTTTTATTTGTTCACCATAATACTGACATGGCCATCGATTTGATTAGACAACACAAGCCTGGGATGTTTCACTTATTTATTGTAGGAAGCACGATTAATGTTCTGTAATGATGGGGCTACTCCTATAGTCCGTCTGCTCGGCTCCTACTCGGGTGTCGGGTCACATTCACACTCTCCTCTTTTTTTGAACACATTCACACTCTCCTCTTTTTTTGAACACATTCACACTCTCCTCGAAACTGCAGTAGGCAGTATATGAGCGTCTCGGTTCACCTCCGTCGTCTATCCCCACTCCGCCCATCTTCCATAGCACGCGCCTGCGTCTCCGCCATGGCGCTTTCGCATCCTATCCAGCAGTGCCCAGTTTGAGAGCCTCTGTTCTCCAACTCAAACCCCCACCTGCCGCCATTGATCGCCATCTCTCTCCCAAAGTTCGAATCAGTAGATCGCCCAAGAAAATACCAACCCCATTGTACCACCTGCCTCATTGCGATGGCGAAATCGAGCAGGGTCTGTGGATCTGGGCTGTTTCACAAGGTGTTTACGGAAGGCCCCCTTGAAGTGCTCATCAGCCAGTGCGACGCCATCACCGCCGCGTCCCTAGTCGGTTCCTCCAAAAGTATTCTTCAGTCAGCCAAATACAGTGCCACTCTGCCTGCTTCTCAGCCGTTTGGCCTTCCGTGTGTTCTCTGTTGTGACCCGGCGGATAAACCATGGGCGGTGTTCAAGGAGGATTTGCCGGTGCACAGCAAGTGCAAACTACTGCCGCTGGACAGGTTCTCCTATGATGGCCTAATGCCACACGGTAAGGATGAGGAGCGGGCAGGCGCCAATGGAGATTGGATCGCCATGGTTGGCCCCGAAGGCAAGTGGAACCTCCTCAATGTCTACACTCATCGCAAGATTAAGCTTCCATCTTTGAGGGACAAGTTGGAAACCACACACAATCCACTTATATTCGAGTATCAGCGTTCTGCTATTCGACTGCAGAAGATAGCTATTTGCCAAGTTCCTACAGCTGCTAGGGGGTATCAAGATTTCTCCCTTGTCGCAATCTTCGACTTTGCAATTGCCTACCTCCATGGCGAATATCCTCGTGCATGGATATTTCTTGAAAACCAGTTTCAGTACGGCGCCATATACTGCGATGCAATTATACATAACGGACTTGTGTTCGCCGTTACTGAGCTTGGAAATGTTTATGCATGGGATCCTAATCAATTTGGTAACATTTCCTCCCTATCTTTTTTATATACGTAACTTATATAGTATTTCACCTCTTATTTGTTGAACTGTCTTGGCATCTTTTGGCTTAAAGGAATTCCATAGGCGCACACCATAACCCTCTTGTGGTATGGACATATATAGAATTTAACATCTATAGGAATTTTAGTATGGTCTAATGTGCATGTTGTTCCTTAGGAAAAAGGCCCCCTAGTAATTAAGTTTCTTTATTATTACTCCCTAGAAAATTTAAGGTAGAGTAGAAATAGAATCAATAAAGGTGCCATGCAATATTGATAAAAACTTTCATTTGTTTATATTCCCCCGGTTCTAGAGAATAAGGAGTACTATATTCAAACCATCTAAAATTTGGACCAATATTTTCGGGAACATGTTTTAAATCCATATGAAGTTTTACCAAGATGTTCGAAATATATTTCAAACCATCTTATGTTCGACCATGATTTTATAAAGTACTAGTATTGGCATCCCAATATCAAATCAATATCACTAGTAGATAAATCATGAAATATATTTTCATGTGACGTGTTCTTTCCTTTTTCAAGGTCCTATAGTGCTCCCTGCTCCATTCATTCCGTGGACGGCTGGATTTGATGACGATGATGATTTTGACTCTAATAGTCGTACGTGGTGGCTGGCAAGATCTCAAGATCGTTCTAGACTTCTCCTGGTCTATGCACGTGGCGTAATGGATTTTGACGCTGACGGTGCTCCAACTCATTATGATAGTACCCCTTCTGTCCATTGCGGTCGCGCTGTTCACAGCTATTCGGGGTATACCTGC
This sequence comes from Lolium multiflorum, assembly GCA_030979885.1. Lineage (NCBI taxonomy): Eukaryota > Viridiplantae > Streptophyta > Magnoliopsida > Poales > Poaceae > Lolium > Lolium multiflorum. Next base: position 425,141,653 of record CM061750.1, read on the forward strand.
ATTGTATTCTCGAATGACACTAGTCGGTTACTTCCAGCCAACCCGTGGGAAAGGGTTACTAATCTTGGAGACTATTCTATGTTCCTTGGGTTGAACTATCCGATTTTCATGCCAGTGGGTGGTGCAACATTTCCCCCAGGATATTTGACAAGAAGAAACTGCATCTACACCACGCCTCAGGCCATTGGCTCTCAGTTTGACACATCACATCAAGAAATTTTCCGCTTCAGTCTAAATGGCGAAGACCACCAAAGCATATCTTTCTCAAGCAGCGGTCCAGGGGCCAACTGGCATACGGGGTTTTGGTTCATCCCAAGCTACACCAACGCGCTGGACTGGAACAAAGACAATCAGAGTTAGGGATATTTATGTAATAGTAGGATCATACTACTAGCTAGCTCAGTTGGTCTTGACTCCTATTTAACTATTTATAGCTAATGTACTTAGGTGATAAATTTATGCTATTTGCATGAACCCAGGCGCTTCTTTTAATTTGATCAAATACGGTCTATACACATGCATGGTTGTTTGGCTGTTTCAGTGTCCCTAGAGGCATACATATATACTGTTATTTAGCAATCTTTATTACAGTACAAAGGTCTTAACCTCATGGTTCACAGAAAGTATAAACGTAGATCAACCATCTAAACATAGAAGACATTCTAGTGTATGATTCTTACATATACACATCAACATCCTATCAGAAAATCTTAATGTGAATTGTACTGGCTGTACAAACCCGTGCATCATTCTCTAGCCGGTTGCACCCAAAAACCAAATCGTGGTACTTCATAGTTGACTGTATGTAGGACAACATACAGATCCAATGCGAAGCCATGGGTATCACCTGCATGACAGAACCATATTTCACATGGTTGGAGGTACTCCATATGGCATTTAAAATCATTCCTTGTCTTTCATATGGTCCTAAAAATAGTACAGTTGGATTTGTGGGTTTTAATTTTTTATTAACACACTCAATTGATTGCCCAAACATTGATTAATAATATTATTAAGGGGTGTGATGTTGAAAGCCATAAGAACAATGTGCCAAACAATCTTTGCTAGCGGACGGTAAATGTATACCCATCAGAAATAATCAGCAGACGTGCATGTTTCTTTGGTCAGAATAACTGCTGCACCATCTTAAAAGTAAATGGCATGACCATTTATTTGATTTGATAGCGTGCAGCTAGATGGCGTACATTACTATCTCTACTTCCTTGGGTCGCCCAAATCTGGAGTACTAAAAGCAAATCCTGGTGATTCATTTGACAAGACAACACAGATGCGACCAAATTTCTCCGTCCATATTATTATAATAATCTGGAGTGCGTTGCCTCGTTGCCTTCCAAGAGAAGCTGCATTCCTTGCCAAAAAAGAGAGAGAGGCTGTATTTATAACTATCTCACCGGCCGCCACTAGTACAAACCATCACTCCCTCTCCACCTCCACCTCCATCTCTTCCCTAGTAGCTCCACCTCCATATCGGCGACGGACCACAATCGCGCGGCTTCGACTTCCTCTTCGACGGCGGCGGCGACAGAGGCGTGAGGCACCTTCTCCGCGGCGCATCACTCATCCTCGTCCCGCGGCAACAATGGCTGTATGTGAAATCACCATACCCTTTTGTATGGTAGAGATGATGATGTGCGGATAAAATTTTATTGGCGGTTGCTCATCCTTGTTTGAATATTTGGTGTAGATTCACATCTAGGGCAGGGTGTCAAGCGGGGTGGGTAGCGGGCTAGCTAGTTTCAGTGCGAGTGCTTTAAATCTGCTCTAATCTCAACCACTATTTGCTCTAATTTTCTGCTTTGCGGGACGATTCGCGGACGCCGCTTGCAACCCTAATCTAGGGTATTGATCCTAGTTTAGTAGACTACTAGGATTTACATGCCAATTTGTTTTTAGACTAGATCCGGATATTTGTCAATACTACTACGTACTTCTTCCGTTCGTATTTAATTGACTCTAGTTGAAAGCATCGACAGTTCATTTTCTTCTCTCCCTCTCGTCGACTAATTAAAACCGAACAGAGGGAGTATTAGGAATCCATGTGCATCCGTACTACCAGTAAGGTATTGCGTTGTTGCAGAGGCTCAGTGTAATCAATATCTTTCGATATTAATATACTCACTTTATCAGAAAATAAATTAGTAATCCATGTTCAAACTTGCTAGTTTGATCGACGTTTGATGATGATTTGTGAGGCCATGTATGGGCCTAGTTTGTTTTGCCTGGTGGTCAGTAGGCTGATGATTTATTTTTTTGCTTGGTCGATCTGTGGTCGTTCCATGGCCACTGCTGATTAAGCATTACTAGAATCAACAATTTTTTGCTTGTCTGGTGATTGGAAGTGTATGCGCTAGCACCATCGCACGATGATTAGTCTTAATGGAGATGCAGATGTCGATCAAGAGGGAGAAACATATCTTGATCATGCATTTCTCACGAGATTACTTGGTGATTGGAAGTAGAATCCACAATTTGTTGTGCAAACTTCTCAACATATGCATATATTCAATGAATTGGCTTTATGTGATCAATAGTACTTCTTATTGCAGATGGATGGAGGGGAAAGAGCGAAAAAACCGATACTTAGTGAGATGACTTCTCATTCTTTGACTTCTGATATCCCAGATAACAAGGTAAATATATAGAACGACGATTCGTAGGTGATAAAAGCAGAATCCACAATTTGCCGTGCAAACTTCTCAACATATGCATATATTTGATTAATTAGTTTTATGTGATCAATAGTATTACTTATTCCAGATGGACGTAGGGGAAGGAACGAAAAAGCGGATGCTATGTGAAATGACTTCTAAATCTGTGTGTTCTGATATCCCAGATGACAAGGTAAACATATGGACCGACGCTTGTTTTGCCGCTGCCCCTGTTAGATGGCTAGATGCTCTGGTCTAATTTCTGTTCATGTGCTTATTATTGCAGAAACATAGAGTTGAAGAAAACTCTATATTGTCTGATGACAAAGGTGAAATGGCATGCCAGTCTTTTAAACCTCCGACGCCACCTTGTTTACTGTCTATGGAGACTGATGCAGCTGGACCTGGTACTGATGAGCCTATACCTGGCATCATCGTGTCACATGAAGAAGGTTGTGGATTGGGTTTACCCCCTGCTGTAGAAACTGGTGGTGCAGCTGGAGCTGCTAGTGTAGAGCCTCTAGTGAACGGTGTCGTGCCACGGGAATTCTCTGAACTGGAGCAAAACGGTTTACCTATTGTCAAGACCGATATAACTGGTGCTGATGCTGGAGTTGCTACTGATGATCCTGCACCTGAAGTATGTTTTGCATTGTTAAAACCCGTCCTGCCCAGAGTACTGACTGGTGGTGGACCTGGAGCTGGTAGGGTAGAGCCTCTAACTGAAGTGGATATTGGTGGTTTACCCTCTGTAGAGACTAGTGGTCTACCTGGAGCTGGTATTGTAGAGATTTCAGCAAGCGGTCCTGTCCGAGAACATATCTGGTCCTACTATCCCTTTAGGTTCTACCGTGCTACCGACTCCTATGAACCGGAGCATGTACCTGATGTGCCTTCTGTTGAACCTGACGCACCTGTAAGTAGTGGTGATGATCAAGAAGGATCTGCATCTCTAGGACAAGATGTCAGCTGTCATTCACCTGATTCTGAGCTGAAGTCAGCAACGGTAGCTTATATAGCACGGACTGTCCTTCAAGCTCTAAAGATCCAGTTGGGTGGTTCACAGGACCAGCTACTCCAAGCCATTGTCACTACAAAAGACCAGCCAGCATGCTTCGTCATCTCCTGCATACTGTTTGACAAGCTGAAGCACTGCAACTGGCGCATTGTTCAATCCCATCAGCATGGAGAGAGGAGCTATGTTTATGTCAAGATGATTCATGCTGATTTGGTAAGGTTCCATGATAAGATGTATGGGTGGGGTGAGGCAAGAGCCACATTTTGCAGCATTCACACAGTCTTCGCTCTTGAGCCAGACCCCATGGATGCTTACCCAGTGGTGCAGCTGTCCTGACTTGATATATGTTTTATGATCAGTATGCTGCTGTCGTGGAACTGTGATGTGGAGCTACCTTTCTTATGGTTTCTAGGCTTTTGGTTTCAACATGTATTATGGAGCTTACCTTAGGACTTTCGCATGCGTTTGGCTGTTGACCTGTAATGTTTGTGGTTGGTTGTCTAATCTACTTGGCACAATCACATTGCAAAGGCAAATGTTCCTTTTCTCTTTAATTGTTATTATGACTTATGTGTTATAACCAGGCAAGAATATGCAATCTTGGTTCTCTGACCGATATATATGTACATACAACTTTTGTTCACATAATAACACTTACACGGGAAAAGAGTAGCTTTCTCTGTTGGACAAACACCAAACCACAAAAGGGTAACAACACAATATCCAAACTAGGTACGGCACCTGTTGAGCATACATGACTTTTGTCGTAAAATCACGTTAACCAACACTAGCAGCATCTTGTTCTTTGCAAGGTGCTATGCTTATCAGTCTAATCCCAATACACAACCTACTTCAGGTGGCACGATGATGTCAGGTGCAGGTTCACCAGTACCAACTCTCTTGCATCAGTCTCCATTGAAGGTACGCCACTGCTGCAGTAGACACCATTAGCAATGCAACCTGAAGGTGTTCTTATCCTCATATCAGGATCACATAATACAGGTGTCAAGCTTCATGCACTAGCCAACACAATGAAAAGTCCGAACTAGGATAGCTAGGAAAAAAACATGAAGATCTTTTTTTCGAATCCCACGCTGAACATCTTTTTTTTAACTAATTAGGTAAGCTCCTGCTGACAAACATATTACAGCAACTCCAGCAGTGGCTCTATATTTAGGCGCTGTGGGCTGAATGGCTGATGCTGCGCATGGAGCCGGCAATAGCTTCACCGGAAGCTGCAAACTGTGGCGGCCAAATGCAGGGCTGAAACAGCGTATTTTCAGAGGCGCTATAAATGCAGCGCCAAAAACAGAATATAATGAAAAATAGAGTGCAGTAAAACAGAAGATCAAACAAAGACTAGAAATAGACATAAAATAGGATAAAATTAGCTTGATAGATACTCCGTAGTTCATATTTGTACAAAGTAGTGCGATAAAACTAAACTAAAACTCGACATCTGACGAGTCCGGTGTCGTGCCCGACACCGGATCCGACGAGAAGAGGTCAATCCAACGGGGGTCGTCCTCGCCAATGGTGGTCGGCCCGGCGAGCTGCGCTTCGATGAAGGCCCGCTTCGTCGCCTTCTCCGCCCTCCGTCGTGCGCGGTCCTCCTTCTTCGCTGCCCGCCTCGTCGCCTTCTCCGCCCTCCGTCTGCGGAAGTGCTCGTTCTCGGCGGCAACGTCCTCGGGGAAGCGGGCCGCCCACTCGCGCGCCGCGCGCTCGTCCCGCTCGGCGATGCGCAAACGGCGCTCCGTCTCGCGGCGGCGGTGCTGTTCCTCCTGTCTAACGATGTACGGCGGCGGCGCGAGATCCTCGGCCTGCTGGCGCGTCCACACGTCATGGAAATTCATCGACGATCGCGGGCGCCCGAGCCGCCACGCCACGGCGTCGTACGCGCGCGCGGCCTCGTGCGCGGTCTCGTAGGTGCCGAGGCCGATGCGCTCGCCGCCGTCACGTATCTCCGCGTAATACGTACCTTTGGGGCGCGCGCGGACGCCGCGGTACCCCGTGCCCGAGACGCGGCAGTACCGCGAGCTCGACGCGAGACGAGGCATGGCGGCGGCGGCGGAAGCGGAGCCGCGGCGGCGATATTAGGCGCAGATGGGCAAATTTCAGCAACCCGTGTCCATCTTTTTTTTTGGCAGGATTACGCCATGTACCACCTTCCAATTAGAAAATAGTACTGTTCAGCATTCCCCTGTTGGGCCCAATATTTCACTTTGGGTTGCCAACGGCCATCTACATGGTAATTGCTCTCGGCCTACTTGCTCCGGCCGTCGAAGCCCAATAACTACAAATGGGCCTTTCTGCTCATGCAATTTCGGCCCTTTTCTAATGAAACACAGATCCTATGATTGGCAAAAAAAAATACACGGAGATTCTACATAAAAGTTGTTTTTATTTATTTTGAATTATAGGGTTCCAATTTTTGAAACTGCTCATGCCCAATATGAAAATCCTTGATCGCTCCATACCCACATGGATAACGGTATTTTTAAAAATTCATAAAGTGGATTTGAAATTTAAAACATATCCTAATAATTCCTTGATTTAATCTATCAACTTGCAAGATCTTGGAGCCAAAGAGCTTGTATTAGTCTGCGAAAATAATACTGATAAACCTGTCGTTAACAAGAAATGAAGGTTTATCGTTCAGAGAGGATGCCATGTGGGACCCATGAGACAGTAGCGTCCTCAACGTTTCAAAGAAAAAGGCAAGTAGCCCGAAAATAGGGGTAAAAAATAAATCCTACAAAGGAAACATTTATTGTTCATAGAGGCTGACATGTGGGACCGATCTGCCAGCTGCATCCTCATCATTTCGAAGTCGGCAGGGATCAGAAGAAAAAGGCAAATAGCCAGAAATTAGGGGTCAAAAATAAATCCAAAAAGGAAACTTATATTCTTCATAGAGGATGACATGTGGGACCGACCTGCCAGCAGCGTCCTCATCGTTTCAAAGGCCGCAGGGGATCAAAAGAAAAAGGCAAATAGCCAGAAATTAGGGGTAAAAAAAATACAACAAAGGAAAGGTTTATTGTTCATAGAGGCTGACTTGTGGGACTCATGAGCCAGCGGCGACCTCAATTTCAAAGGCGGCATATGATCGAAAAGAAAAAGGCAAGTTAGCAAAAATCAGTGGGTAAAAAAAATCTAAGAAATGAAACTTTATTGTACAGTCCCATGAGCCAGCACCTTACTCAACGTTTCAGTGGCGGCATGAGATAGAAAGAAAAAGGAAAGTGACCAAATATCAGGAGCAAAAAATAATCCAAGAAAAGAAACTTTTATTGTACATAGATGATGACATATGGGTCCCACTTATACAAGCTCTTTCGCTCCAAGATCTTGCAAGTTGATTGTACATAGAGGATGACATGCGGGCCCCTTGTGTCAGCATCTTACTCAACGTTTCCAAGGCGGCAGGGGATCAAAAGAAAAAAGGAAGTAGCCAGAAATTAGCGGTAAACAATAACTCCAAGGAAGGAAACTTTTATTGTTCATAGAGTATGACATGCGGGACCCATGCGCTAGCAGCTTCCTCAACGTTTCAAAGGGGGCATGAGATCGAAAGAAAAAGACAAGTGACCAAATATCAGGAGCCAAAAATAATCCAAGAAAAGAAACTTTATTGTACATAAAAGATGACATGCGGGTCCCATTTTGCAGCAGCGGTGTCAACGTTTCAAATGCGGCTTGAGATCAAAAGAAAAAGAGTAGCCAGAAATTAGGGGTAAAAAAACTCCCAGAAAAGAAAGTTGATTGTACATAGAGGATGGCATGCGGGTCCCATGACCCAGCACCTTACTCAACGTTTCAGAGGCGGCATGAGATCGAAAGAAAAAGGAAAGAGACCAAATACCAGGAGCAAAAAATAATCCAAGAAAAAGAAACTTTTATTGTACATAGAGGATGACATATGGGTCCCACTTATACAAGCTCTTCCGCCCCAAGATCTTGCAAGTTGATTGTACATAGAGGATGACATGCGGGCCCCTTGTGTCAGCAGCTTAATCAATGTTTCCAAGGCGGCAGGGGATCAAAAGAAAAAGGAAACAGCCAAAAATAAGAGGGTGAAAAAATCCAAGAAAAGAAACTTTTATAGTATCGAGGATGACATGTGGGTCCCATGAGCCAGCAGCTTCTCAACGTTTCAGAGGCTGCATGAGATCGAAAGAAAAAGGCAAGTGACCAAAAATAAGGGGGTAAAAAAAATCCAAGAAAAGAGACTTGATTGTACATAGAGGATGACATGCGGGTCCCACCAGTCAGCAGCTTACTAACGTTTCCAAGGCGGCAGGGGATGAAAAGAAAAAGGAAATAGCCAAAGATCAGAGGGTGAAAAAAATCAAAGAAAAGAAACTTTTATAGTACATAGAGGATGACATGTGGGTCCCATGGGCCAGCAGGTTCCTCAACGTTTTCAAGGGCGGCATGAGATCGAAAGAAAAAGGCAAGTGACCAAAAATCAGAGGGTGAAAAATAATCCAAAAAAAGAAACTTTTATTGTACATAGAGGATGACATGCTGTCCCAACGTTTCAAATGCGGTTTGAGATCAAAAGAAAAAGAAAGTAGCCAGAAATTAGGGGGTAAAAAAACTCCAAGAAAAGAAAATTGATTGTACATAGAGGATGACATGCGGGTCCCACGAGTTTGCAGCTTACTCAACGTTTCCAAGGCGGCAGGGGATCAAAAGAAAAAGGAAATAGCCAAAAATCAGAGAAAAAAAAACCCAAGAAAATAAACTTTTGTAGTACATAGAGGATGACATGCGGGTCCCATGAGCCAGCAGGTTCCTCAACGTTTCAAACGTGGCATGGGATCGAAGGAAAAAGGCAAGTGACCAAATATCAGGAGCCAAAAATAATCCAAGAAAAGAAACTTTATTGTACATAGAGGATGACATGCGGGTCCCATTTTGCAGCAGCGGTCCCAACGTTTCAAATGCGGCTTGAGATCAAAAGAAAAAGAAAGTAGCCAGAAATTAGGGGGTCAAAAAACTCCAAGAAAGGAAAGCTTTATCGTTCATACAGGCTGACATGTGGGACCTATGAGCCAGCAGCTTACTGAACGTTTCAAAGGCGGCAGGGGATCAAAAGAAAAAGGAAATAGCCAAAAATCAGAGGGTGAAAAAAATCCAAGAAATCAAACTTTTATTGTACATAGAGGATGACATGCGGGTCCCATGAGCCAGCAGATTCCTCAACGTTTCAAACGTGGCATGAGATCGAAAGAAAAAGGCAAGTGACCAAATATCAGGAGCCAAAAATAATCCAAGAAAAGAAACTTTATTGTACATAGAGGATGACATGCGGGTCCCATTTTGCAGCAGCGGTCTGAACGTTTCCAAGGCGGCACAGGACCAAAAGAAAAATGAAGTAGCCAGAAATCAGGGGGTGAAAAAAATCCAAGAAAAGAAAGATTTCAATTGGGCTGCATCTAGACATCTGGGCCTTCGAACTATCCTTCTGGGCCTTTGGACACGTACAATTTCAGCCCACTCCAGAACATGATAGTTCGGATTTTTCTCAAAAAAAAAACAGGAAAGTCCTATGCTTCGCCAAAACAAAAAACAAGGAGATTCAAGATATATGTTGTAAAAATAAAGATTTAATTTATCCGTTTGCAATAGCTCAGAGCGCAATACACTGTTTATTGTCTGCAAAATAATCAAGATATCACATGTTTCTTGTACGGGGAGGCTGACATCGTGGACCCATGAGCCAGCAGCGTCGTTTTAAAGGCGGCAGGGGATGGAAAGAAAAAATAAACCAAAAATCTGTTGGTAAAAAATCCAAGAAAAGAAACATTTTCGTTCTGAGAGGATGACATGCGGGACCCATGAGGCAGCAGCGTCCTCAGCGCTTATTGTTCATAGAGGCTGACATGTGGGACCCGTGAGCCAGCAGCGTCCTCAACGTTTTAAAGGCGGCAGGATATCGAAAGAAAAAATAAGCCAAAAATCATTTGGTAAACAATATCCAAGAAAAGAAACATTTACCGTTCTGAGAGGATGACATGCGGGACCCATGAGGCAGCAGCATCCTCAACGATTCCAAGGCGGCAGGGGATCAAAGAAAAAAGGAAATATCCAGAAATTAATTAGGGGTTCAAAAAAATCCATCAAAGGAAACTTTTATTGTTCATAGAGGATGACTTGTGGGACCGACCTGCCAACAGCGTCCTCATCGTTTCAAAGGGGCAGGAGATCCAAAGAAAAAGGCAAATAGCCAGAAATTAGGGGTCAAAAATAACTCCAAGAAAGGAAACTTTTATTGTTCGTAGAGGATGACATGCGGGACCCATGAGCCAGCAGCTTACTCAACGTTTCAAAGGCGGCATGAGATCGAAAGAAAAAGGCAAGTGACAAAATATCAGGAGCAAAAGATAATCCAAGAAAAGAAACTTTATTGTACATAGAGGATGACATGTGGGTCCCATTTTGCAGCAGCGGTCTCAATGTTTGTAATGCGGCTTGAGATCAAAAGAAAAAGAAAGTAGCTAGTAATTAGGGGGTGAAAAAAAATCCAAGAAAGGAAAGTTGATGGACATAGAGGATGACATGCGGGTCCCTTGAGCCAACAGCTTACTCAACGTTTCAAAGGGGGCAGGGGATCAAAAGAAAAAGGCAAGCCAAAAATCAGAGGGTGAAAAAAACCAAGAAAAAGAACTTTTATAGTACATAGAGGATGACATGCGGGTCCCATGAGCCAGCAGGTTCCTCAACGTTTCAAACGTGGCATGAGATCGAAAGAAAAAGGCAAGTGAAAAAATATCAGGAGCCAAAAATAATTCAAGAAAAGAAAGTTTTATAGTACATAGAGGATGACATGCGGGTCCCATTTAGCAGCAGCGGTATCAGCGTTTGAGAGGTGGCAGGGATCAAAAGAAAAAAGAAATTGCCAAAAATCAGATGGTGAAAAAAAACCAAGAAAAAGAACTTTTATAGTACATAGAGGATGACATGCGGGTCCCATGAGCCTGCAGGTTCCTCAACGTTTCAAACGTGGCATGAGATCGAAAGAAAAAGGCAAGTGAAAAAATATCAGGAGCCAAAAATAATTCAAGAAAAGAAAGTTTTATAGTACATAGAGGATGACATGCGGGTCCCATTTAGCAGCAGCGGTATCAAGAGGTGGCAGGGGATCAAAAGAAAAAAGAAATTGCCAAAAATCAGATGGTGAAAAAAAACCTAGAAAAAGAACTTTTATAGTACATAGAGGATGACATGCGGGTCCCATGAGCCAGCAGGTTCCTCAACGTTTCAAACGTGGCATGAGATCGAAAGAAAAAGGCAAGTGAAAAAATATCAGGAGCCAAAAATAATTCAAGAAAAGAAAGTTTTATAGTACATAGAGGATGACATGCGGGTCCCATTTAGCAGCATCGGTATCACTGTTTGAGAGGCAGCAGGTGATCGAAAGAAAAAGTCAAGTGACCAAATATGAGGTGCCAAAAAAAATCCAAGAAAAGAAAGTTTTATAGTACATAGAGGATGACATGCGGGTCCCATTTAGCAGCGGTATCACCGTTTGAGAGGCGGCAGGGATCGAAAGAAAAAGGTAAGTGACCAAATATGAGGTGCCAAAAATAATTCAAGAAAAGAAAGTTTTATAGTACATAGAGGATGACATGCGGGTCCCATTTAGCAGCAGCGGTATCACCGTTTGAGAGGCGGCAGGGGATCGAAAGAAAAAGGCAAGTGACCAAATTTGAGGTGCCAAAAATAATCCAGGAAAAGAAAGTTTTATAGTACATAGAGGATGACATGCGGGTCCCGTTTAGCAGCAGCGGTATCACCGTTTGAGAGGCGGCAGGGATCGAAAGAAAAAGGTAAGTGACCAAATATGAGGTGCCAAAAATAATCCAGGAAAAGAAAGTTTTATAGTACATAGAGGATGACATGCGGGTCCCATTTAGCAGCAGCGGTATCACCGTTTGAGAGGCGGCAGGGGATCGAAAGAAAAAGGCAAGTGACCAAATTTGAGGTGCCAAAAACTCCAAGAAAAGAAAGTTGATTGCACATAGAGGATGACATGCGGGTCCCATTTAGCAGCAGCGGTCTCAACGTTTCCAAGGCGGCAAGGGATCAAAAGAAAAAGGAAGTAGCCAGAAATCAGGGGGTCAAAAAAATCCAAGAATAGAAAGAATTTTGGTTCATAGAGGATGACATGCGGGACCCATGATCCTGCATCGTAAACGGCTCGATCGGAGAACGTTGAACGAGATGGCGCGATGTAGAAAAAAAACAATGCCAGAGAGGCTGCCATCTGGGCCCTACATCCCTCGGCGGTGCGGATTTGCGTTGACTCGGCCGGCGAACCCGAGATTTCGAGATGCACCACGTCCCGGGCCACCATACGCCACGTTTTGGCCGCTTTCGTCGGGCTAGGTGGCCTCAAAAACGAGAAAAAAAAAAGTTTTGACATGCACCACGGAGGGACCAAAATCGTCGGCCATGGTACACCAGCAACCACGGCGCGACTTCAACTTCGTCGGCCATGGCAACTTTTCTTGTAGTGAATTGCGGGATCTAAAGGAAATAGCTTCGAGCACTTACAACGGCAACAAAAAATAACTTAGTTACCTGGGACCGGAGTATGAGTGTCTTTTACCTTTCCTCCCCGGCAACGGCGCCAGAAAATAGCTTGATGTCTACTCACGCTTCTTTTGTAGACAGTGTTGGGCCTCCAAGTGCAGAGGTTTGTAGAACAGCAGCAAGTTTTCCTTAAGTGGATCACCCAAGGTTTATCGAACTCAGGAGGAAGAGGTCAAAGATATCCCTCTCAAGCAACCCCGCAATCACGATACAAGAAGTCTCTTGTGTCCCCAACACACCTAATACACTTGTCAGATGTATAGGTGCACTAGTTCGGCGAAGAGATAGTGAAATACAAGTAGTATGGATGTATATGAGTGATAATAGCAATCTGAATAAAATATGGCAGCGAGTAAACATGCAGTAGAACAGTAAGTAAGCGGTGTTTGCAGTATTGGAAACAAGGCCTAGGGATCATACTTTCACTAGTGGACACTCTCAACATTGATCGCATAATAAATAATAACTTCTCTCATTTGTGCTACATACACTCTTTTGTTGGATGACAAACACCATTCGTTGTGTAGGGCTACAAGAGCTCCCTCAAGCCGGAGTTAACAAGCGCCACAACATTCGGCATTCATATTTAAGTAACCTTAGAGCATAATAGATCTTTGCAAAATAAACCGAGAACTAACATAGCATACACACTGTCCACATTACGCTATGAAAGGAGGAATAGATCACATCAATACTATCATAATGATAATTAACTCCACAACCTACAAGAGATCATGATCATAGCCTACGACAAGAACCACACGGTGCACACACTAGCACCTTTACACCATGCAGGAGGAATAGACTACTTTAATAACATCACATGAGTAGCACATAGACTAGTAGCGATACAAAGCTCATCATATAGATCTCAATCATGCAAAGCAATTCACGAGATCATTGTATTGGAGTAGAGAGATTAACCACATAGCTAGCGGCCAGCCCTTAGCTCCGAGGGAGAACTACTCCCTCCTCATCATGGGAGCAGCAGCGTTGATGGAGATGGCGGTGGTGTCGATGGAGAAGCCTTCCGGGCACTTCGTCCGGCGGCGTGCCGGAAGAGACTCCTGTCCCCGATCTTGGCTTCGCGATGGCGGCGGCTCTGGAACTTTTCTCGTACCGTGGCTTTTTTCGTATCGAAGATTTAGGTCAGGGGGCTTCTTATAGGCGAAGAGGCGGAGTCGGAAGGGCTACGGGGGGCCCACATAGTAGGCCGGCGCCCCCCCCGGCCGCGCGCTATTGTGTGGGGCCCCTGTGGCCCCCTCTGGTTCCTCTCATGTGTTCTTGAAGCTTCGTGGAATTCTAAGATGCTGGGCGTTGATTTCGTCCAATTCCGAGAATATTTCCTTACTAGGATTTCTGAAACCAAAAACAGCAGAAAACAGCAACTGGCGGCATCTCGTTAATAGGTTAGTTCCAGAAAATGCATCAAAACGATATAAAGTGTGAACAAAACATGTAGGTATTGTCATAAAACAAGCATGGAACATCAGAAATTATAGATACGTTGGAGACGTATCAGCATCCCCAAGCTAGTTCCTACTCGTCCTCGACCTAATGTTCTTCTCCTTGATTGTTCTTGTTCTTCTTCTGTCGGGTGCGCGTCAGCGCTCCCGATGGGAGTAGCCCCCGAGTCTAGGTACGGATGCTTGCAATCCGTGCGTAGACTCAAGTTGTACCACTCGAACATTTTGCTCTGCCGAAGTTTTTCTGCAAGTCTTCATAAGTCATCCGATACATTTCCTCATGCAAGGGATAATGAGTAACGTGCCCAACTTTTGTTGGTTAACTGCCGATGGCAAAACAACGTTACCCTACACAGAATCAAGTCCCCGGGCATGATCCTGGAGTGCAAAGTTCTATCGGGTGCGCTAGCGCTCCCGATGGGAGTAGCCCCCGAGTCTGGGCACGGGTTTGCCCGGGCTAGACTTCAAGCAATTATTTTCCTTCAAGGCTTCATTCTTCTCGGGTGCGCGGCAGCTCCCGATGAGAGTAGCCCCCGAGTCTAAGTACAGATGCTTTGCAATCGTGACTCAAGTTCACCATCCAACACCTTTTATTCCTTCGAATGCTTTGGGCATTCCTCATGACGTCATCGATGACGCTTTCGATATCTTGATTTTGATCGATAGGATGCGACCCGGGCCTATTCTTTCTATCTAGCCCTGCTTTTAAGCAACATCCACCCTTCTCGCACAGTTACCAAGGCACCTCCTCGATTTCTGCAATCTTTAATGGAAAAGATCCACTTGATGAACTGGCAGAAACGACACATGCCCACACAGCCCTCAAGTTCTCCCTTTCTTAAAATCTCCAAAGGACGAAAATCTCTATTCTTCTCCCATATTTTCCGTAGCATCTTCTCGCCTCTTCTTCTTCCTCCCGTCGCTATCGCTGCGCCGCCACCACTGCTTCCAATCTTCCTCGATCTCGCAATGGTGAAGAAGAAGAATCTTACCGCCGCCGCTAGTTCTACTAGTGGTGGCGCCGCCGCCAAATCTTCCTCGAATCTTCCGAAGGGGAGCGCTCCGACGCTCCTCCCCTCGGCGCCGCCGCCAGCTCGGTAGCCAAACCCGGGGATTGATAGCGTCATCCATCACCAAGCGCGATGAGAAGAGATCCCGAAGCCGTTAATCTCCCCGACGAGGGGAATGTGATTTTTCCAGGTGCGGTTTCTCGGCCCAATCCCCCTGCCGGCTTTACCGTGATGTTCCTGTCGTTTATATCGGGGTCTCTCCTGCTCATGAATTCCTTCTTCATCTTCTGCGGACTTATGAAATCCAACTGTGGCAACTCACTCCTAACTCAATCCTTCACGTCGCTGTGTTCATTACTCGCGAAGCGTTTTTGGGCATTGAGCCTCATTTTGGATTGTGGAAAAAGATCTTTTATGTAAAGAGGTACAGCAGTAGTAATGGATCTTTTGTCATGGAGGAGTGGGGTTTGTAGCTCGTTCGGATGTTAATTATTTCAATTTCCCAATGAGAGAATCCGTGCAAGGATGGAGACTGAAATGGTTTTATGTCAAGGATTCCTTGTCAACCGAGTCCCAGCTTCCTCGCTTTGCCGTATCCTCGAAGCCAAGCCTAAGGATTCCTGGAAGAACATTCTCTCTCCCGACGAAAGGGCAGCAGCCGACGAATTATTTGCCAAATTTCTTCGAATCAAAGAGGCCGATGGCCAAACTATGGTTGGCACAGAGGTGGCAGCGGTGTTCCTGAAACGTCGAGTCCAACCAGTCATGGCCAGAGTTCGTCCAATGTGGTTATATTCAGGTCCAAAGGATGAAACCAGGATTAATGCTGCCGAACTGTCGGAAAAGGAGCTGCTTGATGAAGTCCGTCGCCTTACTTTCTTTAGTCAAGAAGACTCGATCCCATTGATATCTTCTTACACTCCTCTTGATGCCGATCATCCACCGCCAGAGGTAACTTCCCTTTTCATATTCTCATTATGCTATTTCCACTTAGTCGACATAATTACCATTATTCTTATTTGTTTTTTCTCTTCGACATCCCCATAGTCTCTGAAACTTGCACGATTCGCCAAATGATACTTCTAAGGGAAGAGGTTCCTCGCACCCGTGGATTTTCACACTGTCGAGCACACAGCCCGAGAGCAAACACGATGATCCGATAGATCAAACGCTCACACCGATCTTCCTCCCCACCGATGATGCTTGCGACACAGAGGGATCAGTGCGTGATGATGACGCTGATCGTGATGCCTTTATTAATGCAGCTGTGGAGGAGGCCAGGGCTTCACCCATGAAGAGATCAACTGGTGGCTTTGCCGAAGAAGACGATCTCTTCGATATGTAAGCACCTTCTTCCCTGACGCCATATTTTGTCCCCTTATTTCTCGCATTCTTTTCATAACTTCGTCGATCATTTCATTTTTGCAGGGACGAAGGTTTCGTTGAGCCTCCGTCTAAGAAAGCCAACCGCGCCGCTTCGCCGACGTTGCGTTCCGAAGCTAAGATGGTCCCCGCGGCTCGTATCGACAGCCTTCTCCCTTTCTAAGGGGAAAGATGTTCCTTCGACCGCCGCCGCGTGACTCCTCCTTCGTAAGTCCCTTTTGATTATAACGCTAATTGACCTAGTGCGTACCTTGCTTAATGAACATCCTTCTTTCTCAAGGACCTGCGGGGTGTTATTTCTTCTTTGGAGGCCTTCGCCTCCCAATTCACCTCCCTTGCGCATAAGGTCTGGCTGCAGAAGAAGTTAAATCTTCTTCCTCGAAACTGGATGGTGCTGTCAAAATAGCCGCCGCAGCTCGCCAAGAAGTCGACTCCCTCAAAGAGGAGCTCGCAAGCTAAAGGAGAAGCTGAAGGAAGAGGAAGCCTCTAGGTTGGCTGCCGAAGCTCGGGCAGCCGAAAAAGATGATCTCCTGCGCCAATCTTCATTGGCTTTGCTTGGTACTTCCTCTTTACGCCTTCTTAGCGACTTTTGCAAATCTAATCCTTTGATAGTAATCTTTTCCATTTCGTCTCCTTTCAGAGGCCGCCGACATCCCCGTTGCCGCATTGGATAAAATTCCAAACAATTCTCCGGCAAACAGTGTGTCGATGACTCTCGCCGCCCACCAGCTTACACGGGAGCTCCTTGATAAGGGCAAAGGTGCCATGGCGCGGATGCACTCGATGATCTTCCCCAAAATTAGTCAAGACAAGACTTTGGGGCAGCTAATTGACGCCTTCGCGGTCGACACCAAGGAGGTTATCGAGGTATTCAAACGTACTTCGCGTACTTATGGTGCCCTCCTAGCCTTGCAACTTATGATGGGTCATGGCTTCAATGCCGATATCGAGGAGATGTCTAAGGAGCTGCCGAAAGATCAAGATGGGCAGTTTATTGATTTAAGCATCTTCAAAATGTCAGCTGTTCAATGCGCACGCCAGCTCTCTTGATCTGGTTTCATCGAAGAAAACACCGGCTGGCCCAAGTCTATCATCCCAAACTCAAGCCCCTTGACTTTTGTAACAAGTTTTTCTTTGATTTGATGTGAAACGATGATTTGCCGAAAAACTTATGTTTGTAATAGACTTTGTACTAGCAATGTTGCTAGTACCCGCTTGCTATGATATTTCCACTTGCACTTCTCCCGATGGGAGTTACTTTAGATGTCTGAATAGAAGCGATCTGTCATCCCTTTAACGCTGTTCTTTGCAGATTTTCCCAGTGCCGCTGTTTGTTGATGATTCTTCGGTGCTCTTTCTGAAGAGGATCGGATCCAACATGAAGGATCGGATTGCACAGATGGAAAAAGATCTGCGCAATACCTATGCCTTGGCTGCTATTGTCGGAAGAAGGGCGAAATTGCAGCGACATAGAGCGCTATGCTCTTACTGAACCGCATAAAGCCACTGAAAGCTTGAACTGTAAGTCTTCATGATCTTCGTGCTTATTATTCTCTGTTGAGCATATCGCCTGATTTCTCTATTAATTCCATTGCTAGTCATAGCCCTGAACCGTTGATACGTCTCCGACGTATCGATAATTTCTTATGTTCCATGCTACATTATTGATGATATCTACATGTTTTATGCACACTTTATGTCATATTCGTGCATTTTCTGGAACTAACCTATTAACAAGATGCCGAAGTGTCAGTTCGTTGTTTTTGGTTTCAGTAAATCCTAGTAAGGAAATATTCTCGGAATTGGACGAAATCGCCCCTGTTCCTATTTTGCCCGAAGCATCCAGAACACCCGAGAGTCGAGGAGGGCCATGGGGCCCAGACGACAGGCGCGGCCAGGGCCTGGGCCGCGCCCCTATGGTGTTGTCGCCCCTTCGACCTTCTGACGCTGCCCTTTCGCCTATATAAAGCCCCTGCGTCGAAAACCCTTACGAAAGAAGCCACGGTACGCGAAACCTTCCAGAGCCGCCGCCATCGCGAAGCCAAGATCTGGGGGACAGGAGTCTCTGTTCCGGCACCCTGCCGGACGGGGAAGTGCCCCCGGAAGGCTTCTCCATCGACACCGCTGCCATCTCCACCGCCATCTTCATCACCGCTGCTGCTCCCATGAGGAGGGAGTAGTTCTCCATCGAGGCTCGGGGTTGTACCGGTAGCTATGTGGTTCATCTCTCTCCTATGTGCTTCAATACAATAATCTCATGAGCTGCCTTACATGATTGAGATTCATATGATGATGCTTGTAATCTAGATGTCATTGTGCTAGTCAAGTGAGTTTTACTTATGTGATCTCCGGAGACTCCTTGTCCCACGTGTGTAAAGGTGACAGTGTGTGCACCGTGTGGGTCTCTTAGGCTATATTTCACAGAATACTTATTCACTGTTATGAATGGCATAGTGAAGTGCTTATTTATATCTCTTTATGATTGCAATGTGTTTTGTATCACAATTTATCTATGTGCTACTCTAGTGATGTTATTAAAGTAGTTCTATTCCTCCTGCACGGTGTAATGGTGACAGTGTGTGCATCCGTGTTAGTACTTGGCGTATGCTATGATCATGATCTCTTGTAGATTGTGAAGTTAACTATTGCTATGATAGTATTGATGTGATCTATTCCTCCTACATAGCGTGAAGGTGACAGTGTGCATGCTATGTTAGTACTTGGTTTAGTCATGTCGATCTTTCATGCACTCTAAGGTTATTTAAATATGAACATTGAATTGTGGAGCTTGTTAACTCCGGCATTGAGGGTTCGTGTAATCCTACGCAATGTGTTCATCATCCAACAAGAGAGTGTAGAGTATGCATTTATCTATTATGTTATGTGATCAAAGTTGAGAGTGTCCACTAGTGAAAGTCTAATCCCTAGGCCTTGTTCCTAAATATTGCTATCGCTGCTTGTTTACTGTTTTACTGCGTACACTGCTGCGTTACTACTGCTTGTTTACTTCCTACAATATTACTACCATCAACTGCACGCCAGCGAGCTATTTTCTGGCGCCGTACTACTGCTCATATTCATTCATACCACTTGTATTTCACTATCTCTTCGCCGAACTAGTGCACCTATTAGGTGTGTTGGGGACACAAGAGACTTCTTGCTTTGTGGTTGCAGGTTGCATGAGAGGGATATCTTTGACCTCTTCCTCCCTGAGTTCGATAAACCTTGGGTGATCCACTTAAGGGAAAACTTGCTGCTGTTCTACAAACCTCTGCTCTTGGAGGCCCAACACTGTCTACAAGAATAAAAGCACCCGTAGACATCAACCGTGCTGAAGAGAACAAGCGAATTCACGAGCGCGTGAACGCATTGACTGAGCTGTCATCAGCCGAAGAATTTTTTTGGCGGGAACACTCGAAGGCTTCGGCTGTCGCATGATTTCAAGATCGGGTCCAACAAGTCCACCATTTCTTCGACAAGTGCTACAAAGCCCTGAGGGTAATTTGGAGGACTATGTTCCCGTTGAACGCGATTCCTCCTACGCTGTTGACTCTGATGTCTGAGTTTGGGAATACCAAAAAGATTCGAGAGTTGGTGCGAGCACAGGTTTTTGCAGGGGCCAGGTTTACACTTTCCCTTGTCCTTGCACGTTACCCGTCAGCAAATCTGCTCACTATAGCCAACGCGGTTGGTGACTTGGAGACTCTGTATCCGAAGGTATTGCTGCCCGCCAATATAATTGTCGACAAGCTTGAAAAGGATTCAAGGGTACCTGAAGAAAGAGAAACTCCTCGAGGGTGATTTGGATTAAGGTTATTTTGTAAATAGGCTATTTTGGCTACTTCATCCAAGTGTTAGGATTGTTTAGCCGAAGCTTTTTATTCGGTAGATACATGTATATGTACTTTTACCGTGTTGATGCCGTTGGCAAATTTTGAGGGAGCAAATTTTAATTGTCCGTTAAAACGTTTTTCGTATTCGTTGGTCAGCAAATTGTTTGAGTGATCAGCTCGTGTTGCAGGTCTTGCTAAAACCCGTTGTATGTGCAACTTTGCTTTCAACCGATGTATGTTTCGACAGTCACTCCCGAATATTTCGGGTGCAATGATTCTGCCGATGAGCCCGTTGTTCTTTGATATTTCCATAAGTAAAATATCGAACGTGGGTTGTATTATGTATATTTCCAAACTCTTGCTATTTTCGGCGCTCGTAGAGGCATCTATAGCAGAGGGAAAGGTCATCACCCTTGTTTTTGCATCCTTTAGCACTCATAGAGGCTTTTTCGGAACACAATCTTTAGCCGCGTACTACATTGCGCCATCGTTCACTGAGGGGTGTAAGCAATGGTTACGATGATGCGGATTAAGTGCTCCAAATTACTGCATGCTTACCACGGGCTCAAAACTGAAGTTTTTATTAATAAAGGTAAACACGGTACTAAAGGGCGTAAAAAAGGAAGCCCTGCTGAAAATAAAGGAGAAAGCTATACATTATTCGACTATTCTAAGCAAGGGAGGGGTTCTTCTTATCTTCAGGCTTGTCTACCACGTTAGTGGTTTTCGAAGCGTCGTTGCTTATAGTAGGTGTCTCGACAGCGACTGCCAGTGTCTTGCTTTCTTCTGAGACTGCTTTGCCATCAACTGCCGAAGTTTTTGCTGCCGAAGCTTCTAGAGCAAGGTCGGCTGGCTTCTTCTTGGTTTCCCTGACCTGTTTCTCCTCCTTAATTTCGCGTATCGACAGCTTGGGTGGAGGATCGATAATTTCTTGTTTTAACCCAAACTTCGCAGCAATCCTCTGAAAGTCGCGATCACAATTGTCCGAGCGTGAAAAACTTCCATAGACTGTGATGTTTGTCCCGTTGTTCCCAGGCATTTTCAGCTTGAGGTATGCGTAGTGCGGCACAGCCATGAACTTGGCATAAGCTGGTCTTCCGAGTATAGCGTGATACTGTGACTCCCAGTTCACTACTTCAAACTCGATCTTTTCCTTCCTGAAATTGTCGGTTTTGCCAAAGACGACGTTCAGGTAAACTTTGCCAAGAGAGTAACCCGGTGCAGTTGGAAGAATCCCATGGAAGCAAGTGTCTGTTTCTTCTAGCATCCTCATGGTGATCCCCATACTTTTGATTGTGTCGACGAATATCAGGTTTAGCCCGCTTCCACCATCCATGAAGACTTTGCTCATCTTGAACCCCCCGATTTGTGCCTCGACTACTAAGGCAGCGTGTCCTGGTTTTGGTATGGTCATCGGGTGATCTGCTCGACTGAACGTAATGTTCTGAGAGGACCACTCGACATACTCAGGGATGTTTGCCATGATGCTTTCGGCCAGATTAATTTCTCGGGTGAGCTTCTTCATTTCTCTTCTCGAGACACCTGTC
Organism: Lolium multiflorum; assembly: GCA_030979885.1. NCBI lineage: Eukaryota > Viridiplantae > Streptophyta > Magnoliopsida > Poales > Poaceae > Lolium > Lolium multiflorum. The sequence continues at coordinate 425,163,183 of CM061750.1, forward strand.
CTATGGATCATGCTCATCTGCCCACGTGGTGGTGGAAACGCCTCGTTGGGTTGATGAGGTTGAGCCTGCTGGACTTGATGCTGCGGTGGAGGTGGTGGTGGTGGTGGTGGCGGTTGCTGGCCTGACTGCTGGATGAGTTTGTGCATGTCAATGAACTGCCGACAGTCCCTGAGCAGGTGGCTCGACTTCGTTTTGCCGTCCTTAGAATCGACATACGAGTGCAGGTAACAGGGGGCGTTGATCTGCTCAGCGTAGGGCAGTTCGGGAGTCCTCTGCTGCCGTGGTTTATAATTGCCACGGTTCCCAGAGTTGTTCCGATTACCGTCCTGTCGATCGTCTCTTCTATCGTCATATCGATCGTCCTGCCGATCGGAGTACCCTGCGGCTACCAGGTTGTTGTCGTCATAGCTGCGGTTCTTCCTTCTCTTGTGGCGATCCCTTCGACCACCCGAGTCGTGCTTCGGCTGATCATCGTCTTGTCGTCACTGCGCTGTCGCGGCCTTCGCACGTTGTCCTCGCCATCAGCCCAGCTGTTGGCGATTTCCATTAACTTGGTTATGGTTTTTGGCTTTTTGCGTCCGAGTTCTTCTATGTAGCTTTCACGTCGGACGCCATCGCTGAAAGCGTCGATCTCTGACAGATACATCTTCGGCAGCGTTTAGGAGTTTGGTGAATCTCCCGATGTATGAGCGCATCGATTCCTTCTGCTTTTGCTGGCAATGCCGTAACTCTTCAATCCCGACGGGTCTTTTGTACGTTGCTTGAAAATTGGCAACGAAGGCATCTACTAGGTCGTCCCATGACTTGATGGAACCCTTCGGCAGACCCCTCAACCAGGCTCGCGCTGAATCCTTTAAGTAAAGCTGCAAGCACTGCATTACTGCTATCTGGTTCCCCTTATTGTTACCCTCCAAAACCCACCGACGGGCAATGGCTAAGCAACACGAAGAGCCGGGAAGCTCCCAGGGCCGCTTAGTGGACCCTGGCACCTCGCGTCGTCCCGCAAATCTTCCAGCCACGTCCTGGCGGTTGCTAGGGCGTGCCACCTGACCTAGACCCGATCAGGAAGGTGTTAGAGTGCTTCGATTGTTCCTGCATGGTAGACACGTAAACATTAAATACGAGCCCTATCGGCTCTCAGGTTTCCCTGTGGATCGGCTCAAGGAGCCGATCGCCCCATGTTTCACGTTGGATTTACAATGGCATGGGGATCCTGCTTGATCAAAACAAAGCTAAAGCGATCCACGACAGTTTAGGGTTTTCACCGCATAACCGGAACGTCCTACGTGTGATCGGGCCTAGCAGCTACGGAAGATGATGCAAACCACCCCTACGAGAGGCCTAAAAACCAACATAACGTTGATTCCCGGAACATCCCTTGCAGGGACGGTGAACAACACCTAACGCACTACCGGATCGTCCGACCCCAGCATAAGGCCTAACTATGCAGATATTAAACTAATCCCTGCGGAGCAAGGAGCAACTATAACGGATCGGATCTACTAAGTAACGAACAAGCAAGATGCTGCCCTTACGTCTGGATAGACGTAAGGGCAGCTAGGTGTCGAGGGACGGCATTGCCACGCAGATATGCACGTGAAAGCATCAATGCAAGCCCCTAAACACCTAAGGATAAATAGTACTGCTCGCCATCAACAAGGCTTCAGCACGAGCAGTACAAGGTTGACGAATAAACGTATACTGCCTAGATCGCTAGATGCGATCTAGGCAGCATGGTGCTTACCCGGGAGAAACCCTCGAAGAAAGGGGTGGCGATGCGCCTGATTTGTGTTGGTTGAACGATGATTGTCCTCCTTTTCCGATAACCCTAGATACATATTTATAGTCCAAGGGACTTTCTAATTGAGGCGTGCACCTAACCGTGCACGGGCCAAACTCTATCTCTTAATCTAAATTACAATGCGATCTACTATATTACAGATACACGGGCAACTTAGCCCAAACTCTTAGCGCAAGGCCGCTTTGAAGATGCTCCACGTGTACGTCCTTCAAGCCCATCTTCACTTACGGCCCATCTCCTGATTTGGCCAAAATCGGGTGGTAACACATGCCCCCCTGGTTTTGATAATGATAATTGCAAAACCATCTGTCTCCTTCGAAGGGTCATGTCGTGGCAGAACCGTCGCAGTATTCTTCATGATGACGTCTTGCCTTCTCAACTTCTCTGCACGATTTGACGGTTCTGGCAACTTCCGAGTAATCGGCTCTTCTTTTCGTTCCTTCTCTTTGGAGCTATCGGCTTCTAATTAATCTTGGCCGACGGCCAAAGTCAAAACACCCCCAAAAGAGCCGATGGCGTCGCATCGGCCTCTACCATAAAACGAGCAAAGACAAACCTAATTGCCCTCCAAACGGTAACTAGCAACCTCCGTCTGAGAAAGCAAACTCAGATCCCCAAAATCCGCCGCCCGCGCAGCTTCACGAGCTTCAGATCTCAACCGCGCCGCCCCAACTCCGCAGCGCATCAAATGGCGGAATCTTCCAACACCAACGCCATGGTCTCCGGTCTGAAGGTAATACTCCACCGCTCCTTCGCCATTAGGATCAATCTCAAGATTGAACAGAGGAACACCTGAATTAATGTTCTATTCCGTTATTAATTTTAGGTCTCCGATATCCTGTTGCCGCATCCTTCTCTCCCAAATTCCATGTGTCTTGGCCCCCGTTCTTCCGAGAGTCCTGCCCATTTAATCTCCTGTGAGGCCAACAGAATCCCCTTCGTGAATCAGAACTTAGATCTGACTTCCTGGGCCGACTGCCTGCGAGCCTGGCCTAATCCTCCTGAAGGTTGGGTGGCATGGTACAATAGAGTGTCCAAAACCCATTACGCCACCTGGGAAACGATAGGGATAGCCGATGCATTGTCATTATCACTGTCTCCTCTTGAAAAGAATGAGAACATTCTGAAAACCATCGGCTACTTTTGGTCCGACGCACTGAACTGTTTTATGTTTGGTCATGGCCCCATGACGCCAACTCTGCTGGATGTAACCATGATCACAGGCCTTGACATTGCATCCCCCAGCCCCTCTGCTTTTAAGTTGCCAAAAGTCCCTTTCACCCTCTCTTCTAAAACAGAGTGCACAAGCTGGGGCGCCTACCTCAAGCGTTATATGAAAACCAAAGGCCCTGTAACCGAGAGAGAACACACGGCCTTCTTAAACTTCTGGCTGGAGCACTTCATATTCTGCGGTCCTTCTCTCGCCCCAACTAAGAATTACCTTTCCCTGGCCTACGAACTTGCTAAAGGCACTCCTTGGCCTTGGCAAACTGTTCCTTGGGGAGGTTTATCGATCTCTCCAGCTGATGTCGGTCAAACTGTTCTCTCAAAGGACAGTAAAGACAGGGGGTCCCTGGTGGTTTATTCAATTATGGGCTCAGCTGTACTTTCAGAACCAAATCCCAGACTTTCCACCTTTGGCCACCTGCACCTTCCCAGATACCGACGGGAGGGAGATCCGATGCACCAGTTATGGTCAAGCCCTGTATGGCCTTCCAGGCAGCAGGCTAATTCCTAAGGAAGCAGCAGGGTGGTTCCAGATCTTCTTCCAAGGCTCAATCAACCCCCTATTCTTCCCTTACACCGAATCGGACAACTTTGAGAACCCAGTCTCCTTCCGGTTGGACAGCTTTGCTGATGACGCTAGCACCCGGCACGTCTTCTTCCTTCCGTTGTTGGGCCTCCAAGTGCAGAGGTTGTAGAACAGCAACAAGTTTCCCTTAAGTGGATCACCCAAGGTTTATCGAACTCAGGAGGAAGAGGTCAAAGATATCCCTCTCATGCAACCCCGCAACCACAAAGCAAGAAGTCTCTTGTGTCCCCAACACACCTAATAGGTGCACTAGTTCGGCGAAGAGATAGTGAAATACAGTGGTATGAATATATATGAGCAGTAGTAACGGTGCCAGAAAATAGCTTGCGTGTAGTTGATGGTGGTATAGCAGCATTTAGGAACAAGGCCTAGGGATTACACTTTCACTAGTGGACACTCTCAACATTGATCACATAACAGAATAGATAAATGCATACTCTACACTTTTGTTGGATGATGAACACATTGCGTAGGATTACACGAACCCTCAATGCCGGAGTTAACAAGCTCCACAATAATGCTCATGTTTAAGTAACCTTAAGTGTAAGATAGATCAAAAGACTAAACCAAGTACTAGCATAGCATGCACACTGTCACCTTCATGCATATGTAGGAGGAATAGATCACATCAATATTATCATAGCAATAGTTAACTTCGCAATCTACAAGAGATCATGATCATAGCATAAACCAAGTACTAACACGGTGCACACACTGTCACCTTTGCACACATGCAGGAGGAATAAAACTACTTTAATAACACATCACTAGAGTAGCACATAGATAAATTGTGATACGATGCACATTGCAATCATAAAGAGATATAAATAAGCACTTCACTACGCTCTTCAACAGTGAATAAGTACTTCGTGAAATATAGCCTAAGAGACCCACACGGTGCACACACTGTCACCTTTACACACGTGGGACAAGGAGTCTCCGGAGATCACATAAGTAAAACCCACTTGACTAGCATAATGACATCTAGATTACAAGCATCATCATATGAATCTCAATCATGTAAGGCAGCTCATGAGACTATTGTATTGAAGCACATAGGAGAGAGATTAATCACATAGCTACCGGTACAGCCCCGAGCCTCGATGGAGAACTACTCCCTCCTCATGGGAGCAGCAGCGGTGATGAAGATGGCGGTGGAGATGGCAGCGGTGTTGATGGAGAAGCCTTCCGGGGACTTCCCCGTCCGGCAGGGTGCCGAACAGACTCCTGTCCCCCAGATCTTGGCTTCGCGACGGCGGCTCTGGAACTTTTCTCGTATCGTGGCTTCCTCCGTAAGGGTTTTCGATGCAGGGCTTTATATAGGCGAAGAGGCGGCGCAGAGGGTCAACGAGGCGACGAGACCATAGGGTGGCGCGGCCAGGGCCTGGGCCGCGCCACCATGTCATCTGGGCCCACCAGGGCCCCTCTGGCGGCTCTCGGGTGTTCTGGATGCTTCCGGCAAAATAGGAACCCGGGCGTTGATTTCGTCCAATTCCGAGAATATTTCGTTACTAGGATTTCTGAAACCAAAAAGCAGAAAACAGGAACTGGCACTTCGGCATCTTGTTAATAGGTTAGTTCCGTAAAATGCACGAATATGACATAAAGTGTGCATAAAACATGTAGGTATCATCAATAAAGTAGCATGGAACATAAGAAATTATCGATACGTTGGAGACGTATCAGCATCCCCAAGCTTAGTTCTGTCCCGAGCAGGTAAAACGATAACAAAGATAATTTCTAAGTGACATGCCATCATAATCTTGATCATATTGTAAACATATGTAATGAATGCAGCGATCATAAACAATGGTAATGACATGAGTAAACAAATGAATCATAAAGCAAAGACTTTTCATGAATAGTACTTTCAAGACAAGCATCAATAAGTCTTGCATAAGAGTTAACTCATAAAGCAATAAATCAAAGTAAAGGTGTTGAAACAACACATAGGAAGATTAAGTTTCAGCGTTGCTTTCAACTTATAACATGTATATCTCATGGATATTGTCAACATAAAGTAATATAACAAGTGCAATATGCAAGTATGTAGGAATCAATGCACAGTTCACACAAGTGTTTGCTTCTTAAGGTGGAAGGAGATAGGTAAACTGACTCAACAATAAAAGTAAAAGAATGGTCCTTCAATGAGGAAAGCATCGATTGCTGTATTTGTGCTAGAGCTTTTATTTTGAAAACATGAAACAATTTTGTCAACGGTAGTAATAAAGCATATGAGTTATGTAAATTATATCTTACAAGTTGCAAGCCTCATGCATAGTATACTAATAGTGCCCGCACCTCGTCCTACTTAACTTGGACTACCGGATCTTCGCATGCCATGTTTCAACCAAGTGTCACAAAGGGGTACCTCCATGCCGCCTGTACAAAGGTCTAAGGAGAATGCTCGCATTTCGGATTTCTCGCTTTTGATTATTCTCAACTTAGACATCCATACCGGGACAACATGGACAACAGATAATGGACTCCTCTTAAATGCATAAGCATGTAGCAAAGTTATTATTCTCATATGAGATTGAGGATATATGTCCAAAACTGAAACTTCCACCATGATTCATGGCTTTAGTTAGCGGCCCAATGTTCTTCTCTAACAATTTTGCATGCTCCAACCACTAAAATGATAGACCTTCAGACAAGACGGACATGCATAGCAACTCACATGATATTCAACAATAGTTGATGGCGTTCCCCAGAAGCATGGTTATCGCACAACAAGCAACTTAATAAAATATAAAGTGCATAAGTACATATTCAATACTACGATAGTTTTTAAGGCTATTTTGTCCCATGAGCTATATATTGCATAGGTGGATGATGGAATTTTAAAGGTAGCACTCAAGCAATTTACTTTGGAATGGCGGAGAAATACCATGTAGTAGGTAGGTATGGTGGACACAAATGGCATAGTAGTTGGCTCAAGGATTTTGGATGCATGAGAAGTATTCCCTCTCGATACAAGGTTTAGGCTAGCAAGGTTATTTGAAGCAAACTCAAGGATGAACAAGTGCAGCAAAACTCACATAAAAGACATATTGTAAACATTATAAGACTCTACACTGTCTTCCTTGTTGTTCAAAACTCAATACTAGATATTATCTAGACCTTAGAGAAACCAAATATGCAAACCAAATTTTAGCATGCTCTATGTATTTCTTCACTAATAGGTGCAAAGCATATGATGCAAGAGCTTAAACATGAGCATAACAATTGCCAAGTATCACATTATCCAAGACATTTTAGAATTACTACATGTAGCATTTTCAAATTCCAACCATATAACAATTTAACGAAGAAGAAACTTCGCCATGAATATTATGAGCTAAGAACACATGTGTTCATACGAACCAGCGGAGCGTGTCTCTCTCCCACACAAGGATGAACTTATTCAGAGAACTAAGATAACAAAACAAAAACAAAAATAAAAGCACACAGACGCTCCAAGTAAAATACATAGGATGTGATGGAATAAAAATATAGTTTCACTAGAAGAAACCTGATAAGTTGTCGATGAAGAAGGGGATGCCTTGGGCATCCCCAAGCTTAGATGCTTGAGTCTTCTTGAAATATGCAGGGATGAACCACCGGGGCATCCCCAAGCTTAGACCTTTCACTCTTCTCGATCACATTATATCACCCTCTTCTATTGACCCTTGAAAACTTCCTTCACACCAAACTTCAAGCAAACTCGTTAGAGGGTTAGTGCATAATCAAAAATTCACATGTTCAGAGGTGACACAATCATTCTTAACACTTCTGGACATTGCACAAAACTTCTGAAAGTTAATGTAACAAAGAAACTCATTCAACTTAACAAAAGCGGCAATGCGAAATAAAAGGCAGAATCTGTCAAAAACAGAACAGTCCGTAAAGACGAATTTTAAGATGGCACCAGACTTGCTCAAATGGAAAAACTCAAAACTAATGAAAGTTGCGTACATATCTGAGGATCACGCTCGTAAATTGGCAGATTTTTTCGAATTTTCTACAGAGGCCTGTGCCCAGATTAGTGACAGACAGCAATGCTGTTTCTGCGCAGCGATCCCAAATATAACATCAACTTTGACATAGAAACTTTACTTGGCACTAAAACATGATAAGGAGAGGTTGCTACAGTAGTAATCAACTTCCAAGACTCAAATATAAAACAAAGTACTGTAGCAAAATAACACATGGGTTATCTCCCAAGAAGTTCTTTCTTTATAGCCATTAAGATGGCTTAATGATGCACTCGCAAGAAACAAGAGTAGAGGTAAAAGAGAGCATCAAAAAGCAAATCCAAAACACATTTAAGTCTAACATGCTTCCTATGTAAAGGAATCTTGTAAATAAACAAGTTCATGAAAAGCAAAGTAACAAGCATAGGAAGATAAAACAAGTGTAGCTTCAAAAATTTCAGCACATAGAGAGGCATTTTAGTAACATGAAAATTTCTACAACCATATTTTCCTCTCTCATAATAACTTTCAGTAGCAACATGAGCAAACTCAACAATATAACTATCACATAAAGCATTCTTATCATGAGTCTCATGCATAAAATAATTACTACTCCCAACATAAGCATAATCAATTTTATTAGTTGTAGTGGGAGCAAATTCAACAAAGTAGCTATCAAATATAGGAGGTATATTGTAATCATAATCAAATTCATCCTCCATAACAGGTGGTAACAAAAGACTACTATCATTATAATCATCATAAATGGGAGGCAAAGTATCATCAAAGTAAATTTTCTCCTCAATGCTTGGGGGACTAAAAATATCATGCTCATCAAAACCAGCTTCCCCAAGCTTAGAATTTTCCATAGCATTAGCAACAATAGTGTTCAAAGCATTCATAGTAATAACATTCCCATTATAATGCATATAAAGTTCCATGGGTTTTTTAATTCTTTCTTCAAACACATCATGTCCTAATTCAAGATAAAGTTCATAAAGATCTCTCATATTTTTGTTGTTTTCCATTATGCCTAACTAGTGTAAACAAGAAACCAAATGTCGCAATTGCAGAGTCTAAAGGAAATAGCTTCGAGTACTTACAACGGTGCCGGAAAATAGCTTAGTAGCCGAGATCCGGAGTGTGAGTACCTTTTACCTTTCCTCCCCGGCAACGGCGCCAGAAAAGTGCTTGATGTCTACGTTCCCCCTCCTTTCCTGTAGACAGTGTTGGGCCTCCAAGTGCAGAGGTTTGTAGAACAGCAAGTTTCCCTTAAGTGGATCACCCAAGGTTTATCGAACTCAGGAGGAAGAGGTCAAAGATATCCCTCTCATGCAACCCTGCAACCACAAAGCAAGAAGTCTCTTGTGTCCCCAACACACCTAATAGGTGCACTAGTTCGGCGAAGAGATAGTGAAATACAGGTGGTATGAATATATATGAGCAGTAGCAACGGTGCCAGAAAATAGCTTGCTGGCGTGTAGTTGATGGTGGTAGTATTGCAGCAGTATTTAGGAACAAGGCCTAGGGATTACACTTTCACTAGTGGACACTCTCAACATTGATCACATAACAGAATAGATAAATGCATACTCTACACTTTTGTTGGATGATGAACACATTGCGTAGGATTACACGAACCCTCAATGCCGGAGTTAACAAGCTCCACAATAATGCTCATGTTTAAGTAACCTTAAGTGTAAGATAGATCAAAAGACTAAACCAAGTACTAGCATAGCATGCACACTGTCACCTTCATGCATATGTAGGAGGAATAGATCACATCAATATTATCATAGCAATAGTTAACTTCGCAATCTACAAGAGATCATGATCATAGCATAAACCAAGTACTAACACGGTGCACACACTGTCACCTTTGCACACATGCAGGAGGAATAAAACTACTTTAATAACACATCACTAGAGTAGCACATAGATAAATTGTGATACGATGCACATTGCAATCATAAAGAGATATAAATAAGCACTTCACTACGCTCTTCAACAGTGAATAAGTACTTCGTGAAATATAGCCTAAGAGACCCACACGGTGCACACACTGTCACCTTTACACACGTGGGACAAGGAGTCTCCGGAGATCACATAAGTAAAACCCACTTGACTAGCATAATGACATCTAGATTACAAGCATCATCATATGAATCTCAATCATGTAAGGCAGCTCATGAGACTATTGTATTGAAGCACATAGGAGAGAGATTAACCACATAGCTACCGGTACAGCCCCGAGCCTCGATGGAGAACTACTCCCTCCTCATGGGAGCAGCAGTGGTGATGATGGCGGTGGAGATGGCAGCGGTGTTGATGGAGAAGCCTTCCGGGGCACTTCCCCGCTCCGGCAGGGTGCCGGAACAGAGACTCCTGTCCCCCAGATCTTGGCTTCGCGACGGCGGCGGCTCTGGAACTTTTCTCGTATCGTGGCTTCCTCCGTAAGGGTTTTCGATGCAGGGGCTTTATATAGGCGAAGAGGCGGCGCAGGAGGGTCAACGAGGCGACGAGACCATAGGGTGGCGCGGCCAGGGCCTGGGCCGCGCCACCATGTCATCTGGGCCCACCAGGGCCCCCTCTGGCGGCTCTCGGGTGTTCTGGATGCTTCCGGCAAAATAGGAACCTGGGCGTTGATTTCGTCCAATTCCGAGAATATTTCGTTACTAGGATTTCTGAAACCAAAAACAGCAGAAAACAGGAACTGGCACTTCGGCATCTTGTTAATAGGTTAGTTCCAGAAAATGCACGAATATGACATAAAGTGTGCATAAAACATGTAGGTATCATCAATAAAGTAGCATGGAACATAAGAAATTATCGATACGTTGGAGACGTATCACACCCGACACTTGTTTTCTATCATGATCCGTCCTTGTTTTCTCCCTGTCGGCATGAGTACCTCTAACCGGATCATCAAGCCCGGCTACGAGTCTTACCAACCGGTGGTAGTAGCTCGGCAACTTGGTCTCGGGCAAGTGCCCCCACACTTCTTCCTTCATCACCTGACAGCAAGCAGAGCTGAACTGCCTGACATCCTTACTGGCCAAAGGTGCTACACCTTCTTTGACGCTCTAGCCATCCCAATCCCCAACAACCTCTGCTTCACCACCACTACCGATGGTTTTGAGACTTGGTGGACCATGTGGAAGACCCATGCCTTCAGAAGAGCTCTAGGACCGTCACTGAAGCAGCTTGATGCCGAACATGACACCACACATCAGGTACCATTGCATATAATTTTCTTGCGATTGTTCATAATGGTTGTCCGAAACCCGGCTCTATCTCTTGGCAGGAGCAAGATGGCCCAGAGCCCAAGCAACCCGACGGCTCTCCCTTCACGTTCCTCCCACCAGCCCCTGGTACTCTTCTGCCGAAACTCGCCGTCCTTGAAACAAGTCATAATGCAAGGCCAGCCGATTTCACCGAAATCGGCTTCCAAAATAAAGCATCCTCGGGGCCGCTTGCCCCCGAGCTTCCACCCAAGCGAGGAAAGCGGTGAGGAAAGTAGCTGCCAGGAAGACCCTGAAGCGCAAAGCTCCCGTCCAAGACATCTTGCAAGTAAGCCAACCCGTGCCTTGCTCACATTTATCCATCTTCCCGGTCCTTCACAACATGCTTATGCCTCTTTTCACAAACTTCCACCGAGGAGAACTCCAGCGAGGATGAACATTCTAGACAGAGGGACATGAGCCCGGCGACTCCGAGAGATCCGCTACAGTAGCCGACGGACTCACCTTCGTCGACTAGGCAAAGGTCTGCTCCCGAACCGCCGCCACCCCCGCTCCGATCAAAACAGGGTCCCGCATGAAACCTCGCTGTGTCAAACGGGCTCGCAAAGGCTCACAAGTCTCCTCGCCAAGCCATGAGGTTTCAAACGTAATTACTTCACCAATCCATGCCTCATGTCATCTCATTGCAGCTTGCGTCGACTCACCATTTCTTTCGCAACAATGAGACCTCTAGCGGGGACGTTGAAGTGGTACCGAGGCCATCTGCCACACTAGATTTGGCCGCCGACGAGTGTGGCTGGCCAAGTGGATATCCTGGCCAAACCCGCAGCACAGCCGATTATCCCTAAACCGGCCGCTCCTCCTTCTTTGGGAGAGGTAAATTCTACTCCCTCGGCCCTATCTTCTCATGTGTTGTATATTCACGTCGCTCTTGTTTGTCCGTCAGGGGTGTGATCCTTCAAGCTTACTGACGTTTGATACGTCCAAAACGTATCTACTTTCCCGAACACTTTTGCTATTGTTTTGCCTCTAATTTGTGTATTTTGGATACAACTAACACGGACTAACGCTGTTTTCAGCAGAATTGCTCTGGTGTCTCGTTTTTGTGCAGAAATCCAACTTTCGGGAAAATCCTCGGAATTTCTTCAGATGGCCCTATTTTACCAAAATATTGACGGAGCCAGAAGGGCAAAGGAGGTGGAGGCCCGAGGGCCCCACACCATATGGCGGCGCGGCCCAGGGGGGGCCCGCGCGGCCCTATGGTGTGGCCCCCTCGGCCGGCCTCCGACGCCCCCCTTCGGACTACTTATTGGTTTCGACCTGAAAACGCACGAGAAGTCGAAGTCGCCAGAAACCCTCCAGAGAGCCGCCACATCGCGAAACTCCGTCTCGGGAGCCAGAAGTCTCCGTTCTGGCACTCCGCCGGGACGGGGAATTGGAGGAGATCTTCACCGCCATCACCGCCAACGCCTCTCCATCAACCAGCAATGTTTCCCCCATCCATGTGTGAGTAATTCCCCCGCTGTAGGCTGAAGGGGATGGTAGGGATTGGATGAGATTGGTCATGTAATAGTCATAAGATTGTTAGGGCATAGTGCCTAGTATCCGTAGATGTCACTTTTATGATATTGTTGCAACTTGTTATGTTTAATGCTTGTCACTAGGGCCCGAGTGCCATGATCTCAGATCTGAACATGTTATTGATTCATGAAGATATTCGTTGTTTATGATCTTACCTGCAAGTTGTATACACATGTCGCTGTCCGGAACCAATGGCCCCGAAGTGACAGAAATCGGGACAACCGGAGGGGATGGTAGTGATGTGAGGATCACATGTGTTCACGGAGTGTTAATGCTTTGCTCCGGTACTCTATTAAAAGGAGTACCTTAATATCCAGTAGTTTCCCTAGAGGCCCGGCTGCCACCGGCTGGTAGGACAAAAGATGTTGTGCAAGTTTCTCATTGCGAGCACGTACGACTAAATATGGAACACATGCCTATTGATTGATTAGTACTTGGATACCGTTTTATTATTATCTGCAAATGCCCCTGCTTTGATTGTTACATGAGTTTCTCTCATCCATGCAACGCCCGTTAAATCCGTCCTTGTGCCTACAGTATTTTAATCCTGCTATTTCACTATTTCCACTGCCATAAAACTGTTACTACTGATAAACTCTTGCGAGCAAGTCTGTTTCCAGGTGCAGCTGAATTGACAACTCCGCTGTTAAGGCTTACAAGTATTCTTTGTCTCCCCTTGTGTCGAATCAATAAATTGGGTAATACTTCCCTCGAAGACTGTTGCGATCCCCTATACTTGTGGGTCATCAAGACTATTTTCTGGCGCCGTTGCCGGGGAGCATAGCTTTATTTGGAAGTTCACTTGGATTGATATTGTTCGCTGCAAATTCTCCATCATGGGTAAACCTCGCGATACTAAGATCGCCATATTACCATCCACTACAAGAAAAGGTACAACTCTTAGTACCTCTGCTGCTCTTGATTCACCATCTGTGATTGATAAACTTGTTTCACCGCCACATGCTTCACGTGCTGGTACTTCTGCTGAATCTGAAAATTCTCATAATATTGATAATGTTTCTGCTGTGCTTGATGATAGTGGTTCATTGGGATCTTTTCTAGATGCTACAATTGCTAAGTCTAGACAAATTGAAAATACTGAAACTCCTAATGCTACTACACCTGTTAAATCACCTGAACTTGATTATTCTAGTGATGATCCTGATGAAGATTATGTAGAGCTTGATGATGATTTTATTGAAAAATGCAATGCTACTACTGATGCAAGAAAAATTAAAAAGTTGCTTGCGGAACATGCTGTTAGATATAAACCATCTCCTGATCCTAAATTTGCCACATCTCCTATAAACATTAGGGATAAAGATTATGATTTTTCTCTTGATCTATCTCATATAGCTATTGTTGAGAAAACACCCTTTTGTGGTACTGAAAAAGAAAGTGCTGTTGAACACTTGACTGAGTTATCTACTCTTAGTGGCGTGTTTTCTGATGATGTCAAGATGCGTACTTATTTTGTCGCTAAAATTTTTCCGTTCTCATTAAAGGATGATGCTAAAACTTGGTATAATAATTTGCCTCCTGGTTCTATTAAAAGTCCAACTGACTTGCGTGATGTTTTCTTTCGAAAATACTTTCCTGCTAGTGCTCAACATGCTGCTTTGCAGAGAATTTATAATTTTGACCAGGAAGATGGAGAGAAATTGCCTGAGGCTTGGGCTAGATTTTGTTCTCTTATTAGAGCTCAGCCTGACCATGATTTAGAAAAGCATGATTTACTTGATATATTTTATAGTGGACTAACTATTGAGTCTAGGGCATACCTGGATAGTTGTGCTGGTTGTGTTTTCAGGAAAAGAACTCCAGACGACGCTGAAGAATTATTGGCTAAAATAGGCCGGAATCATGATGATTGGTCTACACCTGAACCAACCCCGACACCGATAGTGAAGAAGAGGGGTATGATTAAATTAAATGATGAAGATATGAGGGAAGCCAAGAAGTCTCTTAAAGAGAAGGGTATTAAACCTGAAGATGTGAAGAATTTACCTCCTATAGAAGATATATGTGAGACAATTCCCCCTTCATCCATGATTGAGGTACACTCGCTTCAACACTTTACTAGGGAAGATATTCCGTATTCAAAATCTCCTGCTCAATGCTTAGATGAATTTGATAATTATATTGTTAAGCAAGAAAACTTTAATATGAGGGTAGAGAATCATTTAATGGAAAATTCTCGAGCTATTAGTGAATTGCATGATATTGTGGAAAGAACCTCCAATGATGTTAAGATACTTGTTAAACATTTTCAAATGGTTCAAACTCAAATTGATCAACTTACTAAAGTGCAAAATGACTTGTTGGGAAATAATTCTAAAGAAAAACATGCTTGTGAAGTAACAACTAGAGGTGGTGCTTCTACCCAGGATCCTCTATATCCTGAAGGGCATCCCAAAAGAGTTGAACAAGATTCTCAACTAATTAAAACTAGTGCTCCATCTAAGAAAAAGAAAAAGAAACATAAGAATGTTGTAGAATCCTCTGAACCTGTTAATGATCCTAATAGTATTTCTATTTCTGATGCTGAAACTGAAAGTGGTAATGAACATGAGGAAGATAATGATAAGAATGATGCTCCTGATAAAGAAGAAATTGAAAAAGAACCTGAAAAGCATGCTAAAAATAAAAAGTACACTAAAGAAGACTTTATTACTGAGAAGCATGGTAATGAAAGAGAACCTTGGGTTCAAAAGCAAATGCCTTTTCCTGCTAAGAAACTAAAATCAAAGGAAGAGGAACATTATAATAAATTTTGTGATTGGATGAAACCTTTATTTTTGCAAATTCCTTTGACTGATGCTATTAAATTGCCTCCTTATTCAAAGTATATGAAAGATATTGTTACTAACAAAAGGAAAGTCCCCAATGAGGAAATTTCAACTATGCTTGCTAATTACTCCTTCAATGGTAAGATTCCAAAGAAGTTGGGCGACCCAGGTATACCGACTATTCCTTGTTCCATCAAGAATAATTATGTTAGAACTGCTCTATGTGATTTAGGAGCAGGTGTGAGTGTGATGCCTTTTTCTCTTTATAAGAGACTTGATTTAGATAAATTGATACCAACTGATATATCTTTGCAAATGGCTGATAAATCTACTGCTATTCCTGTTGGTTTATGTGAAAATGTTCCTGTTCAAGTTACTCAACATTGCTTGATATTAACTGATTTTGTTGTGTTGGAAATGCCTGAAGATGATAATATGTCCATTATTCTTGGAAGACCCTTTCTTAATACTGCAGGGGCTGTTATTGATTGCAATAAAGGCATGGTTACTTTCAATGTTGATGATAAGGAACACACTGTCTATTTTCCCAAGAGGATTGATAAAGTATGTGGAGTCAATACAATTTTTAATGTGAAAACTATCAAAGTGGGATCCATTGATTGTCCTATATATGAGCCTAAAGAAGAATATCAAACTCTTGTGATTGGATCCATATCAATTCAATATAAGGTAACATGATTGATTTGAGGTTTATTTCTTCTTATGTCATATAAAATTTATTTGATAGCAAGACTTGATCAACCTTGTTAACAAGTATATTTTATTGCATAAAAGAGCTAAACAACACTTCTTTCTTTCTTTCTCCTTCCACCTATTTTACTTGCTGTAGCACTTTTGTTTTGCAATATGCTTTAGTCATTTAAGATTTTAGAAATCATTTTCCTGCGCAGTAATCATTAATTTAATACCCAGAAATGTGCATTTTTCGAAGTTCTCTAAAAATTACAAAAATTACACCGTTGGTCCTATTTTTCGACGAGGCACCTGGGAGCACCAGAGGATGACCTGTGGGGCACCAGGGGGTGCCACACCATAGGCCGGCGCGGCCAGCAAGGGGGCCGCGCCACCATGTGGTGTGGGCCACCCCTTGCCCCACTACACCATCTCTTCCTCCCAGCACCTTCTCTCTCCCGAAAAAGCTCGTACCAAGTTTCTCTCACTCGTGTTTCTGCTCAAGAACTCGCGATTTTTCGATCTCCTTGCTCAGCCCAGATTTCTGTCTGAAATTTGGCACATTTACTCCTTGGTATGTGACTCCTTTGATTGTCCAATTAGAATTTCATTTGGTTGAGTATATCTTGAATATTTTGCTGCTGTAGATAACATGTTTAGTGAGCTTGCATGCTTGTTCTAAGTGGAAGAAATTAGTTTTGATGCATGTTTAGTACTCTAGCAAGTTCCTATAGTAGTTCCCTTCAATTACATACCTTGAAATCAAATTTTATAATGATTGTTGAAAATTTCAGAAAATGGAAGGGTGTGCCCCAATTGAACCAAGAAGAGTTGGAGGTACAGCAAGTTATGAGAGTCCATCGTGAAGAGGGAGTATACCCCTCTTATTACCCATGCACGGACTTTATGCGGAATGCAGGAATCCTGCAAGATGTGCAAACACTAATTTCCAATGCAGGATTGGGAAATTTTGCTGTTGGTGAACCTCACCAATATGCTAAACTAACGGTGTCGGTTGTGCAGGATTTCGAATTTCACCGGTCTCGAACTGACCCCATGGTCCGGTATAAAATTTATAACAAAACCATTGACTTGCCTTTCAGTGATTTTTGCACAGCGATTAGAGTGCCGCAGTGGGGATCCTGCGAGAAGATCAGGGGAACACCGCGGGAGCTCTCAGATCTTTATACAAGGATTTGTAATGGGAGGAGCTTCTCCAATGATGGTGGTAAGATTAGTAGCATTCAACATCCAGCCATCCGCTACTTTGCCTATTTCATTACAAAGTGCGTTCTTGCAAGAAGGACTGGAGGTAAATTATCTGTCCCAGACTTGGCTTTCTTAGCTGCTGCTTTGCAACAGGATAGGACTTATAATTTGGGTGCTTTAATAGCTTGTAGACTTGCTACTAACCGTGAGAAAGGAGGAATTTGTGGAGGTCTTATCGCCTCTCGCTTATTAGCTATGCATGGTGTAGGTCCTCACCATTTAGATATTCCGCTTTCTATAGAGAAACTTGATGTTTTCTCCATGATTAGACATGAGTTTATTTCAGATGCATCTAGTTTGAACAACCTGCATTATAGGATAACTTTGTATAAGAAAAGTTGGAGTATAACTAAGAAAATTGAAAAATTAGTACGCTTGCCTGCACCTGCTTTGTTTAACCTTGATGCCAGGGACGGGTGGTCGATCACAGAAAATGAGCTAAACGCATACATAGAAAGAGAAAGCCGTCGTGCGAGGGAAGATGTGGAGGAGACCGAGGAGCATCCCGACTCTTCATCCGATGCAGCAAGCTCCTCATATCAACATCATGGTCATGTGGAGCCTCCACGATATTCTTCTGCACAGGGGCCCTATTACCACTCCATGTATGATCCACCGGCGTGGAACTCCGACCCTCGTTGGGAATGAACTCCACTTAGGCCAAAAGCCTAAGCTTGGGGGGAGGTATACCGGCATCACTCATTCTTTGCATATTATGGTTGCTGGATACTTGTACATACTTGTTTAGTCTCTAGAGTGGTTTTCTAATGAGAGAGAGATGATATTTGGGGAAGTGCTGTCCAAAAACAGATTCTGGGCTGTTACCAAAAAAATTCGTACGCACAGCCAGAACGTTATTTTGAGTTGCCAATTTTTGAGCATGTTCCCCAGGTTGTTATCTAACTTTCATTAGTTGAACACTTTTTGGTCTGAGCAATGGAAGATTTTTGTTAAATTCGATTTCTGTACTGCTGTCAGGATTTGGCAGATTTCTGTCATCCTGCTTTTCTGTGTTTCTGTTAGTTTGCATTCTTTTGTTTTCGCTTTGTTTCTTTCCTAAAACACAAAAAGACCAAAAATATTTCTGTTGTTTCTCTTCACCATTTGTTTATTTGGTACCTTGCTCTTAGTTTGCTTTATTTGCTATCGTTAGTTTGCTATGAGAAAACCCAAAAAGATTTTGCTTTGTTTGCTTGTTTTCTTTCGTTCTTGTTTCTAATTCGAAAACACCAAAAATATTTGCTGTTCTTCTTTGGTTTGTAAAGTTCATCATGAGTTCAATGGTCTTCGGTGGCTGGAGCGTGGTTTTCATTTCATATTATCCAAGCTACACAAGTGAAAAGGCAATAATGACGATCTACGACAATCTGATTGTGGTGAGAGGCTGGTATGAACTCTATTTGCTTTCATTTTTGTACATATACTCATCCATATGAGCATGCTTAGTTGGTTCATGTGAGGTATATGTTATTTGAGAAAGTCTAGTAGCTCATGATCTCTCATGTTTAGTTCCAATTTATTAATATGAGTAGCATGTCATGGATGTTTGCTTGCATTGTTTTATTCATAACTAAGTATGGCATTGTGGTATCCTCCTCTGAATAATTCATTTATATCGACTTGGCACATGCTCACGCATGCATATGACTGAACAAAAAGTCAATTAAGCCTCGATGATTTATATTGCTTCAGAGTTATTGTATCACTTTTATGCCTCCGTTAATTTATTTTGCCGCAAGCATGATTATGACAGTTACTGCTCTCTTGATTTGTCGCTCCCTAGTCTTTTGCTAGCCTTCACTTGTACTGAGCGGTGACGCCGCTCGTGCTTCCAAACACCTGAAAACCAAGTTGTTCCAAAAGTGTCCACCATAAATACCTATGCATGGCATTTCAAACCATTCCAAGTAAATTCTCATGCGCTACCTTTAAAACCTTCAAAATGCTTCTCAATTTGTGTTAATGTTTCATAGCTCATGAGGAAGTATGTGGTGTTTAGCTTTCAACCTTGTCATTTACTTTTGACGGACTCTCATATGGACTAGTGGCATATCCGCTTATCCAATAATTTTGCAAAAAGAGCTGGCAATGGGATTCCCAGTCCCGAATTAATTAACTTAAATAGACACTCCTCCATGGTTTGTGATTGTTGGATGGCACCCGAAGGATTCGGTTAGCCATGGCTTGTGTAAGCAAAGGTTGGGGGAGTGTCATCATCATAATAAAACTTAAATAAAAAGGCACTCCTTCATGGTATGTGATTGTTGGCAGGCACCCGAGGATTCGGTTAGCCATGGTTTGTGAAAGAAAGGTTGGAAGGAGTGCCAACCAAAAATAAATAAAATGGGAGCCGCTCTTGTGAGTCCGGTTGATGAGGTAGTTAGTGTACCCATTACCATTCGTTGACAACAACAAACACCTCTCAAAATAATTTTACTCCTGCTTTACAAATGAAAAGCTCTAGCGCATGTTAATCCCTGCTTCCCTCTGCGAAGGGTCAATCTTTTACTTTTTATGTTGTGTCTCCATTCTTTCTTTGAGCACTGTCTTGAGAGCACAACTGTCATTCTTAGTATAATATGCTTGTCTCAAAATATGATTGATTGTGGTATAACTTTGATGCTTTTATCTTTGACAATCACTACTTCTAGTCTTTCTATGAACTCAAGAGGTGCCTCGGCATTTATGTTTTGCCGATCAAATATAGGCAAGCGAGATACCACTTTATCATATTCTCTTATGAACATTGCAATCCTGCTTATATACATGATTCATGGTGCTTATTATTAATTGTTGGTACCTCTTCATGATTGACATAGCTGTTGGATGATCTTATTTGCATGTATCTCATTATGAACTGCTTAAGTATTAGCCATAGCATGAGAATATATACATCATATGAGCAAATGTGTTCGTGAAAGTTCTTTTATCGCTCAGTTGTTAACTGAATTGCTTGAGGACAAGCAATAAGCTAAGCTTGGGGGGAGTTGATACGTCCAAAACGTATCTACTTTCCCGAACACTTTTGCTATTGTTTTGCCTCTAATTTGTGTATTTTGGATACAACTAACACGGACTAACGCTGTTTTCAGCAGAATTGCTCTGGTGTCTCGTTTTTGTGCAGAAATCCAACTTTCGGGAAAATCCTCGGAATTTCTTCAGATGGCCCTATTTTACCAAAATATTGACGGAGCCAGAAGGGCAAAGGAGGTGGAGGCCCGAGGGCCCCACACCATATGGCGGCGCGGCCCAGGGGGGCCCGCGCGGCCCTATGGTGTGGCCCCCTCGGCCGGCCTCCGACGCCCCCCTTCGGACTACTTATTGGTTTCGACCTGAAAACGCACAGAGAAGTCGAAGTCGCCAGAAACCCTCCAGAGAGCCGCCACATCGCGAAACTCCGTCTCGGGAGCCAGAAGTCTCCGTTCTGGCACTCGCCGGGACGGGGAATTGGAGGAGATCTTCACCGCCATCACCGCCAACGCCTCTCCATCAACCAGCAATGTTTCCCCCATCCATGTGTGAGTAATTCCCCCGCTGTAGGCTGAAGGGGATGGTAGGGATTGGATGAGATTGGTCATGTAATAGTCATAAGATTGTTAGGGCATAGTGCCTAGTATCCGTAGATGTCACTTTTATGATATTGTTGCAACTTGTTATGCTTAATGCTTGTCACTAGGGCCCGAGTGCCATGATCTCAGATCTGAACATGTTATTGATTCATGAAGATATTCGTTGTTTATGATCTTACCTGCAAGTTGTATACACATGTCGCTGTCCGGAACCAATGGCCCCGAAGTGACAGAAATCGGGACAACCGGAGGGGATGGTAGTGATGTGAGGATCACATGTGTTCACGGAGTGTTAATGCTTTGCTCCGGTACTCTATTAAAAGGAGTACCTTAATATCCAGTAGTTTCCCTAGAGGCCCGGCTGCCACCGGCTGGTAGGACAAAAGATGTTGTGCAAGTTTCTCATTGCGAGCACGTACGACTAAATATGGAACACATGCCTATTGATTGATTAGTACTTGGATACCGTTTTATTATTATCTGCAAATGCCCCTGCTTTGATTGTTACATGAGTTTCTCTCATCCATGCAACGCCCGTTAAATCCGTCCCTGTGCCTACGTATTTTAATCCTGCTATTTCACTATTTCCACTGCCATAGAACTGTTACTACTGATAAACTCTTGCGAGCAAGTCTGCTTCCAGGTGCAGCTGAATTGACAACTCCGCTGTTAAGGCTTACAAGTATTCTTTGTCTCCCCTTGTGTCGAATCAATAAATTGGGTAATACTTCCCTCGAAGACTGTTGCGATCCCCTATACTTGTGGGTCATCAACGTTCGATCCTGAATCCATCGAGCCAGCTGCTCCCAAAGCAAGTGAAGAGCCAAGCCTTGAAATGGTCCACGGTCCTCTTCAGCGCCTCAAGGCTTTGCTCTCCTCCTCAGTTGAGATCTTGGTCGAAAATCCCGAGGCAATCAAAGGTATCCTTGATGAAATCCAGCCTCATCTCCCCGTGACACTGCGGGTGAAGCTTTGGCCAGCTGCGACCCTGTCGGCTTTCAAGTCAGGAGTGCAATCGGCTCGCCAAAGAATTACCCTTCGTCGCGCTCAGCTCCCGTTGAGAGCCGATATTGCAGAGAAATGTCAACGGCTTAACGAGAAAAAGACTGCTCTGGACGCCAAGACTGATACTTCTGCCAATAATGCGGAACTCGAAACCCTGCGCAAGGAACTGGAGAGCCTTGAAGAGAAGGTGAGGATGACCAAGCAGCTTATCCAAGAGAAGGAGACCTTCATTGCCCGCTCTCGAGAGGAAGCGCAAGGCCTCACAGCCGATCTGAAAACTGATCTGGCGGAGATTCGCGCTCTGAGCGGCCAGCTGGTGACAGGCAAAGATGAGGACGACGAGACTAAGATTGCCGAAGTGGATCGCATCCGAACCGACGCCCTTCGCGCTCTTGATGAATTTCTTCAGAAGAATTTCTTTGTGTAAGCTACTGAATGTTGTACTGAAGAATTTTCATTTTTTTTATATATATTAGCCGATCGATCTCGTGAATCGGCTCCCTTGGGTACATACTCCGTGGCCTTAGCCCTTCTCTGTGTGTATGCCCCCCCAAGCCGAATTCTTCGAGTAATTGACGATGTCAGATTTCAACCGATTCATGATTATCTCACAACTCATCATGATAAACAACACAACAGCGAATACACCTGGTGAGAATAATTTCAGCCGACCGCTGGGATCGGCTTCCCTTGCAGCTTGTCGATCCAACTATCCATCCGGTTGAGAAGCGCCATTGAGGTTCCGGACATCTATAGCAACGCGCCATCGGCCATCCTTTTTCTTCGTAAGTGCGACACTGGAAATCCTTTCAGTGTACCTGCACGGCCTGAGGTATCCGGCGTCCAACATCTTCTCGATATCCTTCTTGACTTCCTCAATCTCTTCTAGCTTGTCCGCTGATGTAAACCCATAACCCAGCTTTCCATCGCTTGCCAGGTCAATGTTGAACACCGGCAAAGCGTATGTTGAGGATAATGCTGGCCGATTGCTAAAATCGGCCTCCTTTTCCATCATGATGCTTGATGAGGGTTTACAACTTCTCGGTCTCTTACTATGGTGACGTGACTCGACGGGGCATGTTCACCATGTCTTGGGTCATAAATCTCTGACGAGATCCTAAATACTGTGTTTGTACCAGCCGATGTCTCTGCATCGGCATCAGCCGATGCCTGTGCATCGGCTTTCGCCTGTTTTGGGCGCCATACTTTCTTTGGCGGGCGCGCCTTCGTCTCCAATGTTTGCTGAATTTTCACGGCCAGATCGGGCCGTGCTCTTCTCAACGTGTACAGGTACTGTGCCTCGGCTTCTTCCAGGTTTCGCAGCCGCTGCACTCTACGCTTCTGAGAATGGCTGAGTCCATCAGGGCACCACCTTGGTCGGTGATACCTATCTTCTTCTCCATCTGACTCCTCGAAGTCCTCTTCTTGAGATGACTCAGCTCGCTTGTTGATAGGTGGGAGAGGTCCTAGACGTTCGAACACTGAAACTTCGTTTGTCCTTCTCCTTTGCTGTTTGCATTCTGGGCAATTCTCGATTGTTGGCAATCGGCTCATTCCTGAGTCCCAACAATGTTTGAAGAAGGGACAGTTCCAGTGCTTATCCATGTCGTCTTGCTCCCTTGACCTCCCTCTAGCGTGGCGTTCGTACCCGTCGTTGTTCCTGTCATGCTGACGATACCTCCTGTTTTCCGCATCAGACCGACGATATTTTTCATCGTCTTCGTCGTAGCGCCGATGTCGGTCATACTGCTGCTCATATTTGTTGAGGAGATGCACGGAGAGTGGGCGCTGATACCGTATGCTTCTCACCTCCTCCTCGGTTAGGTACCGTCTATCATCATCTTGGGGCCGGTCGCGTGGAACGGCCTCCTCTTTATCTTTGCCACGAGAGTGGCTGCTCTCTGCTTTGTCCGCGCTATGGCAGTTCACCAGCCTGGCCATGTTGACACTAAAGGAGAACCCTGGCTCCCTTATGGAGTGGCTGAGATCTACTGTGTTGACGCCATGCGACAGACGCGTGTCTCCTTTGAGCTTGATGCTGTGAGAACGGGTCGTCTCAAAGGAGCCGATGAACTCGGCTTCACAGATGGCCTTCAGCTCATCGTATTTCTTCTTGTGCTCCGCAGGGAGATCCTTGTAAGTGATCTGTTCCTCTGCCATCTCGGGTGTCGGTGTTGACGTGGATGTTGCAGAAGATGTCCCACCGGGCGTGCCAGAATGTGTTACCCTCCAAAACCCACCGACGGGCAATGGCTAAGCAACACGAAGAGCCGGGAAGCTCCCAGGGCCGCTTAGTGGACCCTGGCACCTCGCGTCGTCCCGCAAATATTCCAGCCACGTCCTGGCGGTTGCTAGGGCGTGCCACCTGACCTAGACCCGATCAGGAAGGTGTTAGAGTGCTTCGATTGTTCCTGCATGGTAGACACGTAAACATTAAATACGAGCCCTATCGGCTCTCAGGCCCTGTGGATCGGCTCAAGGAGCCGATCGCCCCATGTTTCACGTTGGATTTACAATGGCATGGGGATCCTGCTTGATCAAAACAAAGCTAAAGCGATCCACGACAGTTTAGGGTTTTCACCGCATAACCGGAACGTCCTACGTGTGATCGGGCCTAGCAGCTACGGAAGATGATGCAAACCACCCCTACGAGAGGCCTAAAAACCAACATAACGTTGATTCCCGGAACATCCCTTGCAGGGACGGTGAACAACACCTAACGCACTACCGGATCGTCCGACCCCAGCATAAGGCCTAACTATGCAGATATTAAACTAATCCCTGCGGAGCAAGGAGCAACTATAACGGATCGGATCTACTAAGTAACGAACAAGCAAGATGCTGCCCTTACGTCTGGATAGACGTAAGGGCAGCTAGGTGTCGAGGGACGGCATTGCCACGCAGATATGCACGTGAAAGCATCAATGCAAGCCCCTAAACACCTAAGGATAAATAGTACTGCGCCATCAACAAGGCTTCAGCACGAGCAGTACAAGGTTGACGAATAAACGTATACTGCCTAGATCGCTAGATGCGATCTAGGCAGCATGGTGCTTACCCGGGAGAAACCCTCGAAGAAAGGGGTGGCGATGCGCCTGATTTGTGTTGGTTGAACGATGATTGTCCTCCTTTTCCGATAACCCTAGATACATATTTATAGTCCAAGGGACTTTCTAATTGAGGCGTGCACCTAACCGTGCACGGGCCAAACTCTATCTCTTAATCTAAATTACAATGCGATCTACTATATTACAGATACACGGGCAACTTAGCCCAAACTCTTAGCGCAAGGCCGCTTTGAAGATGCTCCACGTGTACGTCCTTCAAGCCCATCTTCACTTACGGCCCATCTCCTGATTTAGCCAAAATCGGGTGGTAACACTTATGTAGAATCACGGTCTGCAGGTAGTGGTCTATCCAAGATCTTGGCTCCTGCTGCCCATCGTATTTGGCAGCATCAGTAGGAGTGGGCTTTGAACTTTTTGGGTGGTATCGCCTCGCGGATTTTGTAACTTAAACAATCGGCTCCCCTGAGCTCGCCGTCGTTCTCCTGATTCTCATCCGAAGAATCACTGTCATCCTCCTCCCTAGCGGCACGTCGTCGCCTTGCTTTGTCGATCCTGCTCTGGGTGATTTCATCCCGAGCATCTCTCGCACGATGCTTTGAGCCACTAGCCTGTAACGTGGTCTTTTCCTTTCGTGGAACTAGGTTATCTCCCAATATCGCGAGACTTTCTAGGGCACCTCGGTGGGCTTGAGCCATGGATCCTTCAGGGCGCTGGTTGATGAGGTATGCAGCGAGGTTGGCTGTTGCTCCCGCAACGGTTTTCGGCCGTGGCATGCCCGCGGTGTCCGTGGTCATAAAGGACTTGGTTAGGTTCGACGTTATTTCTCTAGCGTCGTCTTCCGAAAGCCTGGATAGTCTTGATCGGTGCTTGCCTGCCCCATGAGTACTTCGAGAGGCGCTTCCTTGCGAGCCTCTTCGTCGTTCGCTGGATCGGTCTGCCGCAGATAGGCGTCTCTCGAGGGTGGCTTGCTCTTTCGATAGGTGCTCCCGGTTTTTCTCTAGTATAGAGCGATAGGCGTTGAGGGTTCCAACCGAGGTTCCTGCGGGGAGCGGCGTGTTGTTGAGTACGGCTGCCTTGGCTGCTGCCCACTCCTCGTCCGCGATGGTGTAATTGCTGTTGTGGTTGCAGGCACTGTTTTCGAAACTCGCTCGTCTACTGGAACGAGGAGTGTAGTCTCCGTCTCCTTTGTGCCTTGTGTTTCCCGTGTTATTGGCGACATAAACCTGGTGGTGTGCCGTTCTCCGGGTGGTTCCTTGGACGATGCTGTCGACATTGTCCTCTCCCGATGAATATTGGGCATTGCAGATGAACGGTGTGTCGCTCGATCCCAGCCCGTGCCTGGTGTCGCAGTTCAAGCAGTAGTACGAGGTTAACTCCGAAGATGTGGGATCGTCGGATCCTACCGACATGGAAGACGCCGAACAGGGAGTCGAGGGCGCAGGCAAACTCATCGATCCTGTCAGACCAGCCGAAAGGTCGAGTGATGATGAAGCGCCGGGGCTCGTCGATCTGGAAGTGGGCGATTCCAGCAGCCGAAGAATTCCTTCCGCGTTGACGTTGTAGTGGACGCTGCCGAAGGTCATCTCCATGTTTCCTTGTAGATCTGAGAAGGTTGAGCGAGAGGAATCGCTGTGCGGGGTGAATTCATAGGAGCCGAATCGAATCGGGCTTCCCAGGTTTGGCGATGACGGTGTCGATGAAGATGCCGATGACATGACTGGATCTGCCGATGACCGATCTTGTGCCGCAGGGTTCCCACAGACGGCGCCAATTGTCGAGGGTGCTCCTCGGCAATGCCCTCCGATAGGGGCTTAGGGTTGATGGAATCCTGCAAGCTGACACGAGACATCGGTTCACAGACAAGCGGGGAGAGCGATTTACCCAGGTTCGGGGCCCTCGATGAGGTAAAACCCTTACGTCCTGCCTGTCTGTTCTTGATTATGATGATAATAGGTTACAATGGGGTGCCGAATAGTTCGGCTGAGATCTCGTCGAGATGGCTAAGCGCTTGATGACCCACAAGTATAGGGGATCGCAACAGTCTTCGAGGGAAGTAAAACCCAAATTTATTGATTCGACACAAGGGGAGGTAAAGAATACTTATAAGCCTTAACAACTGAGTTGTCAATTCAGCTGCACCTGGAAAAGCACTAGTAACAGGGGTGATGTGAAAGCAGCAGTAATATGAGAGCAGTAGTAACAGTAACACAAAGCAGAGCAGTAATATGAGAGCAATGGCACCAGAAAATAGTTGATACTACTTCCAATGACATGTAGAACGAGTATATGATGATGAGAGATGGACCGGGGTTCCCAGCTATCTACACTAGTGGTAACTCTCCAATAACAAGTGTTGGGTGAACAAATTACAGTTGGGCAATTGATAGGATTGAAATAGCATTAAGACAGAACATCAAGATTATTAATCATGTAGGCATGTTTTCCATATATAGTCATACGTGCTCGCAATGAGAAACTTGTACAACATCTTTTGTCCTACCAGCCGGTGGCAGCCGGGCCTCTAGGGAAACTACTGGCAATTAAGGTACTCCTTTTAATAGAGCACCGGAGCAAAGCATTAACACTTGGTGAAAACATGTGATCCTCATACCTACGCCTTCCCCTCCGGTTGTCCCAATTTCTGTCACTTTGGGGCCTCGGGTTCCGGACATAGACATGTGCAAACAACTTGTAGATACAATCTAAGCAATAAGTATAGAGCTTAAATCTAAGATCATGCCACTCGGGCCCTAGTGACAAGCATTAAACACAACAAGATTGCAGCAACAATAACTTCACAAACTTTATAGATAGACTAATCATAATGTAACAATCCATCGGATCCCAACAAACACAACACCGATTACATCAGATGAATCTCAATCATGTAAGGCAGCTCATGAGATCATTGTATTGAAGTACATGGGGGAGAGAATACCAACTAGCTACACTAGAACCCGTAGTCCATGGGGGAACTACTCACGGAGCATGATGGAGGCGGTGGCGTTGATGGAGATGGCTTCCGGGGCACTTCCCCGTCCCGGCAGGGTGCCGGAACAGAGACTTCTGTCCCCCGAATTGGAGTTTCGCGATGGCGGCGGCGCCCCTGGAGTCTTTCTGGAGTTTCGTCAATTGGTATCACGTTTTTAGGTCGAAAGGGCTTATATAGGCGAAGAGACGGAGTCGGAGGGTGCCTGGGCCCCCTCACAAGAGGCCGGCGCGCCAGCCCGGGGCCGCGCCGCCACCATGTGTGGGGCCCTGTGGCACCCCTCTGGTCCCCCTCGACTTTCTGGAAGGTTCCGGGAAAATAAGATATTAGGTCTTCGTTTCGTCGAATTCCGAGAATATTGCCCGAACAGCCTTTCTGGAACCAAAAACAACAGAAAACAGGAACGGCACTGTGGCATCTTGTTAATAGGTTAGTTCCGGAAAACGCATAAAAACATTATAAAGTGTGAGCAAAACATGTAGGTATTGTCATAAAACAAGCATGGAACATCAGAAATTATGGATACGTTGGAGACGTATCAAGCATCCCCAAGCTTAGTTCCTACTCGCCCTCGAGTAGGTAAACGATAAAAAGAATAATTTCTGAAGTGACATGCTACCAACATAATCTTAATCATACTATTGCAAAGCATATGAGATGAACGAAGTGACTCAAGGCAATGATCTATAGTTGCTAACAAATAGATAACATATAGCAAAACTTTTCATGAATAGTACTTTCAAGACAAGCATCAAAAGTCTTGCATAAGAGTTAACTCATAAAGCAATAAATTCAAAGTAAAGGCATCGAAGCAACACAAAGGAAGATATAAGTTTCAGCAGTTGCTTTCAACTTTCAACATGCATATCTCATGGATAATTGTCAACACAAAGTAATATGATGAATGCAAATAAGAAAGTATGTAAGAATCAATGCACAGTTGACACAAGTGTTTGCTTCTAAGGTGGAAGGAAGTAGGTAAACTGACTCAACATAAAAGTAAAAGAATGGCCCTTCGCAGAGGGAAGCAGGGATAAAATCATGTGCTAGAGCTTTTCAAGTTTTGAAATCATATAGAGAGCATAAAAGTAAAGTTTTGAGAGGTGTTTGTTGTTGTCAACGAATGGTAGTGGGCACTCTAACTACCTCATCAACCAGACTCAAGAGCGGCTCCCATGAAGGACGTTATCTCTACCAGCAAGGTAGATCATCCCTCTTCTCTTTTGTTTACACATGTACTTTAGTTTTATTTATTAGATGACACTCCCCCAACCTTTGCTTACACAAGCCATGGCTAACCGAATCCTCGGGTGCCTTCCAACATTCACATACCATGGAGGAGTGTCTATTTGCAAAATTAAGTTGCTTACTGATGAATCAGGGCAAAACATGTGAAGAGAATTATTAATGAAAGTTAATTAATTGGGGCTGGGAACCCCATTGCCAGCTCTTTTTGCAAAATTATTGGATAAGCGGATGAAGCCACTAGTCCATTGTGAAAGTCTGTCAAAAGTAAATGACAAGATCGAAAGATAAAACACCACATACTTCCTCATGAGCTATAAAACATTGACACAAATAAGAGATAATAGCTTTTGAATTGTTTAAAGGTAGCACATGAAGTATTTACTTGGAATGGCAGGAAATACCACATAGTAGGTAGATATGGTGGACACACATGGCATAGGTTTTTGGCTCAAGGTTTTGGATGCACGAGAAGCATTCCCTCTCAGTACAAGGCTTTGGCTAGCAAGGTTGTTTGAAGCAAACACAAGTATGAACCGGTATAGCAAAACTTACATAAGAACAAATTGCAAGCATTATAAAACTCTACATTGTCTTCCTTGTTGCTCAAACACTTTTACCAGAAAATATCTAGACCTTAGAGAGACCAATCATGCAAACCAATTTCAACAAGCTCTACGATATTTCTCCACTAATAGGTTTAAACTACATGATGCAAGAGAAACATGATCTACTTGAGAGCTCAAAACAATTGCCAAGTATCAAATTATCCAAGACAATATGAAGCATTTTCTGTTTCCAACCAAATAACAATAAGTGCAGCGGTTTTCAACTCCGCCATGAACATTAAAATAAAGCTAAGAACACCATTGTTCATATGAAAAAGCGGAGCGTGTCTCTCTCCCACACAAGGATTGCTAGGATCCAACAATTCAAACACAAACAAAAACAAACAGACGCTCCAAGTAAAGTACATAAGATGTGACCGAATAAAAATATAGTTTCAATAGAAGAAACCTGATAAGTTGATGAAGAAGGGGATGCCTTGGGCATCCCCAAGCTTAGACGCTTGAGTCTTCTTGAAATATGCAGGGATGAACCACGGGGGCATCCCCAAGCTTAGGCTTTTCACTCTTCTTGATCATATATCATCCTCCTCTCTTGACCCTTGAAAACTTCCTTCACACCAAACTTCTCATAAACTTCATTAGAGGGGTTAGTACTCAAAAAACTTTAATCCACGGCCCTGTAGTGACACATTGCAAGAACTCAATAAAACATTAGCTACAGCTCTCCACGTCTAGAAAGCCTCACTTAAAGTCCACAAGAGACAATGCAAAAAACAGAGACAGAATCTGCCAAAACAGAACAGCCAGTAAACACGAATTTTAAAATGGTACTTCCGTTGCTCAAATCAGAAAACTCAAAACTAATGAAAGTTGCGTACATATCTGAGGATCACGCACGTAAATTGGCAGATTTTTATGAGTTTCCTACAGAGAAATCTGCCCATATTCGTGACAGATAGAAATTTGTTTCTGCGCAGAAATCCAAATCTAGTATCAACCTTCTATTAGAGACTTCACTTGGCACAACATTGCAATAAAATAAAGATAAGGAGAGGTTGCTACAGTAGTAACAACTTCCAAGACACAACAAAACAGTAGCAAAATGAACACATGGGTTATCTCCCAAAAAGTGCTTTCTTTATAGCCATTAAGATGGGCTCAGCAATTTTAATGATGCTCACATAAGGGTGAGAGTTGAAGCAAAAGAGAGAATCAAAAAGCAAGTTCAAAACACATTTAAGTCTAACCCACTTCCTATGCATAGGAATCTTGTACACAAATAAATTCATGAAGAACAAAGTGACAAGCATAAGAAGATAAAACAAGAGTAACTTCAAAATTTTCAGCATATAGAGAGGTGTTTTAGTACCATGCAAATTTCTACAACCATATTTTCCTCTCTCATAATAATTTTCAGTAGCTTCATGGATAAACTCAACAACATATAACTATCACATAAAGCATGCTTTTCATGATTCACAAACACATAATTTTTATCAAGCTCAGAAATAATAGGATTAAAACTTTCAAACCCACTTTTATCAATAATATAACAAGATGATTGATCAATATCAAAAGATATGGGACTCATAGATAAAGTCAAGAACTCTCCAATCCCATTTTCATTAGTAGTACAATTAATATTATCAAGTAACATAGGACCATCATCTAGAGATTTATCATAAACATTTGCTAAACAAAACTCTTTAGTACCATGCATTTCGACATCAGGCACAAACAAAGCATTATCATAAGATTTATCAAAATAGCATGGATTATCATGAATAACAGTAGCATAATTATTCTCACAAGTTTTACTCATAGGGAATATTTCAAGAGAATCCACAGGAACATAACATTCATCCTCTTTCGGTAAGCATGGAGGACAATCAAATAGTGTAAGAGATAAAGAGTTACTCTCATTAGAAGGTTGGCATGGGTAGCTAATCCATTCTTCCTCCTTTTGTTCGTCACTCTCCTCTTCTTTTTCATCCAATGAGCTTTCAGGTTCATCAATTTCCTCCTCTTTTTCATCCAATGAGCTTTCAGGTTCATCAATTTCTTCTTCCACTGGTTCCTGCAAATTGTGAGTGCATTCTTGTGCATTAATGAGTCTCTCTTTATAATCAATGATATAAGGATTATCACTGTAGCTTTCTATGCAAAAATTAAGGATAGAAGAGACATAATCTTTAAGGTCCTTACAAACAACACAAGTTTCATAATTTTTAGCCATGAAGGATTCTATCTCAGAGGCTCCCATAAATATGACAAATTGTTCTACCTCTTCGAACCCAAAATGAATATAGCTATTCCAATTATAGTTCTTAATTAAAATTTCCTCACTAAAGCCACATTGAAATTTAAGATGTTTAGTATCCTGTTTAGAGCAACAGTTTATATCATGGCGTTTAAGCAAGATTTTAGCAATTGTATTTAATTTTTCTATCACAACACTCATAACTTTTCCCTTTCTCGATTCTCTATAATTATTATATAATTCTATAAGCTCCAAATAGGTTGTAGGTTCTCCCATAATAGCAGTTTTTAATTTTTAGGTTTTTCAAATTTTTATGGATTTTCGGGTATATAGGGAAAATAAAACAAGACAAAAAGAAACTAAACAAAAGTAAACTAAGCAAAATAAAACTAGACAGAAATAAACTAAGCACAAATAAACTAGACAAAAGTAAACTAGCAAGACAAAATAAAATAAAAGCAGAGAGAGAGGTAGAGTGTACTCCCCAGGTGAACTTATGAGTAGAGCTATGCTCCCCGGCAACGGCGCCAGAAAATAGTCTTGATGACCCACAAGTATAGGGGATCGCAACAGTCTTCGAGGGAAGTAAAACCCAAATTTATTGATTCGACACAAGGGGAGGTAAAGAATACTTATAAGCCTTAACAACCGAGTTGTCAATTCAGCTGCACCTGGAAAAGCACTAGTAACAGGGGTGATGTGAAAGCAGCAGTAATATGAGAGCAGTAGTAACAGTAACACAGCAGCAGTAGCAGTAATATGAGAGCAATGGCACCAGAAAATAGTTGATACTACTTCCAATGACATGTAGAACGAGTATATGATGATGAGAGATGGACCGGGGTTCCCAGCTATCTACACTAGTGGTAACTCTCCAATAACAAGTGTTGGGTGAACAAATTACAGTTGGGCAATTGATAGGATTGAAATAGCATTAAGACAGAACATCAAGATTATTAATCATGTAGGCATGTTTTCCATATATAGTCATACGTGCTCGCAATGAGAAACTTGTACAACATCTTTTGTCCTACCAGCCGGTGGCAGCCGGGCCTCTAGGGAAACTACTGGCAATTAAGGTACTCCTTTTAATAGAGCACCGAGCAAAGCATTAACACTTGGTGAAAACATGTGATCCTCATACCTACGCCTTCCCCTCCGGTTGTCCCAATTTCTGTCACTTTGGGGCCTCGGGTTCCGGACATAGACATGTGCAAACAACTTGTAGATACAATCTAAGCAATAAGTATAGAGCTTAAATCTAAGATCATGCCACTCGGGCCCTAGTGACAAGCATTAAACACAACAAGATTGCAGCAACAATAACTTCACAAACTTTATAGATAGACTAATCATAATGTAACAATCCATCGGATCCCAACAAACACAACACCGATTACATCAGATGAATCTCAATCATGTAAGGCAGCTCATGAGATCATTGTATTGAAGTACATGGGGAGAGAATACCAACTAGCTACAGCTAGAACCCGTAGTCCATGGGGGAACTACTCACGGAGCATGATGGAGGCGGTGGTGTTGATGGAGATGGCTTCCGGGGGCACTTCTCCGTCCCGGCAGGGTGCCGGAACAGAGACTTCTGTCCCCGAATTGGAGTTTCGCGATGGCGGCGGCCCCGGAGTCTTTCTGGAGTTTCGTCAATTCGTATCGCGTTTTTAGGTCGAAAGGGCTTATAGGCGAAGAGACGGAGTCGGAGGGTGCCTGGGCCCCTCACAAAGAGGCCGGCGCGCCAGGCCGGGGCCGCCACCACCATGTGTGGGGCCCCAGGGCACCCCTCTGGTCCCCCTCTCTCGACTTTCTGGAAGGTTCCGGGAAAAATAAGATATTGGGTCTTCGTTTCGTCGAATTCCGAGAATATTGCCCGAACAGCCTTTCTGGAACCAAAAACAACAGAAAACAGGAACTGGCACTGTGGCATCTTGTTAATAGGTTAGTTCCGGAAAACGCATAAAAACATTATAAAGTGTGAGCAAAACATGTAGGTATTGTCAAAAAACAAGCATGGAACATCAGAAATTATGGATACGTTGGAGACGTATCAGCGCTATGGTGACCTAGCTCTAAGCTTCTGGTGGCTAAGATTGATTGTGTCCCTCGGCAGCCCCTCTCCTGGCCTTTATATAGGAGGCCAGGTCTCAAGAGGTCTAACCGAATACGACTAGGTTTACAGTAGTTTTAAATCTAATCTTTCCTTGTTCGACCGCTTCTTTGTCTTGCTTGTCAAGGAATCTTCAGGTGCACCGCCTGGATGGGCCGCCTTGCCTCCAAGCGCCTTCATGGTCCTCCAACTAGGAAATACATGATAGGGCAACATCGGTTACTCGAAGGGTAATGCCCACGTCACCTGTATCCTGTCCCTTTCGGAAGAGCTTTGTCATCATCTCGAGTGTCGGTTGGTGCTATCTCTTCAAGGTGGCATCAACGTCTTGGCCATCCGTCAAATAATGTAGTTCAAAACATTGTTAGGTCCAATGAGCTTTCTAGTTCCCCGTTAGATAATTCTTCTTTAGTGTGTGATGCTTGTCAACGTGTTAAAAGTCATCAATTACCATACTCGTTGTCCTCTCGTGTTTCTATTGTACCTCTTGAATTGATTCACTCTGATGTTTGGGGGCCGGCTAGTGTCTCCTCGGGGGCAAGTACTATGTTAGCTTTGTTGATGACTATTCTCGTTTTTGCTGGATCTATCTCCTTAAACACAAATCTGATGTGGAACAAGTATTCTACTCCTTTCAAACTCATGTTGAGCGTCTTTTGAACGCCAAGATCAAGGCATTTTAGTCCGACTGGGGTGGTGAATACCACCGTCTACATCGGTACTTTGAGCGCACCGCATAGTTCATCGTGTCTCGTGTCCCCATACTTCCCAGCAAACGGGATAGCCGAGCGTAAACATCGACATCCGGTCGACCGGTCTTACACTTCTTGCACACTCACAATTACCCTTGTGTTTTTGGGATGAGGCCTTTCTTACGGCATGTTATCTCACTAACCGTATGCCTACCCCTGTCATCAATAAGGAGACACCTTTGTTTCGGCTCATGAACATTCAGCCTAACTACTCCTTTCTTCGCATCTTTGGGTGCGCTTGTTGGCCTAGTCTCCGCAAATATAACTCTCACAAGTTAGAATTCCGGTCTAAGATGTGTGTGTTTCGGGATACGTCCTATGCATAAAGACTACAAGTGCTTAGATCGATCTACGGGCGAATTTATATTTCTCGTGATGTTGTCTTTGATGAGTCTGTGTTTCCTTTTGATACCCCCTGCATCGGTGGATGTTACTCGAGCATGCTATTCGTCGATGAAGCATACTAGTGAACCTGTGCGAAATTACGACCTCTCGTACATGTCTACTGATCCTTCTGTGCTAGGTGTTGGTGTTTCCCCACAGGTGTTCGGCGCTCTCCCGGATCAGGCGATGATCGACGTCATTCCGATCGACGTGCATGGTGATGGCATGCACGCGCCGTCTCCTGGCGCCAGCTCGTCTCCCTCTGTAACGGCCCATGGGCTGCCGGCGCCTCTTGTATCTGGTCAGCCCACGTCGCCTCCCGCTGCACCGTCGGTCGTGACGTCCTCGGCTGACCCGTCCGATGCTGCTGCGTCGCAACATGCGATGATAACTAGGCATCACGATCAGACTCGACGGGAGAAGGGGTATACTGATGGTATGGTCCGATATGATCCTCACCGACGTGCCTTCTTGCTGCCCCATCTTCGCATCGAGAGGCGCTTTCGAGCTGGCCCGGCATTCAGCTATGGCCGATGAGTTCTCTCGCACTGAGGAAGACAGGCACGTGGATTTTGGTTCGCGGCCACCTGGTGTTAATATAGTTGGCAGCAAGTGGCTTTTCAAAAAAAGCATCGTCCAGATGGGTCTATTGACAAGCATAAGGCAAGGTTGGTCGCTCGTGGTTTTACTCAGAAGACGGGATTGATTATGGAGACACGTTTAGTCCGGTGGTGAAGCCCACGCTCATCTCGTTCGTCTCTCAGCTTCTCGTGGGTGGACGTTTCGACAGATTGGTGTCAGCAATGCCTTTTTGCATGGGTTCTTGGCTGAAACGGTATATATGCAGCAACCTCCTGGTTTTGAGGACGCCCAGTATCCCTCTCATGTTTGTAAACTACAGCGGTCGATCTATGGCCTAAAGCAGTCTCCGCGTGCATGGTATGCACGGTTGAGTCAGCGTCTGTATCGGCTAGGGTTTGTTTCTTCAAAGCTGACACGTCGCTCTTCATCTACTCACATCACGGTGTGCAGATTTTTATGTTGGTGTATGTGGATGATATTGTTATTGATGGGTCTACGCTGGATGTAGTGGATGTTCTGGTTCGTTCTCTCGCTGCTACCTTTCCTATCAAGGACTTGGGCAAGTTGGAGTATTTTCTTGGATTGGAGGCCATTTACAATTCAGGAGGGATGATCTTGACTCAGAAGAAGTATGCTCTGACCTTCTCGCATCGAGTCAATATGAGAATTGTAACTCTATTAATCCACTTGCAGTGTCGAGACTTTGTCCAGGAGTTCAGTACTTTGCTCGCACGATAACTCACAGATACCGCAGTGTTGTCGGAGGACTACGTATCTCACGCTCACTCGACCTGATATCTCTTTTATGAACAAGGTTTGTCGCTTCTATCACAACCAACTCGATGTTCACTGGGAGTCTCGTGAAACGCATTTTGTGCTATGTCAAAGGGACGTTGACGATCGGTTTGCGAATTCACAAGTCATCTTCAATATCAGTATCTTCACCGACGCGGATTGGGCCGGCCGTGTGGATGATCGGCGTTCACCACGGGTTTGCGGTTTGTTGGAGCAAATCTTATTTCTTGGAGCTCTAAGAAGCAACCAACAGCCTCGAGATCAAGTACAGAGGCAGAATACAAAGCATTGGCTAATGGTGCTCTGGCTATATGGGTCGATTCTTCTCGAGAGCTTGGCGTGGTTCGGCATACCCCATATTGTGGTGTGATAATATTGGGGAAACTTACACGACGGCAAATCCAAAGATTTCATGCTCGGACGAAGCACATTGAGATAGACTTTCATTTCGTGCGAGACGAGTAGCCGCGATGACTTGGACGTCGGTTCATCTCCACGCATGATCAATCGCTGATATACTTACTAAACCAGCCACCCGACAGATGATAGATAGTTTTAAGTCCAATCTCAACCTTATCACGGTTTAGATTGAGGGGGAGTGTTAGAATTGTAATTAGACTCTAACTCCTTCCTGTCATGTATCACGTATACGTGCCGTATACGTTTGTATTTGTATGATCATGTCAATATAAAAGTAGAGACCGGTGCGGGATGTTACCCATGCACAAAACCCTAAACCTTCTTCTCAATCTTCGCAGGCTTCAACATGGTATCAGAGTGGAACGGTTCATGTGTTTTCTCCCCGTGTTACTGAGCAAGAATCGGTCGCCGGTGAGGTGTTGCGTCGCCATTGCGCCGGTGGTGCTCGTACGGTGGTGCGGCCACGATTTACTCCAGATCCTGTGTGGTCTGGCCGGAGTGAAGCTGCTTCAAAGTGTTGTTTGTTGCTGATCTCAGATCAAGGCACGTCCTTGCAACTCGGCAAGGTGTGAGCGACAAGATCATCCTCATCCTCTGGTCGCTGCAGTACATTATTCCAGACTTCTATTATTCACATGCTTATGCCTTTCCACTAAAAATATTTGAGGTACGTGTAGCAGTGTGTTGATCTAGAGGCACTAGTAGAAAAGGGGCTTTCATACGACCCCTTTAGTTCCCAAAATGTCCGAACCACGACTATGACCGAAGGTCTTGGCCCAGCGGGCTCGGCCGCATTACTGGTGTGGCGGGCCTTTAGTCCCGGTTGGCCTGGCCAACCGCGACTAAAGACCCACCCCTATAAATGCACTTTAGCACAGTTCATTTAGCAATTTGGTGTGCCACTTCTATTCACAAGGGGTGGTGGGTTTGGCTTAGATTCTCTTATGCACACAAGTTGTTCGATGAAATGCCCAAGAGCATGAAACAAACATGATATGAAGTGTCCGAGCCACACTTAAGCTTTCTCATTTATTTTTCCTCCTCGATCGTGGTTAGCAACTTGAACCTTTCATATGTGTCATTGATAAAATATGCATGTGTGTAGTTCATTGTTTAATTTCTATTATTTCTAGCTAGTTAGTTTAACAAATGCATGATGGTTAATTATATACTTTATATAATAATAATGCAGATGAATCGGCAATGGATGTACGGTAACCGACTCTCCGGCGAGTTCAGTACGGGTTTGAATGATTTCCTCGTAGTGGCTAATGCGAACAAGCAGGGGGGTTTTGTTATCTGTCCATGTGTTAAATGTAAGAATCAGAAGGGTTACTCTTCCTCAAGAGATGTTCACCTGCACCTGCTTCGGCACGGTTTCATGCCAAGCTATAATTGTTGGACCAAGCATGGAGAAAGAGGGGTTAGAATGGAAGAAGATGAAGAAGGGGATGATATCGATGACAACTATCTTGATCATTTCGGTGATACTTTCATGGAGGATGCTGAAGGTGGGGAAGGTGAAGGGGAAGGTGAAGGGGAAGGTGAAGAAGAGGCACGTGATGAGCCCGCTGATGATCTTGGTCGGACCATTGCTGATGCACGGAGACGCTGCGAAACTGAAAAGGAGAGGGAGAATTTGGATCGCATGTTAGAGGATCACAAAAAGTCGATGTACCCAGGATGCGATAATGGTCTGAAAAAGCTGGGCTGCACACTGGATTTGCTGAAATGGAAGGCACAGGAAGGTGTAGCTGACTCGGATTTGAAAACTTGCTGAAAATGTTGAAGAATATGTTTCCAAAGAATAACGAGTTGCCCGCCAGTACGTACGAAGCAAAGAAGGTTGTCTGCCCTCTAGGTTTAGAGGTTCTGAAGATACATGCATGCATTAACGACTGCATCCTCTACCGCGGTGAATACGAGAATTTGAATGAATGCCCGGTATGCACTGCATTGCGTTATAAGATCAGAGGCGATGACCCTGGTGACGATGTTGAGGGCCAGAAACCCAGGAAGAAGGTTCCCGCCAAGGTGATGTGGTATGCTCCTATAATACCACGGTTGAAACGTCTGTTCAGGAACAAAGAGCATGCCAAGTTGTTGAGATGGCACAAAGAGGACCGTAAGTCGGACGGGGAGTTGAGACACCCCGCAGATGGAACGTCAATCCAAGAGGAAGGTATGATGCGCACAGCAGCAAGTTTTCCCTCAGAAAGAAACCAAGGTTATCGAACCAGTAGGAGCCAAGAAGCACGTGAAGGTTGTTGGTGGAGGAATGTAGTGCGGCGCAACACCAGTGAAACCGGCGCCAACGTGGAACCTGCACAACACAATCAAAGTACTTTGCCCCAACGCAACAGTGAGGTTGTCAATCTCACCGGCTTGCTGAAAACAAAGGATTAAACGTATCGAGTGGAAGATGGTGTTTGTTTGCAAAGAACAGTAAAAACACAGTAGAATGTATTCAGATGTAAAAGAATGGACCGGGGTCCACAGTTCACTAGTGGTGTCTCTCCAATAAGATAACTAACATGCTGGGTGAACAAATTACAGGTGAGCAATTGACAAATAAAGATTCAATACATATCAACGATGATTACTATGTGATTTAATCAGGGCATTACGACAAAGTACATAGACCGCTATCCAGCATGCATCTATGCCTAAATAATCCACCTTCAGGTTATCATAGTTGTAAACAACAGATAATTGCATTAAGTATGGCGCGTAATGTAATCAAAACAAATATCCTTAGACAAAGCATCAATGTTTTATCCCTAGTAGCAACAGCACATCCACAACCTTAGAACCTTCTGTCACGATCCCAGATTAAATGGAGGCATGAACCCACTATCGAGCATAATTACCCCCTCTTGGAGTTACAAGTATCAACTTGGCCAGAGCCTCTACTAGCAACGGAGAGCATGCAAGAACATAAACAACACATATATGATAGATTGATAATCAACTTAACATAATATTCTATATTCATCGGATCTCGCCAAACACAACATGTAGCATTACAAATAGATGATCTTGATCATGTTAGGCAGCTCACAAGATCTATAACAATGATAGCACAAGCGGAGAAGACAACCATCTAGCTACTGCTATGGACCCATAGTCCAAGGATGAACTACTCACGCATCAATCCGGAGGCGGGCATGATGATGTAGAGCCCCTCCGGTGATGATTCCCCTCTCCGGCAGGGTGCCGGAGGCGATCTCCTGAATCCCCCGAGATGGGATTCGCGATGGCGGCGTCTCTGGAAGGTTTTCCGTATCGTGGCTCTCGGTACAGGGGGTTTCGCGACGGAGGCTTTAAGTAGGCGGAAGGGTAGGTCAAGGGCGCACGAGGGGCCACACAGGCCGGCGCGCCAGGGCTTGGGCCGCGCCGCCCTGGTGTGTCCCCACCTCGTGGCCCCACTTCGTCTCTCCTTCGGAAGCTTCGTGTAAAAATAGGCCCCGGGCGTTGATTTCGTCCAATTCCGAGAATATTTCCTTACTAGGATTTCTGAAACCAAAAACAGCAGAAAACAGCAACTGGCACTTCGGCATCTTGTTAATAGGTTAGTGCCGGAAAATGTATAATAATGCTGTAAAGTATGTATAAAACATTCAAGTATTGTAATAAAAGAAGCATGGAACATAAGAAATTATAGATACGTTTGAGACGTATCAAGCATCCCCAAGCTTAGTTCCTACTCGTCCTCGAGTAGGTAAACGATAACACAAATAATTTCTGAAGTGACATGCTACCAACATAATCTTGATCAACATTATTGTAAAGCATATGAGATGAATGGAGTGATCTGAACAAAAGATTGCTAACAAAGATAATGACTAAGCAAATGAATCATATAGCAAAACTTTTCATGAATAGTACTTTCAAGACAAGTATCAATAAGAGTTGCATAAGAGCTAACTCATAAGCAATAAATTCTAAGTAGAATGCATTGAAGCAACACAAAGGATGATTAAGTTTCAGCGAATGCTTTCAACTTGTAACATGTATATCTCATGGATATTTGTCAACATAGAGTAATATAACAAGTGCAATAAGTAAACATGTAAGAATCAATGCACACAGTTAACACAAGTGTTTGCTTCAAAGATAGAAAGAAGTGGGTAAACTGACTCAACAATAAAGTAAAAGAATGGCCCTTCGCAGAGGGAAGCATGGATTACTATTTTTGTGCTAGAGCTTTTGTTTTGAAAACATAGAAACAATTTTGTCAACGGTAGTAATAATTCATATGTGCTATGCATAATACTTCCTACAAGTTGCATGTCTCATGCATAGAGTACTAATAGTGCTCGCACCTTGTCCTACTTAGCTCGAAAACACGGATTCTCATCGCATAACATAAGCTTCAACCAAGTGTCACAAAGGGGTATGACGTGGGCATTACCCTTCGGGTAACCACTATTGCTCTACCCTATACGGCCCAGGTGGAGGCCCATGAAGGTACTCGAAGACAAGATGGGCCACTAGGACGGTGCGGCGAAAGATTACTTGAAGTACAAGACGCGGAAAGAGCCGAAGAAGGAAAGATTAGAGATAGATCTATTGTAAACCTACTCGTACTCGACTAAACCTCTCGGGACCTGGCCACCTATATAAAGGCCAGGAGAGGGGCTATCGAGGACACGACCAATCTTAGCGATCTTAGCCAACAGAAGCTTAGAACTAGGTTACCCTAGCGATTAGCTATCTCGACGAGATCACAGCCGAACTATTCGGCACCCCATTGTAACACTGTTTTCATCATAATCAAGAACAGACAAGCAGGACGTAAGGGTTTTACCTCATCGAGGGCCCCGAACCTGGGTAAATCGCTCCCCCGTTTGTCTGTGCACCGATGTCTCGTATCAGCTTGCAGGATTCCATCAACCCTAAGTCCCTATCGGAGGACATTGTCGAGGAACACCCCCGACAATTGGCGCCGTCTGTGGGAAACCTGCAGGCACCAGATCAGTCATCGGCAGATCTGATCATGTCGTCGACATCTTCATCGGCTCCGCCATCACCAGCTCTGGGAAGTCCGATCCGATTCGGCTCCTACGAGTTTACCCCGCATAGCGATTCTTCTCGCTCGAACTTCTCAGATCTGCAAGGAAACATGGAGATGACCATCGGCAGCGTCCACTACAACGTCAACGCGGAGGGAATCCTCCAGCTGCTAGAGTCACCCACCTCCGGATCAATGAGTCCTAGTGCGTCGTCATCGTCCGATCTATTGGCTGGCCTGGCAGAGTCGATGGGCTCGCCCGCGCCTTCGACTCCCCGTTCACCATCCTCAATGTCGGTGGGATCTGACGAACCCATGACTTCAGAACTAACCTCCTACTACTGCTCAAACTGCGACGCCAGGCACGGTTTGGGATCAAGCGACACACCGTTCATCTGCAATGCCCGATACTCGTCAGGAGAAGACAGCGTCGGCAGCATCGTCCCAAGAACCACCCGAAGAACAGCACACCATCAGGTCTACGTCGCCAACAACACAGGAAATACAAGGCACGGAGGAGACGGAGACCGCACGCCCCGTTCCAGCAGGAGGGCGAGCTTCGAAAATAGCGCTAGTAATCGCGACAGCGAATATACCATCGCGGATGAAGAGTGGACTGCGGCTAGGACAGCCGTGCTCAACAACACCCCGCTCCCTGCAGGAACCTCGGTTGGAACCCTAAATGCATACCGCTCTATATTAGAGAAAAACCGGGAGCACCTGTCGAGAGAGCAAGCTACCCTCGAGAGACGTCTATCTGCGGCAGAACGATCCAGCGAGCGACGGAGAGCGTCACAAGGAAGCCCCGAAGTGCCCTTGGGGCAGGAAAACATCGATCAAGAATGTCCAGGCTCTCAGAAGACGACGCCAGAGAAATAACGTCGAATCTAACCAAGTCTTTCATGACCACGGATACCGCAGGCATGCCACGGCCGAAGAACGTTGCGGGAGCAACAGCCAATCTCGCCGCGTACCTCATCAACCAACGCCCCGAAGGATCCATGGCGCAAGCTCATCGCGGTGCCCTAGAAAGTCTCGCCATATTGGGAAACAATCTAGTCCCGCAGAAGGAGAAAACCACGGCGCAGGCCAGTGGTTCGAAACATCGGGCGAGAGATGCTCGGGATGAAATCACCCAGAGCCGAATCGATAAAGCGAGGCGACGACGCGCCGCGAGGAAGGATGACGACAGCGACTCCTCAGACGAGGATCAAGAGTACGATGGTGAACTAAGGGGAGCCGATTGTTTGAGTTACAAAATCCGCGAGTCGATGCCACCCAAAAAATTCAAACCTACTCCCACTGACGCTGCCAAGTATGATGGGCAGCAGGAACCAAGATCTTGGATAGACGATTACCTGCAGACTGTGATTCTGCATAAAGGGAACCAGATAGCGGCAATGCAGTGCTTACAGCTCTACCTAAAGGACTCGGCACGGGCTTGGTTAAGAGGACTGCCGAAAGGCTCCATCAAATCATGGGACGACCTGGTGGACGCCTTCGTCGCTAACTTCCAGGCGACATATAAAAGACCCGTCGGGATTGAGGAGCTACGCAACTGCCAGCAGAAGCAGAAGGAGTCGATGCGCTCTTACATAGGGAGATTCACCAAACTCCTAAACGCTGCCGAAGATGTATCTGTAGACAGAGCAATCGACGCTTTCAGCGATGGCGTCCGACGCGAAAG
Source organism: Lolium multiflorum (assembly GCA_030979885.1). NCBI lineage: Eukaryota > Viridiplantae > Streptophyta > Magnoliopsida > Poales > Poaceae > Lolium > Lolium multiflorum. The sequence continues at coordinate 425,206,785 of CM061750.1, forward strand.
TTACATAGAAGAACTTGGACGCAAAAAGCCAAAAACCATCACCAAGCTGATGGAAATCGCCAACAGTTGGGCTGATGGCGAGGACAACGTGCGAAGACCACGCCAGCGCAGCGATGATGAAGACGATGACCAGCCAAAGCACGATTCGGGCAGCCGAAGGGATCGGAACAAAAGGAGGAAAAATCGCAACTACGACGACAACAATCTGGTAGCTGCAGGATACTCCGATCGACATGATGATCGGTATGATGAAAGAAGAGATGATCGACAGGATGGCAACCGGAACAACTCTGGAAACCGCGGCAATTATAAACCACGGCAACAGAGGGCTCCCGAGCTACCCTATGCTGAACAGATCAACGCCCCCTGTTACTTGCACTCGTATGTCGACTCCAAGGACGGCAAAACGAAGTCAAGTCACCTTCTCAGGGATTGTCGACAGTTCCTTGACATGCATAAACTCATCCAGCAGTCAGGACAGCAACCGTTACCACCTCCACCTCCACCTCCGCCACAGCACCAAGTCCAGCAGGCCCAACCTCATCAACCCAGCGAGGCGTTCCCACCACCACGTGGGCAGATGAGTATGATCCACAAGACAGGTGTTTCGAGAAGAGAGATGAAGAAGCTCACCCGAGAAATTAATCTGGCCGAAAGCATCATGGCAAACATCCCCGAGTATGTCGAGTGGTCCTCTCAGAACATTACGTTCAGCCGAGCAGACCACCCGATGACCATACCAAAACCAGGACATGCTGCCCTGGTAGTCGAGGCACAGATAGGAGGATTCAAGATGAGCAAAGTCTTTATGGACGGTGGAAGCGGGTTAAACCTGATTTTCGTCGACACAATCAAAAGTATGGGGATCACCATGGGAATGCTGGAAGAAACAGACACCTGCTTTCACGGGATTCTGCCGACTGAACCAGGTTACTCTCTTGGAAGAATTTACCTGAACGTTGTCTTCGGCAGATCCGACAATTTCAGGAAGGAGAAGATCGAGTTTGAGGTAGTGAACTGGGAGTCACAGTATCATGCTATACTCGGGAGACCAGCCTACGCCAAGTTCATGGCCGTGCCGCACTATGCATATCTCAAGCTGAAGATGCCTGGCAACAAAGGGACAAACATCACAGTCCATGGAAGTTTTTCACGCTCAGACAGTTGCGACCGCGATTTCCAGAGGATCGCTGCGAAGTTTGGGAGCAAGCAAGAAATTATTAAGCCTCCACCTAAGTTGTTGTTGCGTGAAATCAAGGAAGAAAAGGATGACAGGGGAAGCAAAAAGAAGCCAGCCGACCTTGCCCTTAAAGCCTCGACAGCAGAAGCCTCAGCAGCAGGAGCTTTGGCAGCAAAAGCTTCGGCAGTCAAAGGTTCGGCAGTTGATGACGCAGAGAAGACAGCAAGACGCTGGCAGTCACAGCTCAAACCCCTGGTGAAATCAACAACGCCGCGGCCACCTCTAACGTGGTGAAAAAGCCAGAAGAAGAGAAGAATCCCTTCCTTGCTTAAGCAGTTTATCAACATTTATTTTGTTTTTCCTTTAGTATAAACAGGGCTTTCCCCTTCGCCCTCTAGCATTATGCTTACCTTATCAATAAGAACTTAAGCTTCGATTCTTTGTTAAGCATTGCAGTGACTACAAACTTCTAAGCCCCATCACTATACAAACATAGTACAGGGCGGAAGATCGTGCTCCAGAAAGCCTCTACGAGCGCTAGAAAGACGTTCACCCTTCCCTCTGCTATAGATGCCTCTACGAGTGCCGTAAATAGCAAGAGTTTGGAAATACACATAAACAACAACCCACGTTCGATATTTCACTTATGGAAATATCAAGGAACAACGGGCTCATCGGCAGAATCACTACACCCGAAATATTCGGGAGTGCCTGTCGAAATTTAAAACGGTTGAAAGCAAAGTTGCGCATACAACAGGTTTAGCAAGACCTGCAACACGAGCTGATCACTCACATGATTTGCTAAAACAGCCAATATACATACATTTAAAAACGAGCAACTAAGATTCGCTCAAAATTGAAACCTGCCAACGGCAATAACATGGTAAAAATACATATGCATGTATCTACCGAATGAAAAGGCGTCATCCAAACGCTCGGATAAAGTAATCGAACTATCTATTTACAAACAGTCATTAAAACCCTGAGATCATCCTTGCGGAGTTCCTTTTTCTTCAGGTACCTTTGAATCCTTCTCGAGTCTGTCGACAATTATGTTTGCAGGCAACAACACCTTCGGATACAGCGCCTCCAAGTCTCCAGTAACGTTGGCAATCGACAGTAAACCTGCCGAAGGATAACGGGCAAGTACAAGAGCAAGCGTAAACCTGGCTCCTGCAAAAACTTGCGCGCGCACCAAGTCCCGGATCTTCCTGGCGTTACCAAACTCCGACATTAATGCAAGGAGCGTAGGGGGAACTGCGTTCAAAGGAAACATCGTCTTCCAAACCACCCTCATGGCTCTATAGCACTTGTCGAAGAAGTGGTGAACCTGTTGAACTCGATCCTGAAATTGTGCGACAGCCGATGCCTTCGAGTGTTCCCGCCAGAAAATTTCCTCGGCTGAGGATAACTCGATCAAAGCATTCACACGCTCGTGAATCCGTTTGCTCTCTTCCGCACGATTCAGAGCTATGACTGACAAGGAAGCAAAAGAGGATCAGATAAAACGCTACCAACCAAAGGGTGAAGAGATTAAAGGACTCACAATTCAAGCTCTCGGTAGCTTTATGCAGCTCAGTAAGAGCGTATCGCTCTACGTCGGCTGCAGTCTGGCTCTTCTTATTGATAATCGCGGCCAAGGCATAAGTGCTGCGCAGATCCTTCTCCATCTGGGCGATCCGATCCCTCATCCGTTGGATCCGATCACTTTCGGGAAGAACACCAGAGGAGTCGTCAACAAACGAGGGCACTGGGAAAACCTGCAGGCAACAGCGTCAAAGAGGATGATATGGTCAAATCAAGCATCCAACAAAACTCCCATCGGGAGAGGTATAAGCAATCCCTATCAGGAGAAGCACAAGTGAAGATATTATGATAAAAACATGCTGGCAACATTGCCGGCATAGTATTCATTACAAACTTAAAGTTTTCGTAGCAGAATAATGTTTCAAACTAGCCCAAGGGTAAAATTGTTACAACAATCAAGGAGCCTGAGTCTGGGTCGACAGGCTAGGGCCAACCGATGTTTTCCTCGAGACTAAATCAAGGAGCTGGCGAGCACAAGTACGGGCGGACGCCGTAAAGGTGCTTAAATCGATAGATTGCCCATCTTTTCCTTTCGGCAGCTCCTTAGTCATTTCTTCAATGTCAGCCTTAAAGCCGTAACCCATCATAAGTTGGAAGGCAAGAAGGGCGCCATAGGTACGCGAGGTACGCTTGAATACCTCAATGACCTCCTTGGTGTCGACTGCGAAAGCATCAATCAGCTGCCCCAGAGTCTTCTCCTGCGTGGCCTTGGGGAATATCATCGAGTGCATCCGCGCCAGAGCACCCTTTCCCTTGTCAAGAAGCTCTCGGGTAAGTTGGTGGGCGGTGAGAACCGTCGACGCACCATTTGCTGGAGAATTGCTCGGAATTTTATCCAAGGCAGTAGCAGGGATGTTGGCAGCTTCTGCAAGTAGTCAAAGGAAATCATTGACGAAGAAGCAGATCCATAAAAAGTAATAATCTGTAAGGAATAAAGGGACTTACCAAGCAGGGCCAAAGCAGATTGACGGAGGAGTTCATCCTTTTCTGCCGCCCGAGCTTCCTCCTCCTTCAGCCGCTCCTTCAGCTTGTTCAGCTCTTCTTTCAAGGAGTCGACCTCCTGGCGAGCTACGGCGGCCTTTTTGATGGCGCCATCCAACTTTGAAGAGGAAGACCTAGCCTCCTCCTGCAGCCGAATCTTGTCCGCCTCCAGAGAGGTGAATTGAGAGGCAAAAGCCTCTAAAGAGGATATCACACCTCGTAGATCCTTAAAGAAAGGGAATGATTTACAGAGATTGTTAAGCAAAGGCACATTCCAAAAGATTCTTGTTAGATTCAACAAAGACTTACAGGAGAAGGAGCTGCAGCAGCAGCAGGAGCATCTTTCCCTTTGGAAAGAGAGGAGGCAGTCGATGCTTGCGCCACAGGAGCCGAAGCTTCGGAAGCTGCGGCGGCTGGCGAGACAGCATCAGATCTGACCCTCTTAGGTGGAGGCTCAATAAAAGCATCGTCACTACAAGAAAGATTCGATCAACCAAGTTATGAGAAGAATGTGAAAAAATCGAGAAAGTTGAAAATAGTAAGAAGAAGAAAAGCACTTACAAATCAAGGAGGTCATCTTCGTCGGCAAAACCGCCGATTGATCTCTTCATAGGAGAAGCCCTGGTCTCCTCCACAGCTGCATCAACAAAGGCATTGTGATCAGCGTCGTCATTGCGCACTGATCCCTCTGTGTCGCAAGTATCACCGGCTGATGGGGGGAATTGGCATGGGCAGTTTCAGAATTTATCGGGTCATCAGGCTCGTTGAATGGGCTTGTGTGTTCAACAGTACGAAAGTCAACAGGCTCTGAAGAGCCTCTTCCTTCGGAAGTGTCATTTGGCAAGTTATGAAAATCCTCGGAGGCTGCGAAGGTCTGTCGAAAGGAAAAGTAAATAAGGATAACAGTAATATATGTCGGTAACAGCATACCAAGACTTTAAGGGGGAAATTACCTCTGGTGCTGGGTGATCAGCATCGAAAGGAATATATGGAGATATCAGCGGGATCGAATCCTCTTGACTAAAGGAAGTGAGGCGACGGACTTCATCAAGCAGTTCTTTTTCCGATAATTCGGCAGCGTTGATTCTAGTTTCATCTTTGGGACCTGAGTACAACCACATTGGGAGAACCCTAGCCATGATTGGTTGGACTCGACGTTTCAGAAACACTGCCGCTACTTCTGTACCGACCATGGTTTGCCCGTCAGCCTCCTTGATCCGAAGGAATCTGGCAAATAATTCATCGGCTGCTGTTTTTTCGTCGGGAGAGAGAACATTTTTCCAGGAATTCTTAGGCTTAGCCTCAAGGACATCGACGAAGCGAGGGAGCTGGCATTCGGGTGAAGGAGAATCCTTGATGTAGAACCACTTCAATCTCCACCCTTGTACGGACTCCCTCATCGGGAAATTGAAGTAGTTAACATCCGAACGAGCTACGAATCCTACTCCTCCGGTGACAAAAGATCCATTGCTACTGCTGTATCTCTTCACGTAAAAGATCTTCTTCCACAAACCAAAGTGGGGCTCAACGCCCAGATATGCTTCGCAGAGGGTAATGAACACAGCAACGTGAAGAATCGAGTTGGGAGTGAGTTGCCACAGTTGGATTTCGTAAGTTCGCAGGAGATAGAGGAGGAATTCGTGAACAGGAAGGGAAAGGCCTCGGTACAAGAACGACAGGAACATCACGGTAAAGCCGGCAGGAGGGTTAGGTCGAGAAATCGCACCTGGAAAGATTACGTTCCCCTCGTCGGAGGAGATCAGTCCCAGGCTTCGGGACCTTTTCTCGTCACGCTTGGTGACGGTCGAGGCTGTCCAATCGCCAGGCTTGGCTGATGAACTTGGTGGCACCGGCGGCGCCGGAGCTGGAGGAGGAGCATTGGGGGCGACCTCCTTCGCAAGAATCGAAGAAGATCTGGCGGCGGCACCGACGCTCGTGGAGCTGGCGGCGGCACTAGGGATTTTCTTTTTCACCATTGCGAGATCTGAACGAATCGGAAAGACAGTGGTGGCGGCGCGAGCTCCAGTTGCGAACAAGAAGAGCAAGAACGACGAAGAAGATGAATGGAGGAGAATAAAAGGGATTTTTTATCTCTTAAGGAACTTAAGGAAGGCTTCGTGTTGTTAAATGGGCCTTTCCCCAGTTAATGATCGCGGAAATCGAGGAGGTGCCTTGTTAACCGTGTAAAGAGGAGCAGGAATCGCTTGAAAACAGGGCTGGCAGGTCGTGTCTTATCAGTCAAAATCAAGGGGACAGAAAAACGTCATCAATGACGTCATGGAGAATGATTGCATGCAAAGGGATAAGAAAGAATCGGGTGATCAACTTGAGCCTATGCGCGGATTGCAGGCATCCGCACTTAGGCTCGGGGGCTACTCCCATCGGGAGCGCTGTCGCGCACCCGATAAAATGAAGACTCGAAGGAAATAATTGACTCAAGTCTGCGCCCAGGCGTAATACGCCCGCGCCCAGACTCGGGGGCTACTCCCATCGGGAGCGCTGGATGCGCACCCGATAGAACTTTTTTCGCACTCCAGGATCATGCCCGGGGACTTGATTCTGTGTAGGGTAACGTTGTTTTGCCTTCGGCAGTTACCAACTTTCCTTCCGTGTTGGGCCTCCAAGTGCAGAGGTTTGTAGAACAAAGCAAGTTTCCCTAAGTGGATCACCCAAGGTTTATCGAACTCAGGGAGGAAGAGGTCAAAGATATCCCTCTCATGCAACCCCGCAACCACAAAGCAAGAAGTCTCTTGTGTCCCCAACACACCTAATAGGTGCACTAGTTCGCGAAGAGATAGTGAAATACAGGTGGTATAAATATATATGAGCAAAGAACGGTGCCGAAAGTGCTTGTCAAGGCGTGCTGATGGTGGTAGTATTGCAAAGTAGTAACACAAGAAACAAGAAACAAGCGTAGTAACTCAGCGTATTTAGGGACAAGGCCTAGGGATTACACTTTCACTAGTGGACACTCTCAACATTGATCACATAACAGATAGATAAATGCATACTCTACACTTTTGTTGGATGATGAACACATTGCGTAGGATTACACGAACCCTCAATGCCGGAGTTAACAAGCTCCACAATAATGCTCATGTTTAAGTAACCTTAAGTGTAAGATAGATCAAAAGACTAAACCAAGTACTAGCATAGCATGCACACTGTCACCTTCATGCATATGTAGGAGGAATAGATCACATCAATATTATCATAGCAATAGTTAACTTCGCAATCTACAAGAGATCATGATCATAGCATAAACCAAGTACTAACACGGTGCACGCACTGTCACCTTTGCACACATGCAGGAGGAATAAAACTACTTTAATAACACATCACTAGAGTAGCACATAGATAAATTGTGATACGATGCACATTGCAATCATCAAGAGATATAAATAAGCACTTCACTACGCTCTTCAACAGTGAATAAGTACTTCGTGAAATATAGCCTAAGAGACCCACACGGTGCACACACTGTCACCTTTACACACGTGGGACAAGGAGTCTCCGGAGATCACATAAGTAAAACCCACTTGACTAGCATAATGACATCTAGATTACAAGCATCATCATATGAATCTCAATCATGTAAGGCAGCTCATGAGATTATTGTATTGAAGTACATAGAAGAGAGATGAACCACATAGCTACCGGTACAGCCCCGAGCCTCGATGGAGAACTACTCCCTCTTCATGGGAGCAGCAGCGGTGATGAAGATGGCGGTGGAGATGGCAGCGGTGTCGATGGAGAAGCCTTCCGGGCACTTCCCCGTCCTACAGGTGCCGAACGAGACTCCTGTCCCCCGCATCTTGGCTTCGCGATGACGGCGGCCGGAACTTTTCGTATCGTGGCTTCCTCTCCGTAAGGGTTTTCGATGCATGGGCTTTATATAGGCGAAGAGGCGGCAGAGGGCTGAAGGGGCGATGACACCATAGGTGGCGCGCCAGGCCAGTGCCGCCACCATGTCATCCGGGGCCCACAGGCCCATCTCCTCAGCCTCTCGAGTGTTCGGATGGTTCCGGGGAAAATAGGAACCTGGGCGTTGATTTCGTACGATTCCGAGAATATTTCGTTACTAGGATTTCTGAAACCAAAAACAGCAAAAAACAGGAACTGGCACTTCGGCATCTTGTTAATAGGTTAGTTCCAGAAAATGCGTAAATACGACATATAATGTGCATAAAACATGTAGGTATCATCAATAAAGTAGCATGGAACATAAGAAATTATCGATACGTTGGAGACGTATCAGCAGTTAACCAACAAAAGTTGGGCACGTTATTCGGTATCCTTTGCATAAAGAAAATGTATCGGATGCACTACAAGAGGCTTGCAGAAAAAGCTTCGGCAGAAGAAGATGTTCGAGTGGTACAACTTGAGTCTACGCACGGATCGCGAGCATCCGTACCTAGACTCGGGGGCTACTCCCATCGGGAGCGCACGCGCACCCGATAGAAGACAGAAGAAATGTAAGAACGATCAAGGAAAAGGAGTTCGGAAGAAGACATGCTTCAGTCTCTACCCGAACTATGTTCGGCTAGACACTCGGGGGCTACTGACGTGGGCATTACCCTTCGGGTAACCACTATTGCTCTACCCTATACGGCCCAGGTGGAGGCCCATGAAGGTACTCGAAGACAAGATGGGCCACTAGGACGGTGCGGCGAAAGATTACTTGAAGTACAAGACGCGGAAAGAGCCGAAGAAGGAAAGATTAGAGATAGATCTATTGTAAACCTACACGTACTCGACTAAACCTCTCGGGGCCTGGCCACCTATATAAAGGCCAGGAGAGGGGCTATCGAGGACACGGCCAATCTTAGCAATCTTAGCCAACAGAAGCTTAGAACTAGGTTACCCTAGCGATTAGCTATCTCGACGAGATCACAGCCGAACTATTCGGCACCCCATTGTAACACCGTTTTCATTATAATCAAGAACAGACAAGCAGGACGTAAGGGTTTTACCTCATCGAGGGCCCCGAACCTGGGTAAATCGCCTCCCCCGTTTGTCTGTGCACCGATGTCTCGTATCAGCTTGCAGGATTCCATCAACCCTAAGTCCCTATCGGAGGACATTGTCGAGGAACACCCCCGACAATTGGCGCCGTCTGTGGGAAACCTGCAGGCACCAGATCAGCATCGGCATATCTCTCGCTTTTGATTATTCTCAACTTAGACATCCATACCGGGACAACATAGACAACAGATAATGGACTCCTCTTTTAATGCTTAAGCATTCAACAACAGTTAATATTCTCATAAGAGATTGAGGTTGTATGTCCAAACTGAAACTTCCACCATGATACATGGCTTTAGTTAGCGGCCCAATGTTCTTCTCTAACATATGCATACTCAAACCATTTGATCATGAAGTCCACTTACTTCAGACAAGACAAACATGCATAGCATCTCACATGATATCCAACAAAGATAAAGTTGATGGCGTCCCCAGAAAACATGGTTACCGCTCAACAAGCAACTTATAAGAATTAAGACACATAACTACATATTCATCACCACAATAGTTTTTAAGCTATTTGTCCCATGAGCTATATATTGTAAAGGTAGAGGAATGAAATTTTAAAGGTAGCACTCAAGTAATTTACTTTGGAATGGCAGAAAAATACCACATAGTAGGTAGATATGGTGGACACAAATGGCATGGAGTTTGGCTCAAGGTGTTTGGATGCACGAGAAGCATTTCCTCTCAGTACAAGGTTTGGGCTAGCAAGGTTGTTTGAAGCAAACACAAGTATAAACAGGTACAGAAAACTCACACGAGAACATATTGCAAGTATTATAAGGCTCTACACTGTCTTCCTTGTTGTTCAAACACTTTACCCGAAAATATCTAGACTTAGAGAGAACAATCATGCAAACCAAATTAAACAAGCTCTACGGTAGTTCTTCATTAACAGATTAAACTACATGATGCAAGAGCTTAAACATGATCTAATGAGAGCTCAAACAATTGCCAAATTTCCAAACCATATGCAGCATTTTCCAATTCCAACCAAATAGCAATCTAACGAAGCAATTAGCTTTCGCCATGAACATTAAAGCACAATTAAGAACACAAGTGTTCCATAAGAAAAAGCGGAGCGTAATATCTCCAATATAAGAATGGCGGGATCCAACTTTATTCAAAACAAAACAAAAATAAAAACAAACCGACGCTCCAAGTAAAGAACATAAGAATGTGACGGAATAAAAATATAGTTTCACTAGAAGTGACCTGATAATGTTGTCGATGAAGAAGGGGATGCCTTGGGAATCCCCAAGCTTAGATGCTTGAGTATTCTTAAAATATGCAGGGATGAACCACCGGGGCATCCCCAAGCTTAGACCTTTCACTCTTCTTGATCATAGTATATCATCCTCTTCTCTTGACCCTTGAAAATTTCCTTCACACAAACTTCAAGCAAACTCATTAGAGGGTTAGTGCATAACCACAAATTCACATATTCAGAGGTGGCACAATCATTCTTAACACTTCTGGACATTGCACAAAGCTTCTGAAAGTTGATGGAACAAAGAAACTCATTCAACATAGCAAAAGCGGCAATGCGAAATAAAAGACAGAATCTATCAAAAACAGAACAATCCGTAAAGATGCTTCTGGACGGGGCACTTAACTTGCTCAAATGGAAAAACTCAAAACTAATGAAAGTTGCGTACATATGTGAGGATCAAGCTCGTAAATTTGCAGATTTTTTTGAATTTTTTACAGAGACTTATGCCAGAATTCGTGACAGACAAATGCTGTTTCTGCGCAGCGATCCCAAATATAGCATCAACTTTAACATAAAAACTTTACTTGGCACAAAAACATGATAAGGAGAGGTTGCTAGTAGTAAACAACTTCCAAGACTCAACAATATAGTAAATAAAATAAAACATAGGTTATCTCCCAAGAAGTGCTTTTCTTTAACGCCTTTCAGCTAGGCGCAGAAAGTGCAAATCAAGTAACATCAAGAGAAGAAGCATCAACATCATAGCTTGTTCTAATAATAGAATCAAAGGGAAACTTCATTCTCTTTCTAGGAAAGTGTTCCATACCTTTCTTGAGAGGGAATTGATATTTAATATTACCTTCCTTCATATCAATAACAGCACCAACGGTTCGAAGAAAAGGTCTTCCCAACACAATAGGACAAGATGCATTGCATTCGATATCCAAGACAACAAAATCAACGGGGACAAGGTTATTGTTAACCGTAATGCGCACATTATCAATCCTCCCCAAAGGTTTCTTTTTAACATTATCGGCAAGATTAACATCCAAATAACAATTCTTCAATGGTGGCAAGTCAAGCATATCATAAATCTTTTTAGGCATAACAGAAATACTTGCACCAAGATCACATAAAGCATTAAATTCAAAGTCATTAAATTTCATCTTAATGATGGGCTCCCAACCATCTTCTAACTTCCTAGGAATAGAAGTTTCAAGTCTTAATTTCTCTTCCCTAGCTTTAATGAGAGCATTTGTAATGTGTTTTGTAAAGGCTAAATTTATAGCACTAGCATTGGGACTTCTAGCAAGTTTTTGTAAGAACTTTATAACTTCAGTAATATGACAATCATCAAAATATAAACCATTATGTTCTACAGCAATGGAATCATTGTCACCAATATTTTGAAAAATTTCAGCAGTTTTATCACAAACAGCAGTTTCAGGCAATTTTGTACGCTTTGCACTAGGAGTAGAAACATTGCCAACACCAATTATTTTACCATTGATAATAGGAGGTGCAGCAACATGTGAAGAATCAACATTACTAGTGGTGGTAATAGTCCATACTTTAGCTACATTATTTTCTTTAGCAAGTTTTCTTTTTCTTCTCTATCCCACCTAGCATGCAATTCAGCCAACAATCTAATATTATCATTAATTCTAACTTGGATGGCATTTGTTTTAGCAAACCTAGCATCTTCAACTTTCTCAGGCATAACTTTCAATTTTAAAAGATCAACATCAAGAGCAAGACTATCAACCTTAGAAGCAAGAATATCAATTTTACTAAGCTTTTCTTCAACAGTTTTATTGAAAGCAGTTTGTGTACTAATAAATTCTTTAAGCATCACTTCAAGACCAGAGGGTACACTCTTATTATTATTGTAAGAATTACCATAAGAATTACCATAACCATTACCATTAGAAGGATATGGCCTAAAGTTGTTGTTACCATAATTATTCCTATAAGCATTGTTGTTGAAATTATTATTCTTAATGAAATTCACATCAACATTTTCTTCTTGAGCAACCAATGAAGCTAAAGGAACATTATTAGGATCAATATGAGATCTACCATTTGCAAGCATAGACATAATAGCATCAATCTTATCACCCAAAGAAGAGGTTTCTTCAACAGAATTTACCTTCTTACCTTGAGGAGTTCTTTCAGTGTGCCATTCAGAGTAATTGATCATCATATCATCAAGTAGTTTAGTTGCGGCGCCCAAAGTGATGGACATAAAAGTACCTCCAGCAGCTGAATCCAATAGGTTCCTTGAGGAAAAATTCAATCCTGCATAAAAGGTTTGGATGATCATCCAAGTAGTCAGTCCATGGGTTGGGCAATTCTTTACCAAAGATTTCATTCTCTCCCATGCTTGAGCAACATGTTCATTATCAAATTGTTTAAAGTTCATTATGCTACTTCTCAAAGATATAATCTTAGCAGGAGGATAATATTTACTAATAAAAGCATCTTTACATTTAGTCCATGAATCAATACTATTCTTAGGCAAAGAAAGCAACCAATCTTTAGCTCTTCCTCTTAATGAGAAAGGAAATTTCAGTTTTATAATATCACCATGTATATCCTTATACTTTTGCATTTCACAAAGTTCAACAAAGTTATTAAGATGGGCAGCAGCATCATCAGACTAACACCAGAAAATTGCTCTCTCATAACAAGATTCAGTAAAGCAGGTTTAATTTCATAGAATTCTGCTGTAGTAGCAGGTGGAGCAATAGGAGTACATATAAAATCATTATTATTTGTGCTAGTGAAATCACACAACTTAGTATTTTCAGGAGTACCCATTGTAACAGTAATAAAGTAAACTAGGCAAATAAAGTAAAGACAAGTAACTAATTTTTTTGTGTTTTTGATATAGAGAACAAGACAGTAAATAAAGTAAAGCTAGCAACTAATTTTTTTGGGTTTTGTTTAAGTGCAGCAACAAAGTAGTAAATAAAATAAAGCAAGACAAAAACAAAGTAAAGAGATTGGAAGTGGAGACTCCCCTTGCAGCGTGTCTTGATCTCCCAACGGCGCCAAAAAGTGTCTGCGGTAGTTTACGTGGGAGTTAGAAATCTCTGTGGTGTAGCTTTTCTTCGCCTCGGAACGGCACTTAAAAAGTGCTTGATGCGCGTAGATGTACACGTCCGTTGGGAACCCCAAGAGGAAGGTATGATGCGCACAACAACAAGTTTTCCCTCAGAAAGAAACCAAGGTTATCGAACCAATAGGAGCCAAGAAGCACGTGAAGGTTGTTGGTGGAGGAATGTAGTGCGGCGCAACACCAGTGAAACCGGCGCCAACGTGGAACCTGCACAACACAATCAAAGTACTTTGCCCCAACGTAACTGAGGTTGTCAATCTCACCGGCTTGCTGAAAACAAAGGATTAAACGTATCGAGTGGAAGATGGTGTTTGTTTGCAAAGAACAGTAAAAGCAGAGAATGTATTCAGATGTAAAAGAATGGACCGGGGTCCACAGCTCACTAGTGGTGTCTCTCCAATAAGATAACTAACATGCTGGGTGAACAAATTACAGGCGAGCAATTGACAAATAAAGATTCAATACATATCAACGATGATTACTATGTGATTTAATCAGGGCATTACGACAAAGTACATAGACCGCTATCCAGCATGCATCTATGCCTAAATAATCCACCTTCAGGTTATCATCCGAACCCCTTCCGGTATTAAGTTGTAAACAACAGATAATTGCATTAAGTATGACGCGTAATGTAATCAACACAAATATCCTTAGACAAAGCATCAATGTTTTATCCCTCGTAGCAACAACACATCCACAACCTTAGAACCTTCTGTCACGATCCCAGATTAAATGGAGGCATGAACCCACTATCGAGCATAATTACCCCCTCTTGGAGTTACACGTATCAACTTGGCCAGAGCCTCTACTAGCAACAGAGAGCATGCAAGAACATAAATAACACATATATGATAGATTGATAATCAACTTAACATAATATTCTATATTCATCGGATCTCGCCAAACACAACATGTAGCATTACAAATAGATGATCTTGATCATGTTAGGCAGCTCACAAGATCTATAACAATGATAGCACAAGCGGAGAAGACAACCATCTAGCTACCGCTATGGACCCATAGTCCAAGGATGAACTACTCACGCATCAATTTGGAGGCGGGCATGATGATGTAGAGCCCTCCGGTGATGATTCCCCTCTCAGGGTGCCGGAGGCGATCTCCGAATCCCCGAGATGGGATTCGCGATGGCGGCGTCTCTGAAGGTTTTCCGTATCGTGGCTCTCAGACAGGGGTTTTGCGACGGAGGCTTTAAGTAGGCGGAAGGTAGGTCAAGTGGCGGCACGAGGGGCCACACACCAGGCCGGCGGCCAGGGCTTGGGCCGCGCCGCGCCCGGTGTGTCCCCACCTCGTGGCCCCACTTCGTCTCCCTTTCGGTCTTCTCGGAAGTTCGTGTAAAAATAGGCTCGGGCGTTGATTTCGTCCAATTCCGAGAATATTTCCTTAATAGGATTTCAAACCAAAACAGGAGAAAACAGAAGGCACTTCGGCATCTTGTTAATAGGTTAGTGCCGGAAAATGTATAATAATGATGTAAAGTATGTATAAAACATTCAAGTATTGTAATAAAAGTAGCATGGAACATAAGAAATTATAGATACGTTTGAGACGTATCACCCCAGATGGAACGCAATGGAGAAAGATCGAGAGAGAGTTCAAAGATTTTGCAGCTGACACAAGGAACATAAGATTTGGTCTAAGTACAGATGGCATGAATCCTTTTGGCGAGCAGAGATCCAGCCATAGCACCTGGCCCGTGACTCTATGCATCTACAACCTTCTTCCTTGGTTGTGCATGAACAGAAGTTCCTTATGATGCCAGTGCTCATCCAAGGTCCGAAGCAACCCGACAATGACATCGATGTGTACCTAAGGCCATTAGTTGATGAACTTTTAAAGTTGTGGGGCAGACCTGGTGTACGTGTGTGGGATGAGCACAAAGAAGATGAATTTGACTACGAGCGTTGCTTTTCATAACCATCAATGATTGGCCTGCTCTTAGTAACCTTTCGGGGCAGACAAATAAGGGATACAATGCATGCACACACTGCTTACATGAGACTGAAAGTATATATTTGGGTAATTGTAAGAAGAACGTGTACCTGGGGCATCGTCGATTTCTTCCCCGACATCATAACTTAAGAAAGAAAGGCAAGCATTTCAACGACAAGGCAGATCACCGGCCGAAGCCTACGGAACGTACTGGTGCTGATGTATTTGATATGGTCAAGGATTTGAAAGTCATCTTTGGAAAGGGTCCTGGCGGACAATCAGTTCCGCAGGGAGTTGACGGGCACACACCCATGTGGAAGAAGAAATCTATATTTTGGGAGCTAGAATATTGGAAAGTCCTAGATGTCCGCTCTGCAATCGACGTGATGCATGTTACGAAGAATATTTGCGTGAACCTCCTAAGCTTCTTGGGCGTGTATGGGAAGAAAAATGATACAAAGGAAGCACGGCAGGACCAACAACGTTTGAAAGACCCTGAAGACCGGCATCCGGAACGGTTTCAAGGCCGTGCCAGCTACGCTCTTACCAAAGAAGAGAAGGTCATCTTTTTTGAATGCCTGAGCAGTATGATGGTCCCATCTGGCTTCTCGTCGAATATAAAGGGAATAATTAATATGACGGACAAAAAGTTCCAAAACCTGAAGTCTCACGACTGCCACGTGATTATGACGCAATTGCTTTTGATTGCTTTGAGGGGGCTCCTACCGGAAATCGAGTAGCCATTGTGAAGCTATGTGCATTCCTCAATGCAATCTCTCAGAAGTTAATCAATCCAGAAGATCTACCAAGGTTACAGAACGATGTGGTCCAATGTCTTATCAGTTTCGAGTTGGTGTTCCCACCATCCTTGTTCAATATTATGACGCACCTCCTGGTTCACCTAGTCGAAGAGATTTCCATTCTCGGTCCTGTATTTCTACACAATATGTTCCCCTTTAGGTTCATGGGACTATTAAAGAAATATGTTTGTAACCGTGCTAGGCCAGAAGGAAGCATCGCCAAGGGCTATGGAAATGAGGAGGTAATTGAGTTTTGTGTTGACTATGTTCCTGACCTTAAGCCGATTGGTCTTCCTCAATCGCGGCACGAGGGGAGACTAAGTGGAAAAGGCACGATCGGAAGGAAATCAACGATATGTATGGATGGCCATTCTATGACTGAAGCACACCACACAGTTCTGCAAAAATCCAGCTTGGTGGCTCCGTACTTCGAGGAACACAAGAATATTTTACGCTCGAACAGCCCGGGGAAGCCTGAATCCTAGATTACAAAGGCCCACATGGAGACTTTCGGCGGTTGGTTGCGAAAACATTTAATGAATGACAATGATGTTGGAGATCAGCTGTACATGTTGGCCAAGACACCATCTTCGACTATAACGACTTTCCAAGGGTACGAGATAAATGGAAATATATTTTACACGATCGCCCAAGATAAAAAGAGCACCAACCAAAACAATGGTGTCCGTTTTGATGCAGCAACCGAGAATGGGCAAAAGGTCACATATTATGGTTACATAGAGGAGATATGGGAACTTGACTATGAACCCTCCTTTAAAGTCCCTTTGTTCCGGTGCAAATGGTTCAAGCTAACAGGAGGTGGGGTAAAGGTGGACGAGCAATACGGAATGACAATGGTGGATTTCAACAATCTCGGTTACCTTGACCAACCATTCGTCCTAGCCAAAGATGTCGCTTGGGCAATCGCTTTCCGCGCAGCAGCGCTGATCGCTCGCTTCTATTGTTGGTCACGTGGGTGGAGCCCACTTTACCTGCGCGTCTTAAAATTCTCTTGCGGTGCCGCTGTCTTTTCGTGCATGTAGACGCTTGAAGTCCAACTAGGCTGGGCGTTAGGCTGCTAGCTGCTGCTGTCCGCTGGGTGCTAGGCTGATGGCTGCTATTGTTGGTAGTACTACCTCCATTTCAAGGAATAAGGCGTCCTCGTTTTACGTGCTTTTTTGTTTGACCAAAAAATACTTTAAATATATAAAGATTGTTTGTATGAAATTAGCATCATTAGAAAGTCCTTTTTAGTATGAATTCAATGGTGCTAATTACATATAATAAAATTAAAATTTTATTGCTCAATTTTTATGGTCAAAGTTCGTCCTGAAATACGCATGCGCCTTATTCCTTGAAACGGAGGTAGTAGCATGTAAGTGTCCTCAAATTCTTAATTGCTATTGCTCCACTCAGAAGTACACCCGGTATATCACACGTATAGTCACCAATCGATCGAATTAAATATTAAAATTTAAATCATCGATCGGACTAAATAAATTGTACAAAAAATCATAATTTTAAAACATGTAACATGAATACACCTCACATCTTGCAACAAAAGGTATAACATCGCAATAGAAATTCGCAAAAATGACCGAGACAATCAAACCAAAATAGTTGTGTGTCTGTATCATAATTTGTCTATTTTTAGAATAAAAAGGTATAAAATGTATGTAGCATTGCAGCAAAATCTCACCACACAAATTGAAATGAACGCAGCAAAACCTTTTTATGTTTGCACCATAATTTATGTACATTTACAACAAAAACACGTTTGTAGCATTATAACAAAATCCCACATTAAAGTATCGAAATGAACAAAACAAAATAGGTGTGTGTTTACAACATAATTTGTGTTCTTTTACAACAAAAGATAAGACATACGTACCATTACATCAAAATACCAGGAAAAATAGATGGAAATAAAAAGTTAATGTTGGTAACATAATTTATATACTTATACAACAAAAATAGAACACATATGTAGCATTGCGGTAAAAGATCACAAATAGTGAGGCAATCAAAGCGAAAATAGTTATATGTTTTGTGTAACTTTTACAATAAAAATAACATTTTTGGATTTTAGCAAAAGGTTCACAACAACAAATAAACCGAAATGGTCAAACCAAAATTCGCATATTTATAGTACCATAATTTTTGTACTTTTACAAGAAGAACATAACACAGATGTAGCATTGATGGCTTGCAACAAAAGGTCTCAACAACAAAAACACTTCCTCTAAACCGAATTACCTGTCGCGGGTTTGTTTAGATAGATATGTACATAGATAAATCTATGGCAACTAACTCGAGATAGAGAGTACCACAAAGTGTCGAAAATAACTCACACATGACATCTGAAAATTCTAAATCAAGTCCCCTTGTTTTTTTAGACCGTGTCAGAAAGTAATAGGTGGTACGTTGCCTCATTGCTTGTACATATCCCCTAGCTACTCTACGTGAGAGCAAAAAAGTAGTAATGTGTGCTAGCGCTAGTTCCGTAGCTACATGCATTCTAGCCTCACACGACATGTCCTTGCATGTGGGCCCTAGGCCAGTACTTGAATTACAAGTACTCGCTGTTGACGGGTACGTCACCTACCACTGAAAGCATAGCGTCGGTTAAATCCTGAAATAAATCCAGGTAAATGCAAACACCCATGTCAAGTCTAGGACTTGAACCTGGGTGGGCTGGTTCCACCACAAGGGACCTAACCACCAGAGCCAAGCTCTGTTTGCAGCAGTAGCTATCTCTTGGAGTTGAAGCCACGTGAGAAACCGCAGAGCCGCGTGCGTGCTTTCAGTGGCAGACGGTGGAGAGACGACCCAGGCAGACGGTACAGTAGAAAGGCAGCAGACAGAGAGCGAGCCTGCAGACGAGAGAAAAGAAAGTTGTGCGCGAGTCGGCGCGACTGATCGAAGGGCGGGATCGGTCGCCCGACTACACGCATTTTCCTTTTCCATTTGCCACCACGAGCGAGAATTTCGAGTAATAAATCAACCGCAAAGAACATCCCAAGTGCTAAAAAGTGCTGGGTGGCTGGTTTGCTCCAACGAGCCCCCGCTTCCTGGCCGTCGGATCGACTTGATCTGTACCGGATCGCGCGAGTCCTTCTGACAGCGAGTGAGAAGACCGGCACGTCACTGCTGCGGCCGACGCGCTCCTCCATCCATTCCTCTACTCCACTAGCGAGCTATGAGGTGCCCTTCTCTTTTCTCTGCTCCGCCAGCAAGCGCCGCCATGTTCCTCCACTCCCATCGCTTAACCGGCGAGCGCCACCGCGCGCCTCACCTTCCTGCCGCACCTCGGCGAGGGCCGCCCGCCCCTCACCCTTCCTCCTAGATCCAGGCCCGCGCGCCTCACCTTCCTGCCGCACCTCGGCTGGCTCGGGGTAACGACGGGGGTTTAACCGACGCGCTCCGACCCCTTAGAGCAAGTACAATAAGTCCTAATCAGCTGGCTATAAGGATTAAAATAATATATTGTTGCTTAGTTGGAGGAGAGAGAGAAAAGGAGTGGGCTCTCATGCAAGAGCCAGCTCTAGCACGTGCTTCTAGGCACTTTGTGAGAGTGAATGGTGGACCATGCATTGATAAAGTACTAAACTTTTATAGCTCACTATTATACATGCTAGCTCTAGATTGACTATAGATGACATGGCATTTAGCTTATAGCCAGCAGTTGGCTCTACTATTAAACTCGCTCTTGGGCGATTGGCGTCTTGACACCCCGGCTTCCCGCGTCCCCGCAGAGCTGGCGTGTGGCGTCCCAGATCCGTCCCAGCGAATTCTGTCGCACATGTTCTCCCTCGCAAGCTCTCCAGGCTACCTCTTGTCTCCCCTAGCTCTCAAGCTCACTGTTGCCTGCCGATTCGGGTTCCACGTCGATGGCTGGGTCGGTGGGGTGGGGGGATAGGGTGGACGGGATTCCTGCAGACGGTGCTCACGACCATGTGCCTCCTCCACCGCCGCCATCGGGCCCGGCCGGCGCTGTACCACTTCAATATTCCTACGCTGCTCCTCCCCTTCATGTACCCCGTTAGCACCCAGATGCAAGTGACGGACATGTAGAGGGGGAGTTGGGCCTTGTGGCAGCGGGGAAATTAGAGCTGGTTTGCTCGAGAGGATGTTCAGCGCATCCTCTGACGCATCGACAAATAAAGGTTCACCTCTTCTGCTCTCGTCATATAATCAAGATGCTAATCGTTGATGGAATTACCAAGGATTACTGACGCAATGCACTGGCTGAGTATACTTGTCTTGGTGCCAGCAGTTGGATGTTTTCTTCGGTTTCTGGCTGTAGGCACTAAACTGAACTGCTGAATTTTTTGATCGAAGTTGATCCTGAACTTTTACAATATGGACTTGACTTCCCTTAAAATTGCTAGTAATTATTAGCGAAGTTACGCTGATTTCGAGGTGTACCTTTTTTCATTGCTATTCGATAGCTAGATGGCTGTCATGTAAGTATTTTTCTTAGATAAATTCGGGTGAATCATGTGGATAGTTGATATTGTTAAGCTTCATGCACTAGCCACTTGAAACAAAAGTCCGAACTGATGGAAATGGCTAGGCAATCTACTTATACACTTCACAACACCCCCACTCGCGTGTGACGGGAGAAGAGAAAGTCAACACGTGAAAGAAGAAGAGTACACCGAATCGGTGGCTAAAGAGGGGGGCAACAGCAATTTTTAGGCTTAATTGCGAAAACCATGTGAAAGCCAGGATTTGAACTCGAGACCTGGGGCTCTGATACCATGTTAAGCTTCATGCACTAGCCACTTGAACCAAAAGTCCGAACTGATGAAAATGGCTAGACAATCTACTTATACACTTCACAACAGATATTTATCAGTAATTTATACTCTCTCTACAAATAATGGGCAAGTAGTCTTTGAAGTGTTAAGCACCAACAAAATACAGATACTTGCAGGCTGTAGATACTGGGAGCATATATGCTGTTAGCTGGAGTTCTGAAGTAACTTTAACACAAGTTGTTCCCGAAACAACCACCTCCCCAATTGCTCGCCTTCGGCAGGCGCATCTACTCGTCGCCATCCCCAGGGCAGCCTGTGACTCGATCTCCTCGTCGTTCAGGAGCGGCAGGGCCAAGACTCATCTTAACCTACGAAAAGGGAAAAAATCGCCGATGCACATCGCGTTCAAGTTTTAGTCGCTAGGCTACGAATTAGCACACATGTACCTGGAAAGTATCTTTGTCATATGGACACCAATGCTCTCTTCACTTTTAGATTTTTAATTTTTTTTTAAAACCTCATGTTTCTAAATTTTTAAAAATTATGGTGTTAAATATATAGATAGATATATACGGGTGGGGTGTATGCAAAAAATTCTCGTTAAAAAATACTTTGTACTTTTAATAATATAAAAAGACAAATACTTTGATTTTTTTAGTATTTCCCAAAATTTAAAGTATTTCTACCAGGACTTTTTCATACACTTCTCATGTACATATATCTATCTACATATTTAAAGCCATAATTTTTTAAAACATAAAAATCTGAGGTTTTAAAATTTTCAAAAAAACTGAAAGTGAAGGAAGCACAGGTGCTCATGTGTACCAAATCCCTGCCCACATGTACCATGCTACAAATGTAAAACTAGTTTTTGCACGAATCATTGCAAATCAGCGACTGTATTACATAGGTGTATAGCTCTCTATATATTGAATGGTTCAAAGTTCTTTTGGCACATGAGCTCCATTGATCCTTCTATATGAAGTTTTTCGAAAAACATATTTACAATTTTTTGAAAAATGGTACCCTAGACAGGATTTTGGGTGGTTGCTATACTAATATAGCAGAACAAAAGCCTATTTCGAGCAGACAAGATTTTCGATTTAGGCCTATTGGAGCCTTCAGAAGGGCCTGGAGGAGCAGATGGGCTACCAACTAGTTATCCTAGTGTATGATGCTAAACTGTTAAGGCTGAAAAGTGTTCCCAAAGGCCACGAATTGGGTCAGTTGGCTCAGTAGCACGATTATTATGTGTTGTTGCTTCCTTTTGGTCCTTTCTGCCATACACGTTGGTTTGTACTTTCTTCGGTCCTTTTTAATTAACTCGAATTGAGTATAAGTTTATACTAAATCTGAATTAATTAAAAAAGATTGAAGGGAGTAGATATGCTAAATTGGTCTGTATAATGTATCGACACTAGAGAGTGTTTGTATTTGGTATCTTTTGATATTAATATATTTATTTTATCGAAAAAATGTATCCACACTTGAGAATCTCCAAATTTTCAACAACAACATTCTGGACTAAGTTTCTATATATTACAACAACATTATGCCTTTTTATTGATTGCCATGTTGGTACATAATTATATCTCTTTGTTGATTTTGTTTACATAATTGCCTGCTAACTGGGATGATAAAAACAATCTTCCTTAGATAATAAAATCTACATTATCTTGTAGAAAGAGTGTTCACTCCCACAAATTAAGTCGATTGTCCCGCAAATGTAGAATTGTCAAAGAGGGTGACCTGAGACCCTAGGATAGGACATTGCACATGTAGATAAAACCGTGGTGAGCATCAAGGCCACTGCCTGCTTGTTTGTATCTCTAGGCAGCGGCGATGGTGCAGAATTCTGCAGTGTCGAGCCTCAAGGGTTATTAAACCTTTTAAACTTTGAAAGCTAGGTTACCGTTATTTCCATGCGTTCATCTAGATCACCATTATGAAAATAAGCTATGTGGTTGGGAGTATGACCTTGGTTTAATTATTATCAGGGTGACACTTGGTCGATGTTGTGGACTAGAGAATCCACTAATCATCTAGGGTCTAATCACACACAGAAAATGAATATGTACTAATGAGTATCAGGGTCGTGTTAAATTTAGGATGAAAATGGTAAATGTAGGCCCGAGAAGAAATATTGATGAAAATTTTCAAAACCTGAAATGTGATGTTGACTGCGCAAAAACTACGTTTCGACAGTCACGTTGGACGAGCCATGGGTTCCATGATGCTCGCCCAACATTTGGTTCCATGTGGCTAAAATATTTAAATTTAAGCTAAGGGGCAACTAAAAGCTTTTATATGGGTAAAATACATAGATTTGAGTTGGGGGGGGGGGGCATGCCCCCGGCCCCAAGTAAGTTTCCCGATTGAGGACATGTCATATCCGGCCCGTTGCCATTCCACATCATCGCCGTAGGGCTCATCGAATGTCCTCCTAGGTAGAACTACCCCGAGCCTTTGAGCTTGCAGCCAGAGAGGAGAAAGACATAGTCATCCGTCCCGCCGTGCTGCGGTGCTGTGAAGACGTCGTAGCTCTCTGCTACAGATTCCAAAATGCACTCCTGCAATTCAAATCGTCACAATAAGTTCAGTTTTGTCGTGTGTCATCAAGGAAATGGTAAGAACACGACGAAATATGCAATACCTCGTACAGTGATTGTCCGGTCCCAAATATGAAATCTATTGATCCCCTTATGTAGCGCTGGTAAAGCAGTTGCGCCCCCTTCCTTGGTCGTCGTAAAGCGTGTCTTGAAATCCTTGGGTGCTGGACCTGTAGATAGTTGTATTTTTTTTTGCCCCATGGCGTGGTCAAATGACAATGAATGCAAACTTGAAGAGAGACACGCGGAGAAATACGTACCGGGCGGGCCTAGCCCCCCCTCCCCAATGCGTGATAACCTAAGTGTAGTAGATGACAGTTAGAATTTTGGACCGAAAGTAGTTGCGTAAAACCATGGATACTCCTTTTGTCTATATATGTAAGGTCAATGCACATTTCCGTGCCGTGTAGCTCTTATTTTGTTGATCAAACGAGTAGTCAAAATACTTACTGGCCTTATATGTAAAAACGGAGGGAGTAGAAACGATTTATTTTTTGTACTTACACGTATGGGTCACCGTCCGTTTTTCTTTAAGATTCGAATAAAAGGATGAGATTTTTCTTTAAGATTCGAATAAAAGGATGAGATGGTTAGGTTTCCATTAAGCATGACGAGCGAGAATCTGGAGAAGTAAATCAAGGGTGCAAGCAGACCCATATACGCGTAGCAGTGTCACATCGTGGACGCCGAGTTGGACGCAGTCAACCGCGTGAGAGCCCACACGGCAGGCAGGCACCAAGAGACGGGTCGGACTTGGACGCGCGCCGCCACCCGTATATACTCCCTCTCTGACAGATCCCCAAACCGATTTCCACTTTCCGTGGTCTCTTCTCCTTCTCCGCCAGGAAGAGGCAAGGAATTTCACCCCAAATCCATCGATCCCAAGGTAATCCCTCCCTCCTCCTCCGATTTCTTCCGATTTACCTCGCCGATCCGGCCGCGCGCCGCCGCACGGACCGATCCACGACTCCACCATCTGTCTAACTAACCTCCCTGTCACCGGATCCAGGCCGGCGGCGACGATGTTGGAGGAGCTGCTCATCTTCACGCGGGGCGGCCTAATCCTATGGTCGTCCTGCCGAGCCCTCGGCCTGGCCTCACCGCTCAAGGGCTCGCCGATCGACGCGCTCATCCGCTCCTGCCTGCTGGAGGAGCGCGCCGCCGACGCGGGCTTCACGCAGGACGCCTACGCGCTCAAGTGGGCCTTCAGCAACGACCTCGGCCTCGTCTTCGTCGCCGTATACCAGCGCATGCTGCACCTGCTCTACGTCGACGACCTGCTGGCCGCCGTCCGCAAGGAGTTCTCGCAGATCTACGATCCCAAAAGAGTGGACTATGATGATGCGTTTACGGATGTGTTTCGGCAGCTGCATCTCGAGGCGGAGGCGCGGGCAGAGGCCATGAAGAAGACTAGGCAGAGTAATTTACCCTCGTCCCGTGCCCCTGCTAGCGGCGGTGGTGGTAAGAAGCCCAGCGCTCTGGGTGGCCGTGCTGGTCCTCAGGGCGGTGGGAAGAAGGGCGGCGCTGACTCCGGCAAGAACGACGACTCGTCAGACGGCAGCGACGACTCCGGGAAGGAGCAGAACAAACTGACTAACGGCACCGTAAAGGGCCACCAGAACGGCGATGCCCGCGCTGCTGCTGTTGCTAACAACAACGGGAAGGAGAACGGGGACCCCAACGACGGGGCCTTCGATGTGAATACCTTACGGAAGAAGATAGGTGGCAAGAAGGGGGGCAAGAAGGGCGACGCCGCCGTCGCCAAGAAGGCGGCGCCCAAGGCTGAGCCCAAGAGGAATGTTAAGAAGGATAGGGTCTGGGACGACCAGCCGCGCAAGGTCGGCAAGCTCGACTTCACCGACCCCGCCGACGACAGAGGGGAGGAGATGGTGGAGCAGGCGATTGAACACCAGGGGGATAGCATGATGGATAAGGATGAAGTGTTGAGCAGCGATAGCGAGGATGAGGAGGACGAGGGGGAGGAGAATGCTGGGGCTGGGCAGAAGAAGAAGGGGTGGTTCACCTCCATGTTTAAGAGGTATAAACTACATCTATTGCTATGCATTTGCTAGTATCATTATATGGCCAAATAATCTATCTCTGTTCTTAGTTTATTTAGTCACTTAAACCTGCCAAGTAAACAATTAGCTAACTGCAAATGCAGAGTATTGCCAAGGCACCTGCCAACTTAGTTTGCTCACTTGATACACACATACCTGTTATCATGTTAACCTTATCCCAAATAATATACTGAAAAAGAATGTGATGTAGAATGGCACATTAAGTTTGCATATAAACATGTTAACCATGAGACATGGTAGATATTTGAGGCGATGGTTTTGTCTTTTGCTGCCTGAAAAAGAATGTGATGTAGAATGACACATTAAGTTTGCGAATAAGCATGTTAACCATGAGAAAAGATATTTGAGGGGATGGTTTAGTCTTTTGCTGCCTGTAATATATTTTCTCTTGCATTTTCTTAGTTTTTCCTGTGTCATCACACATACATAACTTTGCTCTCTTTTAAGGTCTTGCATTCAAGTACTGATTGCCAGCTTCTTAACTTTCTCTTATATTTTTGCAATCTACAAACATCTCACGTGATTGCAATATTTGTATTTTCCTTTGCTCAGCATTGCTGGTAACAATGTACTTGAGAAGGCTGATCTGCAACCTGCACTCAAAGCTCTTAAAGATAGGCTGATGACAAAGAATGTGGTATGCATTTCTTCATTTTACTTTTTTCATCCATAATAATCTTACTAGACCAGCTTTATGTAGTAGTTTGGTTCTTCATTTGTCTGGGTTAAGAATATTGGCCTTCTATGCGCAGGCTGAAGAAATTGCAGAGAAGCTTTGTGAATCAGTAGCAGCTAGCCTTGAGGGCAAGAAGCTAGGATCCTTCACAAGAATATCTTCTACTGTTCAGGTTTGCAGCACAATGCACTCTGAATTACTTCAGATTTTGAACATTCTATATAGCTTCCTAACGCATTTCATTTGATGGTCGCTACTTCAGACTGCTATGGAGGAGGCTCTAACTCGCATTCTAACTCCAAGGCGATCCATTGACATATTAAGAGATGTCCAGGCTGCCAAGGAGCGTGGCAAGCCATATGTTGTTGTCTTTGTTGGAGTGAATGGAGTTGGCAAATCTACTAATCTTGCAAAGGTTCAATATCTTCCAAATGCTGTCCATGTGAACTGTATTTACTTGAAGAGCTTTCTCACGCCATTCTGTCTTCTATCTTTGCAGGTTGCTTATTGGCTTCTTCAGCATAACCTCAGTGTAATGATGGCAGCATGTGATACCTTTAGATCTGGTGCTGTGGAGCAGTTGCGTACTCATGCTCGTAGGCTTCAGGTACTGACCATCTCCTCTCAAGTAACACAAGTACACAACAGTTGTATTGACCCAGTGGCCAGTTTTGCAACAACAACATTGTACGAGTATTTCTTTTTGAGATCATTGTATTGTAACCATGTAGTGATCATATAATCATCATTTCCACTCGTGGAGTTCGTGTGCATGTCGTGAATCTATTCTGCACAAGCAATAATGCACTTACATTTTGAGGAAAACCAATCGAGAAGAAATCTTATTCCATAATTTATCATTAGTACGAGTGGCTGTAAACTATGTCCTCGTTAGCTCATGTGTATATAAGACTTCTTCTACTTCTCCTGGTGGCAAAATATATGTCCTACTGTTCTGCCGAGTTATAGTACCCTGTTTGTGTTTTCTCCCTACTGTTTTGAACAAAAGCACCAGCTTGTACCAGATACTTACATGACAACATTTTGTACAGATACCTATATTTGAGAAGGGATATGAAAAGGATCCGGCAGTTGTAGCAAAAGAAGCCATCCAGGAAGCCACTCGGAACAAGTCAGATGTTGTTCTTGTTGATACAGCTGGGCGTATGCAGGTTGGTCTAGTTGCTGAACTGCAGTGGACTCATATCTTTCTGTGTTCTTGTACGGTGTCATTCTTAACCATGTTTCTCTCACGGTGCTCTGATACATACTTTCTTGTGAAATGATATTCGCCAGGATAATGAGCCACTCATGAGAGCACTCTCCAAGCTCATCAATCTCAACAAGCCAGACCTAGTTTTATTCGTGGGAGAAGCATTAGTTGGAAATGATGCTGTCGATCAACTTAACAAGTTTAATCAGGTACTACTGATTTTGCAATGTTTTCTTTTTGCTGGGATGTTCGCAATGGTAGATGCCTAGATGGAACCTGTATTTCTTGTTACTGATTTCTTGAACATTTTTTCTTGAACAGAAATTAGCAGATCTTTCCACTGTTCCTACTGCTAGATTGATAGATGGTATCCTGCTCACCAAGTTTGACACCATTGATGACAAGGTAGGAACCTGTGCAGAATATATGCTTGACCAATTACTGTAACCTCCCTTATCCAGTATTCTCATCTCATAATAACAATGAAATATGTAGGTTGGAGCTGCGCTGTCCATGGTTTACATATCTGGATCTCCAGTCATGTTTGTTGGATGTGGTCAGTCTTACACTGACCTGAAGAAGCTCAACGTGAAATCCATCGTGAAAACCCTCCTGAAGTGAATGTTACATGTTGTACTCCAATATGTACCGCCTACCAAGTCTCTGTTATCTTTAAATCCCCAATGACATCGTCATTTTCATGTTGGGTCTGAAACTGTTGTCTTGCAACTGTCGAGTCTGGTTAACTTCTATGTTGATACTTTTGTGCCGATTGGTGTACCTGGTTGTCTCAGAAATACAATATATGTGACTTTATGCTTGTTTGTCTCCAAACATATACTGTTAACCTGGAAACATACTGAAATTACCGTCCTTTTAACATGCGAAAATGAATGGTGAAATGTAATCCCTTGAGACTGCTGCGTGATTTCTGTGTATTTGTTGGGGCAATAAGGTTTGACATGGCAATAAGGTTTGAAATGGTTGTTTGTGTACACTGCCATCTGCGTGAACCCGTCAGTTTTTGAAGAACACTGCATTGTGCGGTGTCCTCAATTCCATTTCAATTTTTGGTTCAGAGGCGTGCATGTCTAATGTTCAGAAGCAGCTCTTACTAGTGTAGTTTCACTGGCAGTCTCTTCCTGCAAGAAAATCTCCTGTCACACTACTTTTGAATAGTAAAATCATCTTACAAGATGATTCACCATGTTAACCTCCAGAGTAATTAACACACCTCAATCAGGGATGCAACTGGTTCTTTTCACCTGCGATGGTCGCGTCACTACATCTGGCAGATAACTGTTATCTTTCCACATCCTGATGTTTTTTGAGAAATTCCATAATTCTGATTTCTGTTCTTAAAACAAATCCTGCATGCATGACCAGCCGTTGACGACCGTCCTCCATTGTCCAGTTGTATCCTTTCTCTTGGAAAATCTGGCCCATCAACAGGATAAACATTCCAGTTACATACATTACCTATTATTGTGTCTCTACTTTAGCCATTATGTAAAGTTTTCAGCCTAAGATTCTCCATAAAACACACCACATTGTTCTTAAGAATGGAAGAGCCTTCTCCTCGAAGGTAGAAGAGCATCTCCTTTCATCATCCTTTTCCATTCGCTAGATGCCTTACGGCAGATGTGTGGTTCGGTGTAGACGCATTAGCGGTCTCCGGAGATAATATTCCTGCACGCTTTGCTTTACCGAGTTGTAGTGCTGAAAAAGAGTTTTGGTTATTTAACCAGTGCTTAGTATTTTACACAAACATAAGCACACAAAGGGTGATTTGTTTTATCGTGTAACCGTCAGTGATCACCATGCTTTGGCATGAAATTAATGAACGTTCGAGGAAGGTTCTATCTGTTCGTCACATTTTAGATTAACAGGGAGAGAGCCACTCAGTTCCATTGCTCGAACGAAACCATATTACAGAAACCGGTTCAAAGTTCTGCGAAAAGAAAACATGTCAATGGAACAAAATAACTCTAGTGTAGCTAGAGCACGAGGTTCTCTCTACTTATCCTAGTTTATGTACGTCTCTTAATTAGATTTGTTTAGTCTTTTTTCAGGTATATTCACCCAAACCAACCGATCTGAAACTCTATTTCTTCTCAAGTATGCAGGCATCAAATTTCTGTCAGCTGAGTAGCAGCAGGAGCTAAGATTCTATCTGGAATACCACTTGGCAATCCAGACCAATTGGACTTGTCCTCATGGTAAGCGAGTCTTCCAAAAGTCTCCTACCAAGCAGGCATGCACTTACTTTCTGTTGTCTGCAAGAATGTCTAAAAGGAAAATAAGATTGCTGTGTTAGTGAATTTTCAGCTTCAGAGTTAAGATGGAATCCATGGACATCTCTCAAGTAGGCATGACTTAGCCTGTGCTGCGCTCTTATAAACTTGCGTTGCATGTACATGTGCAACTTAACTTAGCTAAAAAAAGATCTGCAGTTGACTCCAGGCATGTTATTTATTCTTAATCATTCCATTTGTTAAAATTCGAATGCTGAAACACTGAACTCTCAGAACGCCAACTTTGCTGTCTTTCACAGAGAAAACTAGGTTCTATGCATTCAAATATCACGCTGACATCCTTCTCTCATATTTCCTCTTCTCAACTGTTCCATGCGAAACTCCTGCAAAAAATTAAACCTTACTTTCGTTACCTTGCCATGAAATAATGGAAGTATCTCAATAATGCTACTAAAGTATAAACACCTATAGTGCTAGTAACATCAGATTTGTAATTAACAACTCTATATATCTTTTGTATGGAGAAAAAGAAATTATTTTAGAGAAAGGAGGAAGAAAAGTCTCAAGGCTGGAAGCGAATCCCACTCTCTCAGGAGGCTTCACCATGACACACCCTTCCCTTTTATTTCTTATTTTTTCCTTTAGTGTAGTGTAGCCTCTTGAAAAGGTGCTACTCTTTAGCTCTTTCCAGGGTCGGCACTCCTTGTGTTGGTGCCCACAAGCTCACTCCTTGCATTGCATTTGATCCCAAGCTTTGCTATGAACCAGTTGGTGAGGCTGGATTTGGTTCCCTCCTGGGTCTTGAGCTTTCAGGTCCTGTTACAGATAAAAATGGCTCTCCTTTGCGATTGTAGTGATAAATTATTCACGGTGCTTTAACCGCCCGTGAACCGAACAAAAGTGCGCGGTTGTGGATTATTAATAATGGTAGGAGATGGATGCATGGGGAATAAAGCAAAGGTTAGTATTTGTAACTGATGGACAGGTTAGGGGCCTAATCATGTTGTTACTGGTTTGGGTGCTTTGTAATGTTGCCGATTACAATGTTGATGGATGATGCCTGAGGAATAGTTTTTCATCATGAAAAGTTCATATGTATTCAGTCAGTGCTTAGCAGCTATTGGTACCTTTTGGAGCAGAACTACTGCAGATTCATCACCTGTGGAGAGTGGAGACCTCACTTGTGAGTACCCTGAACCATTCGAGTAAGATATTTGATCACTCATGAAGTGTTCAATCCCACAAGCCTTACTCTGGACCATATGTAATATTTCCTTCATCATCTTGGGCGTGTCATGTTGAACAAACAACTCCACATTTCATCTCCTGATTCTGTTAACACGTCGACTGTACTTCTTAAACGGCAAGTTGTGCTACGCAATTTGCACGAATCTGACAATAAGACAAAGCCTGAAGGGGAGAAGTCTGCACCTTAGAGACAGCTATAGCCTTATCTGTTAATTCATCCAATCCTGCAGATAGCATCAGGGGGGCAGCAGCAGCATAAGCATATTGGACTGTACCCTCACAACAGTTCCCCAACGTGGATGAATTTGGCACCGCGATTAGCAGTACAAATGCTGATGACAGGAGATGCCTGCTGCCATTGAGGTAAAGCTCGGCCACTTTACGTTGCGATTGCCATCAGAACAAACACACGATTCGGCTCATGTTGCAGCAAGAAATTCCATGATGATAAGCAACCAACGTCTGTCAATCGCCAGTAGTGTCGTGCAAACAGCAGTAGGGGCTCACTTATCCTGCTCAAAAGGAGATTCGAAGACGAGACTTATTATTTCTCCTATACCTGAGTAGTAGATGAAGGTTAGTACCTAAGCCGTCGTATTTGGTCATGAATGATACGTATGCGGTCCATATCTGCTAGAGTACATATCCAGAACTTCTGACCTGAAAAATAGGTTAACCAGCAGCGCAGTTTCCAACATACATAGACAACTAGGGATAAATCCTTATTATCCTTTTTAGCAGGCAGTAGGAAGCACCAATAAATTTGGTGGCATTAGGGTTAAGAGTTAACAATGTTAAGATGCTGCAACTATTAAATGATCAGCAGATACTTATGTATAGAAATAGCTTATGCTTGTGTTAGGAATGTTAAGATTCTGTAAGTATGAAATGAGGGGCAGAAATGTACGTTATTTATTTTTCACCTGGCAGAAGGAAGCAACAAGGAAACTGGTGATACCTGGGTCAATGATGCCAAAGATGCTGCAACCTGCAAGCATGAAATGAGTAACATATATTGCTAAGTTAGGACTTCAGAATAAGAATGATAGCATAAGCATACGAGGTATACCTCACAGATTTGATCAAGCAACAGCAATGCAAAACAAATTATGTAGATGAAACCATCAATACTTATGCAAGAGTCTTCACTTCTTAACCAGCTTAGCCAACTTTTCGAGATAATATAATGTTTTTTTAACAGGGACGAGATAATATAATGCAAATACAAATCTCACGCACAAATAAAACAAAGTCTGCTGCTTTATGCTTACCACTAACATCCCTCGCCACTTTATTCCCAATCTTGCTGCATTCCACAATTGTCAACTTGGAAATGCTCTCTCAACGTACAATATCGAAAAGGCTATTATTGTTCTAACTTCTAAACATGCATTTCTCATGCAGTTCTACTTTACAGGTGTTTGAAGGTTTGTGAAGTGAGACAGCTTTCTCAAGGCATCGGATCAAGGAGATCTAAAAGTATGATTTTGTTTTCACTGTACCTGACCTCACCGCTCATACATCAGTATCTTCTTGTCTAGTTGTTAAGAATAAATATCATAAGTTTGTTTGTTGATATTATATATAGAGATTGGAATAGATAAAGAAGTTAACTAATAGTTACAGATACATCGGTTCGACATCAATTTGTCCCAATAGGTGTCAAAATATATAATGTATAAATCCAGTGTTCCGGACCAAAGATAAACTTTGTCAAAAACCCATTGTTCATACTAATTTCAGAACTTCGAGAGAAAACGATACACTGCAAAACCAAGCTTGTGATCATGTATGATGTGTAACATCAAATGTTATGGGATTTAAGAGTAAACATAGCCTGCTAGCTTGTAAATTCAATGGACAAATATCCTAGGCAAAAAGGAAAACAAAAAAAAGTGCATAAAAGATCAAATAGCACAATGCACAAACCATTATAATCCGCTCATTTGCATGCATATTGGTTATAATAAGACCTTTGATGCAAGTCCGTGAGAATCTGATTATATTAGACGCCAATTTGATGCATCCTAGAAGATTTGAATGCCTTGGCTTTCTTATTCTTCTGTACTTGAACAAAAGGAACAATTGCAATTACTGTGATGCTTACTGTCACAGAAGTATACGCAAGCATCTCAGGATATATGAAGATTATGAACAATGACCACCATAATCCTTTAAAGCAGGTAATTTTTTAACTATAGGTCAAGGCCATGCTAAACTTTTGGAACTTTATCACATGGTAACAACTTGTGGTACCTAACACAGAACCAATAGCAAGATAAATGTCTGAATAGAAGCTTCAATGGAACATTTCAAACACCATAACCATTGATTCCATATGAAGATAGTAACATGAGTACTAAAATACATTGATACTGTACCAGACCTTGCAGTCTGCCAACCAATCTACTTAAAAACAAGTGACAGAATCAGCAGAACATCCATCAAGGAGGCGACGGTGCTTAACGAGTAATTTGATCGTTGCAGCAGAAATATTGTTAGGATCATTAGTCCTAACTAACCTACCAACTTGTTTTTCATGGCTGCTCACCAGTGGAGCCAGATGCCGGAGAGCCCTCAGCTTCAGCACCTCCATGCCGACACCGACACCAGCTCGGCGCGTTGCCAATGCAGGACGAGCGATCCGGCGCGCTTCTCCACACGGAAACCCCTCACTGGCACCTTCTTGAGGAGCGAATCGGCCTGCGCCTCGGCGAAGGTGCTTATCTGCACCGGCACGAACCCGGCCGATGCGAACATTGTCCGCCAGGGCAGCAGCTTGTCGCCGGCGATTGCGGCACGGTGCCTCCTGACAACGCAGCTTTCGATCTTTGGCTGGATCAAGAATCGCTCGATCTTGCTTGCGACATCGGAGCCCGTGCCGACGGCGTCCAGGGACTCGAGCAGGAAGACGCAGGATTGAAATGCTTGGAACAGGTGCGCGGCGAACGGCAGCTCGCCACGGTCACAGTTGCGATCGACCGAGATAACAAGCTTGGCACCGAGCCGCCTGACCAGGTGAAGGACGGATGGCACCGCGGCGGCGTGGACCGAGCCAACAGGGAGGTGCACGGCGATGGCGTCGCCACCGGCAATGGCAAGAAGCTCCGTGGGGTCGACGGCATCGAGGTTGAACACGGCGAACTGAAAGGGGACCCCGAGCTCAGTGGCGAAGTTGGAGAGGTTCTCGTGGATGAGCTGCAGCTCGAGCGGATGGTGCGACGAGGGCAGCACCAATGCGGTGACCTTGAGCGCGGCGCCCGGGCGGCGCTGGGCCAGCTCCTGCATGAGCGACGCCCACTGCTCGCCGACGCCGATGTCGAAGTCGAGGACGTGGATGCAGGCGGCGCCGCCGAGCTCGTCGAGCACGGCCTGGACGCAGGTGAAGTGCGCGAACTGCAGCACCGGGGACACCTCGGAGAAGGCCTTGTAGGCGCCGAGCTTGAGGAGGACGTCGACCGGCGTGGACGGCGAGGAGGAGGCGGCGGTGGCGTCGAGGGCGACGCGCAGAGCCTCCTTGAAGTAGAAGGCGGATCGGAGCAGTGGCGTCCCGGCCGCGGGGGCGGCGGGGAGGCGGTGATTGAGCCGTGCCAGTATCTCGCGCGCGCCGAAGGCGTCGCCGGCCTCGGCAAGCTTGGCCGCCTCGGCGAGCTGGTCCACCGCGGCCGCGGCCGCGGCGTCGTCGCCTGGGCCCGGCGCCTCCGCCTTGGGCTTGAGGGCGGACGCGGTGAACCCGCCGGGGCCGGGGCCGGCGAAAGGGGGCAGCTTTGGCGAGGACGCGCCGGCCATCGGGTGCCGCTTGGCCGGGTGCGCGTCGAAAGAGGGGAAGGCGCCATGGAACGCGGCGTGGGTGTGCGGCTGCTGGTGCAGGTGGGGACGGAAAGGCGCGGCGGCGTCCTTGGCGTCCTCGCCGGCGAGAGTGAACGGGAGGCCGTGGCCTGGCCCCATCATCATGGGCGGCGGCGGCGGGTGGCGGGGGAGCATGACGCGGTCGAGGTCAAGATCCGGGTCGTCCGCCGGCGCGGCGTCGTCGTCGGCGCCGCCAATGATCCAGCGGAGGAAGGAGCTGTCCTGCTGCGAGGGCGGCGGCGGCGGGGGCTGCATGGCGGCGGCGTGCGGGTCGCCCCAGCCGGCCATGTCGAGGGGCGGGAGGTGGTGGACCCAGTCGTCCCCCGCGGAGGAGGGCGGCGGCCATGCGGGCGCCGGCGGGGGCGGGGAGACGTTCTTGGCGAGGGCCGCCACGCCGGCGGCCGCCAGGGGCGAGGAGGAAGACAGCGTGGCCGGCGGCGGGCTGGCGGTGGGGCTGGCGCGGCGGTCGAGCACCGACGCGGGGTCCGAGTAGATGGCGGCGCAGGCTAGGTTGTCGCCGTGTCGGCGCAGGTGGAACGTGGTGGTACCCTGTTGCGCGCCTCCAGCTATGGGCATCCCTCTCCTCTTACCGTCCAATTACCTACTCACCTCATCGGCAGCAGTAGCAGGAGTAGCAATGGCGTTTATGTGATCCCTCGTGCTCTGGTATCAGGATTGACGAGCAGCTGAGGTCGGAGGAAAGATTGGCAATGGCGTGGGGGTGGAGGTCGGAGGTGTTTTATTCGGGCGACGACGAGGGAGGGTCCGTGTCTGAGCCGGGAAATGGTAGCGTGCAACGTGAAAAAGGTAGCAAAGCGGACTGCCCCGCCAGCCGACTTGTAGCGACTCATGCATCTGGCGTCTCCTTTTCAGCCTTTCTTTCTCTCCTTCTCCCACGAGACGATCGACACTAGCTATAGCTTTCTCCCTCACACGGTTGCGGAGCTTGGGTTTTCTACTACTACTACATGCACACCTTTTTCGTTTAACTTGTCCTAAAGCCATGTCTACTTTCATACATTGCCTAATGGTTGTCATATGAACAAGTGTATTCAAGTCTCCAACAGGATGAGCTAGTATAATCGAGAGCAACTCAAAACCTATACCATTGAATACTACCTCCATCCCGAAGTATGTTTCGGAATGCCACACATGTCAAAGAGTGAAGGCATAACATTAGAGTCTTGTTGGACTACTTAAACTCTTGGATATTCCAAAATAGAAATGGGATGGATTTTGTTATCGGTCTACCAATGACCAGTAAATGAAAGGATATGATATGGTTGATCATTGGCAGACTCACCAAGAGTGCACATTTCTTAGCTGTGAACCAGAAGGATACTTCGGAAAAGCTTGTGGATATCTATATTAAGGAGATTGTCAGCAAACATGGAGTACCAAAGAAGATAGTCTCAGATAGAGGTTCAATCTTTACATCAGCATTTTACAAACAACTCCAAGAAGCACTAGGATCCAAGCTGGATTTTAGGACGGCATATCATCCACAAACCGGAGGACAGACGGAGAGAACGAATCAAATGCTTGAAGACATGCTTAGAGCTTCGGAGGTTCATGGGAAGACCATTTGCCACTTGCCGAGTTTTCATACAATAACAGTTATCAGATTAGTATTCAAATGGCACCATATGAAGCACTCTATGGAAAGAAGTGCAGATCCCCGATTTGTTGGTTTGAGAAAGGAGAAAACAAAGAGTTCACACCGAATTATATCAAGGAAAGACAAGGAGTCACTGAGATTATCAGGGATAGACTGAAAAAATCGCTCAGAGTCGACAGAAGAGTTATGCCAACCAGAAAAGAAAGTTGTGGGAACCTAAGGTTGGAGACATGGTTTACTTGAAGGTTAGCCCAATTAAAGGACTAAAGAGGTTCGGAGTGAAAGGAAAGTTAAGTTCCCGATATATAAGACCATTCAAGATACTCAGTCAGAACAGAGAGACAACCTTTGAGTTAGAGTTACCGGAGAAGTTGAGCTTGATTCACAATGTATTCCATGTATCTCAACTCAGGAAGTGTTTGAAAGCACCAGATGATCATGTTTCACATGAAGAATTAGAACTGCAGTTAGATTTAACTTATGTTGAAAGACCAACTAAGATATTGGAGAAAAATTGGAAGACGCTTAGGAATCGAGCAATCAAGTACTGCAAAGTACAATGGAAGCATCACCCCGAGCGAGAAGCAACTTGGAAAAAGGAAGATGATCTCAGAAAATCCTACCCGGAGCTGTTCAGGTACCTCAACCATAACTTCGGGACGAATTTTCTGTTAAGGGGGAGAGGCTGTAATATCCCAGAACATAGGGCAAACGAGGGGTAGATTTAAAAATGGGTTGTGCATTTTATCGCAAAACGGGAGAAATTTTCGCGCTTAATTGCATAAAACCTAAGAGTGATCGAGGTTTCTCTCTCGTTGCTATTAGCGTTAGAGCAATGTGAGTGCTATAAACTTCGACATGACCTCTTTTGAAAATTAGGGTTTTTTAGGAGAATTTGAATTGGCATTTCAAATTTGAATTTCAAACATAGAAGTATATAAGTAATCAATGTATATAAATGAATTATAATTCATAATTCAAAACCATACAACACTTACACAAATTAATTCACAAATGAATTTCAAATAATTATAAAAATGCTCTTAAGGAAAACCTTGACCTTTATTGATCATATCAACACACATACATTGTCTTTACAATATCTTTTATATACAAGAATTGGCAATATAATAAAAGAAGTAAAAGAATATTACAATTTTGAACTATAAATACAAATCCTAAACTACAAGTACTGATCTTCTTGTCCCTGGATACATTGAAGCCTTGAACCTGCATACACAAAGGAACAAACTAGAAATGGGATAATACAAGTGGCAATGCCACTAGTCAGTTTCCAAAACAATGCCAAAGGGAGATAAGCATCAACCATACCATGGTGGAGCCAATGATGGGCTCAAGTTTCAACCCAAGCACACACACAGCTCACCAGGAGCCTTGCATGCTTAACATCCAGACACCCTGGCTTAGTCACCAAAGTGGCACAGGCCTGTGTGTCAAGCCATGGCAGCAACACAAGCTGCTACAAATAGGCAAAGATAGTTGGAGATGTCATCCAAATCGACCAGACCATATTCAGCAAGCAGCAAAGGAGAAATAGTAGCTGTTCTTAGTTGTTCTTCATCAAGAACACAACCAAACCCTAGAAACCATCTAGTTTCTCCAAACCAACCAGTGACATGGTAACATAAGCAAGAGTATACATGAGCTAGGAGGAGAAGGACAAGGCAATCAAATCCATTAAGCAAAGCTCAAGAGAAACCAAAAAATGACCATCTAGGAGCTGGAGCAAGGTATAACTTGTACCTGGAGTGGATCCAGAGGATCCAATCCATCTCTAAGCATGCTCACACAACATATTCATGAGCAGATGCTCATGACAGGGTTAACATCACTTGGTTTGACCAAGAGGTGCTGGCAGAAAGAGAGCAACTAGAGCCATATACTATCCAGAGGCTATTTATATGCAAATAGAAGATTATAGATGCACATATAGCAAACCAGTAGAGTAGTACATAGTTAGTAGGAGCTATAGAGACCACCTAGCTATGCTAGCCAATTAAACCATCAGTTAGTATGGATTTTCTTCACAAAACAAGTCACAGATTTTCTTCACAAAACAAGTCACAGTGGCATTCATATACATATGATACCCTACTGTGCATGATATATTGAGATTGGCCAACTGATATTGATCCAACAGTGAGAGCAACCTAAGCAGTAGCAAGTGCTACTGTGGTCACATCAACCACAAGCCATCCAGCAGCCATAAACCATAAGTCATCATTACCCAGGAGGGGTTCAAACTATTTTTATCTCCCAATTGATCTTAGAGATATCATACTCACTCTGGGCATTCGGGAAATCCCGAAATTTCGGGACGGGAAATTCGGGAAAAAATTATTTCGGGTTTTAGAAAATGACACCCGAAAATGCACCAAAATACTTTATTCCCGAAAATTCGGGTACCCGAAAATTCGGGTTCGGGATCGGGAAATCCTGAATATCCCGAAATCACACACCGCGAGCACTAAGGAGGTTAGAACAACAAAATAGCGAGGCACTGAGAAGCAGCGAGCAGTGCGTACAAATTCATGTAATGAAAAGATAGTTTGGAAGTGCAACAAGCAGTGCAACCAACAGCCACGTCTATCTCTACATGGCTTCAATCTCAAGACCAAGTATCAACCAACAGTCTTGCACGTCCACAGCCAGAGCAGAGCAGGTCAGAAAGAATAAGAAAGGGACTCCAGGAGGTGCGGGTCTCCACGACACCATGACGAGGAGATGAGGATGGAGGGCTGCAGACGGTAGCGTCGGCGGCTGCGCATCGCCGCTGTTAGGGGAGCCGGGGAACGCGGAGGCTGCGGGCTATTGCGGCTGGCGAATGAATGGGGGTCTGGGGGAGACGGGGATTGAGGTCGTGGTAGTCTAGGGTTCGTTGGCTGCTCCATTTGGGCTGGGCTCGGTGCGTCTGGGCTTTCTAGATTTTAATTTCTGATGGGCTTTTCGGGATATTCGGGATATTCAGGTGTTAAGATTACAGGCCCGAAATTCCTGAAATAAATTCGGGAATTCAAAACATCTTCCCGAATAGTTGCTCGGGAATTTCGGGTTCGGGATATACGGGTTCGGGATCGGGAATTTCGGGTTCGGGATTCGGGTTTTATGCCCGGAGTGATATCATACGACACAAATCAATGCATATAATCAACACTGCATAAGCAGTTCATATACATATAAGTAACCAGTGCACGAATACAAGTTAATTCATTGCTCAATAAGCAACAGCAACACAGTAAGGCA
Source organism: Lolium multiflorum (assembly GCA_030979885.1). Classification (NCBI taxonomy): domain Eukaryota; kingdom Viridiplantae; phylum Streptophyta; class Magnoliopsida; order Poales; family Poaceae; genus Lolium; species Lolium multiflorum. The sequence continues at coordinate 425,246,224 of CM061750.1, forward strand.
ACCAATAGGATACCCAAAGGCATCTTAGCAATTGACTCATGATCAATGTGCTATGGGAGGCAACAACAACTCACCAGCACATGGTAAGCAGCTATAGCAAGCTAATGCCATTGCAGTAGCTTAGGCAAGCATCAAGGTCATCCAAGCAAGGAACCAGTAACCTAGACACTAGCATAAAGTGATCCAAATGGAGCATCTGGATCAAATACAAACCCTAGGAGAGCACCACAGTCACCACAAGCACCAGGCTGTTATCCACTGCTAACAGCAAGGCAACCAATAAGCAATTGATCAAGCACAGGATCATCAGCAAATAGAACAAGGCTAGCACATCAATCCAGTAAGCTTAATCAAGCAATGAACATAGCAACAGTAGGCTTAGGAGTGGCATAAGCATAGCATAGCATGCACAACAGGCAGCAGCAGCAGCACAATCAACAGATAGACCAATGGCTAGAGCTCAGGGTAGATGGAGTAGATGGAGAAGAGATGAGAGAAGAGGGATATAACCATGTGTACCTGGTGGCGTTGATGGCGGCACGGTGGCACAGGCCAGTGATACGTCCAAAACGTATCTACTTTCCCAAACACTTTTGCTATTGTTCTACCTCTAATTTGTGTATTTTGGATACAACTAACACGGACTAACGCTGTTTGCTTGCTCGGTGTCTCGTTTTTGTGCAGAAATCCAACTTTCGGGAAAATCCTCGGAATTTATGCGAAGGCCCTATTTTCCCAGAATCGCGGAGCCACGGGACAAGTAAGGTGGAGGCCCCACACCATAAGGCGGCGCGGCCTAGGTGGGGCCCGCGCGGCCTATGGTGTGGCCCCTCGGTCGGCCTCCGACGCCCTCCTTCGGACTACTTATCGGCCTCGACCTAAAACGCACGGGAGAAGTGGAAGTCGCTAGAAACCCTTGGAGAGCCGCCACATCGAAACTCCGTCTCGGGAGCCGAGAAGTCTCCGTTCGGCACTCCGCCGGACGGGGAATTGGAGGAGATCTTCACCGCCATCACCGCCAACGCCTCTCCATCAACCAACCATGTTTCCCCATCCATGTGTGAGTAATTCCCCGTAGGCTGAAGGGGATGGTAGGGATTGGATGAGATTGGTCATGTAATAGTCATAAGATTGTTAGGGCATAGTGCCTAGTATCCGTAGATGTCACTTTTATGATATTGTTGCAACTTGTTATGCTTAATGCTTGTCACTAGGGCCCGAGTGCCATGATCTCAGATCTGAACATGTTATTGATTCATGAAGATATTCGTTGTTTATGATCTTACCGCAAGTTGTATACACATGTCATTGTCCGGAACCAATGGCCCCAAGTGAAAATTGGGACAACCGGAGGATGGTAGTGATGTGAGGATCACATGTGTTCACGGAGTGTTAATGCTTTGCTCCGATACTCTATTAAAAGGAGTACCTTAATTTCCAGTAGTTTCCCTAGAGGTGCCCTGGTAGGACAAAAGATGTTGTGCAAGTTTCTCATTGCGAGCACGTACGACTAAATATGGAACACATGCCTATTGATTGATTAGTACTTGGATACCGTTTTATTATTATCTGCAAATGCCCCTGCTTTGATTGTTATATGAGTTTCTCTCATCCATGCAACGCCCGTTAATCCTGTGCCTACAGTATTTTAATCCTTTATTATAATCACTACTGCTTTATTTCACCACTGTTATTTCACTATTCCTACTGCTATAAAACTGTTACTCTGATAAACTCTTGCGAGCAAGTCTGTTTCCAGTGCAGCTGAATTGACAACTCCGCTGTTAAGGCTTACAAGTATTCTTTGTCTCCCTTGTGTCGAATCAATAAATTGGGTAATACTTCCCTCGATTGTTGCGATCCCCTATACTTGTGGGTCATCAAGACTATTTTCTGGCGCCGTTGCCGGGAGCATAGCTTTATTTGGAAGTTCACTTGGATTGATATTGTTCGCTGCAATTCTCCATCATGGGTAAACCTCGCGATACTAAGATCGCCATATTACCATCCACTACAAGAAAAGGTACAACTCTTAGTACCTCTGCTGCTCTTGATTCACCATCTGTGATAAGTAAACTTGTTTCACCACACCACAAGCTTCAAATGCTGGTACTTCTGCTGAATCTGAAAATTCCTCTCATAATTGTGATGATGCTTCTGCTGTGCTTGATAATGATGGTTCGTTAGGATCTTTTCTAGATGCTACAATTGCTAAGTCTAGACAAATTGAAAATACTGAAACTCCTAATGAAAATGCTGCTACACCTGTTAATTCACCGAGTTGAATATTCTAGTGATGATCTTGATGAAGATTATGTAGAGCTTGACGATGATTTTATTGAAAAATGCAATGCTACTACTGATGCAAGAAAAATTAAAAAGTTGCTTGCAGAACATGTTAGATATAAATTATCTCCCGATCCTAAATTTGCCACATCTCCTATAAACATTAGGGATAAAGATTATGATTTTTCTCTTGATTTATCTCATATAGCTATTGTTGAGAAAACACCCTTTTGTGGTACTGAAAAAGAAAGTGTTGAACACATGACTGAGTTATCTACTCTTAGTGGTTTGTTTTCTGATGATGTTAAGATGCGTACTTATTTTGTCGCTAAATTTTTTCCTTTCTCATTAAAGGATGATGCTAAAACTTGGTATAATAATTTGCCTCCTGGTTCTATTAAAAGTCCAAAAGAATTGCTTGATGTTTTCTTCCGGAAATACTTTCCTGCTAGTGCTCAACATGCTGCTTTGCAGAGAATTTATAATTTTGACCAGGAAGATGGAGAGAAATTGCCTGAGGCTTGGGCGAGATTTTGCTCTCTAATTAGAGCTCAGCCTGACCATGATTTGGAGAAACATGATTTACTTGATATATTTTATAGTGGACTAACTATTGAGTCTAGGGCATACCTGGATAGTTGTGCTGGTTGTGTTTCAGGAAAAGAACTCCAGGAAAGAAGAATTATTGGCTAAAATAGGCCGGAATCATGATGATTGGTCTACACCTGAACCAACCCCGACACCGATAGTGAAGAAGAGGGGTTTGATTAAATTAAATGATGAAGATATGAGGAAGCCAAGAAGTCTCTTAAAGAGAAGGGTATTAAACCTGAAGATGTGAAGAATTTACCTCCTATAGAAGATTTATGTGAGATAACTCCCCCTTCATCCATGATTGAGGTACATTCTCTTCAACGCTTTACTAGGGAAGATATTCCGTATTCAAAACCTCCTGCTCAATGCTTAGATGAGTTTGATAATTATATTGTTAAGCAAGAAAACTTTAATATGAGAGTAGAGAATCATTTAATGGAAAATTCCCGAGCTATTAGTGAATTGCATGGTATTGTGGAGAGAACCTCCAATGATGTTAAGATACTTGTTAAACATTTTCAAATGGTTCAAACTCAAATTGATCAACTTACTAAAGTGCAAAATGACTTGTTGGGAAATAATTCTAAAGAAAAACATGCTTATGAAGTAACAACTAGAGGTGGTGTTTCTACCCAGGATCCTCTATATCCTGAAGGGCATCCCAAAAGAGTTGAACAAGATTCTCAACTAACTAAAACTAGTGCTCCATCTAAGAAAAAGAAAAAGAAACATAAGAATGTTGTAGAATCCTCTGAACCTGTTAATGATCCTAATAGTGTTTCTATTTCTGATGCTGAAACTGAAAGTGGTAATGAACATGATAAAGATAATGATAAGGATGATACTCTGATAAAGAAGAAATTGAAAAAGAACCAAAAAGCATGCTAAAAATAAAAAGTACACTAAAGAAGATTTTATTGTTGAGAAACATGGTAATGAAAGAGAACCTTGGGTTCAAAAGCAAATGCCTTTTCCTGCTAAGAACTAAAATCAAAGGAGGAGGAACATTATAATAAATTTTGTGATTGGATGAAACCTTTATTTTTGCAAATCCCTTTGACTGATGCTATTAAATTGCCTCCTTATTCAAAGTATATGAAAGATATTGTCTCTAACAAAAGGAAAATTCCCAATGAGGAAATTTCCACTATGCTTGCTAATTACTCTTTCAATGGCAAAGTTCCAAAGAAGTTGGGCGACCCAGGTATACCTACTATTCCTTGTTCTATTAAGAATAATTATGTTAGAACTGCTCTATGTGATTTGGGAGCGGGAGTTAGTGTAATGCCTTTTTCTCTTTATAAGAGACTTGATTTAGATAAGTTGATACCAACTGATATATCTTTGCAAATGGTGATAAATCTACCGCTATTCCTGTTGGTGTATGTGAAAATGTTCCTGTTCAAGTTACTCACATTGCTTGATATTAACTGATTTTGTTGTGTTGGAAATGCCTGAAGATGATAATATGTCCATTATTCTTGGAAGACCCTTTCTTAATACTGCAGGGGCTGTTATTGATTGCAATAAAGGCATGGTTACTTTCAATGTTGATGATAAGGAACATACTGTCTATTTCCCAAGAGAATTGATAAAGTATGTGGAGTTAATACAATTTCTAATGTGAAAACTATCAAAGTGGGATCCATTGATTGTCCTATATATGAGCCTATCAAACTCTTGTGATTGGATCCATATCAATTCAATATAAGGTAACATGATTGATTTGAGGTTTATTTCTTCTTATGTCATATAAAATTTATTTGGTAGCAAGACTTGATCAACCTTGTTAACAAGTATATTTTAATGCATAAGAGAGCTAAACAACATTTCTTTCTTTCTTTCTCCCTGTACTTGTTTTACTTGCTGTAGCACCTTTTCGTTTTGCAATATGCCTTAGTTGTCAAGATTTTGGAAATCATTTTCCTGCGCAGTAATAATTAATTTAATACCCAGAAATGTGCATTTTTCAAAGTTTTCAAAAATTCGCGAAAATTACACCGTTGGTCCTATTTTTCGACGAGGCACAGGGAGTACCAGAGGATGACTGTGGGGCACCACGGTGCCACACCACAGGCCGGCGCGACCAAGGAGGTGGGCGCGCCACCCTGTGGTGTGGGCCCCTCCTTGCCCCACTACTTCATCTCCTCCTCTCAGCATCTTCTCTCTCCCGAAAAAACTCGCATGCACCAAGTTCCTCTCACTCGCGTTTCTGCTCAAGAACTCGCGATTTCTCGATCTCCTTGCTCAGCCCAGATTTCTGTCTGAAATTTGGCACATTTACTCCTTAGTATGTGACTCCTTTGATTATCCAATTAGAATTTTGTTTGGTTGAGTATATCTTGAATATTTTGCTGCTGTAGATAACATGTTTAGTGAGCTTGCATGCTTGTTCTAAGTGTAAGAAACTAGTTTTGATGCATGTTTAGTACTCTAGCAAGTTCCTATAGTAGTTCCCCTCAATTATCTACCTTGAAATCAAATTTTATAATGGTTGTTGAAAATTTCAGAAGAGGAAGATGAACAAATTCAAATTTGGAGAATTGTTCAAGAAAGGAACATCCAGCACCGGTAGGCCCTCGAGGGCGTCCACTCAGATTAGGCGATCCTACAATGAGGATATCATCGCGCCTAGCTTCGCGCCCGAGGAGGACAATGGAGCTCCTAATGCTTCATCCTTCCCATGTTATGATTTTCTGACAAATGCAGGGATATTGGATGACTTCTTCACCCTTGTCAACAGGGCAGGCTTAGCCACCTACGTGGGAGATGAAAGGGAGCAATACTACGGCTCACCAAAATTTTCGTTGAGAGCTTCAAGTTCCACAACACGCAATATGAGCCGTTGCATTCAAGATCTATGATAATCCTGTTACTATGGAATTGGAGGAATTTTGTCGTGCATTGGATATTGCCCCTGTAGGTACAGCGAGGAGGATTGATGACAACCCCGGGACCTGTTGGAGCTCTATCGAGGGATCACCGAAGATGATTGCCGCACCATTCAGCGCGGGAAGATAAGAAACATTCAACTCCCCGCCATTAAATATTTTGCATAGTACATTGCTACTAGCATTCTGGGTAGAGAAAATACTAGCAATATCTCTAGCTACCATCTTGCTTTCTTGAATGCTGCACTTACTGGACAGACACTTTATCATCTGGGTTCTCTTATTGCTCGCCGCCTGTCTAGCAGGGGGCCTATTTTTGGAGGAACTATTGCACTGCGCATTTTAACACATTTAAGACTTCCTCTTGATTCTAATGATGTGCCATTAACCCCTAGGAGACTAGATATTGCTGCTATGAAGAGTCATCATTTTGTTACTACTGATTCCACTATAGATAATATGGTCTATAGAATGTTGTTTGCTGACGGGAATGAGAAGGAAATCCCTCTTCCCCAGCCAGGTTTGTTCAATATTGACAGACAATCATGGTCGCTCACTAAGGAGGAGGTGGAGGAACATATGAAGATACAGGAATTCCACCAGCAACATGACTCCGAGAACGCCGAGCCCTCCTACGACTGCACCGTCACATACCCCGATGTTTCCTCCAGCACATACCTGGAACCGGGTCGTTCGTCGTACTACGGAGACACCACTTCATGGGGACCGTGGGAATGAACTCCACTTAGGCCAAAAGCCTAAGCTTGGGGGGAGGTATACCGGCATCACTCATTCTTTGCATATTATGGTTGCTGGATACTTGTACATACTTGTTTAGTTTCTTAGAGTGGTTTTCTAATGAGAAGGAGATGATATTTGGGGAAGTGCTGTCCAAAAACAGATTCTGGGCTGTTACCAAAAAAATTCGTACACACAGCCAGGACGTTATTTTGAGTTGCCAATTTTTGAGCATGTGCCCCAGGTTGTTATCTAACTTTCATTAGTTTAACACTTTTTGGTCTGAGCAATGGAAGATTTTTGTTAATTTCGATTTCTGTACTGCTGTCAGGATTTGGCAGATTTCTGTCATCCTGCTTTTCTGTGTTTCTTTTAGTTTACATTCTTTTGTTTTCGCTTTGTTTTTCTCCTAAAACACAAAAAGACCAAAAATATTTCTGTTGTTTCTCTTCACCATTTGTTTATTTGGTTCTTTGCTCTTATTTTACTTCGTTTGCTATAGGTAGTTTGCCATAAGAAAACCCAAAAAGATTTTGCTTTGTTTGCTTGTTTCTTTTGTTCTTGTTTCTAATTCGAAAACACCAAAAATATTTGCTGTTCTTCTTTGGTTTGTAAAGTTCATCGTGAGTTCAATGGTCTTCGGTGGCTGGAGCGTGGTTTTCATTTCATATTATCCAAGCTACACAAGTGAAAAGCAATAATGACGATCTACAACAATTGGATTGTGGTGAGAGGCTGGTATGAACTCTATTTGTTTTCATTATTGTACATATACTCATCCATGTGAGCATGCTTAGTTGGTTCATGTGAGGTATATGTTATTTGAGAAAATCTAGTAGTTCATGATCTCTCATGTTTAGCTCCAATTTATTAATATGAGTAGCATGTCATGGATGTTCGCTTGCATTGTTTTATTCATAAGTAAGTATGGCATTGTGGTATCCTCCTCTGAATAATTCACTTGAATCGACTTGGCACATGCTCACGCATGCATATGACTAAAACAAAAGTCAATTAAGCCTCGCTGATCTACTTTGCTTTAGAGTTCTTGTATCACTTTTATGCCTCCGTTAATTTATTTTGCCGCAAGCATGATTATGACAGTTTTTGCTCTCTTGATTTGTCGCTCCCTAGTCTTTTGCTAGCCTTCGCTTGTCTTGCGGGATCGCCGCTCGTGCTTCCAAACACCTGAAAACCAAGTTGTTCCAAAAGTGTCCACCATAAATACCTATGCATGGCATTTCAAACCATTCCAAGTAAATTCTCATGCGCTACCTTTAAAACCTTCAAAATGCTTCTCAATTTGTGTTAATGTTTCATAGCTCATGAGGAAGTATGTGGTGTTTAGCTTTCAACCTTGTCATTTACTTTTGACGGACTCTCATATGGACTAGTGGCACATCCGCATAAAAATTTGCAAAAAGAGCTGGCAATGGGATTCCCAGTCCCAAATTAATTAACTTAAATAGACACTCCTCCATGGTTTGTGATTGTTGGACGGCACCCGAAGGATTCGGTTAGCCATGGCTTGTGTAAGCAAAGGTTGGGGGGAGTGTCATCATCATAATAAAACTTAAATAAAAAGGCACTCCTTCATGGTATGTGATTGGTACCCGAGGATTCGGTTAGCCATGGTTTGTGAAAGAAAGGTTGGAAGGAGTGCCACCCAAAAATAAATAAAATGGGAGCCGCTCTTGGGAGTCCGGTTGATGAGGTAGTTAGTGTACCCATTACCATTTGTTGACAACAACAAACACTTCTCAAAATAATTTTACTCCTGTCTTAAAAATGAAAAGCTCTAGCGCATGTTAATCCCTGCTTCCCTCTGCGAAGGGTCAATCTTTTACTTTTATGTTGTGTCTCCATTCTTTCTTTGAGCACTATCTTGAGAGCACAACTGTCATTCTTAGTATAATATGCTTGTCTCAAAATATGATTGATTGTAGTATAACTTTGATGCTTTTATCTTTGACAATCACTACTTCTAGTCTTTCTATGAACTCCAGGTGCCTGGCATTTATGTTTTGCCGATCAAATACGGGCAAGCGAGATACCACTTTATCATATTCTCTTATGAACATTGCAATCCTGCTTATATACATGATTCATGGTGCTTATTATTAATTGTTGGTACCTCTCCATGATTGATATAGCTGTTGGATGATCTTATTTGCATGTATCTCATTATGAACTGCTTGAGTATTAGCCATAGCATGAGAATATATACATCATATGAGCAAATGTGTTCGTGAAAGTTCTTTTATCGCTCGGTTGTTAACTGAATTACTTGAGGACAAGCAATAAGCTAAGCTTGGGGGAGTTGATACGTCCAAAACGTATCTACTTTCCCAAACACTTTTGCTATTGTTTTGCCTCTAATTTGTGTATTTTGGATACAACTAACACGGACTAACTGTTTTCGCAATTGCTCGGTGTCTCGTTTTTGCAGAAATCCAACTTTCGGAAAAATCCTCGGAATTTATGCGAAGGCCCTATTTTTCCAATGACGGAGCGGAAGGACAAGTAAGGTGGAGGCCGGGCCCCACACCATAAGGCGGGCGCTAGGGGGCGCGCGGCCCTATGGTGTGGCCCCCTCGGTCGGCCTCCGAGCCCTCCTTCGGAAAACTTATCGGCCTCGACCTAAAAACGCACGGGAGAAGTGGAAGTAGCCAGAAACCCTTCAGAGCGCCACATCGCGAAACTCCGTCTCGGGAGCCGAAGTCTCCGTTCGGCACTCCGGGAGACGGGGAATTGGAGGAGATCTTCACCGCCATCACCGCCAACGCCTCTCCATCAACCAGCCATGTTTCCCCCATCCATGTGTGAGTAATTCCCCGCTGTAGGCTGAAGGGGATGGTAGGGATTGGATGAGATTGGTCATGTAATAGTCATAAGATTGTTAGGGCATAGTGCCTAGTATCCGTAGATGTCACTTTTATGATATTGTTGCAACTTGTTATGCTTAATGCTTGTCACTAGGGCCCGAGTGTCATGATCTCAGATCTGAACATGTTATTGATTCATGAAGATATTCGTTGTTTATGATCTTACCTGCAAGTTGTATACACATGTGTTGGGACAGAAATTGGGACAACCGGAGGGGATGGTAGTGATGTGAGGATCACATGTGTTCACGGAGTGTTAATGCTTTGCTCCGGTACTCTATTAAAAGGAGTACCTTAATTTCCAGTAGTTTCCCTAGAGGCCCGGGCCACCGGCTGTAGGACAAAAGATGTTGTGCAAGTTTCTCATTGCGAGCACGTACGACTAAATATGGAACACATGCCTATTGATTGATTAGTACTTGGATACCGTTTTATTATTATCTGCAAATGCCCCTTTGATTGTTATATGAGTTTCTCTCATCCATGCAACGCCGTTAATCCGTCCCTGTGCCTACGTATTTTGATCCTGCTGTTTATTATAATCACTCTGCTGTCTTTATTTCACCTGTTATTTCACTATTCCTACTCTATAAAGCTACTGATAAACTCTTGCGAGCAAGTCTGTTTCAGTGCAGCTGAATTGACAACTCTGATGTTAAGGCTTACAAGTATTCTTTGTCTCCCCTTGTGTCGAATCAATAAATTGGGTAATACTTCCTTCGAAGACTATTGCGATCCCCTATACTTGTGGGTCATCAGCCAGCCACGGCGGCGCCAAACCGCGGCCAGGCCGGTGCCAGCTACGCACCACTATTAGAGAGGGCGGCGAGCAACACCAGTACGTCCGGGGAGTCCAGATCGATGGAGATCGGCGACGAACTCGCAAACCCTAGGCACGGTAGGGCTTGCACATGAGCATGATAGGCGAGGGGCTTCAAATCGACGCGGATAGGTAGACGCGCCGTCGTGTGCTGCGTCGAACGCGATCTGCGGCGAGCTCCGGAACCGCCGGAGTCAGCCGGAGCGTTACACCATGGCGGTGACGCCATCGCCACGGGAATCGCCAGAGAGGTTAGGGTTAGGGTTCGTAACGAGTGAGAGAGAGGGTAAATGAGGACGGCGGGCCGCCCGACCTGGGCCGGTCCGGTTCAACCCTGGGTTGACCTGGCAGGTGGGCCCAAGGGCAATTTTGTCTTTTCACAAATTCAAATAAACCTTCCACTTTGAAAAAAAAATCAAATAAACTATGAATAACTCCGAAAATTCAAGAAAATTCAAGAAAATTGGAATAATACATTAAAAATATTTCTCAACCAGAATAAAATAAGAAAGGAAATAAACAATTCAAGTTTAAATTTTGGAAATTTTGAAATGAATTCCAAACTTGGAATTTAAGATTTGAAATTTTCATTTGATATAAAAATCAAGGAAAATTCCAAATGAATTTAAATATTTGTTAATCAAAATTTTCAAAAGAAAATTCTATTAATCCAAATCTTTTCATTTAAAACAAATATTTTACAAAAGGAAATATTCTAATATTCCAAATCCTTTCTTTTAAGATAAAATATTTCAAAAAAAGCGAGAATTATATTATTTCAAAATCTTTTATTTGAAGCAAATATTTTCCAAAGGAAAATTCTATTATTCCTTAATCTTTTCCTTTTTAAGGAAAACCGTATCAAAATAATATTTAAAGATTATAAATTACTGCCTAAGGCATACATATTCAAATAAGGATTTAATCACACAAATCTTAAGAAATATTCCGGGGAAAGGCATTGAACATAAAATAAATCACTCATGCACGTATCATTTGGATTTTATAACATTGTCCTTATCGGACAATGATGCTTCTTTTCAGAACCCGCGGTCCAGGTTCCATCCAAACCTTTGAAGTGCACTATCTCGCAGTCTCCAGAAAATTTCACTCTTGCTCATGCCATATTGATTAATTTCTATCAATTTACTCACAAAGCAATATAGTTATCATTCCTGCATTGGAAATAAAATGTTACTTTTCCAATTATAAATATGACTATGTGGTGGGCAATGGAACCATGGTATGTGTTGATGGTGGAGGTTCCACTGCAAGGGTTCTACTCATCTAGGACTAATCACCAATACCGTCTAGTGATTCTAGCGCCGTACATTTCGCGTTAACCATGAGATCTATAATGGCTCTGGGGAAGTCAGCTGTATCTTTTTCCTTCTGCATATCAACGGACTTGATAGAGCCTGGCTGGGTGTTGCGAGAACACTGCAGCGGTTGGGAAATCCTTTAAAATCCCCATCCTTGAGGATGAGATCTCTCTACCGTCTATGATGGATTGTCCATAGTACATCATGGGTAAAGCCGTATGATCGGGAGAAGTCTACTAGGGGATGTGCGGATGGACAAAAGGGTGGATATGCAGGGTCGCAAAGAAGGCAGTGATTGGCTTGGTTCTTATACTGGGCCTCACACCAAGGAAGTGTGGACGGGAGAGTATGCCCGGTTGGCAACAACGATAAGTTCTCTTATGGGCACCTCTGCAGAGTGTATCAAATTATGGCTCGTCACTCCCTGGGAAGGGAACTACGAACGCGGTAGGAAAGGAACTCCGTGAAGTTCTGGTCAACCTGTGAAGACTGGCGGACATAGTTTCAAAATAAAATAAACCCTTTGAAGAAATGTTTGCGAAACATGCATTGACCTGAGATTTTCTGATCAATGATCGTAGCTAGTGCATCAAACACCTTTTCTCTTTTGAACTTGCTGATTACCTCTGTACTCACTTTCTTTCGACACCCTTGCTAGACTGCGAACATGAAGATGAGGCCTACACCGGAGCACCAGAAGGCGACTACGAGGTGGTCTATGAAGAGCTAGACCTTTCAGGAGAAGTTGAAGGCGTGGACTATGGGATAGTCTATAGAGTTGACGATACAGAGGCGGAGGAATAGAGTCGTACCCTAAACATCTCGGAGCCGAGCAGCGTAGTGACTTACCTATATAAGTTGTTGAGCTCGTCATGTCTATTAAGTTTGAGTTGTAATGATACTTAAGTAATATCGTAGGGTGTTCTTATCGGACCGGTGAGAATACCAACTTTTTAAGACCCATGCTTATAATATAATCTGGAGTGTTATGACCTGCAATGTTTCTGTTGTACCACTCTGAGGGATGTCATATTTGTGAAGAAGTCCCTTCATGAATGTCATATCAACGACTTGTATACTACAAAACGCAGTTGTATGCTGGGTCACCGCATCCTACTATTTATAGACGAGGCGGGGGAGGGAGGAAGGCTGCAAAATAGTGGGAACAAGAAGCTGGAAGAAGAAACCCTAAAGAACCGTTTGTGATGGGACCACATTCTCACATGATTTGTGGAAAGTTATCCATGTGGGTAAAGTACATTATCCGGCGTAAAATAGACGACCACATGGCAAGGGAAGTTCCATCATGAGTGACGCGTGGCACGCGGGAGCTGAAGAAGGCGTGGAATGAACATGCGTCATATTGAAACCGAGAAGGCAAAGTTAACACACAATATAATATGAAATAACCATTTATGAAGTTGACAAGAGTCACACACACCAATTGTCGTCTATCTATACCGATTTATCTATTTTAGTCGTGCGCTATAAACCCCATGATGGCAGGCACCTCTTGGAAACAAAACGTGTGCGATATGTCACGTACATGCCGTTTAAGTTAACCTTGTGCGATATCCTGAACTCCGCCCGGAGGTGGAGCACCTACACACGAGTTTTTATTTGTACCGTAACTGATATTGTGCAGCGCACACAGATCATCCATCTCATGCGTGATTGGGGGTTCCGGTCGTAGCACTGACAACTTATGTGTCCAAAGTGTGGTACAAATAGTGTGACTCCTACTGCAATTTAGAGATCTATAATTGGACAAGTCCAAACATTTCTGTCCCAACACTATTTTGAGTTTCACCTATTTATTGCAGTTTATTAGCCTTATCCACGCAACTCAGAGACTCTTGCATGCATATGCAGCATGGAATTATGCATGGAGAGTGACCGCGCAATCAGGTTGGCTCGTTATAGGTTTGTCTGGTGGAGCATCCTTTTTCAGTGCAAGCAGTTGATCGTGTGGTTTGTTTGTTTGTTTGTTTGTTTGTTTCCCACACCACATAGTACCGACCAAAAGTAGTACTCCCTCCGTCCATGTTTAATTGACGCGGGAATGCATGCATTCTCTACTAAGCTAGCCTCAGTTTTGCGTCGATTAATTAAGGACAGAGGTAGTACCATAACAACTTGCAAATGATGTCTTCTTCCTCCTTATCAAATTACAAAGATCACTTGTCACTGTAAACGACTCGATCGGTTGTTGACTAGACTAGGTGCCCGGCCGGTGAATATGTTCCATCATTGCGGCGACCAAACAAACCCTCTGTCGATCCATTGCTCTTTGCCAATTCAATCCAGATAGTCTTGATGATGTACCCATTGATCTCGTTTTGCCGCCGCTAATTCAGCCTAGGATCAGAACTACTGTTTGACATTCTTGACAAGTATTAGACATTATACCATACATGCAGGTACCTTGACATTGTCGTTTGCGATTATTTTTGCCAAAGGTTAGCTAAATCATCAGGCTGACAGACAACTAGTGCTAAGCTAGTTTCTTGACAAGGTTCAGACAGTATTACACCATGCATGCATCGTGCATGTTCCCAAATCCCAATAGATAGATATGATACATCTAATCTAGCAACCTGCTCAACATTAACAATACCAAAAATGTCTTGAGCAGCAGTCATGGCATGAGCCATGTGAGATCATAGATAGTTTATTCATTCACTATATAGCACATACATCAAGTCCTGAACGACTATTATATCAGCAGTAGCATGGAGTCTGGGCAAATCACAGGACAAGAAGACAAGCAAACCTATATTCAATTTTATAAACAACTTGGGCAGTCGGTGCGTTTGGAGTCGCTCGCAGTCTATGAAATTATCAAATGCCTCTATGTGTACGACTTTGTACTATAGCTACAGTTAGTTAATCAGGTATGCATATGGTACTCAAATCTGCAGCTAGGAGTAGTAGCAGTTGATTGGATCTAGAAGAGGCTGCTAATCAATCAGTTGACAGACCTGGCTAGTGAAGGAGACATGACAGCTGCTTGTGTGTTGCTTGGGGTTTTGATCTTCTGGCAAAAATAATATATGTAGTACAATGTAGAGCGACAGGGACAGTACGTACGTACTGGCCAGCGATCGATGTACATGTATGCACGTAATGGCCAGCGATCGATGCAGGTACATATGTTCATAACTGGGGAGACATCTGCAGCAACCAATGCCACTACTTATAATTTGCTTTCTACTTGCTTAATTCATTCTCGGGATTATGTTAGGTTAGTTTGAAAAAAAATATTATGTTAGCTTTGCATGCATGATTATTTCCAACACAAATTGAGGGGAGTAAACAGAGAGGAAGATAAGAGAAAGACAAAAGATCATAACTGCCACAAAATCCTCATCCTCAGAGGTTAATTATGCCGCTCTTTGAATTTCATCGCCCCCGGCTACCGGTTTCGACACCAAGAGAGGCGGGGGAGACCATGGATTTTTCCTCGTAGGGAGCTTACTTTAATGTATTAGGTTTTGGTGTCCTCATTTGTCCGGGAGGTTGAAGCTACGACACGGTGTAATAAGTATCTCCGACCATGTGCCTAGTCATAGTGGTACTGCTTCCCACGCCCCGCGCGCGGCTGCCCCGTGGCATGGAGGATTTGGTTTTCGAGGTTCAATCTGTCGGGTTGTGTGGGAGATCCATCAAACACAATGCACCCGCCTCATTGTGCACGACACTTGTTGTCTCATCAATAAAATCTTGTGGTTGTACTTTTGACGTAGAATTGTGCGATTGAGTCCAGCTTTTGCCTTTTTCTCCATGTCAAATGTTCTGTGATTCAGGTCATCATTGTTTGTGTCTCATAGCAACATCCTCTGATTTTTTGATTGATGTTCTAGTGATGTGAAGCAGGTGCATCGCTGAGGCAGGCTTCAGAGCACACCCTCGGCTTCTATGATGAAAACTTCCCCTTAGGCAACATAGTCTAAAGCAATCTCGAAGAAGAAAAGAAATTAAAATGCATGCACGCGATATGTTTATGCAAATGTCAACATCTTCCTGGACACAACCCTAGCTAGAGGAGACCTTGAAAAGCCCAAATAAGGGATCTTTGTGTTGCAGTTCTGCATTACGTGTTGACTTAAGTTTCTTTAAAAGTAAAAATCAGCACACAATGCAACCCGTGTTGACTTCAGGTTGTACTAAATAAACTTGGCGATTTATGGTCGATCATGGTTGACTTGAAATTGCCCCCACCTTTTCCACCTAGCTAGGGAGCTAGGTCTGTGGCTAGTTTGCGGTACTAATTTTTAGTGGCTCGTAAAGAATGGTTAGAGAATGAATTAGCTAAGCTTAGCAAAGCTTTCTTTTTTGACATTAGAAATTTGAAGGAAAATGATTAGAATCCCCCGGAGGCTCACGTGCGCTGCAACTTCCTGGTGCCTGGCCGTGCGATGGCTTCCATCGTGTGGACGTGGGTGGCTCACCCGACGCCTCCTGCCCACTCATCCCAGTCTTATCGTCTCACTGATGGCTCCTGACAGTGCGCCGCTCCTCTCCCTCGATGAGCCCCCCCGCCGCTCCTCTCCCTCGTCGAGCCCCGCCACCTCTCCTCTCCCCCGCCAATCCCTGCCATCGCTCCTCTCCCCGCCGAACGCATCCCTAGCCATCCAGCGTAGGTGACTTCTCTGCCGCCGGGGAGGGGATCACATCGCGGAGGCGGTCGACCTGCGGCACGCCGGCATCGAGCGTGAGGATCTCCTCCTGGTGGGAGTTTGAGGAGGTTGGTGGCGCGACCGTGAAGGGCTTGGCCCGCAGCGCAACGATGACGGTTTAGGACGACGACGGGCTTAGAGCGAACTGGTCGAGCAGGAGGGTGAGGTGGGGTAGCTATCCCGACGTCCGCCGTAGCTAGAGACCGCAGCGGAGGCTCGAAACCACCGATGAGGTATCCTCGTGGCGCAGCCGGTGCAGGCTCCCCCGATGAGATCTTCCACATCGCTGCTTCCCCGCCCCGCTCTCCATCAGCCTCCTTCCCGTCGCACATCGAGCTTTGCCGCCCCGACCTTGTTTCGTCCTTAAGGCCGACAACCTTGCCACGAGTTTCTCCACCCATCTCTTCCATGCCTGCCTCTGCCCCAAGCCGTCTCCAAGAGTTTGCTGCCTTAGGCCTCCGGTGTTGCTATCGGTAGAGACTGGTTTTGCTAACTCAAGTCTCCGGCGTTGCTACCGGCGAAGGACAATATTTTGCTATCGGCGGAGGACTGCTTTTCTACCTTAAGCGTAAGGCGTTGCTACTGGCGGTTTCGAGCGTTGATGCTTTCAGCGGATGGAGTTGCTTCAACCTTGGATGGTGCTGATGTTGGCTGCAGGCGAGGTCTCCGTTGATGTCTCCAAGGATTTGCTACGCAGGAATAAATTATTTGCTACAACATTTTTACGGTTTTGCTACAATTGCAAAATAATTTGCTACTGGGTCTCCGGCGAGGTCTCCAGTGAGTTCTCCGGCGAGTTCCTCGTCGATGTCTCTGACGATATCCGTTTTTGCTACAACAGCACAATTTTTTGCTACGTGCTCTTCGGCGAGGTCTCCGGCGAGTCTCCGGTGGCCTGTCCGGCGAGCTCAGCCTCTTTCTTTTATTTCATAGTTGAACCATTTTTCGCTACAACAAGAACCGGGGGCTGAGAAATCAAATCCCCCGGGATTCCTAGCACTGTCCAAATTTGAATGGGTGTGTCGTGTATAAAAAAAGGCTAACGGATGAGTGAACGATTAGCATTTTTTTAGCATCGAGTAAACAATTAGAATGGGTAACAGAGAAGGAAACAGGCCTAGGCCCTCGTAGGAATTCCTTAGCCATATAGGTAGCGTAACAAGGAACGCATAGAAGGAAGAAGTCCGGCCCAATAAGGTTGCATTGGGCCCGTAACATACCCCTAAAGGCCTGAGCCCGCGGTACCAGCCCACAGAAGCCAATCGAGTCCACTACGCTCCCCATTGCCTCCTGCTTCCCCACTACCGTCGTCGATGAACCCGCCCCACCGTGCGAGCGAACCAAGATGTCCGGCAGCCTCGCCGCGCTGGGCTCCGCCGCCAGCTCTGCCGTCTCCTCCCTCCGCCACCGCGCCGGGATAGTACTCCCCGTAGGCAGCCACATCGTCCCCCACTGCCACGTAAGCTACGCCTACCGCCTCTCTTTTCTTCTCCTTTTTTTCTTTCATAGTACCTCGTGGCCCGTTGGCCCCGTCCTCGCTGCAGCTTCCCGTCAACGATGAGCTCGACATTGGTTAGGCTAGGCCGCACTGCCGCTTGGCTGAGTCGAAAAATAATTTGTGCCTGCTTTTCAGATAACACTCACCCTATAATTGTCTAAACAAACAAGACCTTCACTGATTGTAAATCAGCATTCTTTTTAATCTGTACTACAGACCCATTCATATCTTTGAACTTGGGTTATGCTGCAATCACGTAGGAGAGTTCAATATACAATCACGGCTGATCAGTTCCTCCTCGCAGGAGGAGCCAATCCAACAAAAACTTGCCCACATGACACGCTACGCTCTAATTTTAATTCTCTTCTTCCATTAACTGTGAGATCTGAGATAAACAGTCAAGTTTCAAAGTGAACAGTCCAGCATAGATATCCAGAATAGAGTTCTGCGCCCATAGCTCTGCAATCGATTCAGCCACTTTTGCATTGGGGCAAACCGGGATTTTCCCCAGGCTGAGAGCTCACTAAATCAGCCTCATCTCGTAGGACAGGCCCCAAGCACCTGATCGATGTTTCTCAAATAAACAAGCATCAATTTTTTTTTTTTGCCCAACCTGACTCTGGTTTTGACCATGAGCAATTATTTTCCTTCAGAGTCTCCTTCTTTTCAGCTAAACTAAAAGTTACCTGTTTTCCTTAAAGGCCGGGTAGACATCTGACCTCTCTTGTATGATGGAAGATCAAACTAAGACTGCAGAATGTAAGATGATTGTTCAATCCCATGCTTACCATCACTGAACAGAGCATTGATTGGAGGTGTCAGGCACGCCACCAGAGAAGAAGCAGTTTGGCATGCATTTGCTCATACATTTGACTAAGGAAAACCAGGACCCAATCCTGACCCGTGAAGCGAAACTCAATTTCAGCCAGCAGTTCTCATTCCTTTCAGCTTTAGAAAGTTCTCATTCCTTTCTAATTTGCCATAGAAGGACCTTTGCCTTGATGCAATTTACCATCGCATGATGACTTGTCTCGGCCTCCATTGCCATAGAAGATCCATGATTCTCCTACACCGGTTGTCTTGCACTCCCGGGGAATTAGAAGCTAACTTCCAGCCGAACACTTTAATTTTGTATGGTACTTTAGCTTCCCAAATTAGGCCCCATAATTCTCTTTCACCTGCGTGTTTCCAACTCAAACCATCACCAATGGACTTAAAGTTTATATCTGCAGCTAATTCATAGGCACATTTGACTGAGAAAACACCACTTTTTCATAATGCCACACAAGGAGATCCTCACCTCTGAAATTCAGGAATCTGATCTGCAAAACATGGTCCGCGTCTGGTGCATGAGAAATTATTCTATTTAGAGTTTACTTCCAAATTTTCGTGTCTTTCAATTAGACGGGAGACCCAACGTAATCTAGTACGAGAGGTTTTACCTATGACTTCCAAACCCCATCTCTCGAGAAATCTTCATATTCGAACAACAACTTATATGCCATATTACGCCTTTCTTGACAGTCACTTTCAAAGTGAACAGTCCAGCATAGATATCCAGAATAGAGTTCAGCGCCTGTAGTCCTGCAATCGCTTCACCTACTTCTGCATTGGGGCAATGCGGGTTTTTCTCCAGGCAGAGAGCCTCACTAAACCAGCCTCATCTTGTAGGACAGGCCCCCAAGCACCTGATCGATCTTTCTCAATGAAACTAGCATCAAATTTTAATTTTGCCAAACCTGACTCTGGTTTTGACTATGAGCAATTATTTTCCTTCTGAGTCTCCTTCTTTTCAACTAAACCAAAAGTTACTGTTTTTCCCAAGGTCAGATAGACATTCTAGATACTCTTGTATGATGGACGATCAAACTTTAAGATTGGAGAAAACAAGATGATTGTTCAATCCCACACTTACCATCATGGAATAGAGCTTTGATTGGAGGTGCCAGGCACGCCACCAGAGAAGAAGCAGTTTGGCATGCATTTGCTCATACATTTGACTAAGGAACACAAGGACTCAATACTTACCCGTGAAGCGAAAATCAATTTTTAGGCGGTTCTCCTTCCTTTCGAATCTGCTGTCGAAGGACTTTTGCCTTGGTGCAATTTACCATTCCATGATGACTTGTCTCGGCCTCCACGCTCCAAATAGAACAAGTAGGTAAAAAAAACCCATGTTTTCTCCATTGTATTGCAATAATGGCCTAGGGAATTAGAATCTAACTTCCGCCCGAACACCTTAACTTTTGGTGGCACTTTCTTGGTTCGGGTTTCCAGTACTTTCAAGCCCCGGTCGCTAGATGAGCTACCAGAGACGGCCAAAAATCGATTTTAGCGTCAGTGCTGCATCGTACCCACGACGTTAGAAATGCCTATTACCAGTGGCTGTATACTCGTGACGTCGGCCCCTACTGTTAGCGGAAAACACGCCCGTCACTGGTAAGCCTTTTTCCGGTAGTGTAATCTAGGCTCTTTCAACTTATATTATAATTTCTATTTCATTGATGAAATGACATCCCTTTCAGCTATGAAACTTTTATTTGAGAAAAGATCAGTTTCTTTTTGTTGCATTCTTCAAAGACTTATCATAACTCTCATTTGTTGTAGTTACCTTGAAAGCATGACGAGTTGTATATGTTTTTTAGGAAATAATGTGTAAGAAGTTCTGAAGGGTATTATCAAGGAGCTGCAAATCTTTTTTTTCCGTTTTACCATACATTCATCTCATCACTGGCTGATAGAAATAGATTAATTGCAGACAATTGCTTTCAGATGCACAAAAGCCTCATTTCTTCACCTTTGGTTTTTTAAATGCTTGTACCTCAACGGTTCACTCGCGGGGGTGTAGGGCTGCAAATGTCATTGTTTTCCTGCTATTACTACACCTTCGTCATTGCTTCTACAGAAACACCATTTTAGTCGGTGCCCCGGATGTGTTGTGTTGCGCAGTAGTCTTTACCGAGTGTTGCCAAAGTTACAATATTTGCAAGTTTAGTCAGCTACATTTCACCATTAGTAAGTTCCAGTTAATCTTGAAAAAGTACGATGGATCTATGTTAAACTTAATTCTTTCACTTGTGCAGTATCATTACAGTCAGGATTCTGCTGGTATAAGTATCGAGGCTTTTCCCTTTCAGAAATTATGGGTGTGTTTGGTAGCATGGGGGAGCTCAGAAAATCTCATCTCAGCTCAGTTGAACAGCCTATTTGCTGATTGGTATCCTGGGTCGGTCCATCTTGGCACTGTTGGCCTGACCCAAAAAAGGGCTCTCAGCTAGGCCGGGCTGTGAAGCCCGAATCAAGCTTCCCAGGTCGCCTAGGCTGAGCTTGCCCCGCAGACCAGTGTTTTCACCGAATCGTGCTCCTCACCCTGATAGTTATATTTTGAGGGAAAAGCTTATGTATTTAGTCACGGATGAATGAATTGGAGGTGTGATTTGATGATCTATTGCCTCTAGGAAGGTTGAGGGCTTGCTCAAGAGAGAGCAGCTCCACCTCATGGATACAGTTATATTTTTTTTCTCTTAGTAGTATTTACATGGATCCATGGATTCTCATCATAGAAAAGATATACTAGGACCGTGGCCCTATGTCAGTGTTGTAGCTGACTTGTGTGTTGCGGCATATCATGGTACTGTACCTGCGCATCCTTCGGGCTGGGCCTCTTCCCTATTTCGCCCATTTGCACTACCCAAGCCCAGCATGGGTCTCTTCTCTGTTTCACCCATTTGCACTACCCAGACACAGCCCGGCCCAGCCATTGGGCCAACATATTTAGGCCCAGGCCTGGGAATTTCGTGCCGGGCTGCCCATGCCTGCCGTCCAGTATTGCTGAGCCAGTGGTCTACCATTGAAATGGATGAGTAATTGGTGCTTTTTTTGTTGTTGCAGAAATCATCAAAAAACAGAATAGTTTAATTTGTAATTTGAGTTATTGTTATGATGTTTGCAGTATTTCACTGGTATTTGAGGCTATAGATGAAACTGCTCGAAGTGGTGTGCTCGCTGGTCGCTGCCATAGTGCAGCTATATCTATTGCGAGATTTTGGTTACAACCATGAGCTATGCATGCAATTGGAAACATTGATTTCAGTTAAGCTGAACCAGTAATCTAGGTGCTGTCTCTTCCAAATGCATAGCTCCATTGGGAATTTCCATCTCTCTTCTGTGAAACATCTTAAGAAGGTTCGAGTTAGTATCCAAGCTGTACTGGCGAAGCAAGCTTCAGTACAACTTGTCTCTTTCATCCATCGGCATGCAGGGTCACATGGTACTGTTATCACAATCATTTGGATGTTACCGGCACACTTTGCCTTCATGTGTATGTGCTAGTAACATGGTATGCCGTCTTGATGGGACATTGAAAATCGTAACGTGATCTGATATCCTGGAACTATCGGCGTTTTGCGCTGGCACGTCAACTTGTTAGGTGCAGGAACTTTTTTTTTTGTTTCACCTACATGTCACAACATGTTTTCAGAACCGGAAAAAGATCCATCCAGAAGATTTTGAATTATGCTAGCTGGTTTCCCCAAGCTGACTATGACTGTCATATTGGTCCTTGCAGACGCCAATGGTTTATCCGAATGGCAACCTTCGGGCGGAGCTCGGCCATAGGCTGTGGACGGACCGGAGCCTCTCGTCCCTGTTCATGCCATAATGGTAACTGAATCTTTCCTCTTTATCTCTTGAATGTACTATGATGTTTCCATAATCTCTTTTCGGGACTCTTTGGTTGTTACAGACATCCTGTGCCTTGCGTCGCGAGCTCCATCTCGACCGACAGTTACAGTATACTCGACGAATCATGAGCCGCCCCTGTGAGCAGTTGCTGCACAGAGCAGGTATATGACCGAAAATGCGCGGGTGCTTATAAAATCGGGCGCGTTCGATATCGCGTACGTTCGTGTCGACTAGAGATTCGCGCGAACGGGCCCACGGACGCGAGGTGTTGACCATCCTTTTCCGCAATACAACCGTCCCCGCGATTTGTACGCCAGGCATACGACGTCCCTCCCCGTATTCGTATACGGTGGGGCCTGCTTCACACGTGGTGTGTTGTACCCAGCCGCTGTCGCTTGTGCGCCGCCTGGTTCCAGCTCTGCCCAGTTCGAAATCCAATTTCAAGCCGTCGCTCTGGCTCGTCCGTCGTCCGTTGCTTGGTTCCAGTCTTCCAGATCTGCCCAAGGTCCGCGATGCAGTTCCTCCTCAGGTCAGATCTCCTCGTCGGTGTATGCTTTTTTGGTACAGCGCAGCTCATCCACGGATTCTGATTCCTCTCGGCCCCATCTCTAGCATGCAATTCCCGTCCCAAGATTCGCCATGTTTCGATCGATAAGAAGCAAACCAGACGGTTTGAGAGTCAACCAGCCTAAGCCGGAACGCCGATTCTTCGATCTCTGGATGCTGCGACGTTGGCGGATTTCAATGAGACAGCGGAAGTTTCGATTTTAGCGAATCCTCCCCTGAAGCAGCCGACGGGTACCCACTGGAGCGGTAACCAAAGTCACCAAGAAGTTTCGCCAGATGATTCCCACACCAGTCTCTGCGATTAGCTTCCGTCTCCGGGGTCTTGGAATATCAGGTTAGAATAAGTTTCCTGACCAAACGGTCATAGGTGCACTTGTTCTATTCCCTAAAATCATAGGTTGCAGATCAGAAATTACAGTAGTAGCACTAGCTCGGTGCCAGACGATTATGGTATCAAGCAATTCGTTTTCAGGTGTTGTTATGTTCAGTCTGAATAGAGGATTCAGCTGTAGCATTTTCGTACTTGTAGACATAGCGGTTAAATTGTTTTTGATGCTCTGTCCATTCACCCCCAACTGTGGCAATGCAGTGCAAGAACTAAATCAAAATTAGATTGGAAAATGACAATTTCTCATAAGTATTTGAGAAACATAGTTTTGTTGGCATTAGTATATTGTATGCTGGTCTGATGCAGTTTTAGAGGCAGCTCAGAGCTGTTATCTTTTTAGTTCTGCATTTCTATAGCGCATCGGGTCTGTGTGAATATATTTCTATTCCTTGAATTATAATCTCTAGTTGTTTCACTAAGCAACTCTGTATCATACAGCTCTAGGAATTTGGTTGATGTGTTCATCCACTGTAATACATGATGTTTAACATTGAGTCTTTGTACCTTAAATGCAGGTCATACGATAACCAAGCTGAAGAACTGTCCCTGGAGGATTCCCGTGTTCGCTATTCAAAATCGCCCCATCGACCCGTATACGGAAAAGGAGGTTTGTTGTAATTTTGTCATTGTCAGTATGGTTCAGGCTGATCCTACACGTGTGACACAAAATTTTATTTTAGGTTACAGGATGTATATTAGATAGCTAGTCGGTGTTCGTTTGCATCTCACCAGCCCATGATGGA
The DNA here is from genome assembly GCA_030979885.1 of Lolium multiflorum. Classification (NCBI taxonomy): domain Eukaryota; kingdom Viridiplantae; phylum Streptophyta; class Magnoliopsida; order Poales; family Poaceae; genus Lolium; species Lolium multiflorum. Next base: position 425,270,318 of record CM061750.1, read on the forward strand.
ATGTGCATTTTTTTTCTTGTATTCAATAGTCAGTTTAATTGATAGATATAGAACAATGCAGCGCCAACCATTCAGTTTTTGCAAAATCGATTTTACTGAAAAGGTTTTGCTCGGAGCAACAAGATGACATTTTTTTGAGCAAAATGCTCCCAATTCTTTTTGTTGTTCGATTAGCTCTGAGCCTAATTAGGGTATATGGCTTCCCAATGCAGGCCATATGATATCGAAACAGAAGAATTATCGAATCAATTTGATCCCCGCATACATGGGAGAAGATGTTCGTTGCTTTTTCATCAATCTAAAGGTGGTCACTGTTGTTTTGTTCCTATACAGCACGCCATTCAGCCTAAAGTTATAATATTGGAAATGTTGACCCTTTTCAAAAGGTAACTGGAATTTCTGGTCTGTAGACTATAAATTAATCTAGTTTGGGATACCATGGGAGATGTTATGTTCAAGCATTCGAGTAGTTTGTGTTGATCCTTGCATAATGCACAAAACAAAATCTTTATTTATGCTATAATAAATATAGAAAAGTAAAGTTTATACTTCTGTAATTGCCAACTATTAGCTTGTAACATGCATTCTACTCTTTTATAATGTCAAGGATCGTACCTGAATGGATGGATCATCTTTTATAAGTTCACTTGCCACGTATACACATGGGCAAGTTTTTTTCATGTAGTTGCTGGTTAATATGAACATATAAGAAGCATATTGTTCGTCTTGGGAGCTTCCGGTGGTCTGTCAAACATGTTTACACTATCAATTACAACAGTTATAGCCTGTAATGAAACATGTTATGAACTCTACAACAACAGTCACATGTTATGTATAGTTTTTACTAATGGGCCATCATTGTTTTGTACTCCCTCCTTGCCACAATGTAGTGCATATAAGAATTTTAAAAAGTCAAACAATGTTAAGTTTGACCAAGTTTTTTGAGAAAATTATTGACATCTACCATCCCCAATATAGTGGGCACATGAATGATAACTGGATCATTTAAGGGACAACTTGCTATTGCTTAGCTGTTCTTTTTTGTTTTTTCTCTTGCACTGTTGTCATTTGAATCTGATGATTTCTCTGTGACATTGTCTTAACCCGTTCAAAGGGAGAGCTTTTCAATAACGATGACTAGTCATCCTATTTTGTTATTTCGAAGGAGAGGACTCTATATGAGGTGACAATGTACCATACAACAATCTCTCCAAGAACTGAACACTCAAGATACAGAACTCCACGGTGATGGTGGCCAAAGTTAGCTTTTGAACAAGTGTGAAATTTGATGACACGGGCCAAAGTTGAAGAACACTACATCCTCTTACTGTAATCTCTTTTGGCTGTATGTTCCCAATGTCTAGATTCTGTTGATGTGATTCGTCACCCAAGTTCATGGAAAAACATGTAACCTTGTATTTATATTGTATGTACTTATATTACATGTACTTAGTGAAAAACAATATAAAATACTCCCTCCGTCCCACGAAGAATGTTGGAGGTTTGTTAAAATTTAGGTGTATCTAGTACTTTTTAGTGTCTAGATACATCCAAATTTTTGGCAAAAAAAATCTCAGGCAATCGTCATGGGAAGGAGGGAGTATATTGGTAATTAGACACGTTTTGAAGATCAAGCATGAGAAATTCAAATATAAAATCATAATCAAATCCAAAACCATTAGTTGGCCTAGTCATAATTCCAATGGAAGTCTTCTGTTCAGATGGTTATGTAGTTTTCACATGCGTCTTTGGTGCCTTTCAAACGATATCGAGTTGGAGCTTCGATACTGTGCAAAAGCGCTCCAAATAGTTATCTTGTGCGAAGAATGAAGTACATTTTATATGAGATACAACAATGCACAATATCGGAGAAATTTTTGCAAGGGCTCTAAATCGTTGAAACATGTACTATATAAAGTATATCAGCATACCCTAGAGACGTTAATCAAGAGCTATTCATTCAAAGAACACAAATAATTGTCAGAAATGGGTGACTACGACCGACCCCAACGATAAAAAGAACTCGACATATACAATAATGTACCATATGAAAGATTTTCGAAGGACCGTACGCTTCGGACAATTGTATTTTTTCGTGGATGCTCTATAGACATTGGTATGCAAGCTTTGCCACAAATCTTCATGTTGTTGTAGTAATCAACAATGAAAACGTGAATGCTTAAGACAATTTTTTTGACCAACCACTGTTTTTTGGGCCCTAAGATGTGCAACATGATTCGTCATGTCGAAATACCTATCAACTAGAGCTTCTTTTCCAGTGGACATAAAAACGTTACGAGACCCATGCGATTGGATCTCCGCCTCGTGCCTCCTGCCGGCGCCACTGCTGTCGCCTCGTCTCTATGGCCTTTGGACCATGGAGGCGCGGTGGATTTTCGGCCCTCGTTGGTGGGAGGGCTCCGCTCCCTATTTTGAGGGCTTCGTTCTTCGTTTTTAGGTTCAAGGTTTGTAGGGGCGTCACTCAGGTGGTGGTGGCGGTGTCTCGTGCAATAAGGTCTCCCCGGCTTCAACCCCATCTCGGCGATAACGTCAAGAGGCTTGTGGGAGTGGTGTGGTCTTCGAGGATTTCCTCTGGCTGTGGGGATCTTCGGATCGTCAAGGAGCTTCATCGGCAGTTCTTCCTTCTTCTTCGTCGCTGGGACAGATATGGTATTTTTGACCCGTTCGGTGACTTCCCGTCCACAACCAACAACATCAGGCCGACTCATGGAGGAGCGGCAGCGGCGACACGTCGTCGACACGGTCTGGAGGTTGAAGATGAAGGGCTTCTCAAGGATCTCATTGTTATTTTCGTTTTTCTTGGGGTGCTTTGTACTGTTCGTTGTTTCTTTTAATGCCAAAATCCTATTCGCAAAAAAACAATCTAAATGGTTAAGGAAATTTGTTAATTGAGACGTCACTCTCAACATACATGTGCATCAAAATAAAATGTAAGTGAGTCATCATTTGGGTATCCTCAGAACTCAAACTAAACTATATAAAGTACATCAACGTACCATAGAGACATTGATAAAAAAAATTATTCATTCAAAGAAAACAAATAACTATCGAAAAGAGGTGACTATGGATGACCATACGATAAAGAGGACTCTACGAGATACAACAATGCACCATATGAGAGATTTTCGAAGGACCGCGTGCTCCAGAAAATTATTTTTTTGTGGATGCCCTATAGACATTGGTAAGCTTTGCCCCAAATCTTGATGTTGTTGTACTAATCAACAATGAAAAACTGAATGTTGAAGGAAAACTTTTTTGACCCAACACTGTCTTTTCTACCCTAAGTTCCTAAACATGATTCGAGATATCGAAATACCCATCAACTAGAGCTTCACTTCCAGTGGACATATTACCAATCTAAATGGTTAAGGAAATTTATCAGTTGATATATGTCACTCTCAACCAAAATGGTGCACAAAAATAGAGATGATCAAGATCTATTTATTCGAAGAACATAAATAATTGACGTTGTTTGACCATTAAGGACCATAGAATGTAGAGGACTCTATGGCATACAACAATGTACGATATGATAGATTTTTTGAAGGACCACATGTACTATAGAACTATCGTTTTCTCATGCACGCCATATATACCTCCGTATCGAAGCTTTGCCAAAGAATATATATGTTGTATTAAAGTCCACAATCAAAGTACTATATGAGATGCCACAACGTACACTGTGGGGTAGAATCGAAGAACTGAATGTTTAAGTCAAATTCCTTTGATCCAACATTGGTTTTTTGGTATCCTAAGATATGCAACATTATTCGTCATGTTGAAATGTCACTCTTAATCACATGTGTGTGTAGAAATCGAGATGTGAGTGATTCATCATTAGGGTATTTGTCGAATATGTCTCCTACAAGTGTCTATGACTTTTTTCGGTACATGGACATTAGTACGTGCATATAGAGTGCAAACACCAAGTCCTCTTCATTCGGCAACTGTTTCCATCCGCACATCACCAACCCTTATCGACGAACAGTACTTAGATAATTTGCTATTGGCATGGTTCCTACATGGTGCACCTACGAGCAATAGAAATCACAACTTTGGATATCACACACTTCGTGTTTGTCCAATAGTATGTCCGGACCATGTTGTCCTTTGCGATCTCTAATATTTTTAACATGTGGTCCTTACCTAAGCGATAAAGAATGCTGGGCTGTGCCATATTTATGCCATGTGGTCCTTACCAAATGACTCGAGACGTATATCAGGTCGTGTCATGGAGTCGTTAGTCCAGGAACGTTCGTCAGGGGTAAGATATGAAGCGCTTAAATTGTCGACATGCACCCAATCAAAAAAGGCAATAAAACAAAGCATGGTTAGTTTCATCTAAAAATAGAAGACATCACACATAGAACAAGATGGGTGGTCTAATTGCCAAACAAGTCTAGTACTACCCATAAGGTACCATATGGGAGATTTTCGAAGGACCGCATGCTCCAGACAATTTTTTTTCGTGGATGCCCTGTAGACATTGGTATGCAAGCTTTTCCCCAAATCTTGATGTTGTTGTACTAATCAACAATAAAAAACTGAATGTTCAAGGCAAACTTTTTTGACCCAACACCGTCTTTTTCTACCTTAAGTTCTGCAACATTCGAGATATGAAATACCTATCAATTAGAGATTCTCTTCCAGTGGTCATATTAACAATCTAAATGGTTAAGGAAATTTGTTAATTGAGACGTCACTCTTAACATACATGTGCACCGAAATAAAATATAAGTGTCATCATTTGGGTATCCTCGGAACTCAAACTAAACTATACATAGTATATCAACGTACCCTAGAGACATTGATAAAAAAATTATTCATTCAAAGAAAACAAATAACTGTCGAAAAGAGGTGACTATGGATGACCCTACGATAAAGAGGACTCTACGAGATACAACAACGCACCATATGAGAGATTTTCGAAGGACCGCATGCTCCAGAATTTTTTTTTTGTGGATGCCCTATATGCATTGGTAAGCTTTGCCCCAAATCTTGATGTTGTTTTACTAATCAACAATGAAATAAACTGAATGTTGAAGGCAAACTTTTTTGACCCAACACTGTCTTTTCTACCCTAAGTTCCTAAACATGATTTGAGGTATCGAAATACCCATCAACTAGAGCTTCACTTCCAGTGGACATATTACCAATCTAAATGGTTAAGGAAATTTCTCAGTTGAGATATGTCACTCTCAACCAAAACGGTGCACAAAAATAGAGATGATCAAGATCTATTTATTCGAAGAACATAAATAATTGACGTTGTTTGACCATTAAGGACCATAGAATGTAGAGGACTCGATGACATACAACAATGTACGATATGATAGATTTTTTGAAGGACCACATGTACTATAGAACTATCTTTTTCTCATGCACGCCATATATACCTCCGTATCGAAGCTTTGCCAAAGAATATATATGTTGTATTAAAAATCAACAATCAAAGTACTATATGAAATGCCACAACGTACACTGTGGGGTAGAATCGAAGAACTGAATGTTTAAGTCAAATTCCTTTGATCCAACATTGGTTTTTTGGTATCCTAAGATATGCAACATTATTCGTCATGTTGAAATATCACTCTTAATCACACGTGTGTGTATAAATCGAGATGTGAGTGATTCATCATTAGGGTATTTGTCGAAAATGTCTCCTACAAGTGTCTATGACTTCTTTCGGTACCTAGACATTAGTACGGGCATATAGAGTGCAAACACCAAGTCCTCTTCATTCGGCAACTATTTCCATCCGCACATCACCAACCCTTATCGACGAACACTACTTAGATAATTTGCTATTGGCATGGTTCCTACATGGTGCACCTACGAGCAATAGAAATCACAACTTTGGATATCACACACTTCTCCACATATTATCGTGTTTGTCCAATAGTATGTCCGGACCATGTTGTCCTTTGCGATCTCTAATATTTTTAACATGTGGTCCTTACCTAAGCGATAAAGAATGCTGGACTGTGCCATATTTATGCCATGTGGTCCTTACCAAATGACTCGAGACGTATATCAGGTCGTGTCATGGAGTCCTTAGTCCATGAACGTTCGTCAGGGGTAAGATATGAAGCGCTAAAATTGTCGACATGCACCCCATCAAAAAAGGCAATAAAACAAAGCATGGTTAGTTTCATCTAAAAATAGGAGACAGCACACATAGAACATGATGGGTGGTCTAATTGCCAAACAAGTCTACTACTACCCATAAGGTACCATATGGGAGATTTTCGAAGGACCGCATGCTCCAGACAATTTTTTTTCGTGGATGCCCTGTAGACATTGGTATGCAAGCTTTGCCCCAAATCTTGATGTTGTTGTACTAATCAACAATGAAAAAACTGAATGTTCAAGGCAAACTTTTTTGATCCAACACCGTCTTTTTCTACCTTAAGTTCTGCAACATTCGGGATATGAAATACCTATCAATTAGAGATTCTCTTCCAGTGGACATATTAACAATCTAAATGGTTAAGGAAATTTGTTAATTGAGACGTCACTCTTAACATACACGTGAACCAAAATAAAATGTAAGTGAGTCATCATTTGGGTATCCTCGGAACTCAAACTAAACTATACATAGTATATCAACGTACCCTAGAGACATTGATAAAAAAATTATTCATTCAAAGAAAACAAATAACTGTCGAAAAGAGGTGACTATGGATGACCCTACGATAAAGAGAACTCTACGAGATACAACAAGGCACCATATGAGAGATTTTCGAAGGACCGCATGCTCCAGAAAATTATTTTTTGTGTGGATGCCCTATATGCATTGGTAAGCTTTGCCTCAAATCTTGATGTTGTTTTACTAATCAACAATGAAAAACTGAATGTTGAAGGCAAACTTTTTTGACCCAACACTGTCTTTTCTACCATAAGTTCTTAAACATGATTCAAGATATCAAAATACCTATCAACTCGAGCTTCATTTCCAGTGGACATATTACCATTCTAAATGCTTAAGGAAATTTATCAGTTGAGATGTCACTCTCAACCAAAACGGTGCACAAAAATAGAGATATTCATCATCAAGATCTATTTATTCGAAGAACATAAATAGTTGACGGTGTTTGACCATTAAGGGCCATACAATGTAGAGGACTCTATGACATACAACAATGTACGATATGGTAGATTTTTTGAAGGACCACATGTACTATAGAACTATCTTTTTCTCATGCACGCCATATATACCTCCGTATCGAAGCTTTGCCAAAGAATATATATGTTGTATTAAAAATCAACAATCAAAGTACTATATGAGATGCCACAACGTACATTGTGGGGTAGAATCTAAGAACTGAATGTTTAAGGCAAATTCCTTTGACCCAACATTTGTTTTTTGGTGTCCTAATATATGCAACATTATTCGTCATGTTGAAATGTCAATATCAATCACACATGTGTGTAGAAATCGAGATGTGAGTGATTCATCATTAGGGTATTTGTCGAAAATGTCTCCTACAAGTGTCTATGACTTCTTTCGGTACATAGACATTAGTACGGGCATATAGAGTGCAAACACCAAGTCCTCTTCATTCGGCAACTATTTCCATCCGCACATCACCAACCCTTATCGACGAACACTACTTAAATAATTTGCTATTGGCATGGTTCCTACATGGTGCACCTACGAGCAATAGAAATGACAGCTTTGGATATCACACACTTCTCCACATCTTATCGTGTTTGTCCAATAGTATGTCCGGACCATGTTGTCCTTTGCAAACATCCCACAATGTACAATGTTCACACACTTCCACAGTTGCTACTCACGCAGATAGACATGTGGAAGATGCTCGACAAGTTTCGCGTTGAGGTCATTGACTCCTCTTCCGACGACGTGTCCGATCAGACAACGCAAAACATGGCTTCTGCTGCAGCCTCCATCCTGCACGAGCACAATGCCAACCAGATGCCGGTGCACCGGGGCTCTGTGAAGGGCCGATCAGAAAACCTGCCGCGCAACAGAGTAGAAGGGCACCTCCAGCTCCACAAGAACTACTTCCACCACACCGCTCCAGTGTTCACGGAGAAAATGTTCCGGCGGCGGTACATGATGTCAAGGGACATGTTCATGGTCATTCTACGGCTAAATGCAGGCCCGATGCAACAGGTGCACTAGGCTTCACCTCCTACTAAAAATGTTCCGAAGCTATTCGCATGCTATCCTATAAAATGACTGATGATATATTCGATGAGTATCTTCGAATGGGTGAGAGCACCTGCCTTGAGTCCATGTATCGGTTTCGCCGAGCCATGATTGCTGTGTTGGAGAATATTACTGTAGGGAGCGAACAGTTGAGGATATAAGGCGGCTGTTGTCTATCAACGAGTCTAGAGGGTTCACATGCATGATTGACAGCATAGATTGCATGCACCGAAAGTGGAAGAACTGCCCATTTGGATGACAATGTCAGTACAGCAGCCATGCGGAGGGATGCACTGTCATTCTTGAAGGAGTAATGTCTCAAGATTTATGGATTTGACATTCATTCTTTGACATGGCAGGTTCCAACAATAACATCAATGTGTTGCACCGATCACCAGTTTTCAATAGGCTTGTACAAGCCAAAGCTCCTTAGGCGAGCTACGAGATCAATGAAAATGAATATGACAAGCCATATTATCTTGCTGATGGCATCTATCCTAACTGGACCACACTGGTGAGAACAAAAAATGAGGAGGTTTGCCAAGATGCAAAAGGCTTGCAGGAAAGATGTGGAGCGGAGATTTGGTGTGCTCCAATCTCGATGGGAAATTATCCGTCACCCGACAAGAACATGGTCGCTGAAGACCATGCATGAGGCGATTACATGTTGTGTGATCATGCACAACATGATCGTTGAAAATGAGCGTCTTGATGGCCGCAATGAGCACCAATGGAATTTTCAAGGTGAGCTATTTGCGCCAATCCTTAGGGCATCAACCTGGCAGCAGTATCTACATATGAATATTGAAGTCACTGATGAGAGCATATCGAAACACCTACAGACGAATCTGATTGAGCATCAATGGGTATTGGTTGGCCATGAAGAAATTGCGTAGTGCTTAATATCACCTTATTTTCATAGACTTTCAAAAAATTGGAGGTAATAACTGAGACTACTTTGAACCTGTTTATTTTGTTGTTTTTATGTCCGCGGTCTAAATGCGTTGACCTGCTGGAGGAACCCCAAACGCAAATGGACACGCGGTAAAAAAAACCAACTGTTTTCGTGTCTACATGACGACGCAAATAGACGCGTGCAGAAAATTTAGATGTTTGCAATGCGTGACCCAGTTAAAAATGCCATTAGTCTCAACAGAGCAATGCTACACCTACGGACCTTTTCCTACAGAATATTCTTACGGACAATCATCCGTGGCTCAGCAGATGAGAACGTGCTCCACAATTTAAGGCAGAAAAAAAATCAGGACCAAACACAATCCGCCATGTCAGCCCGTAAGGTTATTATACGTAGAATGGGGTGTAGGATTATTGGTCTCAACAGGTTATAAAATGTGGAGGAGTTACAACAATTGAATAAAGTAGATGGCTTAAACTGAAAATTATTTGGATGGATAAGGATTAAGGAGGACTCCGGGCTGGCCGCATCTCTTCCATAAGCGTCCGTTCATCTAGTTTTCCTTAAAATTCCAGCGACAACGAAGATCGAGGTCGCGCCGCCGGGGTGTGTACTCTGGCCGGGCTTCTTGGCCTCACCACGCCAGCGAGAGTTCCGTGGCCGCGCCTCGCCACGACGCGCTCTCTTCCCGCGTCCAAGGGGGATTCGCGGCGTCGCTCTTCAACACGGCGGAACCGGAGTGCTACCTCCGGGCCGCGGGTTCGCGCATGCGGAGCCTCCGGCGCGGGTGGTCTTCAGCAGGAGCAGCCTCTGCGCGCTGTCCGCCATCTAAGGCGGAGCTCTTCGCGACGCCGGAGACGGTTGCCCGAATATGGATCTGGGCGAAGGCGACCTGAGGCGTCTCAGGGATCTGGTTTGGGCTTTCTGATCCGGAGCCGCCATTATTTTCACAGCCTTGGCCTTGGTGCGTATCGACTGCACACAGCTTTTCGCGTGTTGCATCTGAGTTCTGGCTGGATGACTGGATCTAGATAATTGGGTCGCTGCTAGTATTAGGATGCGTCCAGGGTATGCAGCTAATTTGCTATGTGTTTGGCGATTTAGCTATTTGCTTTGGAGTTGCTAAATGCTTTGTTTTGCTTATTCCACCATGACCAGATTCCGTTGATTTGATTTGATTTGATTTTCATGGAAAAAGACACGGAACCTTGTATAGATAGTATACGGACTTAGTAACAAAATATGGAAGAACTATACAATCGCAGTGTAGAAAATCACTGCCAGGAATACTAGGACTTCATAGATATGTTATAAGTACTTTGTAAAAAAAAAAGAATCTTTGCAATTTATGGATAAACACAAGACTTCTTTTTTGAAACACACACAGGACTTTATAGATATGTCGTATGTGCTTTGTAAGACAAAAGAGGAGAACTCCACGATGAGCGAACCTATCTGTGACAGTTTCAATTAATCTCTTCGAAAATCAAGCCATGTGAAATCTAATTAGATAGTAATCATAATCATTTGTCAAAAGGAAGCCTGTACTAGTTGCATAGGCAGTCAGTCATGTGGTAGAACATGGAGGTGAAAGCGGATAAAACATTCAAGTCTTTACTAGTACAGGTGGTGGGTATAGTTCGCAGTCCCGTCCCCAGAAAGTACGCAGAGCTCGGAGACCCAGACACAGCCATGTGCAGGCCTGAGCGGCCAGTCTGGACCCGTCCCCGGCCCTACCTAAAGGGAATCTTCCTTCTAATACATACGTCTAGAAAAACTGCTATACTCTCAATACCTGGATATACAGACAGCTGCATGCAGTTTGGTCAACAGCAGACTCGGATCCCTAGGTGACAGCAACGGTCAGGATTTCAGCTTCGCCCCATTTTAACAGCACCATCTGCGGGTCGGTATATGACTATGTGAGCAGACGGATGTCGGGATTTGCCGAGTCAAATTTGAAGAACCCTGATACAAGTAATCTCTCTCTGTACCTACAGGACAGCTTCCCGTGTTTCTGAATGAAAACGATGTTACGGGCGCAATAATACTGTCGACCTGTGTCAGCTCTTGTGTGTGTTTTGGCTCGGCGTCTGCGGGTCACTGTATACGTGTACTGGCATTGGGTTGGTTTCGGAGCTTAGCACAAGGCTGGAACGCAAGTGGGTTCATGTAGGATGATGAAACCCTCAAAAGCACAATTGGTTTCTTCTTGCTGCGTTGTAAGCATACAAAAACACAGCTGGTCCTGGGGAACCCGATGCGTTGGGTGCTTTGGCCATTTCTCTATGTGGTTTTGTTCTCTTGCCATCGGCAGCTTATGTAACAAACTAACAGCTGTGGTCATGGAGGGAAGGATGGATGGACGGTCAGCCAGTCATAGGCACATCATGCAGAGGAAGCTAAGCTAGCTTAGCTGCTGGGCACATGCATGGTGTGGGTGTACTGCAGGTTAATTACGCAGGGGCAGACCCCAACTCACTCAGACAACCACCTATTACTATGTGCCCACTCTGATTAGCTTAGGCGTGTGTTGCACGCTAACTTCTCCTTGGAGTTAACTGGTCACTAATTGATGTATATTGCAAGGAAATGTTTTTCCGCCAGGCGTCGCTGCCTACCAGGGCCAACTTATAGCATATTCCAAGAGTTTTGCCGGAGTTTCATATGAGTTTTGTTTCCAAGAGGTTTCATACGTTGCATGAATTGAGAACCAATTTGAGGTTGAGTGAAGGATGGTTATACCCCATCCCACCTGAGTTCAAATTTCAGGTTTGACATTTATGTGTCTCATAAAGACGAAATATTTTTTGAGAGGCGATGTTCCCGTCGACAGCGAGACGTCTGTGGTGACTTCGTCGATTCCAAGATTTAATCCGCCCACTCAGTTTTTTGGAGATACTTATAGGGGTAGGATGTGCTTGTGTGTTTTCATAGGGGTAAGTGTATGCACATGTATGTGAACGTCTTTGTATGTACTATGTTTTTAAAAAAACGGTGCATGAATCTTCAGGTTTTAATCAACGACAAAAACTACACCCAGCTGACCTAGAAATCTATCTGTTTTAGCATGTTGCACGCATGTTGTGCGCACTAAGGGTGGGTAAACACGGTTTGACCGGTTTAAGCTTAGTTCATTTTTTTTGTACTAATCCGAGAGTAGAGATTGAAAATGTGAAGGATAATGAACTAGACTTCACAGGCGATTTCAACAGGTTTCCCATGGTTTTGTATTTTGCCTACGCATCAGCTGAACATCTCAATGTACATAATACAGCTGCTAATGCTTCCTGACCTTGTTTTCTCTCCTAGTTTAAATCTTGTGAAGACCTGGGCTTCACACATGTATCCCGGTCTGTTAATGTACAGAATCAGTGTACTATCATGCTCATTGCATATTCGATAGGACTGCTACCACTACATTATTGGCATTCCTGAACTAGGTTTTGAGACATATATATATTAATTAAAGACACAAGACACATGGAAGGTAGATATTTGATTTCGATGAACATACGGACGATACGATGGGAGCCACGAATTTTCGGACCATCCCTAGCTAGATTCCAAGTAGGCTCTTAATGTGCCAGCTAGGAGAGGTGACCCATTCACATGTATGCATGGCCCATACACGTAGTGCAGAGACCCCTACACCGTGGCCAATCAGATCACATGAAACATACGTACACATAGACGCCGACCCTGGCCTATATAAACCACTACCCTAACCTGGCCAGCTTACACCTAAACCCTCTCCTCCTCAGTCACCAGCACCAGCTAGCTTCCTACTGGCCATTGCTCACTGGTCACTAGCTAGCTAGCTAGCAATGGCGTCCAAGACCTTCTCGGCGGCGTGCCTCCTGGGGCTCCTGGTGGCCGCCAACACCTTCGTCATCGGCGACGCTTGCAACAGCTGCCAGCACCATACCCCGCCGACCCCGACCCCGTCCCCGCCACCACCGTCACCGTCCCCTCCGCCTCCGGCAGAGACGCCCCCTAGCACCACGCCGTGCCCTCCCCCGCCGTCGTCCTCGGGGAAGTGCCCCAAGGACACCCTGAAGCTTGGCGCCTGCGCCAACGTGCTGGGCCTGATCAGCGCGGGCATCGGCAAGGCACCCAGCGGCGGCGGCGACAAGTGCTGCAGCCTCCTCGGCGGGCTCGCCGACCTCGAGGCCGCCGTGTGCCTCTGCACGGCGCTCAAGGCCAACGTGCTCGGCATCGTCCTCAACGTCCCCATCAAGCTCAGCCTCATCCTCAACTACTGCGGCAAGTCCGCCCCCTCCGGCTTCCAGTGCGCCTAAGCAGCTAGCCAGTTCAACCCATCAGCGTGTGCACTGCGCATGCATGTATCATTCTGTTTTAATTAGTCATTCTAAATTTGATTTCCACATGCATTACTTCAGTCAGTAAGCGTAAGCAGTAGTTAATTTATTTGCATGCATGTGTTCTCGTATATGCATTTTGGATTTGTTGAGGTTTGCGTTAATTTGGCTGCATGTACAAGACATACGGCTAATGGGTCTGTACGTGCTTGAACAATGGTAGTTGATTAAGCACGTGTAACACTTGTATTCTGTATTTTGGCGTGATGATGAAATGTAATTTCCAGAATATTCATTATAATAATTTCAGTAAGCGCAAGCATTTTGGATTTCTTCTGGGTTCATAGCTTAATTTGTTATGTGATTATTATTGAGACGCTCACGTGCAATGCAAGACAAGATGACATTTCCTCTTTGAGTTGGAAGCTTGTTTCATCTATTTGGAGCAATATGGCAAAGCTTGTTTAATGTATATGTACGTGCGTGCATATATAGTATGATACTGAATCTTTGTGCCAACCAAACTGGCTTTTCTGTCCCAAAAGATATCCAGTGTACATATATTGTGCTGATACAATATCAACTAGAGTATGTAGGTATGGCAAATGTGAAGCTGTTATTTCTTGTCTGGCATGGGATCAGAGCAGACTTGCAGAGGTTTAGGACCGCGAAGTTCTCGACCAAAAAAATCTGAATTACTCTCTCTTTACCAAAATATATAGCGTATAATTTTAGTCAAAATCAAATTTACTTAAGTTTGACCAACTATTTAATAAAATCTATCAACATCTCAATACGAAATATATACATTATTAAAAATGCATTTATCATGGATCTAATAGTATTCATATGATACTGCATAAGTTGGTACTTTTGTGCAATATACTTCACTTTTATGCAAAATACTTTATTTTTTATGCAAACTTCTTTATAAAGTTTAACTTTGACAAAAAAATTATATGCAACATATTTTGGAAACGAGGGAGTATTATAATAACATGATGACTAGATGCGGAAGTTACTTGGTTCACGCGACTATTAATTTTTCAAAGTTTTGTACGAATTCACACCAATCTTATGCAAGAAAAGCACAAGATAAATTATTATACAAACACGATGACTAAACCCCAAAGTTACCCGGTTAACGCTTCGTTCTTCTCCAGGTTGCGGTCTAGGCTAGATGTCAATTAATTAAACACCTCTGGGAGTGAAGGCGATGCAATTGAGATGACGAAGTTGGCACAAGCGCACCAGTTGGGACATGTACACAATTGATTCAATGTACTTGGGGCGCATAGGTGTGCAAATGAAACATATAGTGCCAACTGCGTCTCTCAACTTTATTCTTGTCAAATGCATGATATATCGCAGTTGGTTCAGTCAACTGCAGGAAGAAACGCAGCTCGCGCAGTGAAATGCATAAAAAAGGGAGTTAAGAAATAGGACTTCTACTCCCTTCGTCCTGGGATATAGGTCATCCGCATATCACTAGGTCATCAATTTGATAAATATGATATGAATTGTACAACATAAAAAAATTATACATTAGAAAGTATAACATCTGAAGTTTCTAATAATATATGTATTGCAATATATATCTTATATCACGTTTGTCAAATTGGTAATGTAGGGCTACACGCACGACTTATACACCGAGACAGAGGTAGTAGTAGTAATGATTCAAGTTTCCTCTATGCCATGCTCTTAGCCTCGTAACATAGAGCTCGCATACTCATGTGTATACTCCCTCCGTTCCATAAAACTTGGTATAGCATACAAATTTAATCAAAGGTCAAATTTCTCTAAATTGGCCACATTTCTAGATAAAAAGATGAAATCATAAAAAACTGAACTAGTATCAACAGATCCAACACAAAATATATTTCACATTGTAATTACGGACTATATGTTTGGCGAAAGTTAAATAAGTTTTCCCCGAATCGTACAACAAGCTAGATCGCTTTGGCCTGTGTGTTACCTCTCATGATACGATTCTCCTGGATTCCACTTTAAGCATGCATACAAGTTCTCTGTCGGCACAATCTACAAATTAAGGGATCACACAATCGCCTGCACACAGATAGCTCTAGTAAGAGAATAGGGATATATCGCTTTTTCCAATGCATTGGATGCATATGGGCTGGGAAGCCGAGATAGAAAAAGGAAATACGATATGCGTCGGGCAGGCTGGTACGGTGGAGTGATGGTACTAGTATTACGACACGTCACTTCTGGTGCGGCGGTGACCATGCCGGAGCCCGCCGGAGAAGCCAACAAAACCGAGGGTTCACGGGCGGCGCATACTTACAAATGTAGTTCGTCGCCCACTACTTGCTAGCTAGCTAGCTGCTGCTTGCTGGCTTTCGATCTCGCCGACCCTGACCAGGACCGACCGGCACTGTTAGGGTACGTAAACCGTCGATCGACCGGCACCAACCATATCATGCATGGTTGATTGACTGACGTTTCCGTGTGCCATGGATCATCGTCATCATGCATCCTGCGTACTCTCATGCAAAGTTTAACACGCATGTGACGTGTCTCTTCTTGAACTCATTTGTAATTTTGTTAGTACTTCTTGAACTCTTTATACTATTGTTGATGATTATTATTTTTAATCCTATTATCATAGAGGAAGCCTCTTGGTGTAAATTTTATATTAAATTGAAGAAACAATTGATGATTATTAATAGATTGGTAGACTTTCGCAAAATGTCCTTTGTTAGAATGATAGCTTCAATTTTTTCGTGCCATGAGAATATAAATGCTCAATTATTTACGTCAATTTTCTTTTCGATTTTGATTGAGAAATATATCCCAGGATCGCCTCTGATTTGTGATAGCCATGAGTTGGGTGTCTCGGGTCTGCACCTCAACTACACATGGAGCTGCAACAAATTGATTTACCGCGGTTGTAGGAGTATCCAGCACCCAAAAAATCTAGGCCGGGTATGAATTTAGGTTGAGCCTAGGCGCCCTATGAGAAATTTTTGGTTACCCTATGAGAAATTTTTGGTTACCATCTGGTTAACCGTTTCCTGGCCGATTACCCAGAATATTTAAATATTCTTCGAATTTGAATTCATGTTTTGTTCGCATCTCTCATCCCGTATTTTCCTCCTAACCATTGGTAAACCTTGGTTACCTCCAATCCTACCTCCTATAAGAATTAAATTAGAATGTTAGCCTAATCTTGGTTGCAGCTGAGATTTTACTACTTGCATATGCGCTGCAACTCGGACAATTGCTTTACTTCGTGATTTCTTGAGTTACAACATAGATAATTAGTTGCAACTAAGATTTGATAACATCGTTCAATTGAGAATTAAGTTAATTTTCAGTTCGACTAAAAATTAGTCACTCCATCTTTTTTAACACGGTCGATTGATGCATGGATATGACACGCACACACGATGCGTTAAGAAAGGAGTATAAATGTTGCTTTATTTCTTTTCGGTTCATCAAAAATCTTTTCAGCAGGCAGATATGCATGCATATGTAGCACACGGTTTGCCGTACGTTATTAGCGGTATGTGCACATGGAAAGGCTCGACATGCATATCTTCCCTCCTTCTATTTGGACCGTGACATGCATGGAAGCATATAGTACGTGGTTTTGGCGGTCCGTACCGCCCTGCTGTGCACGGCGCGCATAGATTGTTCATGACACGACTTGCATGCGGCGAACACTGTGGATTTGATCGGGCGTACATCGCCAGTATTATTAGTTTTAGCACATGTATGCACGCAGCTAGATCCAGGGCGACCTGATTAATCACTGTCAACCAGGTGCTTAGGTCTAGCTGCCGGCCGGATGGTAGGTGCCTGACCTCAAACATGGAACGGTTTTTGGGGGGCAGTTTAGCAGATTTTAGCTTAGTTTTTGTTTTCACTAAACTGAATGTAGAGATTTTATGAAGCAATATGAACTGCTCCTACTAACCGGGCTGAAACGGTTTTAATCACCGTGAGTTTTGTACACCCCTACCGATCGAGCACCTCTAAGCAGAGTGACTAGAGCAACCGTATCTTGCTCCACATGGCCCACATCACACAACTTGTGATCCTGCCCGGTATCTTGCATTCCATCATCGAAATGGAAAGAGCTTTCTTTTAGGCAGCGGCGGATAAGGTCTTCGGAGGCAATGCAAAGTCAATTGGCAAGGTTTATAGATCAAATGATAAAGGAGGTTTTGGGATCCTCGATCTTCAAAAATTTGCTAGAGCCTTAAGACTTAGGTAGCCATGGCTCCTTTGGAAGGATCCGGAAAAAGCTTGGATTGGCAAGGATCACCCCTGTGACAAGGAGGATATGGATTTTTTTTTCTATGCGGCCACCACCATCACCATTAGAGAGGGTCATACAACCAACTTTTGGCATGCCCCTTGGTTGGATGGAGTGTCAAGCCGAAAGATATAGCTCCATCAATAATTGCCATCTCAACCCGCAAAAAAGGTCAAGGAGGGACTCACCAATGATTTTTGGACTGCGAAAATCAACACCTCCAACGGGATATCCTTGCAACGCATCTCCGAGTTTGTAGACCTTTGGACACAGATTGGTGAGGTTAACCTTGTGGAAGGAACTGCGGACACCATCATTTGGAAGTTCACCGATTCAGGGGAGTACTCGGCGGCATCGGCGTACAAGGCACAATTCGAGGGCATGACACACTCCTAAATGATGGAGGCGGTTTGGAAAAATTGGGCTCCCCCGAAATGCAAGCCTTTTGCGTGGCTAATCCTACAAGGCTAAGTTTGGACGGCCGACCGTCTCCAAAGGCGTGGATGGCCAAATTGTGGGCATTGCAAGCTATGTAACCGTGAGGATGAAACCACGGTCCACCTCCTCTTCAAGTGCTGCTACTCGATTCGGATATGGAACATGATCATCTCTTGGCTTGGCCTTTCTACGGTGGACACGGCTCGTTGCGCATGCTATGACTCAGTCAAGGAGTGGTGGGAATCGGTAATCTACACAAACAGTACTAGAAGGAAACCTTTGGTATCACTCATTATGCTCACCTTGTGGGATATATGGAACGAAACGAACGCTAGGGTGTTCCGCAATATCTCTACAATGCCTACGGTGGTGATGACAAAGATTAAAGTTGAAACGTCTTTGTGCAGCGTGGCGGGAGAAAAATACTTGGGTTCAATAATGCCGCGAGAGTAGGCATAGAGCATCTCCAATCGCGTCCCCAAAGGTTTTTGGGGCGCGCCGGTTTTTCAGCCCCATTCGCGCGCCCCAAACGCCCTTTCTATCTGGCGCGGCCCAATACGGTGTCCGGCGCCCCGAGCCCGTCCCTGATCCACAGGGGACGCTCCGGGCGCGCTGGACAGAGCGAGAAGCGAGACGGGAAGTGGCGGGCATCGCGCTTCTCCCGACACATCCCGCTTGTCCTGCCACATTCCTCCCTCCCGCCACATCCCGCCCTCCCCCCCCCCCCCCCGCACATTTCTACCCTGTCAAAAGATTTCACCCCCACCTGCCCATTCATTTATCCATCCCGCCACCGCTACCCTCTCCCTCCCGCTGCCGCTACTCTCTCCCAACCATGGTGCCGGCAGGCCCCAAGAAAGTGGCCAAGAAAGCGTCCACCAAGCCACCAGGCAAGAGGCAGTGACGAAGGGGCCAAAGGTGTCCTTCGCGAAGCCGCAGAAGGCATCGGCGGCGAAGACGAAGCCGGGCGACTGGACCAAAGAAAGGTGGTAGGAGGACTGCCTGCGGTGCAAATTGTCGACAGCGGAGCAAAGGGGCGGCGGGTGATGGAGCAGGTGTCGTCGTGGGGAACAGACAGATGCCATAGGATGGCTTATCTTGGGGCCGAATGGACGCTAGAGGATTCGGGGGAGGGTTTGTGACTAGATGGACGAACTTCCGGATGCTTTCCTCAAGAACTTGGCCAAGGCCGGTAGAAGAAGAAGAAAGACACAAGGATGAACTCGCTCTAGATCACCATGTTCATTGATCTTCACAGTTAGGTTTTTCTCTCTTCACGGGATCGCGCGTATAAAAGAGGCTGCCCCTCTCCTTATATAGGGGAGAGGGTGGCAGAACAAGAAACCCTAATGGGATCTTTGACTAGACAAACTACTTTACAAAGATACTTTATAAAGCTACTTTAATCACAGATGACGGGGTCTTCTTTAAACAACTGACGTCCTCCGGCTTCTTTGACCGTCATCCTCCTCTTTGTCTTCAAGCCCTCGTTTAAAGCTACTTTGCTTAGCTCATCCTTGTCCTTTAGCTCTTGGAATCTTTGACCGGAGACATGCCTTCCTTGCAGGTATCTTTCCTTCCGGTTCCTACCCCTCTTGGGGATACCGGCTTTACTTAGCCAAACTCTACCTTCTTATTCCGGTATGAACATTAAACCGGTATCTTGAAGGGTGAGACCATCCGGTATGGCATACCTTTGGCATACGGGTCATCCCCCAACATTAGTCCCGGCTGGTAGTCCGCGGATTCTATCCAACAGACCATGCCAGGTTTTCGTATCTTTGGATACCGGTTTAACTTTCCCAATTCTTGGCTCAAATCCGCCTGCCCGGACTTACATTTTCTCTGCTCGCAAGGCATTCTCCGCATCTTACTCTCCGGTATCTTGGTCATTAAGTCTCTCCTTGACGAGGTCGAGAATATATCGGGTTCCGTGCACATCGACATGCGGTCCGACGGTGTGTTGTCACTTTACCCGCGCTTTTGCCGCTGCAGATCCCACTCACCGCTTCGATCCCGTGTGCGCCTCCGTGTGGCCTCCTTTTTCGCGTGTATCTCTATGCCACGTGGCGACCTGCGACGCGAACCGTCGCGGGCCGCGAAAACGCGAGGCCCGCGGTTTTCGGCCCATCTTCTCTCTCTTTTAAGCCCTCTTCTTCCTCTTCTCTTCTCCGCATTCCCTACCTTCGCGCACAGTGCTCCTCTGCTGCGCTCTCGCTCTTCGTCCGGCTGCTCAGGCCGCGCCCGCGAACTTACGCCTCCTGGACCTCGTCGGGAGACTTCCTTCGAGTCGCGCATTCTTGCTTCTTTCGCCTCGCCGTCGGCAGAGCTCGTCGTGCGGCCGCAGTCCGTTCCTTCGCTGGCAAAACTCTTCTCGGCGACCGCGACGCTCAAGGTTAGTCTCAATCTTACTTTGCTCGCCTCTTGCTTTTCGATCGGGGTGCGGTGTTCTTATTTCCTCTTTTTCTTTGGTTTTTCTCTTACTCGTAGATCTTCACGCGGGTCCAAGTGTGGGATTTGTTTCTTTCGCCTTTCCACCCAATGTCTGAGGAATCTCCTCCGCATCTTCTTCTTCTTCCGTTAGACATAGTAAACAATCTTCTGGCGAATCTACCTTCAGATCCAATGGAGACCGATTCCGGCAACCAGCAGGAATCCGGTGCCAAGGTTCCGGTAGCCACCAAGATTCCGGTAGCCACCAAGATGCCGGTAGCCATCTAGAACCCGGTAGCTCCGCATGGCAGCCACCTTGGAGCAAGTAGCTCTGGTGAAGCCTCGAGTAGCTCCAGCCCATCATCTGCGAGCCTTCCCCAATCACCCGCGGAGCTGGATGGGCTCCAACGTTACTAAGTACGAGATCGATTGGTTATACCGGTCCCGCAGGATTCCGGAAGGAGTCACTTGCCGGATTCCTGATGACGAAATAGTTCCGGACCCCCAGGACGGTGAACGCGTTGTTTTTCTTGCTCATTTTGAGCGTGGCTTTGGCCTTCCTCCCTCCTCTTTTTCCTTGATCTTCTAGATTTCTATAAACTCCAACCTCACCACCTTCTGGCAACTCCATCTTTTACCTTTCTTGCTACACCACCTTCATGGAGGCCTATATTCGTCCCACTCGTGAGACGTTTGCCCGCTTCTTTGCTCTTCGGATTAACTCCGTTCAGGGCGTATTCCTGCACCCAAACCCCCGTGCAATGCGGGTCTTGCATAATCATTCGTCAAGGGAGCCCCTTTTAAGTTCTCCGGCCTCGAGTCTTGCCGGTTATGGCAAGGGACGTTTTTCTGTGAAGAACAACGGCGCCGCAGATCTCATTGGTGCCTCCTTTTGATCCGGCGCCGCAAAGACCAACGGGGCTACAATCCGAAGGAGTCTCACAACGAGACCAACCGGATTATACGCTTCATGAGACGAGAAGATGAAGGACACCGCATCTGCTCGACGATATCGTCCGCACCTTTATCTCGCGCGCTTCTTCCTAAAGCGCCGTGCGCATAGGATGAGCGAGATGTATGGCCCCGATCCTACCAAGATCACAGGCCATCCCCTTAGCAAGAAGGATGTTGTTCTCAAAGCTAAGCAGATTTGCCAAACTGCTATGCCTTTGGAATGGGGCCTCCTCCCTTCAACACTACTAACCCTCCAACCCAAGAAGTAAGGGATTATGCGATTGGGGTTGTTTTTTGCCGGTAACTTTTTGCTTTTGCTAATCTTCTTTTTCGTGTCTTAGGCCAAGGATCGCTTCCCCCTCATTGAAGCAGAGCGGCGAGGAGCTTGCCTGAAACGCACCCTTGACTCCTTCGACCCAGATCCTTACATTTTTTTTGGAAGGATCCGAAGATGGGCAAGACCCCGGCATCGCGTCTGGGCCGGTCTCCGCCAAAGCCATCCGGGTCTTCTGACGACCTGACCATGCTTGAGGTATTTTCTTTTCCGGTTTCTTTTACTTTCCCACTATTGTTTTCCTCCGAGCTGCTTCTTAGCCTTATCCAATTCACAGATCCACGAGCACGTGCCGCCCGCGCGGAGGCCGGCTCGAGTTTGTGGACAAGCTCATGGCCCGGGCCAAAAGAACAAGCGGCCGTCATCTCGATGGCTCCGGCTCAGCCCCTCCCTCCAAGCGCTTCCGGCGAGCCTTTGGGGAAGAAGGTGGGCATGCGCCATGGGCAGCGATGCCGCTGCTTCGGTAAGTTTTTTTATTTTCCTGCCTCTTTTTGCCAAGTTCTTTTTGCTCTCTTTTTTTGAGTTCTTTTTCCGGCTGCCTCTCTTTTTTGCCGAGTTCTTTTTCCGGCTGCCTCTCTTTTCTAACTACCTTCCTTTCTTTTTCTTAGCCCTGCGCTCAAGCTTGGCCCAAGGCCATCGAGGATCAGGGTTCCCCAAGGACCTCAACCCCTCCTCCTCACTCAAGCCGGCACCACCCGGTGCCGTTACACCTCTGCCTCCCTTTCGGGCACAACAGGTCGGGCGTGCGGCCCCTTCATCATCGATCACCGCACGGAGGAGGATCTTTCCTTCCCCAGAGAACCAGGATACCGGTACAGCAACATCGGTGCCGGAGAAGATCTTGCGGCGAGCTTCCTCTCCTCCCGTCCCCGAAAAACAACTTCCGCGCGGAATCCTCCGCGCCGGAAGGTTCCAACCCGGTGATGCGCCTATCGCTCCCCTTCTCCACGAACCATCCTCATGCGCCGCCAAGCGCTCCTAGCGCCCAGCCTTCCGGGTGCCGCGCCACCGCCCAGGACTTCTAGGCTCATTAAGGGGGCGACGGCGCCTCTCTTCGCGCCTCTTTCCGGCCTGCGGATGCCGCCCAGAATATTGCCACTAAGGCCACCGGTCTTCTTGGCCGTATTGAGTTTAAGCGCGAGCGGCGGGATCACGGCATCTTCGCCTACGCCCGTGGAACGCCGCGGCGTAACTCCGGCGACCCGGCTTGGGCAGGACAGTGCCGGCACCCGATCCATTGGGAATCGGTCTTCCGAGGAGCACTTCACGCGGCTCCGCTGCGCCGTAAAAGAGGTGGTGAGTGGTAATCCACGAGTACGTTTTACTAACTTTTCTCAATTGTTATCGGTTTCCTTACTTCCGGACTTGTTCTATCTTTTAGTTTTGCCGGTTTCTCTCTTCTTCTTCCCCCCAGGTTTTGTGGTGAGAGCGCACTTTCAGGACAAAACTTGAACAAACTTAGCGTGGCAATGCCAGTCCGGAGCCAGGTTAAGAACTTCGTTCTTAGCGCGAAACTTACCTTAGAAGCAGCGCTGCCGATCCCCGAGTTTCGGTTAAGAACTTTGTTCTTAGCGCAACTTACCAAGAGCCCAGCCGCCCGATCCGGTTCGGGTTAAGCACTTTGTTCTTAGCCACTAACCTCTTTGCTTTGAACAGCTCACGGCTGCGGAAGACCCTCTTTGAGGAGCTCTTATGGGAGCATCGGGAGCTCGTTGAGGCACACGATAAGTGCCAAGGTAAGCTTTTGTTCTGCCGTCTTTCTTACCAGAATCTTTTTTCCTTCTAACACTCGCAATTTCTGCTTGACAGTGATCCCGGAAGCTTCCATTGATGCTCTCAAAGAGCAACTCGCCAACGCCCAACGTACAACTTTGTTTTCTTGCTAACTTGGTTTTACTTTCAATCTTACCAACACTATCTTGTTTACACCTTCTTTTCCGGGTTGCGGCGGAGAAGGAGCTCATTAAACAGCATCGGAGGAGCTGAGCGCCCGAAGACCAGCTACCGGAGCTCAAGTCCCTCATCCAGCTAGGTCTTGACCAAGGTTCTGAAGTCGCTGAAGGCGATGCAGCGGCCAAGATGAACGAGGCTCGGAGGAGGCCACAACGCCACCGTGGTGTTGCAAGCTGAGCTGGAGGAGCTGGCCAAGGCCCGGAAAAGTGCTGAGGAGAAAGCCGCGGGGAGGAGGAGCACAAGGAATGCAACCAGCTGATCCTGCAAACCGACGCACTTGCCTATCGTGAGTCCATTTTCTCCGACCCCATTTTCTTTTCGCTATCTTTTCTTCCGGTTTCTTTTCTTCCGGATTCTTTTCCTTCCGGATCCTTTTCCTTAGCCCTTTTTCTTTGCACAGGCCTCTTCCCGGACTCCCAGACGTACGCTGTCAAGAAGGTTAACGCGCGCCGCCCTAGCCAGAGCCAGGCGAATCTTGCGGCTTGTATTGTATCTCCGCCCAATCGACCAAGAAATCAGCTAAAGCTTGCGATTTTATGGCATCTCTTCTTTCATACACCGGTACATACGGCGATAGCTGAATTGCCCATTTTGCAATCCGGCCACTGGCATCCTTGTTGCCCATGATATCGGAGATGGGTGCCTCACTAACCACCTTCATGGGGTGCTCCTCAAAGTAATGCTTGAGCTTTGTGGCGGCCATAAACACGCCATAAGTCATTTTTTGGAAGTGTGGGTAGTTTTGCTTTGATGAGGAGAGCACCTCGCTCAGGTAGTATACCGGCCTCTAGACGGTTTTTCCTTCCTCTTCTCTTTCTACCACCACCACAACACTAACCACCCGGTTTGTTGCCGCTATATAAAGCAACATAGGTTCTCTTTCCAAGGCGAGGCCAAAATTGGGGCCGTTACGAGCATGTTTTTCAATTCTTTAAACGCTGCGTCTGCTGCGTGGTCAGACGAAAGTATCCGATTTTTCATCAAAGCATATAGTGGCAAGGCCTTTTCTCCTAGCCTGCTTATGAACCGGCTTAGCGATGCCGCTTCTGGTAAACTTTTGCACATCTTTCAGTTCTCGTGGGATAGTCATTCTTTCTATTGCCCGGATTTTTACCGGATTGACCTCAATGCCCCGGCTTGACACAAGGAAACCAAGCAACTTGCCGGTAGGGACTCCAAGGGTGCACTTTGCCGGATTGAGTTTCATACGGAACCGCCTTAGGTTGTCAAATGTTTGCCGGATGTCATCGATTAAGGTAGCTTTTACTTTAGTTTTTATCACGATATCATCCACATAAACTTGCACATTTTTTCCGATTTGATCAAACAAGCATTTTTGCACCAGCGTTGCGCAAACCAAAAGGCATAGTAACATAGCAATAAGCCCCGTGCGGGGTAATGAACGCAGTTTTTATTTGATCTTCTTTTTTCAGAGGATTTGGTGGAAGCCGGAATAGGCATCCAGGAACGACAACAGCTCACACCTAGCAGTAGAATCAATCACTTGATCGATTCGGGGCAAAGGGAAAGGATCTCTTGGGCAAGCTTTGTTGAGGTTGGTGTAGTCAATGCACATGCGCCACACCTTTGCGAGTTTTGCCTCCAGGTTCTCATCTTTTTTTTTTCGACCATCACCGGATTGGCCAGCCACTCTGTGCTTCCACGATGAAACCGGCAACCAACGGTTTGTTACCTCTTCTCCAATGATTTTTCTCCTATCTTCAGCGAACCGGCGCAAAGGTTGCCGCACCGGCTTAGCATCTTTTCGACGTTTAGAGAGTGCTCAGCCAGCTCCCTCGGAACACCACCAAGTCATCAGACCAGCGAAGATATTCCGATTCTCACGGAGGGCTGACGAGCGCGCTTTCCTATGCTTGACTAAGGCGGCACCGATACGAACGGTGCGCTCGGGTAGCCGGATCCAGCACAATGTCCTTTGTCTCGTTTGTCGGCTTGAATCGGTGAGTCCAAGCTTCCACTCATTGCCGCTAGGCTCAACTTTGAGGACTGGCCAGCGCAACAACGGTTGCATTCTTTTCTTTTCTTCCGCTATCACCAGCGATTCCAGTTTGATCCGGCGGAAGCGTTTCCATTGAGACTTTATAGTTCCCCACCACAGTTAGAGGTGCACGGCATCTTCATCTTGAGATAGGCCGTATGGGTTGATGCCATGAAGCTGCCAAAGCCGGTCTCCCCAACAAGGCATGGTAGGGACTATCTAAGTCCACCACCTCAAACTCAAGGTTCTCAACACGACAATTGTCACGTCCTCCAAACGACACATCCACCGAACTTTTCCTATCGGGCGCAAGACAAACCGGAAACAATCCCATGGAAAGTCGTGTGAGTTGGCAGCATATTCTCCGTTATGCCCAGCGTACGCATGGTGTGCTTGTACATGATGTTTATACTGCTACCATTGTCTATCAGCACTTTGCTGAATTTTACTCGAGTTTCCGGCCCCTTCATGATTGGGTCCACAACGAGAGCGTATCCACCCGGATTCGGCATGACTTTGGGGTGATCCTTGAACGACCATGTGATTTCCTGATCTGACCACAGATGTATTTTGGAACTGCAGGCATCACGGCGTTCACTTCCATGGAACGGCGATGCACGCTCTGCTCTGTCCATTGGCTCGGTGACAAAGACAACCATGCAGAAATGCGGGTCCTCGTAAACATTCCGGCCTAAAGGTGCCGGTGGAGGTGGTTGGTCATTGTTTTGCTCCACCCGGTTAACCTGCTGATGTTGCTTTGTGCTGCACCGTAAGGCGTTTGCTCGATAAGTGGTGGTGGAGGTGGTAATTGTTGTTGTTGCTGCATGGGGCCCCCGCCTGCGCATCTTTTACCGCTCCCTTTTGCATCAAGAACTTGGTCCAAGAACAATCTTTCGTCAGATGGTTTGACGGGTGATCCGGATTCGGCGTGTGCCACCGGCAAGGTTGGTCCATGGCGGCTTCCATGGTGTACTTCACGGGCTCTTGCCAATTCTTTTCGGCCCCAGGCTTTCTTTTCTACCCATGCTTCTTAGGACCCCATGGCTGCGATCCGGTTTTTGTCTCGATCACGTTGGCGTCATAATTTTCCACGGCAGCAACTTGTGTGATGCATATCTTCGATCCGGAAATCTTCCCTTCTTTTGTTGTTCCGGTTATCCCGGTATTGCTCTGATGCGGATTCGCTCGCTCAGCTTGCATGCCAGTTGCATTGGGTCTCCCAATGCATAGCTATCTCCACACGTATCATTTCCGCCAAGGTTGTGGGCATGCTTCTCTGCAGCCTTTGCCACAAAGGTGACCCTCTCCCGCATCCTTGACTGAACCAAGCAATGGCTTGTGCCTCAATCACTCCTTCACATGTGTTTCTCATTGAGTTCCATCGGGTGAGATAATCCCGATCTGTTTCTCCTGCACTGTTGGCACGGCGCAAGTTGTTGGGGCCGGTTTGGCCTCTTGTAAGTCTGCTGAAGTTGTTCACAAATGCTTCCTCAAAGTCCAACCATCCGTTAATACTTCCTGCCGGCAAATTTTTAAGCCAAATCCTCGCAGGACCCAGGTAGGACGGTATGATTCTTACCGCCCAACGCCGTTTACTCCACCACCAGCCACATAAACAGTGACATAATCTGCCGGTCTTCCCTTGGTCGTACCATCATACGTTCTTGTGTCCCGGGGCAACTGGAAGTTTGCGTACCGGTGGTTCTTCTCTCATGATCCGTGGGCCAAAACACCTTGGGCCAGGAGGTCCCTCACATTCAACTATCGCAGATAGATGTACTCTGTCCAGCCTGTGCCTCGCATCCCGGTCTGGCAAACATCTTTCCCCAGGCGTTCTCCCAAAGGGTTCCGGTGGACTCTTGTTCGTTCCACCTCGGATCCGATTCATCGTACTCTTCCGGTTCCGCGGCTCTTGCTGCGGTACCCTGGTGGTGGCATTTCCTCATCCACGTATGCCACCCTTGCGGCTCGATAATTTTGCCCGGTTTCATATCTGGCATGATTGTTTCCGGCATAGCCTCCTTGGCGTAGCCCGATCGCCCTTGGCTTTTTCTACCGGCATCATGTTGCCGGCTTTTTGCTTTCCGGCAAGAACTGGATCATACACAGTCATCTGCCGTGCGTTCTTTTCTCTTTCCCTTCTTTTGTCGGGATGGGGGACGATGCCCTGGGACTTGCTTCCGGCATTCTTTGTTGAACGCGCGGATTTTGAGGCCACTGCCTCGTTCAGCAGCCAGCTGCTCGGCGTTTTGTTGCTCAATAGTTTTCAACAGCTCTTTTACACGTTCTGCGCTTTGCCAACTCGTCACCGGAAAGAGATTCACATAACTCTACTGCAGCTTTAGCGGCTTTTATAGTTTTATCCGGACTACTGTACTTAGGCTTTTCTACAACGCTTACAGATACAGATGCACTCTTGCCGGCAAGAACTTCTTTGCGCAAATCCCGATCTAGATTGCGAGCCTTTAGCCGGTTTTCCGGCATCCTAGCAGCATGAGCACTAACTGAAGCAAAGCCATGGGCAGCGTTGTACTCACGTAGGGTTAGGTTCCAGCTGCGCCCGGATGATGTCGCCGCCACCGGTAGCGGGCCTGCGCGTGGCCTCCGCTCCTCCCGAGCCTTTGCCGGGTCGATGTTCTGCGCGATGGGCGTGGCCAGCGTGTGCATCGCGCTGAAGAGGTGTTGCGGTGGTGCTGATGATGCTCCGCGACGCCGCGTCACGCTCCGCGGAGGTTTTGCCGCGCGGGTCGATGCCGCACGTTCATCTCCTTCCTCCACAGCTCCTTTGCCGGTGTTGACCGCACCAGCCATCATGACCTCCACGCTGCCGGCGGCGCGCCAGCACACAGCCATCTTGGCGGATCCGGCGCCACCAGCACCGGCGCACAGGGACGGTGCCGAAGTAGACGCGGATGCTGCCGAACTCGATGGTGCGGCCGTTCTGCGGGAACTTGCCGCCGTTGGCGAAGCAACCAGCGTTATCGTTGATGAAGTCCATGTTGTAGATGCGTTGCACGCGCGGACACCGTGCGCTCGCCGTTGATGTCGAGGATGCCCGCCCGAATATGAACTCCAGCAAGCGCCACTTCATGCCCCACGGTGGCGCCAACGTCGTCGTGGGAACGACGGATGCCATAGGATGGCTTATCTTGGGGCCGAATGGACGCTAGAGGATTCGGGGGAGGGTTTGTGACTAGATGGACGAACTTCCGGATGCTTTCCTCAAGAACTTGGCCAAGGCGAGGTAGAAGAAGAAAGACACAAGGATGAACTCGCTCTAGATCACCATGTTCATTGATCTTCACAGGTTACAGGTTTTCTCTCTTCATCGCGCGCGTAAAGAGGCTGCCCCTCTCCTTATATAGGGAGAGGGTGGCTTACAGAAAAGAAACCCTAATGGGATCTTTGACTAGACAAACTACTTTACAAAGATACTTTATAAAGCTACTTTAATCAGATGACGCCGGGTCTTCTTTAAACATGGAGGCTGACGTCCTCCGGCTTCTTTGACCGTCATCCTCCTCTTTGTCTTCAAGCCCTCGTTTAAAGCTACTTTGCTTAGCTCATCCTTGTCCTTTAGCTCTGACGGAATCTTTGACCATCAGCCGACATGCCCTTCCTTCCTGCGCCGGTATCTTTCCTTCTGGTTCGTATACCCCTCTTGGGGATACCGCTTAGCCTTAATTAGCCAAACTCTACCTTCTTATTCCGGTATGAACATTAAACCGGTATCTTGAAGGGTGAGACCATCCGGTATGGCATACCTTTGGCATACCGGGGTCATCCCCCACAACGGGAGAAGAAGACACCGGTGTTGCGCAACAGAAGGCCGCGCTGGCCGCATGTGTCGCCGCGACCGCCGCGAGCCCATGGATTTCATCGACCCATGCGTACATTCTGGGAGTGGCGTCCCCGTCGATACCCGATTTCTTCGTCGAGGTCACATCGGCGACGCCCGGGTGCCCGACACCGAAATTTCCGCAGTATGAGGATGCGCTGCCGCATGGCGGATTCAACCCGAATGTCATGTTCTCCCCGAAGTACGACGCGCAGCAGCGCTAGCAAGGCCACGGTGCGGACGGCGTTGCCTTCACTGGACGCATGGGTCCGCTCGAATTTGAGGGTTCTCATGGAGGTTGACGCGGCTGGCGTGACGAAGAAGTAGAAGGCCTTGGGCTCACGAGGCCCCAAGTGGAAGGTTCTGGAAGATCAGTGCCTCTGCGAGTCGTGGGCGATGGTGAGCCACGACTTGGTCATCGGCGCCAACCAAAAGTACGTGAAATACTAGGTGAGGATCATGGCAGAGTTCGACGAGCGCAAATTCGTCGACAAGGATTACCACACAATGCTAATGAAGAGAAGCCAAAAGGCAATGTTGACGCGTTGGGCCATCATCCAGGCGTCGGTGAACATGTTCCATGGATACCATACCGAGCTCGAGAACAGAGCAGATGGCGGCACAAACACCGGCGATACGCTACGCCTTTTTCTACCACCAGTTTAGCGCCTCTTTTAATCATGATCTGATAGTCCATTGCACTTTCTTTAACTAGTTTGGCCGTGCCATGGGGCTGTACCGGAAGAATTCAGAAAGGTATTTGCCTTTCGTGTGGCTGCATTGCTATAGCAAGCTCAAAAAGAGAGAGAGGTGGCGGTTGACGCGTATTTCCTTATCGAAGTGGAAAGATGACGCCTTTGAACTGGATGCGCCGCTCGCAACATCGGCAGGGCGCCCTATCGGAAACAAGGCTACCAAGACCGCCTTGGCGGACGCAACGGTGACCGAGAAGACGCAGTCGTTGATCACCAAGTGCCTCGCCGAGGTCTCCTCGACCCTGCTCATCCAAGACAAAAAGGCCAACGAAAGGTAGGCGACGCTTGTCAAGAGGCAAGAAGAGAAGATGGAGTTCAAGAAATGCAAGGAGGGCTTCTCCCTGTTGACCGCGTTCACAGCTGGAATGTCTCCCCGGACGCCGACGGCGCACAACTTCTACAAAGGCATGATCCTCAACGACATCCAAGAAAAATGGCGGCTGCCGAGGCAGCGGCAGCAACCCAACCCCCGGAGGCCGCGATTGCACCAGCAGGCGCGTCGGCGACAGCGTCTGCTAGTACACCTGCATCGGTGGCATCGGTACCAGCATCGGCGTTGGCCTCGGCATCGGCGACAGAGCAGCCAAACCGAGCAGAGCACGACGGGTTCGTCATGCTCGATAGGCCAACGTCGACTCAGGATGCGCCGTCGGCGTCGCCGAACTGTTTCTTCTAAATTATGTTCAATTTGCACCCCCAATCTGTAATATGATCGCGTCTAGTACTTTGATCGCAGCTACTTTGATCGTGACGACTTCGGCGAGAACAATCTCTTTTGAATGTGAACCATTTGAATTTATGTTTGGGGGTGGTTTTGGGGGACGCGACTGGGCAACGACGTCTCTCAAACGCGACACGACGTAACAACGTCCCGCAAACGCTCGATTCGACCCGTTTTGAGGCGCTTTGGGGAATGCGACTGAAGATGCTCTTAGGCTTTGAGCCTTTGCTCGAGCACTTGCTCCAGCATTGGCTACTCTTGTAATATTTCGTTTTGTAAAACTCTTTCTTAATAAACGAGATGAGGCAAAACTTTTGCCTCCGTTTCAAAAAAGACAAGAGCAACCTATTTCAAAGATTCGTGTCACAGATATACCAAAATTAAAAACATAATCTGTTTAATTTAATTTGAACAACTATTTTGTATTTCCTTCCAAATTGATGGGGTTAACAGACTTGTGTGGCGCCAAGAAAGCCATCAAGGTTGCATGATGGATGGTTCTCAACTTTTTGAGTAGTTGGAGGAACCTGTTGTGGTGACGGTCATTGTTGACTTGTCCTTATGTTTACTGTGTTGGTAAATATCTTCGGAACAATATAACAAGGTTGTTTAATACTCTCTCCATTTAATAATTTTTGCTGTGATTGAAGTTCAAATTTAAACTAAAATTCACATCAAGAATTATGGTACAGAGGAAGTACATGCGTACGCGACATAATACGATGTTGTATTTTCGTCCCAAGAAAAATGGACCTATGGATGGATGACACGGGCCGAAGATACGTTAAGAAAGAAGTATATAAAGGACGCACAGACGATCCTGGTATTTCCCTATACTAGTAAAAATGCCCGAGCGTTGCACCGGAACAGACAAAGATACATATGCTCCAACCAATCATCAATGATGACACTTTTCCTTTGTGGCACAATCGACAAAGGTGAACACACTTTATCTTTCATGTTAAACAAGATTAACTCTAAGATGACCGTGTGAGCTCTTCGCTTCACCGACTTGTAATACCGCAAACTTGAAATGGTTGTGAGCACTACCGCTTAATTAAAAAATATCATCACTATTTTAATTTTGGCTTAAAATTGATTGACTCGCCTTACCCCATACTTAGTATATTACTCCCTCCGTTCCTTTTTAATAGACTCAGATTTAGTATAATTTTGTACTAAATTCGAGTCAATTAAAAGAAAACGGAGGGAGTACCTAGTAAACATCGTCACTTTTCAAATTTTGGCTCAATGTCTATTCAACCCCTAACCCGTACTTAATAGTAATTTTTTATGTAGTTTTCTCTCTATACTCAAGCCCAAACCCTCTACCCCAAATCTTTCTGCTATTTCATGCAGCAAATACTGCCAAACAAAATAATCTCGCAGCTTCGCTCGATCATATCATGTTGTTAGCTCTCACATGTCTCAACGTAGGAGGACGCAAGCAAAGTAGCTTCAGCTGTAACTATCTGTCTCAAAGAAGCAGTACCATATTCACTCCTCTCTCAACCTCTGAAAACACAAGCGCATCCTCTTTGCATCTGCTTGTGCTCTCTTTAGGCCACCGTGCAGAGGGAAAAAAAATATGAAGCTCGCAGGGATGGGGTACGCGAATCAGATAGCGCACACGACGGACTGATTCCGATTCCCTTCTTCCTCCGATCCGCTCAGCTCCGGCTAATCACCACCTCCTGTCGGCCTTCCTGCCCTCCAGGAGTGCGCCATCTCGTCCACGATGCTGACGCATGCTCGGGGTCGTTGTACATACGTAGTCCGACGGGTCCAGTCAAGAGAACGGCGTACCTCGCAAGATCCCGGTTCCGGCTCAGAAATCAGAATGTTTGGCCCCATACTCGCTGGACTCCACGCGCCATCAAATCGAGGCCTACTCAAAGTCCCGCCTAGTCGCGTTCAGCCGAGCGCAGCGGCGGCGTCCGCCTCCACAGACCCCGCTATGTCCGCGCGCGTCCGCGACGCTGCAGACGTCTTCCCCTCGCACTGCAGCTTCTTCATCCACATGCACAACGCCCCCTCATGCTCAACTATCAGGCAGCACGCGGCGCAATATTAGCATGGCGTTACCTCGAACTATGGTGGCAAATTGACGCACGAACGCGTCCCTTCCCGTGGCTCCATCCTCGCCGGACTCCACCCCTTCTCAATCGATCAGTGGTGGCGCTGATCCTCCCGTCGGATCTGTTGCTTCTATGGCCGTCTCGCGTCGTGGAGATGAACTCGCGTCTATTTCTTTTCTTGAAACGCTGGCAGTATGTTTATACCCTGACGCCAACTCTGTTCGAGTAGAACACGGCAAAATCGCAATCGATCTCGTGGCAATTTTTTTACGGTTTCTGTTGAAATCGCAAACCGAAGAGACATATTACTTATAGGCGGATTTTCGTGAGGAAGGGGAAAGAGATTAGAGTAAAGGTAAAGAGATTAAAAAAAATATATATTTCTTTAGAGGAGGAGAGAATGAGCTCTTATCTTAAAGTCTTTTCTTGCTGGCGTACTATGTGAGACTAAAAGGTGGGCCATGTATTCTAAAAGTACTACACTTTTATAGCTCACTATTGTATATGTTGGCTCTAAGTTAGCTATAGATGACATGACACTTAGCTTATAGCCAGCAGCTGGCTACACTATTGGAATTGCTCTTAAACGAAACCATGTGGGATTGTCTTCTGCCAGAGGTCGGTGTCCAATGTTCTCGTGATCTGGCAGGAGTCTTTGTTCGTTGCTGGCGTGCACATGGATGACGATCGGTTGTGTGCTAATATATTGAGCCTTCGATCGGTACCCAGCCCACAGGGATCGCCCAGGGTGAAAAGCCCACACGAAGAGCTAGCGCGCCCAGCCATCGAGCGATATAGGAATAGACAGAGGGAGCCGTTTTCACTTAACGGTGGCAATCTGCGTAAATAGGCTGCCAACCTAGGGGCAAAATCGGAAGAAAAAATGTCGGACCAAGGAAACAATCCTCCCTTTATTATTAGGTATAGATATATGTTCCTTCATTTCTTTTCAGTTCATCCAAAATCTTTTCAGCGGGATATGTAGCACATGGTTTGCCGTACGTTATAAGTGGTATGTGCACAGGGAAAGGCTCGACATGTAGATCTTTCTTCCTCCAGCTTGGACCGTGACATGTACAGTACAATACATGGTTTGTCGGTCCGTACCACCCTGCTGTGCACGGCATGCATATATTGTCCTCATGACACCACTTGCATGGGGCGACAACTGTGGATTTGACGTCTGTATTATTCGTTAGCACATGCATGTATGCATGTAGCTGCATGGCAGGCTAGCTATTTTTTTTGGGGGCGGGGCCGGGCTTCAGGCCAGGCCAGGAAAAGCTGAAGGTAAAATGCCTATCCCGCACCGTGTTAGGCCTTGTTCTGGTCAGAAATTTTGGGCCAGGCCGGATTGGGCCTAACGGGCTGCGCTGCCCATGCGCAGATATGCCCGTGGGTACATGTCCTCAAACATGGAAAGGTCGGGTCTAGCTGCAACGCTAAAAAAAAGGAAAGGTCGAGCTGCACATTTGTGTGTGTGTACGTGCCTCTTAGCAAACTAACAAGAGTCCCCTAGCTATTTTAAAGATTGTGTCACACGAGATATATATCTTCCTTCAAATATTCGTGCTACATTCAGAAATATTCAAATACATATTGATTTTTTCTCAAATTTTATTTAAAAGATGAAATCTAGATATGAAGTTCCAAATAAATTTGCAAAATTTCCAATATTTGATTGGTTTCAAAACTTTGCTCAAACCAAAATTCATATCTCTAAGGCAATGGTTATTTAATAATCGATTGTGATGTTCGTTAGATGACTGTTTTCTTGTCATATTTTTGTAATATATGTAGGGATCTCAGCGTGTATCTAGGAGTTAACAGTTCATAGCTTTGAATTGAAATAACTATGCCTCAGTCACATGCGAATAGCAAGACTGCAAAAAAAAAAAAAAACTATGCCTCAGTCACATGCGAATAGCAAGACTGTAAAAAACATGCGGATCTTCTTCTTCCGTCTTTCACTGTGACATGCATGTCTTGCCGTCTTGCATGACTTCACTACACAATGTCTTTTTTACGTAAAAGTCAGTGCTCTGTCCATTTTATCAAGTCATCAAGATAGAAAAAATAAGGGAAACTTGGCAAAAAAACATAATGAAAAATGAGAGAAAAAACAAAGCAGACAACACTGTCGAACCAATATTCATTCACATCCAAAACATGACCTTCTATCCAGCGTGAATATGAACATGATCTTTGATAACACCTCCAAGAAGGAAAAACATAAACATGGGTGTCATCATATCCGGCATCGACTCACGTCGAAGACAAGGCTGTCCCTCAAAACTGCACACGACTACGGCACCAAATATTGGGTCAAAGTCTGGCCACACAAAAGATCTTCCAAGGATGATACCAACCCAACTAAACACATTCCAAAGAAGAGGAAGTACTCTTCGAAGATGCCTTGTAAGAAGGGAATGCGGCCCTCAAACACCATCCATATCGCCCACATGGACCACACCGAAGATAGGTCTTTTGCCTAGATCATAACAACTGATCTCCACTTACGAAAGCCTACCGGAGGCAGAAAAACCACTAACTAGGGCGAGACAAAGCCGGGACCTTCATTACCTACAATACCAGTGAATCGTACTTAGCACACATGGCCTCATCGTGACAACACCAAGGAATTGCTATAGATCTTTAATAGCTCGATGTAGCACACGAAGAAACCCCTGCAAACTTTAGAGCTGAGCAGGTTTGGAGAGATCTCATGGTCCACTATCCTCACCATCACCAAGATGGAAAATACATGGTCAGAGTTCAAGATCTAGGAGCTTAAGAGTGACCTCGATCTTATTCATCGTGTAGGGAGAAGATGAACCGATGCTCGCCGCATACTGCATCCTTTGAAGCATTGCAAGCATGAACAACATCAACTCCAGTGGCTGAGCACCGCCCACAAGCTTCCGCCACCATATCTCCATCGGCATGACGCCAAACCGGGACAAAGCACGAACACAAGAACAAACCCTAGACCTAGAGAACCTATCTATACGTTGTATAGACCGCGACCTCGTTTCCCTCGCCGCTTCTGCGCGGTAAATCCGCCAGAGAAGAGGGGGTGGGGAACCGGGAGCTGGGGTGGGAGTCTCAACAGGAGGAGGGAGGCGACAAAGAGCGGGGGTGGCGATGAGAGCCTTTACAATTTAGGCAAACTAGCTCGTG
This sequence comes from Lolium multiflorum, assembly GCA_030979885.1. Lineage (NCBI taxonomy): Eukaryota > Viridiplantae > Streptophyta > Magnoliopsida > Poales > Poaceae > Lolium > Lolium multiflorum. Next base: position 425,306,721 of record CM061750.1, read on the forward strand.
TTTGCAATTATACATGTTATGACAGGTCACAAGTTATGAGTTTAAAGACCCAACAAACATAAGTAAAAATCAACAATTGCAATCCATTTTCGGTCTATGTTTTGGTCTAGGGGAGCTACGGGCACGTGGTGTTGAAGTATAAATTATACTACTCCCTCCTATCCATATTACTTACTCCCTTCACAATTAGTTTGCATTTTGGGTATAAGCTGCCGTTCTGGGTATGGTTAAAGTCGAACATTGCAAATTATACTATAAGATAAATTTGAATAAAAACATTTATAATAGAAGTTCTATTATACTAAAATCCTCATAAAGTATATTTTTACACTATATTTAGTATTTCATATTATGGATATTGATATTTTTCATATATTCTTGGTCAAACACTTCTATGTTGACTTTAACTAAACCCAAAACATGACATAAATAAAAGTAGAGAAAGTAATTAAGTTGCACTAAATAAGCGATACTTAATATGGACACGAGGTAATATTATTTGTTTTTTTTGGAGAAATAAAAGAAGGAAAAATCCGTGAATAATAGAGGCAAAGGAGAAACAAGAAGGGGGCGGAGTAAAAAAAATGGTAGCTTGAGCTCTTGTGTAGGGTAGAAAATTATAACGGTAGCATATATTTGCTAAGTCTACGTGGATTTATCCAGCGGCCCCCTTTGCCCATGCCCTAATCCCTATCATACAAATTCCGGTCGGTCGGCAGAAGCTACAAACAGATCACAATCGCAAGCAGACACGCCCATATCTTCTCCGATGTATGCGTGGCCATGAAATTAACGACATGAGTAAAATGAAACGGAGGTTGGAGAAAGCAGCAGCTGTAGTGTAGTGGACATTTCTTAGAGATGGTATTACGACACGTCTGCCTTTGACCTCTGTGGCGTACGTCGTGGTGTAATCCACCATGCTCGGGAAGCGAACAAAACCAAGGGGCTTCACGGGCTGGGCATACACCGACTCGTCCTGGCCGAGCTGCGTCTCACTCTCGCTCTAATCGTAACCAGGCCCGACCGGCGCTAGTGAGTGTACACCATATATATATCTATGTATCTCCGGTACTGACAGTGTAGCAGCTCGGTAGGTACCAACCGTATCATGGTTGCTTGGGGCGCTTTCCCCCTTTGCGTGAGTGGAGAAGAAAACTGGTTCTTTTGGTTGCCTGAATTGCTTCCTGTTTTTGCATGGCACGGTTCTTAAAATATCTTTGGGACAGACCCTGGAGGAATGTCTAGTTCGTAATTTCTAGCAGGCATGTCCTGTTGTTGCCTCTTTTTTGTCTCCACTGATGCAAACTTTGACCCACGATGTAAAAGCTGATAACACGCAGAGCGTGTGTTTTCAGGAACCTCTTTAATCTCTCTCCTTAATCCAACCATACGAGAAAGCTCCTCGACGACGGAGGAGCTCCGCCATGGCCTGCTCGCCAGTCCTCGCTCACCATGCGCCTTGCCGGCGAGGCCGCCCCGGGCCCAGCTGCGCCACTGCATGCTGTCCATGTGCCCGCGCCGCGCCCTCGGCCGCCATGCGCCTTGGCAGCCTTGCCGGTCGTCGCGCTCGCCCCGTGGACTAGGCTGTTGCCACCTTGCGGTGTCGCGGCTCGTCCGCCCGCACACATTCGGCACGCGTCAACGACGCTCTCCCTCGTCAGCGTGCGCGCGCGACAACAAGCGCATCACCATGGCGCGCGAGCAGCAGCAGCATGCCGTTCCCGCCCCGGCCGCTACTGCGCCGCCCAGCCCCTGGCTGCGCCGCCCCGAGCCGCGCCTGGCCACGCTGCCCCGACCCGTGCCCTTGCCGCCCAGCCCTGGTTGCGCCGCCCCGCGCTGCGCCCGCCCCTAGCCGCGTTGCGCGCCCTGGCCTCGCTGCGCGCTGCGCCCGCCCCGCCGGCCGGCGCGCTCGGCCGCGCGCCCGCGCAGGCCGCTGCGCTCGGCCGCGTGCCCGCCTGCGTGAACGCGATGCGCGCTCGACCTCGCCACACTCCGTCGCGTGCCCACCTGCATGTCCGCGCTGCGCGCCCGGCTACGCCACCCTCGCCCTGCTGTCGCTGGCCCCGCGCTCGGCCTCGGCCTCGCCGGCCTCATCATGTACCGTCCTGGCCCTTTGTCGAGGCTGTGGAGTTGATGATGAGTTTGGCTAATTTTGACTTTATTAGATAGTAAGTAGAGGATTAGTAGATACAAGACAATACTAGGCACACTAATACAGAGCAATCAAATATATGTAAGTTGTATCCACTCAGATTTGGTGGCTAATACAGAGCAACCAAACAAAATGGAGTGTCTACCGATGCAACCCAGATTAACAAACGAAGCATTTTTTTGCACCGGAACGAGTTGGGTATTTGTTCCCACTAGCGCAATGAGCTCCGAATTGAATGCAGGCTATCAAACGCGCGTCCTCGACTCACATTTTCGACGAATCATCTACTTAAACACACACGGGAATGAAGCCCCTTCGTCAAAAGACAGGCACCAACAAAATTTGAATTCCTATTATACACGGGAATGGTGTTTTGGCACATGGGAGCATATGCTCCCTTTATTTTAAAATACATGTTACATACATTTTAAAATTTTAAAAAATTGAAACGAAAAATTCGCATGTACATCTTCACGTGCTACACGCTCACAAAGTCGTTTCATAAAAATCCGACTTGTTGTGTGACGTGCGTAAAAACGACAAAAAATAAGGCTTTTTAGGAGATAAATTTTCTCTTTTTTATACAGACCTTAAAACATATTGATTCTTTATGAAACTTGACGAACGTACGTATATTGTGAAAACGTACATGTAGAATTTTTTGTCAATTTTTTTTGACATTTCGAAATATAACTTTTTGATAGAGGGAGCATATGCACCCGGGAGCCGAATTGAATTTCCGATTATACATGCTAAATTCACAACTAGAAAAGCTTGAAACCTAGACATATAGTACATCATCAAAAAGAGCAGCCGTAATCAAACTAATACCATAAGAACGTTAATATTTTTTTCAATAGTATGAACATTAGACTTCTAAATCAATATTTATAAAATATATTTTTCCAATATTATAGACTTTAATATTTTTTCCGTAAATCTTTCGTCATACTTAGTAGGATTTGATTTTGGTTAAATTTATATGCTTTATTTTTTTCGGAGGGAGCAATTAATTAAGGACGAGACATGCATGCAAGATCAGTGTCTGATGGGCACGTAGCACTGTACGTATGGATCGGTCCCAATGAGACACGACATTGATCTCAAACTACGGATTCCTTTCAGTTTGGGCTAAAGCTAAAATGCTGAATACAAAGCACAGTGCCGATCGCATCCGTGCAACTGTAAGAGGTACCTGTCATTGTTCATCGATGGGCATAACTGTTGCTCCATCGGTTACTACTCTCATTAATAAATGGGGCATTTTAGTATCAATTTGAGTTGGCAACGTAGATATGCAAGGCTCCTAATTTAACATTTAAAATACCCAAATTTGTTTTTCAGAAAAATCAACTATACTCGTACATAACTTGTACAATATCATGACACGAACTTTTAGATCTAACTTCAACACACATCCCACAAACTTCAATGCATAAATCAAGAAATAAAAAATAATTGTGTACGTTGAAAACAAACTAACTTTATATATTCTTTCGGTTAAGTGATACTGTTTACATTTATTTTGTATTTTTTGTGTGTATCAGTTTGTTAACCGAATTTGGACGTGAGGTTTAGTACCATACTCATAGAATTATACAGCACTGCATTACAATTATCCAAAAGAAGAACATCTCTTTGAAAAGGAAATGGTAGAGGTAGTAGGGTACATGAGATCATGTATGAGAGGTAACACATCCATATATAACCTAAGAATTCATGATCACACACACGTACGACACACAAGTGATAACAATATACTCGATAGATCGTGCATGCTGGTGTACCATGCAGTCTCGTAGTGTAGTGGAGTGATGGAAAGGAACGGATGATGGATGTCTATGGGCACTGGAAGCCGGTGGGGACCTTCTTGCCGCAGTAGTTGACGAGGAGGCTGAGGTCGATGGGCACGTTGAGGTTGATGCCCAGGATGTTGGCCTTGAGAGCGGTGCAGAGGCAGACGGCGGCCTCCACGTCGGCGAGGCCCTGGATGAGCGAGCAGCAAGGCTTCTTCGGCGGCGTCCCCAGCTGCAGGTTGATGAGGCCGTTGAGCACGTTGGCGCAGACCCCAAGCTTGAGCGCGTCGATCGGGCATTTGGCCCGTCCGCCGCCTCCGCCACCGCCGGAACCGCCGCCTCCTGAACCTCCTCCGCCCGATCCTCCACCACCGCTCCCGCCTCCGCCGCTGCTTCCTCCACCACCGCCGCCGCTTCCACCACTGCCTCCACCGCCGCTTCCCCCGCTGCCTCCGCCTCCACCTTTGCCGCCACCGCCACCACCACCTCCACCACCGCCGCCGCCTCCGCCCGGGCTGGGGCAGTACCCGCACGCGTCGGAGAAGGTGAAGAAGAGCAGGTTCATGGCCAGCAGAACGGCGATCACCGCCACCTTCTTCGCCATGGCTACCTTTCCGACTTGCTACTATGTGCGCGTGTAAGATTAGCTCACTGATGTGCTTCCCGGTGTCTGTGTGGGTGTGTCAGTGCAAGGGAGCTCGGGCTGCTATTTATAGGCCGAGATAGAGACGGGGTTTTGCTCCTAGCTATCTAGAGAGATATTTCACTGGACGCGCGCGGCACCGATCGCTCTCCATGTGAAGGTTAGCAAGAGCTACTAGCTACAGATGCACGCATCTGAGCTGGCTCTAGTGGAAGGAAGGAGACAAGTGAGTGATTTGGAGGGCTTCCATTTCTGGGGCCATCACGGCCTAGTGCTGGCGGAACGATGGCGTACGGCATCCTATAGCACTGTATAGTCTTTAGCTTTACAGTACACCTGCTAATAAGCTGCTGCGTTGGTGTTTTGCGGTGTCATTCCGATCGGGCGCGTCGTCAAATCATGCTCGTTTCAGTCGTCGCGGTCAGCTATCTATCTACTGTGCCTCCCGTGATCGATTGCCCAGGATGGTCTTCCACTACGCGGCACGTCCTACGGTTGCTACGCACGGCGCCTAGGCAGAGATACGTTCGTGCAAACTCATGTTGACGTGCAGACAAGGGGTCCCTTCACTTGTTACAACAACGCCGTTGGACGGGAGTGATGGGCTCAATATTTTCTCCCTTCTCGTATACAATGCCACTATCTCATTTTCAAGAAAACAACTCAATAGCATGATTAAAGATTAATTACGTGGACAACTTTTTCTGTTGCGGCCTAATTAAACATGTTGCATGTGGTGTCTTTATCCCTATAGTTGCATGCAACCTTCAAATTAATGAACACCATAGCACAAGAGAGAAATCTAATCCACTTTTCTCAAGAAAAGATAGCGGCCTTATATAGATGAAAATTATACTTTAGGTAGTAGCTAGCATTGTATTCAACAACAGAGGGAGTATTGAGGTTGAAACGGTGCGCCTTAGCGATCCCCTACAGGGCTAGCCTTCAAAAATAAAATAAAGATACCCTACAGGGCTGTAAAGAGGAAGCGGACAATTATCTTGGAAAAATGAGGCATGTGCAAGTGACTAAATCGATTCAACATGTCCAAGTAAAGCATGTGCAACAGGGTGGGTGTTAAACACTATGTATATCTACCATATATGTATGTTGTAGTGCACGAACATATACAGAACTCCCTTCATGTACTTACCACGGTGATGGCTTTTCTCACCCTGCTCGGATTGTCCTAATTGGAAGTGGGTATCTTTACCTCATGGCGAGAAGAAATTCTTGATTAGTGTTCCTTCCTTTGATGACCTCGACATAATGGATTGTATACAAGTTAGAGTTCCAGCTTTCAGTTCTACTATTTCTATCTCCGCTTGGCAGTTATTTGAGATTCCTCATAAGTTGGAGCTAGAGAAGGTTTGGGTACATGAGGAGGGAGTGCCCCACACTTTGCGGCGTTTCTTGGGCTTGTGGGCCGTGGGCTCTCTTGTGGGCAAGACTGTGGATGTGGACCTCCTTAGCCTCAGGCGCAGGGCAGTTGTCCATATTCAGGTGGCTATTATTAACTCTAGGTTGCTTGATAAGCCTGTTGATGACTCAAGGGCTTTTGGTAAGTCGGATCTGGTGGTCAAGCTCAAGCCATATGAGTTCTGTTTTCGCAGAGAGCGTGTTGACTATGTGCTAGAACCAGATTTTGTTCCATTGCTTTGGGTGAAGAACGATGATGGTGTTGTGATGGTAATGGTGATGGTGTGGATGATGCTATGGATACCTCCGAGGCTCGGGTCCTCCTCAGTCCACAACCCCGCAGACCTAGCCGGGTGGATCGGTGATGACCCACAAGTATAGGGGGTGTATCGTAGTACTTTCGATAAATAAGAGTGTCGAACCCAACGAGGAGCAGAAGGTGCTGACAAGCAGTTTCGATGAAGGATTCACCGTAAATGCTCACAGACAAGTTTTCAGGGGGTTTTGATATAGCAGATAAATAAAGTACAAGTAAATAAAATGCGAGAGAAATAATTGCAGCGAGTGGCCCAATCCTTTTTAGCACAAAGGACAAGCCGGTTTGTTTACTTATAATGACCAAACGTTCTTGAGGACACACGGGATTTTAGTCTAGTGCTTTCGCTTCATATAGTTGATTAATCTTCATTGTTTTGATACGTGTTGTGTGGGTGAACCTATGCTAATGCACCGCCCTTCCTAGGACTAATACATACTTGTGATTATACCCCTTGCAAGCATCCGCAAATACAAGAAAGTAATTAAGATAAATCTAACCACAGCCTTAAACTCGAGATCCTGCTATCCCTCCTGCACCGATATACTAACGGGGTTTAGGTTCACTCCGGCAACCCCACAATTAGCAAACGAATACAAGATGTACTCTCCTAGGCCCATAAAGGTGAAGTATCATGTAGTCGACGTTCACATGACACCACTAGAAGAATAACACCACAACTTAAATATCAAACCATTAAATATTACTCAACATAGTTCACTTCTAACATTTAGACTTCACCCATGTCCTCAAGAACTAAACGAACTACTCACGAGACATCATATGAAAAATAATCAGAGGTGATATGATGATAAATAACAATCTGAACATAAACCTTGGTTCAATGGTTTCACTCAATAGCATCAAGAACAAGTAGTAATCGATACCGGGAAAGTTTCCCCTATCAAACAATCAAGATTTAACAGCGGTGACGAGATGCAGCGGTGGAGATGGCGGTGTAGATGGTGAAGAAGAAGATGATGATGATCCCAATGATGTCCAGCTCGATGACGGTGGCGATGGCTGATACGTCTCCAACGTATCGATAATTTCTTATGTTCCATGCTACTTTATTGATGATACCTACATGTTTTATGCACATTATATGTCATATTTATGCATTTTCTGGAACTAACCTATTAACAAGATGCCGAAGAGCCAGTTGGTTTTCTGCTGTTTTGGTTTCGAAATCCTAGTAAAGAAATATTCTCAATTGGACGAAACTTTCGCCCGGGTCCTATTTTTGCACGAGCTTCCGAAGACCGAAGACCTAACGAAGTGGGGCCACGAGGCGCCAGGAGGGTGGCCGGCGCGGCCCAGGCCCTGGCCGCGCTGACCTGCCCCGGGCCCTCGTGTGGCCCCTCGCGTTGACCTTCCGCCTACTTAAAGCCTCCGTCGCGAAACCCCGCACGAGAGCCACGATACGGAAAACCCACAGACGCGCCGCCGCCGAATCCCATCTCGGGGATTCTGAGATCGCCTCCGGCACCCCGCCGGAGAGGGGATTCATCTCCCGGAGGACTCTTCATCGCCATGATCGCCTCCGGAGTGATGAGTGAGTAGTTCCCCCGGACCATGGGTCCATAGCAGTAGCTAGATGGTCGTCTTCTCCTTGTTGTGCTTCATTGTTAGATCTTGTGAGCTGCCTAACATGATCAAGATCATCTATATGTAATTCTATATGTTGTGTTTGTCGGGATCCGATGGATAGAGAGTACTATGATTATGGTGATTATCAATCTATTGTTCATGTGTTGTTTATGATCTTGCATGCTCTCCGTTATTAGTAGAGGCTCTGGCCAAGTTTTTACTCTTAACTCCAAGAGGGAGTAATTATGCTCGATAGTGGGTTCATGCCTTCATTGATACTTGGGACAGTGACAGAAAGTTCTAAGGTTGTGATGTGTTGTTGCCACTAGGGATAAAACATTGATGCTATGTCTAAGGATGTAGTTATTGATTACATTACGCACAATACTTAATGCAATTGTCTGTTGCTTTGCAACTTAATACTGGAGGGGTTCGGACGATAACCTGAAGGTGGACTTTTTAGGCATAGATGCGGTTGGATGGCGGTCTATGTTATTTGTCGTAATGCCCGGATTAAATCTCACTATATTTATCATGTCATGTATATGCATTATTATGCCTTTCTCTATTTGTCAATTGCCCGACTGTAATTTGTTCACCCAACATGCTTTTATCTTATGGGAGAGACACCTCTAGTGAACTGTGGACCCCGGTCCTATTCTTTCCATAGCATACAATCTACTTGTTTTACGGTTTCTTTGCAAACATCTTCCACTCGATACGTTTAATCCTTTGTTACAGCAAGCCGGTGAGATTGACAACCTCACTGCTTCGTTGGGGCAAAGTACTTTGGTTGTGTTGTGCAGGTTCCTAGTTGGCGGAATCCCTGGTGTTGCGCCGCATCACATTTCGCGACCATCAACCTTCAACGTGCTTCTTGGCTCCTACTGGTTCGATTAAACCTTGGTTTCATACTGAGGGAAACTTGCCACTGTGCGCATCATACCTTCCTCTTGGGGTTCCCAACGGACGTGTACATCTACGCGCATCAAGCACTTTTTCTGGCGCCGTTGCCGGGGAGATCAAGACACTGCAAGGGAGTCTCCACTTCTCAATCTCTTTACTTTGTTTTTGTCTTGCTTTATTTTATTTACTACTTTGTTTGCTGCACTAAATCAAAACACAAAAAAATTAGTTGCTAGTTTTACTTTATTTGCTATCTTGTTTGCTATATCAAAAACACAAAAAAATTAGTTACTCGCATTTACTTTATCTAGTTTGCTTTATTTACTGTTGCTAAAATGGCCAACCCAGAAAATACTAAGTTGTGTGACTTCACAAATGCAAATAATAATGATTTCCTATGCACACCTATTGCTCCACCTGCTACTACAGCAGAATTCTTTGAAATTAAACCTGCTTTACTAAATCTAGTCATGAGAGAACAATTTTCTGGTGCTAGTTCTGATGATGCTGCTGCCCATCTCAATAATTTTGTTGAACTTTGTGAAATGCAAAAGTATAAAGATGTAGATGGTGATATTATTAAACTGAAAGTGTTTCCTTTCTCATTAAGAGGAAGAGCTAAAGATTGGTTGCTATCTTTGCCTAAGAATAGTATTGATTCATGGACTAAATGCAAGGATGCTTTTATTAGTAGATATTATCCTCCCGCTAAAATTATTTCTTTGAGAAGTAGCATAATGAATTTTAAACAATTAGATACTGAACATGTTGCTCAAGCTTGGGAGAGAATGAAAACTTTGGTAAAGAATTGCCCAACCCATGGACTGACTACTTGGATGATCATCCAAACCTTCTATGCAGGACTAAATTTTTCTTCGCGGAATTTATTGGATTCAGCTGCTGGAGGTACTTTTATGTCCATCACATTGGGGGCTACAAAACTTCTTGATGATATGATGGTGAATTACTCTGAATGGCACACGGAAAGAGCTCCACAAGGTAAGAAGGTGTTGAAGAAACCTCTTCCTTGAGTGATAAGATTGATGTGATTATGTCTATGCTTGTGAATGGTAGATCTAATGTTGATCCAAATAATGTTCCTTTAGCTTCATTGGTTGCTCAAGAAGAAAATGTTGATGTGAATTTCATTAAAAATAATAATTTCAACAACAATGCTTATAGGAACAACTCTGGTAATAACTATAGGCCATATCCTTCTGCTAATGGTAATGGTTATGGTAATTCTTATGGGAATTCTTACAACAATAATAGAAGTGTACCCTCTGGTCTTGAAGCCATGCTTAAAGAATTTATTAGTACACAAACTGCTTTTAACAAATCTGTTGAGGAAAAGCTTGATAAAATTGATACTATCGCTTCTAGAGTTGATAGGCTTGCCTCTGATGTTAATCTTTTAAAGTTGAAAGTTATGCCTAATAATGATCTTGATAATAAGATTACTACTACAGCAAATGCCATCCAAGTTAGAATTAATGAGATTATAAGATTAATGGCTGAGTTGCGTGCTAGGTGGGATAGAGAAGAAAATGAAAAACTAGCTAAAGAGAATAATGTAGCTAAAGTTTGGACTATTACCACCACTAGTAATGCTAATTCTTCACATGTTGCTGCACCTCCTACTATCAATGGTAAAATAATTGGTGTTGGCAATGTTTCTACTCCTAGTGCAAAGCGTACAAAACTGCCTAAAATTGCTAAAACTGCTGAAACTGCTTGTGATAAAACTGCTGAAATTTTTTCCAACCTTGGGAATAATGATCCCATTGCTGTAGCTCATAATGATTTAGATTTTGATGATTGCCACATCTCTGAAGTTATAAAGTTCTTACAAAAACTTGCTAAAAGTCCTAATGCTAGTGCTATAAATTTAGCCTTTACAAAACATATTACAAATGCTCTCATAAAAGCTAGAGAAGAGAAACTAAAACTTGAAACTTCTATTCCTAGAAAGTTAGAAGATGGTTGGGAGCCCATCATTAAAATGAAATTCAATGACTTTGAATGTAATGCCTTATGTGATCTTGGTGCAAGTATTTCTGTTATGCCTAAAAAGATTTATGATATGCTTGACTTGCCACCATTAAAGAATTGTTATTTGGATGTTAATCTCGCCGATAATGTTAAAAAGAAACCTTTGGGAGGATTGATAATGTGCATATTACGGTTAACAATAACCTTGTCCCCGTTGATTTTGTTGTCTTGGATATCGAATGCAATGCATCTTGTCCAATTGTGTTGGGAAGACCTTTTCTTCGAACTGTTGGTGCTGTTATTGATATGAGGGAAGGTAATATTAAATATCAATTTCCTCTCAAGAAAGGTATGGAACACTTCCCTAGAAAGAGAATGAAGTTGCCTTTTGATTCTATTATTAGAACAAGCTATGATGTTGATGCTTCTACTCTCGATGTTACTTGATTTGCACTTTCTGCGCCTAGCTGAAAGGCGTTAAAGAAAAGCGCTTATGGGAGACAACCCATGTTTTTACCTACAGCAATTTTTTGTTTTATTGAGTCTTGGAAGTTGTTTACTACTGTAGCAACCTCTCCTTATCATGTTTTTGTGCCAAGTAAAGTTTCTATGTCAAAGTTGATGTTATATTTGGGATCGCTGCACAGAAACAGCATTGCTGTCTGTCACGAATCTGGGCATAATTCTCTGTAGAAAATTCGAAAAAATCTGCCAATTTACGAGCGTGATCCTCAGATATGTACGCAACTTTCATTAGTTTTGAGTTTTTCCATTTGAGCAAGTCTGGTGCCATTTATAAATTCGTCTTTACGGACTGTTCTGTTTTTGACAGATTCTGCCTTTTATTTCGCATTGCCTCTTTTGCTATGTTGGATTTATTTCTTTGATCCATTAATGTCCAGTAGCATTATGCAATGTCCAGAAGTGAAAAGAATGATTGTGTCACCTCTGAATGTGTGAATTATTAATGATGCACTAACCCTCTAATGAGTTTGCTTGAAGTTTGGTGTGAAGGAAGTTTTCAAGGGTCAAGAGAGGAGAATGATATACTAAGATCAAGAGGAGTGAAAGCTCTAAGCTTGGGGATGCCCCGTGGTTCATCCCTGCATATTTTAAGAAGACTCAAGCATCTAAGCTTGGGGATGCCCAAGGCATCCCCTTCTTCATCGACAACATCATCAGGTTCCTCCCCTGAAACTATATTTTTATTCAGTCACATCTTGTGTTCTTTACTTGGAGCGTCGGTTTGTTTTTGTTTTTGTTTTTGTTTGAATAAGATGGATCCTAGCATTCACTTTGTGGAGAGAGACACGCTCCGCTGTTGCATATGGACACATGTGTCCTTAGGCTTTACTCATAATGTTCAAGGCGAAGTTTCTTCTTCGTTAATTTGTTATATGGTTGGAATTGGAAAATGCTACATGAAGTAATTCTAAAATGTCTTGGATAATGTGATACTTGGCAATTGTTGTGCTCATGTTTAAGCTCTTGCATCATATGCTTTGCACCCATTAATGAAGAAATACATAGAGCTTGCTAAAATTTGATTTGCATATTTGGTTTCTCTAAGGTCTAGATAATATCTAGTATTGAGTTTTGAACAACAAGGAAGACAGTGTAGAGTCTTATAATGTTTACAATATGTCTTTTATGTGAGTCTTGCTGCACTTGTTCATCCTTGAGTTTGCTTCAAATAACCTTGCTAGCCTAAACCTTGTATCGAGAGGGAATACTTCTCATGCATCCAAAATCCTTGAGCCAACCATTATGCCATTTGTGTCCACCATACCTACCTACTACATGGTATTTACCCGCCATTCCAAAGTAAATTGCTTGAGTGCTACCTTTAAAATTCCATCATTCACCTTTGCAATATATAGCTCATGGGACAAAATAGCCTTAAAAACTATCGTAGTATTGAATATGTACTTATGCACTTTATATTTTATTAAGTTGCTTGTTGTGCGATAACCATGTTTCTGGGGAACGCCATCAACTATTGTTGAATATCATGTGAGTTGCTATGCATGTCCGTCTTGTCTGAAGGTCTATCATTTTAGTGGTTGGAGCATGCAAAATTGTTAGAGAAGAACATTGGGCCGCTAACTAAAGCCATGAATCATGGTGGAAGTTTCAGTTTTGGACATATATCCTCAATCTCATATGAGAATAATAACTTTGCTACATGCTTATGCATTAAAGAGGAGTCCATTATCTGTTGTCCATGTTGTCCCGGTATGGATGTCTAAGTTGAGAATAATCAAAAGCGAGAAATCCAAAATGCGAGCATTCTCCTTGGACCTTTGTACATGCGGCATGGAGGTACCCCTTTGTGACACTTGGTTGAAACATGGCATGCAAAGATCCGGTAGTCCAAGTTAAGTAGGACGAGGTGCGGGCACTATTAGTATACTATGCGTGAGGCTTGCAACTTGTAAGATATAATTTACATAACTCATATGCTTTATTACTACCGTTGACAAAATTGTTTCATGTTTTCAAAATAAAAGCTCTAGCACAAATACAGCAATCGATGCTTTCCTCTTTGAAGGACCATTCTTTTACTTTTATTGTTGAGTCAGTTTACCTATCTCCTTCCACCTTAAGAAGCAAACACTTGTGTGAACTGTGCATTGATTCCTACATACTTGCATATTGCACTTGTTATATTACTTTATGTTGACAATATCCATGAGATATACATGTTACAAGTTGAAAGCAACCGCTGAAACTTAATCTTCTTATGTGTTGCTTCAACACCTTTACTTTGATTTATTGCTTTATGAGTTAACTCTTATGCAAGACTTATTGATGCTTGTCTTGAAGTACTATTCATGAAAAGTCTTTGCTATATGATTCAGTTGTTTACTCATGTCATTACCTTTGCTTTGATCGCTGCATTCATTACATATGTTTACAAATAGTATGATCAAGATTATGATGGCATGTCACTTCAGAAATTATCTTTGTTATCGTTTACCTGCTCGGGACGAGCAGAACTAAGCTTGGGATGCTGATACGTCTCCAACGTATCGATAATTTCTTATGTTCCATGCTACTTTATTGATGATACCTACATGTTTTATGCACATTATATGTCATATTTATGCATTTTCCGGAACTAACCTATTAACAAGATGCCGAAGAGCCAGTTGTTGTCTGCTGTTTTTGGTTTCAGAAATCCTAGTAAAGAAATATTCTCGAATTGGACGAAACTTTCGCCGGTCCTATTTTTGCACGAAGCTTCCGAAGACCGAAGACCTAACGAAGTGGGGCCACGAGGCGCCAGAGGGGTGGCCGGCGCGCCCAGGCCCCGGCCGCGCCGACCTGCCCCCCGGGCCCCCGTGGGCCTCGCGTTGACCTTCCGCCACTTAAAGCCTCCGTCGCGAAACCCCATCGAGAGCCACGATACGGAAAACCTTACAGAGACGCCGCCGCGAATCCCATCTCTGGGATTCGAGATCGCCCGGCACCCTGCCAGAGGGGATTCATCTCCGGAGGACTCTTCATCGCCATGATCGCCTCCGGAGTGATGAGTGAGTAGTTCACCCTGGACCATGGGTCCATAGTAGCTAGATGGTCGTCTTCTCCTTGTTGTGCTTCATTGTTAGATCTTGTGAGCTGCCTAACATGATCAAGATCATCTATATGTAATTCTATATGTTGTGTTTGTCGGATCCGATGGATAGAGAGTACTATGATTATGGTGATTATCAATCTATTGTTCATGTGTTGTTTATGATCTTGCATGCTCTCCGTTATTAGTAGAGGCTCTGGCCAAGTTTTTACTCTTAACTCCAAGAGGGAGTAATTATGCTCGATAGTGGGTTCATGCCTTCATTGATACCTGGGACAGTGACAGAAAGTTCTAAGGTTGTGATGTGCTGTTGCCACTAGGGATAAAACATTGATGCTATGTCTAAGGATGTAGTTATTGATTACATTACGCACAATACTTAATGCAATTGTCTGTTGCTTTGCAACTTAATACTGGAGGGGGTTCGGACGATAACCTGAAGGTGGACTTTTTAGGCATAGATGCGTTGGATGGCGGTCTATGTTCTTTGTCGTAATGCCCGATTAAATCTCACTATATTTATCATGTCATGTATATGCATTATTATGCCTTTCTCTATTTGTCAATTGCCCGACTGTAATTTGTTCACCCAACATGCTTTTATCTTATGGGAGAGACACCTCTAGTGAACTGTGGACCCCGGTCCTATTCTTTCCATAGCATACAATCTACTTGTTTTACTGTTTTCTTTGCAAACATCTTCCACTCGATACGTTTAATCCTTTGTTACAGCAAGCCGGTGAGATTGACAACCTCACTGTTTCGTTGGGGCAAAGTACTTTGGTTGTGTTGTGCAGGTTCCTAGTTGGCGCCGAAATCCCTGGTGTTGCGCCGCATCACATTTCGCGACCATCAACCTTCAACGTGCTTCTGGCTCCTACGGTTCGATTAAACCTTGGTTTCATACTGAGGGAAAACTTGCCACTGTGCGCATCATACCTTCCTCTTGGGGTTCCCAACGGACGTGTACATCTACGCGCATCAATGGCGTCGATTTCCCCCTCCGGGAGGGAATTTCCCCGGCGGATTCCTGCCCGCAGGAGAGCTCTTTTCTCTCTGGTGTTTCTCCGCCCCGCAGAGGCGGCTATGTCAATTCTCCGTAACTCTCCGTGCCTTAGGTTTTCGGGACGAAGATGTACGCGAGGAGAGAGGCCAGGGGGCCGTGGGCCCCCCCCCACAAGGCGCGGCCAGGCCAGGGGCCGGCCTGGGGGCCCATGGAGGCCCTCCCTCGGCTCCTCCTTCTTCTCTTCGTCTTCTGGAAAAATAGGATTTTTCATATAATTTCCGTTAATTGTTGATCTTCCGAAATATGGTGTCCTGACGGTGCTTTTTCCAGCAGAATCCTGACTCCGGTGAATAATTCTCCAATAATCATGAAACATGCAAAATAGGTGAAATAACATAAGTATCATATCTAAATATGAAATATATCAATGAATAACATCAAATTATGATATAAAATAGTGATGCAAAATGACGTATCAACTCCCCCCAAGCTTAGACCTCGCTTGTCCCCAAGCGAAACTGAGCTCAATAAACAAGACCACATGTTTATGGAGTGAAGAGTCGATAAATAAAATATGGAAAATAAGCATCATATTGATTCACACAAGATATTCTAGTAAACATCCTCCTCATATAACTCAACTTGAAATAAGTAAAGAGAAATCACAAATAGAGGTGCATAGGAAATCATAAACGGTTATGGCAAACTTTGTTCTTGGTCAGAGAACTATTAACGGATTGTATTTATCTTCTAAACAAAGCTTTCATATCAGAACTTAGATGGCAGGGCTCTCATCCTTAATCATAACAATCTCCTCATAATCATTGATAACTTTCAAAGTCATATTCATTCAGATAAAATTTGTACTAAACAAGAAAGCATAAAATGCATAACTAACTAAATCATAGCATAAATGGTTGGTTCACAACAACTCAATTGCTTGATTGAGATAGAGGGAAATAGGTTTACTGACTCAACATAAAAGTAAAAGATAGGCCCTTCGCAGAGGGAAGCAATTAAATCATGTGCTAGAGCTTTTCAAGTTTTGAAATCATATAAAGAGAATAAAAGTAATATTTTGAGAGGTGTTTGTTGTTGTCAACGAATGGTAGCGGGCACTCTAACCCCCTTGCCAAACGAACCTTCAAAGAGCTACCATCATACGTTCTTGTGTCCCGGGGCAACTGGAAGTTGCGTACCGGTGGTTCTTCTCTCATGATCCGTGGGCCAAAACACCTTGGGCCAGGAGGTCCCTCACATTCAACTATCGCAGATAGATGTACTGGTCCACTTCGTGCCTCGCATCCCGGTCTGCAAACATCTTTCCCTGTGCGTTTCTCCCAAAGGGTTCCGGTGGACTCTTGTCTGCTCCACCTCGAATCTGATTCATCGTACTCTTCCGGTTCCGCGCTCTTGCCTCCGGTACCCTGGTGGCATTTCCTCATCCACGTATGCCACCCTTGCGGCTCGATAATTTTGCCCGGCCATATCTACCGGCATGATTGTTTCCGGCATAGCCTCCCTTGGCGTAGCCCCGATCTGCCCCTTGGCTTTTTCTACCGGCATCATGTTGCCCGGCTTTTTGCTTTCCGGCAAGAACCGGATCGTACTCATCCCGTGCGTTCTTTTCTCTTTCCCTTCTTTTGTCCGGATTAGGGGACGATGCCTGCCCCTGGGACTTGCTTCCGGCATTCTTTGTTGAACGCGCGGATTTTGAGGCCACCGCCTCGTTCAGCTTAGCCAGCGCTCGCGTTTTGTCGCTCAATAGTTTTCAACAGCTCTTTTACACGTTCGCCGCTTTGCCAACTCGTCACCGAAAGAGATTCACATAACTCTACTGCAGCTTTAGCGGCTTTTATAGTTTTATCCGACTACCGTACTTAGGCTTTTCACAACGCTACAGATACAGATGCACTCTTGCCCAAGAAGAACTTCTTTGCGCAAATCCCGATCTAGATTGCGAGCCTTTAGCCGGTTTTCCGGCATCCTAGCAGCATGAGCACTAACGAAGCAAAGCCATGGGCAGCGTTGTACTCACGTAGGGTTAGGTTCAGCTCGCGCTGCGCCCGGATGATGTCGCCGCCACCGGTAAGGTGGCCTGCGCGTGGCCTCCAGCTCCTCCCGAGCCTTGCCGGGTCGATGTTCTGCGCGATGGGCGTGGCCAGCGTGTGCATCGCCGCTTGAAGAGGTGTTGCCGGTGGTGCTGATGATGCTCCCGCGACGCCGGCGTCACGCTCCAGCGGAGGTTTTGCCGCGCGGGTCGATGCCGCACGTTCATCTCCTTCCTCCACAGCTCCTATGCCGGTGTTGACCGCACCAGCCATCATGACCTCCACGCTGCCAGCGGCGCGGCCAGCACACAGCCATCTTGGCGGATCCGGCGCGCCAGCACCGGCGAGAGGCGCCGGCGCACAGGACGGTGCCGTAGACGCGATGCGCCGAACTCGATGGTGCGGCCGTTCTGCGGGAACTTGCCGCCGTTGGCGAAGCAACCAGCGTTATCGTTGATGAAGTCCATGTTGTAGATGCGTTGCACGAGCGCGGACACCGTGCGCTCGCCGTTGATGTCGAGGATGCCCGCCCGAATATGAACTCCAGCAAGCGCCACTTCATGCCCCACGGTGGGCGCCAACTGTCGTCGTGGTGAACACAGATGCCATAGGATGGCTTATCTTGGGGCCGAATGGACGCTAGAGGATTCGGGGGAGGGTTTGTGACTAGATGGACGAACTTCCGGATGCTTTCCTCAAGAACTTGGCCAAGGCCAGAGGTAGAAGAAGAAGAAAGACACAAGGATGAACTCGCTCTAGATCACCATGTTCATTGATCTTCACAGGTTACAGGTTTTTCTCTCTTCACAGGATCGCGCGTATAAAGAGGCTGCCCCCTCTCCTTATATAGGGGAGAGGGTGGCTTATAGAACAAGAAACCCTAATGGGATCTTTGACTAGACAAACTACTTTACAAAGATACTTTATAAAGCTACTTTAATCACAGATGACGCCGGGGTCTTCTTTAAACATGGAGGCTGACGTCCTCCGGCTTCTTTGACCGTCATCCTCCTCTTTGTCTTCAAGCCTTCGTTTAAAGCTACTTTGCTTAGCTCATCCTTGTCCTTTAGCTCCCGACGGAATCTTTGACCAGTCAGCCGACATGCCCTTCCTTCCGGTGCGCCGGTATCTTTCCTTCCTGGTTCCGGTATACCCCTCTTGGGGATACCGGCTTAGCCTTAATTAGCCAAACTCTACCTTCTTATTCCGGTATGAACATTAAACCGGTATCTTGAAGGGTGAGACCATCCGGTATGGCATACCTTTGGCATACCGGGGGTCATCCCCCCAACAACAGGAGAAGAAGACACCGGTGTTGCTTGCGCAACAGAAGGCCGCGCTGGCCGCATGTGTCGCCGCGACCGCCGCGAGCCCATGGATTTCATCGACCCATGCGTACATTCTGGGAGTGGCGTCCCCGTCGATACCCGATTTCTTCGTCGAGGTCACATCGGCGACGCCCGGGTGCCCGACACCGAAATTTCCGCAGTATGAGGATGCGCTGCCGCATGGCGGATTCAACCCGAATGTCATGTTCTCCCCGAAGTACGACGCGCAGCAGCGCTAGCAAGGCCACGGTGCGGACGGCGTTGCCTTCACTGGACGCATGGGTCCGCTCGAATTTGAGGGCTCTCATGGAGGTTGACGCGGCTGGCGTGACGAAGAAGTAGAAGGCCTTGGGCTCACGAGGCCCCAAGTGGAAGGTTCTGGAAGATCAGTGCCTCTGCGAGTCGTGGGCGATGGTGAGCCACGACTTGGTCATCGGCGCCAACCAAAAGTACGTGAAATACTAGGTGAGGATCATGGCAGAGTTCGACGAGCGCAAATTCGTCGACAAGGATTACCACACAATGCTAATGAAGAGAAGCCAAAAGGCAATGTTGACGCGTTGGGCCATCATCCAGGCGTCGGTGAACATGTTCCATGGATACCATACCGAGCTCGAGAACAGAGCAGATGGCGGCACAAACACCGGCGATACGCTACGCCTTTTTCTACCACCAGTTTAGCGCCTCTTTTAATCATGATCTGATAGTCCATTGCACTTTCTTTAACTAGTTTGGCCGTGCCATGGGGCTGTACCGGAAGAATTCAGAAAGGTATTTGCCTTTCGTGTGGCTGCATTGCTATAGCAAGCTCAAAAAGAGAGAGAGGTGGCGGTTGACGCGTATTTCCTTATCGAAGTGGAAAGATGACGCCTTTGAACTGGATGCGCCGCTCGCAACATCGGCAGGGCGCCCTATCGGAAACAAGGCTACCAAGACCGCCTTGGCGGACGCAACGGTGACCGAGAAGACGCAGTCGTTGATCACCAAGTGCCTCGCCGAGGTCTCCTCGACCCTGCTCATCCAAGACAAAAAGGCCAACGAAAGGTAGGCGACGCTTGTCAAGAGGCAAGAAGAGAAGATGGAGTTCAAGAAATGCAAGGAGGGCTTCTCCCTGTTGACCGCGTTCACAGCTGGAATGTCTCCCCGGACGCCGACGGCGCACAACTTCTACAAAGGCATGATCCTCAACGACATCCAAGAAAAATGGCGGCTGCCGAGGCAGCGGCAGCAACCCAACCCCCGGAGGCCGCGATTGCACCAGCAGGCGCGTCGGCGACAGCGTCTGCTAGTACACCTGCATCGGTGGCATCGGTACCAGCATCGGCGTTGGCCTCGGCATCGGCGACAGAGCAGCCAAACCGAGCAGAGCACGACGGGTTCGTCATGCTCGATAGGCCAACGTCGACTCAGGATGCGCCGTCGGCGTCGCCGAACTGTTTCTTCTAAATTATGTTCAATTTGCACCCCCAATCTGTAATATGATCGCGTCTAGTACTTTGATCGCAGCTACTTTGATCGTGACGACTTCGGCGAGAACAATCTCTTTTGAATGTGAACCATTTGAATTTATGTTTGGGGGTGGTTTTGGGGGACGCGACTGGGCAACGACGTCTCTCAAACGCGACACGACGTAACAACGTCCCGCAAACGCTCGATTCGACCCGTTTTGAGGCGCTTTGGGGAATGCGACTGGAGATGCTCTTAGGCTTTGAGCCTTTGCTCGAGCACTTGCTCCAGCATTGGCTACTCTTGTAATATTTCGTTTTGTAAAACTCTTTCTTAATAAACGAGATGAGGCAAAACTTTTGCCTCCGTTTCAAAAAAGACAAGAGCAACCTATTTCAAAGATTCGTGTCACAGATATACCAAAATTAAAAACATAATCTGTTTAATTTAATTTGAACAACTATTTTGTATTTCCTTCCAAATTGATGGGGTTAACAGACTTGTGTGGCGCCAAGAAAGCCATCAAGGTTGCATGATGGATGGTTCTCAACTTTTTGAGTAGTTGGAGGAACCTGTTGTGGTGACGGTCATTGTTGACTTGTCCTTATGTTTACTGTGTTGGTAAATATCTTCGGAACAATATAACAAGGTTGTTTAATACTCTCTCCATTTAATAATTTTTGCTGTGATTGAAGTTCAAATTTAAACTAAAATTCACATCAAGAATTATGGTACAGAGGAAGTACATGCGTACGCGACATAATACGATGTTGTATTTTCGTCCCAAGAAAAATGGACCTATGGATGGATGACACGGGCCGAAGATACGTTAAGAAAGAAGTATATAAAGGACGCACAGACGATCCTGGTATTTCCCTATACTAGTAAAAATGCCCGAGCGTTGCACCGGAACAGACAAAGATACATATGCTCCAACCAATCATCAATGATGACACTTTTCCTTTGTGGCACAATCGACAAAGGTGAACACACTTTATCTTTCATGTTAAACAAGATTAACTCTAAGATGACCGTGTGAGCTCTTCGCTTCACCGACTTGTAATACCGCAAACTTGAAATGGTTGTGAGCACTACCGCTTAATTAAAAAATATCATCACTATTTTAATTTTGGCTTAAAATTGATTGACTCGCCTTACCCCATACTTAGTATATTACTCCCTCCGTTCCTTTTTAATTGACTCAGATTTAGTATAATTTTGTACTAAATTCGAGTCAATTAAAAGAAAACGGAGGGAGTACCTAGTAAACATCGTCACTTTTCAAATTTTGGCTCAATGTCTATTCAACCCCTAACCCGTACTTAATAGTAATTTTTTATGTAGTTTTCTCTCTATACTCAAGCCCAAACCCTCTACCCCAAATCTTTCTGCTATTTCATGCAGCAAATACTGCCAAACAAAATAATCTCGCAGCTTCGCTCGATCATATCATGTTGTTAGCTCTCACATGTCTCAACGTAGGAGGACGCAAGCAAAGTAGCTTCAGCTGTAACTATCTGTCTCAAAGAAGCAGTACCATATTCACTCCTCTCTCAACCTCTGAAAACACAAGCGCATCCCCTCTTTAGGCCACCGTGCAGAGGGAAAAAAAATATGAAGCTCGCAGGGATGGGGTACGCGAATCAGATAGCGCACACGACGGACTGATTCCGATTCCCTTCTTCCTCCGATCCGCTCACACTAGTAGAAAAACGCTCATCTATACCGGTTCGTAAGGGCCATTCGCACCGGTTTCTCAACCGGTATAAATTATTCGGCACTAAAGGCCCCCCCATTTCCGGGTCGTTGTACGAACCGGTATTAATGGCGCCTCCACGTGGGCGAGAGAGCTCAGGGCCAAGGAGCTTTGGTACCGGTTGGTAATACGAACCGGTACCAAAGGTTCCCACCCACGGCAGGGAATTTGCCCGAATCTCGCCGCGCAGAATTGAAGTTTTAGGGTTTTTGGAGGGGTTTAGGGATATCGGTTTGTTTCATATCGCGTCGATGCACCAGAAACGTGTTTGGAGAATATGATGCATAGCAAGTTGGTGCATATAATATAACACACATGTAATTGCATAAGATCGTAAATTAAGAAGCACTATGCATGAAGATCGATCTTCATGCATAGTAGTGGTACTCTCCGAGCCGTACTCTATATATTACATGTAGCATAGTGGTACTCTTCGAGCCAACTATATATGTAACATGTACATCTTCATTCATAGTGGAACTCTGCGAATGGTGGTATGACGTCCCGAAGGAAGAATCCCGCCAATTCCTCGCCTATTGCTATGAAGCGGTCATCGATTGAGAGCTTGTTCCGCTTTGTTGCCAACTATAAAAGAATAAGATACAAATGAGTACATGAGATATGTGTGTGTGTGTATATATATATATTCAAACCACAATGAAACAACTATTACTTAAACTCAGCACAACTTATGATAAGAAAACAAATTTGTGAATATTGTTTTCGTACCTCTTTATTTCTTGCATTATTCATTCTCTCGCTGACAATTCTGTGGATGTACTCGCAAACGTAGAATCCACAGAGATCAGTCCCTTGTGGTTGTTGCGGGCATTTCTTTACAAGAATATAAGTCAATCAAACAATAGTCAAGTATGATAATAAAAGGTGTGTGGACCTAGGTAGTACTACTTACTTTCGCCTTCCATCGCAGCCTCTGTGGCCATTCATGGGAGGTATCTTCCTTGATGAAAGTTGCCCATACGCTGCCCGACAAAAGAAAATGCATAAAAGAGTTATCAATTAGTTCATAGCAGGAAATTAACGAAACAAACCGATAACAATTAAAATTACCTTTTGAGCATTAAATAACAAGACAAGTATAGTTCCGGTTTTTTGCTTAGTGAGTCAAAGACTTCAACTTCTCCAATTTGCATATTGATGACGAGAAGAATAAAGTGAAACCTACGCACGTTTAAATATGTAGTGTCATATATATAAGTCATTAGTTAAAATTTTGACATACGGTGAGCAAAATATAATGTGTTATAAGACAGTAAGACTCACTGGAAGTTGTAAGGCCAAATTATTAGGTTTTTGTCACGTTGTCGCTTCAAAAACCTTAGCAAAGTCTCCGGTGTATCCTTGTTATAGACGGGATCTTCTATGGTTTTAACATGCATTGTGTGCGGGTCAATGAACCCAATGTGCGTGATTTCATCCCTTTTGCATTCGTGTATCTTCGATCTGCATAATATAGCGCACAAAGGATTATAATCTGCAGACAATGAACGAGCTGAGCTAAAGACTTCTCAAATTAAATAAATCACTTACAGACAATAGGAACTGATGATAGATTTGTCGAGGGCCCGGAGATTGTATAACTGGAAAAGCTCGTTGAAGTCAACGTTCACACAGTATTCCTGGAAGTAGTGCTCTTCCCCAACTCGCACCATGATAGTCTCGATCCCTTTCTTTGAGGCATCAAGGTACCACGAATGCAAGTTACGCATACGTGTTGGTAGCTTCCTGAGATTCTCGACCAAATCTTTCCCTTGAACAAATTGATATGCTCGTTCAGCCAAGGCGTAATCGGTTGTGTCTTGTCGAGAACTTTGAACGGCCTTCCCGTCAAACACCTTGAGAGGCTCGACCGATTGAACGGGTTGTTGTCCGAGCTGGTAGACTTGGTGTATCCCTTTTATCTCCCCGATACCCGATTTAACGGGTTTTGTCGCCTCGATCATCTTGTCATACGACCTTTCAATAGAACGCCTATAGTCAGATGGCGGCGATGGTACAGGGTCATATAGATTCTCAACGGTACGCACAACTTTCACCGGATCTAGTGTCTTCTCGAAAGGTATCTCTGGCACTTTTGGTGCAAAAAATTTCTTCACCTCGGCCTGAACGGCCTCCGCTTTTCCTCTGGAGTTTTTTCCCAAGGTAACTTCTCAGTAGGCGGCAGTTGTTTCTCCTTTCTAGCTTTCTTCCTAGGCGGCGTACCGTTCCGCTTAACGGACGCTGTCTTACGCGGAGGATCTCGAGATGGTGGACTCACGCTGGGGTCCCTCTCGGTAGGTGTGGACTTTGCTGCTCACCAGGATCGCCACCAGGAGGAGTCGATGGCATTTGCTGCTCATGTGTAGGAGTCGGTGGCCTTTGCAAAAGGACGACGTACTTCTTCGGCCATAGGGCGAAACCGTGCTTGACATCGGCCAGTGTCCTCTCATCTTCACCTCTAGGAATATCAAGCTCCACTTTTTCAAAACCCGAAACAACTTCATCCACCCCGACACGAACACAACCAGGTGGAATGGGCATATGATGGTGCATTGCTCCATCTTCACTTGGGTACACAAAGCCGACCGCCACCTTAACAGACGCGGTCCTGATTAACATATGTAGCTCGCAATCTGTCTTCTCCGTGACATAATCCACGGGGTAGCTTCCTCCACATCCGTCAAGATGCGAGGAACCGACACTGCTTCTTCGCTGAGATGGGGCAGCATCGGCTTGTGGATCCTGTAGAAACAGCGGCTGGTCAGGTGCCCTCTGATTTCTCTCAAGAGCCTCCACCCTAGTTAACAATTCCGTTACAATGTCGGCGTCCTTCTTCTTCTTTCGCGAACGGCTTCTATAAGTGTCAGCGCTGTCCGGCCACGCTTCCTTCATGGTGAGACCTGGGCGAGCTCGTACCCGTCCAACATGTTCAGGGTTCCCCAGAGCGAGTCAGCTCGTCATTCTCTCGATCGGGAATGTACTCTCCCTTTCTGACCTTTTCAATTGCATCTACAAGCTTCGGTACGATATCCTCAATTTTTTCCTTCCATTTACAAGCTACAGGCGGCGGTGTCCGTGGGCAGGGCAGCGGCACGGCACGGCGCACGGCAGGTAGGCAGCGGCACGCCACGGCCACGGCACGGCACGGCAGGGGCACAGCGTTAGCCGGCACGGGCAGGGCAGCGGCACGGCCACGGCGCACGGCACGGGCACGGCGCACGGCGCACGGCCACGGCGCACGGCGCACGGCGCACGGCCACGGCGACGGCCACGCGCACGGCGCACGGCCACGGCGCACGGCGCACGGCGCACGGCACGGCGCGGGCACGGCCACGGCGCACGCAGACGGCAGGCGCACGGCAGGCGCAGCGGCACGGCAGGGCACTTCGAACACCCGCGGCGTGCAGGGAGGCCGGCGGCGACCGTGGCGCGGCAGCCGACGCGCGCGCGGCTCCTCCCGGCGAGGCGCGCCGGCCAGGGAGCCGACGCGAGGGAGGCGAGGGGCGAGGGAGGGAGAGGAGGGGCCGGCGGTGCTCACCTCGGTGAGGGCCGGCGACGGCGGCGGGGAGAGGTGGAGCGGCGCGGGCGACGCGGCGACGACGGCGGCGGCTTCAGTGAGGGCTACGGCGGCGGCTACGGCGAGGGCGACGGCGAGGGCGGCCGCTACGGCGACGGCGAGGGCGGCCGCTACGGCGTCGGCTGCGAGGTCTCTGGCGCGCGAAGGAATTGGGGAAGAAAGGAACTGCGCCCCCGCGCGCGCTAAGTCCCTAACTAGGGGAACCACCTTTGGTACCGGTGGTAGACCAACCGACGAAGGTCTTTCGTACGGCTGGTGGTACCAACCACCAAAGGTTTTTTTTTGTTTTTTTCTTTTTTACTGTTTTGTTTTCTTTTGCTGTTTTTTCTTTTCTTTACTCGTTTTCTTCTTTCTTTTCATTTTCTATTTCTTTTCATTTTCATTTTCTTTTCTTTTCATTTTCTATTTCTTTTCTTTTCATTTTCGTTCCCCTTTCTTTTGTGTTTCTTTTATTTGATATAGCCGGGTACCCTTTGGTACCGGTTCGTGTTACGAACCGGTACCAAAGGTCCAGCCCGGGCCCCACCACGCCCTGAATTTTGGCGAAGACGTTTCGCACCGGTTCCTCACACGAACCGGTACGAAAGCTTCTCGAACCGGTACCAAATGTCCTCGCCCGCCAGACCCCTTAAACCGGTACAGATGACCCCATTGGTACCGGTTCGTAAGGGAACCGGTACCAATGGCTTAGATGGATGAGAGGTTTTCTACTAGTGTCAGCTCCGGCTAATCACCACCTCCTGTCGGCCTTCCTGCCCTCCAGGAGTGCGCCATCTCGTCCACGATGCTGACGCATGCTCGGGGTCGTTGTACATACGTAGTCCGACGGGTCCAGTCAAGAGAACGGCGTACCTCGCAAGATCCCGGTTCCGGCTCAGAAATCAGAATGTTTGGCCCCATACTCGCTGGACTCCACGCGCCATCAAATCGAGGCCTACTCAAAGTCCCGCCTAGTCGCGTTCAGCCGAGCGCAGCGGCGGCGTCCGCCTCCACAGAGCCCGCTATGTCCGCGCGCGTCCGCGACGCTGCAGACGTCTTCCCCTCGCACTGCAGCTTCTTCATCCACATGCACAACGCCCCCTCATGCTCAACTATCAGGCAGCACGCGGCGCAATATTAGCATGGCGTTACCTCGAACTATGGTGGCAAATTGACGCACGAACGCGTCCCTTCCCGTGGCTCCATCCTCGCCGGACTCCACCCCTTCTCAATCGATCAGTGGTGGCGCTGATCCTCCCGTCGGATCTGTTGCTTCTATGGCCGTCTCGCGTCGTGGAGATGAACTCGCGTCTATTTCTTTTCTTGAAACGCTGGCAGTATGTTTATACCCTGACGCCAACTCTGTTCGAGTAGAACACGGCAAAATCGCAATCGATCTCGTGGCAATTTTTTTACGGTTTCTGTTGAAATCGCAAACCGAAGAGACATATTACTTATAGGCGGATTTTCGTGAGGAAGGGGAAAGAGATTAGAGCAAGTACAAT
Organism: Lolium multiflorum; assembly: GCA_030979885.1. Taxonomy (NCBI): domain Eukaryota; kingdom Viridiplantae; phylum Streptophyta; class Magnoliopsida; order Poales; family Poaceae; genus Lolium; species Lolium multiflorum. The sequence continues at coordinate 425,333,763 of CM061750.1, forward strand.
AAGGTACAGTCAGCTGGCTATAAGAGATAAAATATTATAAGTTTGCTTAGTTGGAGGAGAGAGAGGAGAGAGAAGATTATCTTATAAATACTCTAGACGCGCTTCCTAGGCACTATGTGAGACTAAAACCATGTATTCTAAAAGTACTACACTTTTATAGCTCACTATTGTATATGTTGGCTCTAAGTTAGCTATAGATGACATGACACTTAGCTTATAGCCAGCAGCTGGCTACACTATTGGAATTGCTCTTAAACGAAACCATGTGGGATTGTCTTCTGCCAGAGGTCGGTGTCCAATGTTCTCGTGATCTGGCAGGAGTCTTTGTTCGTTGCTGGCGTGCACATGGATGACGATCGGTTGTGTGCTAATATATTGAGCCTTCGATCGGTACCCAGCCCACAGGGATCGCCCAGGGTGAAAAGCCCACACGAAGAGCTAGCGCGCCCAGCCATCGAGCGATATAGGAATAGACAGAGGGAGCCGTTTTCACTTAACGGTGGCAATCTGCGTAAATAGGCTGCCAACCTAGGGGCAAAATCGGAAGAAAAAATGTCGGACCAAGGAAACAATCCTCCCTTTATTATTAGGTATAGATATATGTTCCTTCATTTCTTTTCAGTTCATCCAAAATCTTTTCAGCGGGATATGTAGCACATGGTTTGCCGTACGTTATAAGTGGTATGTGCACAGGGAAAGGCTCGACATGTAGATCTTTCTTCCTCCAGCTTGGACCGTGACATGTACAGTACAATACATGGTTTGTCGGTCCGTACCACCCTGCTGTGCACGGCATGCATATATTGTCCTCATGACACCACTTGCATGGGGCGACAACTGTGGATTTGACGTCTGTATTATTCGTTAGCACATGCATGTATGCATGTAGCTGCATGGCAGGCTAGCTATTTTTTTTGGGGGCGGGGCCGGGCTTCAGGCCAGGCCAGGAAAAGCTGAAGGTAAAATGCCTATCCCGCACCGTGTTAGGCCTTGTTCTGGTCAGAAATTTTGGGCCAGGCCGGATTGGGCCTAACGGGCTGCGCTGCCCATGCGCAGATATGCCCGTGGGTACATGTCCTCAAACATGGAAAGGTCGGGTCTAGCTGCAACGCTAAAAAAAAGGAAAGGTCGAGCTGCACATTTGTGTGTGTGTACGTGCCTCTTAGCAAACTAACAAGAGTCCCCTAGCTATTTTAAAGATTGTGTCACACGAGATATATATCTTCCTTCAAATATTCGTGCTACATTCAGAAATATTCAAATACATATTGATTTTTTCTCAAATTTTATTTAAAAGATGAAATCTAGATATGAAGTTCCAAATAAATTTGCAAAATTTCCAATATTTGATTGGTTTCAAAACTTTGCTCAAACCAAAATTCATATCTCTAAGGCAATGGTTATTTAATAATCGATTGTGATGTTCGTTAGATGACTGTTTTCTTGTCATATTTTTGTAATATATGTAGGGATCTCAGCGTGTATCTAGGAGTTAACAGTTCATAGCTTTGAATTGAAATAACTATGCCTCAGTCACATGCGAATAGCAAGACTGCAAAAAAAAAAAAAAACTATGCCTCAGTCACATGCGAATAGCAAGACTGTAAAAAACATGCGGATCTTCTTCTTCCGTCTTTGACCGTGACATGGATGTCTTGCCGTCTTGCATGACTTCACTACACAATGTCTTTTTTACGTAGAAGTCAGTGCTCTGTCCATTTTATCAAGTCATCAAGATAAAAAAAATAAGTCTGACAGTTGTATAGTTTCTTTCTCCCCCCTCTCTGGAAGGCTCTCGCTCCTGCCCACCTTGAGAGTCGGCCTCCTCGCCCCGGGCCAATCTTTTTTTTTTTTAACCAGAGACAGGTCCCGAAGGACCCGGAAGCAGATCTATTAATATTGCAATTCAGTACAGCTTACAAAGAGACCCCAGGGGAAAACAAGATTACAACTTGTTCCAAGAACTTTGTGAAAAAGACCTTGAACACAAATTGAGGAATGCAATCGGGTCCTTCTTCTTCCTGACAACGAGCTCGATCCAAAATCAGCATCACCGGGGACGCTACCACTTGGGATGTTGATCTGGTCGCTGTTCCATCCCCTGCACTCATCATCAGAGAAGGAAAAGGCGAACACCAAGCCGTTGTCAAACTGCCTCCCATTTGGCATCATGGCCAGGAGGAATATCAGGAGCCGGCACCACACGCCGGAGCTCGAATAGGCCGCCCTTCGGCCAGAACGGTCAACGACGGGACGGAGGAAGCCAGACGCTTCTCCGGAGCGCGTCGATGAGGATATGCACATCTTGGGGCAGCTGCACTTTCTCCTGATCCAAAGCCGGAGACCCGTCTCCGACGCGGCAGGTGATTTGAAGAGGTTGGGGACGAGCACCTGGACAGCTTCTCTGGAGCGCGTCGATGAGGATATGCACATCTTGGGGCAGCTGCACTTTCTCCCGATCCAAAGCCGGAGACCCGTCTCCGACGCGGCAGCTGATTTGAAGAGGTTGGGGACGAGCACCTGGACAGCTTCTCTTCCACCTCCATGGCAGCCGAGGAAGCTATGGGAGATCACCACCAGCCTTTCCCAAATCAACACCCACACGAGCTTATTGAGATAGCTACTGCCAGATCCGGTACCTACTGATGCCGTCTGACAAAGGATTAACTTGTCAATGCCTACAGATTGTAGACTAGGGTTTTGTTAGAAGTAGAGGGCAAGTAGATCTCGAAGGTTTCAGCCGAAAAGTACTCGACGATTATGAAAACTAGGGTTATGTTGACAGTAGATTCGGTCCTTTCTTTGTCCCTTGACTCCCCCTTATATAGGATGCGGAGCCGAGGGTTTCGTGATACACAAGTTACAGAGTTCGGGAGGGTTTTGTATCCAACCCGTAAGATTACAAATCTCTATCTTTCCTAATACAAACTATCTTTCCTAATCACTAAATGGGCTTCCGAGTCTTCTTATTCTTCGAGTTCTAGGCCTTCAATAAACCCCGGGTACCATCTTCGACAGGCCCATTGGGGATGCCTATGTCAGTAGCCCCCGAGATTTTTCTTGACTCGAAGAATTAGGGAAAATCTCCAACTTTACTCATCACATAATCTTTTGATATGCAAACACTATTTTGTACAGGATAACGGTAGTTGGGGCTAGTTCATCCGACGGATCAGGTACTAGTTAACCGCTAGTGGCAATCCGCAAAACCTACTTCAAGATCACGTCCCCGGACATGATCTCGGATACTGTAAACTTCGACAGTGCCGCTTAAGGTCTTACCATTCGTCGAGTCCCAGTCATATTTTATCGGGTACCTAACGCGTCCGTTAGGATTTTTCTTCGTATCTGTTGATACGGAAAATAGTAGCAATCGCCGTGGAGACGGTGCCACGCGCTCGAACGGATCTGGGGTCTTACCTTCGCAAAGTTTTGCGGCATTCGAGATTTATTCGCGACTTTTAGCGCTCCGAGAATATATTGTCGAGTGCTTTCTCTGCTGGAATAGCACATTTTATCGAGTCATATTTGATGACTTATTTTGTCTTCCCGATGGGAGTATATGTAGAGTTATCCGTGTAACTCGAAATATACTCTTTCAAATTTCATCGGGCACGCGAACACGCTCCCGATGGGAGTAGCTCCCGAGGCTGCAGCCAAGAACTTGTGCTTGGATGTAGGCTCCACAGATTAGTATCCTTTGCCGCTATATTTATAATCCTTCTCGATATTTTTATATCTATCGGGTGCGCGACCAGCGCTCCCGATGGGAGTAGCCCCCGAGGCTATGAACAAATGCTTGTATTTGATCATAGGCTCTCGCCATTTCTATCTTGTCATACTCGGAATTTTCTATTTTTCCAAAGTAGCCCCCGAGAATTTGGGCAAGAACTTGTGTTTGATCCAAGGCTCCCGAAATAATCTTGCATTGTCGATAAATTTTTTCGAGCTTCATAGTCGAGCTTTTCTTTTACCTTGATGACGTAGTTGCTGATGATAGCCACGATTTCTGTGTTGGAAATACGCGAAACCGCTATGTGTCACTGTCATGTGGGTCCCTTTTTCCTATCCAGTTGACACGTCGTGCAAGTAGGGGACACACGTCCTCCGCTTTTTCTGGCACCTCCTGCCTGTTCACTTCTCGGTAAAAATACCCTTTTACCCCTTGTACACGTGGTTGTCATCTGCATCCTTTCTTTTGCCGATCCAACGGTTGCCACGATCTGGCATACTGCTATATAAATGTAGGAGAACGTAGCATAGAAAACAAAAATTTTCCTACCGTGAACACGCAATCCAAGCCAAGATGCAATCTAGAAGACGGTAGCAACGAGGGGATTATCGAGTCTCACCCTTGAAGAGATTCCAAAGCCTACAAGATGAGGCTCTTGTTGCTGCGGTAGAAGATCACTTGCCGCTTGCAAAAGCGCGTAGAAGATCTTGATCACGGCGCCACGAACGGGCAGCACCTCCGTACTCGTCACACGTTCGGTTGTTGATGAAGACGACGTCCACCTCCCTGTTCCAGCGGGCAGCGGAAGTAGTAGCTCCTCTTGAATCCGACAGCGGTGGTGGTGGAGAAATCCGGCGGAGCTTCGCTAAGCGTGCGGGATATGGTGGAGGAGAGGGCGCTAGGGTTTGGGGAGAGGGTGGCCGGCCACTAAGGGGGCGGCCAAGGTGGTGGCTTTGGTGTGGCCGGCCCCCTCCCTATGCCCCTCATTATATAGGTGGAAGCCCCAAGTGTTGGACTACAAGTCTCCGAATAAGACCCGAACCCAAAACCTTCCATATGTGGGAAACCTTCCCAAGCTAGGATTCCCACTAGAGGTGGGAATTCCACCTACCATATGGGGGGGCCGCCCCTGGAGTCCACTTGGGACTCCACCCCACTAGGTTGGCCGGCCATGGAGGTGGAGTCCCATGTGGACTCCACCTTCCTAGGTGTGTTCTTCCGACTTTTCTAGAACCTTCCATAGAACCTTCCGAATCATTTTAATTCACATAAAATGACATCCTATATATGAATCTTATTCTCCGGACCATTAACTCCTCGTGATGTCCGGATCCTATCCGGGACTCCGAACAAATATTCGAACTCCATTCCATATTCAAGTTCTACCATTTCAACATCCAACTTTAAGTGTGTCACCCTACGGTTCGCGAACTATGCGGACATGGTTGAGTACTCACTCCGACCAATAACCAATAGCGGGATCTGGAGATCCATAATAGCTCCACATATTCAACGATGACTTTAGTGATCGAATGAACCATTCACATACGATACCAATTCCCTTTGTCACGCGATATTTTACTTGTCCGAGGTTTGATCATCGGTATCACACTATACCTTGTTCAACCTCGTCTCGACAAGTACTCTTTACTCGTACCGTGGTATGTGGTCTCTTATGAACTTATTCATATGCTTGCAAGACATTAGACGACATTCCACCGAGAGGGCCCAGAGTATATCTATCCGTCATCGGGATGGACAAATCCCACCGTTGATCCATATGCCTCAACTCATACTTTCCTGATACTTAATCCCACCTTTATAACCACCCATTTACGCAGTGGCGTTTGATGTAATCAAAGTACCTTTCCGGTATAAGTGATTTACATGATCTCATGGTCATAAGGACTAGGTAACTATGTAACGAAAGCTTATAGCAAATAACTTAATGACGTGATCTTATGCTACGCTTAATTGGGTGTGTCCATTACATCATTCATATAATGATATAATCTTGTTATTAATAACATCCAATGTTCATGATTATGAAACTAATCATCTATTAATCAACAAGCTAGTTAAGAGGCTTACTAGGGACTCTTTGTTGTTTACATATCACACATGTATCAATGTTTCAGTTAATACAATTATAGCATGGTATATAAACTTTTATCATAAACATAAAGATATATAATAACCACTTTTATTATTGCCTCTTTGGGCATATCTCCAACAGTCCCCCACTTGCACTAGAGTCAATAATCTAGATTACATTGTAAGGTACCTAACACCCATGGCATTCTCGTGTTGGTCATGCTTGCCCTAGGAGAGCTTTAGTCAACTGGATCTGCTACATTCAGATCAGTGTACTTTGCAAATCTTTACTTCTCCATCTTCGATGTACTGCGAATCGAATGATAACGCAGCTTGATATGCTTCAGCCTCTTGTGTGACCTTGGTTCTTGTGCATTGGCGATGGCACCCATGTTGTCACAAGATGACTAGTGGGTCCAATGCACTAGGAACCACACCGAGCTCTACAATGAACCTCTTCATCCATACCGCTTCCGATGAAGCCTCTGAAGCCGCTATGTACTCCGATTCTGTTGAGGATTTCGCCACCGTGCACTGCTTCGAGCTTGCCCAGCTTACCGCAGCACCATTCAATATAAACACGTACCCAGATTGTGACTTAGAGTCATCAGGATCAGTGTTCCAACTTGCATCGGTGTAACTTGTTACAACGAGCTCTTGGTCACCTCCATAACAAAGAAACATATCCTTAGTTCTTTTCAAGTACTTCAGGATATTCTTGACCGCTGTCCAGTGTTCCATTCCTGGATCACTTTGATATCTGCTAGTCAAACTAACAAAGATGTGCTATATCCGTCTTGTACATAGCATGGCATACATGATAGAGCCTACTGCCGAGGCATAGGGGATTTGACTCATCCTTTCTCTTTCTTCTGCCGTAGCCGGACCTTGAGTCTTACTCAAGACCTTGCCTGGTAACATAGGTAAGAATCCTTTCTTACTTTCGTCCATTCTAAACTTCTTTAGAATCTTGTCCAGGTATGTACTCTGTGATAGCCCTATTAGACGCCTTGATCTATCTCTATAAATCTTGATGCCTAATATATATGATGCTTCACCAAGGTCTTTCATTGAAAAACTATTATTCAAATAACCTTTTACACTGCTTAATAGTTCTATATCATTCCCAATCAATAATATGTCATCTACATATAATATCAGGAACGCTACAGAGCTCCCACTCACTTTCTTGTAAATACAGGCCTCTCCATGACACCGTATAAACCCGAAGTCTTTGATCACCTTATCAAAGCGTCGGTTCCAACTTCTTGATGCTTGCTTCAGTCCATAGATTGAACGCTGAATTTTGCATACTTTGTCAGCATTTTTAGGATCGACAAAACCTTTGGGTTGTACCATATACAACTCTTCCTCAATGTCTCCATTAAGGAACGCCGTTTTGACATCCATCTGCCAAATCTCATAATCGAAAAATGCAGCTATTGCTAACAAAATCCTCACAGATTTTAGCTTCGCTACAGGTGAGAAGGTCTCATCGTAGTCAACACCTTGAATTTGTCGGAAACCCTTTGCGACAAGTCGAGCTTTATAGACAGTAATATTACCATCAGCATCTGTTTTTCTCTTAAAGATCCATTTATTCTCGACAGCCTTTCGGCTATCAGGTAAGTTTACCAAAGTCCATACTTTGTTATCATACATGGATCCCATTTCGGATTTCATGGCTTCTTGCCATTTGTTGGAATCTGGGCTCATCATCGCTTCTTCATACGTCGCAGGGTCTTCATCATTGTTATCCACAATCATGACATTTAGACAAGGATCATACCAATCTGGAGTGGCACGTTCCCTTGTCGATCTGCGAGGTTCAGTAGTTATCTCATTTGAAGTTTCATGATCATTATCATTAGCTTCCTCTGTTGCAGGCGGCACAGAACATCTTCCCATCAAGCTACTCTGATCAACAGAGATTCTTTAATCTCATCGAGTTCTACTTTTCTTCCAGTCACTTCTTTAGTGAGAAATTCTTTCTCAAGAAAGGTTCCGTTCTTAGCAACAAAGATCTTGCCTTCGGATCTGTGATAGAAAGTGTACCCTATAGTTTCCTTAGGGTATCCTATGAAGACGCATTTCTCCGCTTTGGGTTCTAGCTTGTCCGGTTGTAACTTTTTTACATAGGCTTCGCAACCCCAAACTTTTAGGAACGACAGCTTAGGTTTCTTATTAAACCATAATTCATACGGTGTCGTTTCAACGGATTTTGATGGTGCTCTATTTAAAGTGAATGCGGCTGTCTCTAATGCATAACTCCAAAATGATAAAGGTAAATCAGTAAGAGACATCATAGAACGAACCATATCTAAGAGAGTTCGATTACGACGTTCGACACACCGTTTCGTTGTGGTGTTCCCGGTGTCAATTGTGAAAGTATTCCGCATTTCTTTAAATGCATGCCAAACTCATAACTCAGATATTCACCTCCGCGATCAGATCGTAGAAATTTAATCTTCTTGTTACGTTGATTTTCTACTTCACTTTGGAATTCCTTAAACTTCTCGAAAGTTTCGGATTTATGTTTCATTAAATAGATATACCCATATCTACTCAAATCATATGTGAAGGTTAGAACATAACGATAACCACCTCGCGATGCTACACTCATTGGTCCACACACATCTGTATGTATGATTTCCAATAAGTCGTAGCTCGCTCCATCATACCCGAAATGGAGTCTTAGTCATTTTTCCCATCAGACATGCTTCGCATCTATCAAGTGACTCAAAGTCAAGTGATTCAAGTAATCCATCGGTATGGAGTTTCTTCATGCGTTTCACTCCAATATGACCAAGACGACAGTGCCACATATAAGTAGAATTATCATTCAATTTAATTCGTTTAGCGTCAATGTTATGTATATGTGTATCACTACTATTGAGATCTAACAGAAATAAGCCATTCTTTTCAGGTGCTCGACCATAAAAGATATTATTCATAAAAATAGAACAACCATTATTCTCAGACTTGAATGAATAACCGTCTTGCATTAAACAAGATCCAGATATAATGTTCATGCTTAACGCGGGTACAAAATAACAATTATTTAGACTTAAAACTAATCCCAAAGGTAGATGTAGAGGAAGTGTGCCGACAGCGATCACATCGACTTTGGATCCATTTCCAACGCGCATCGTCACTTCATCCTTCGCAGTCTTCGTTTATTCTTTAGTTCCTGTTTCGAGTTACAAATATGAGCAACCGAACCAGTATCAAATACCCAGGTACTAGTACGAGAACCAGTGAGATAAACATCTATAACATGTATATCGTATATACCTTCTTTCTTGACAAGGCCGCTTCTTCAGATCCGCCAAATGCTTGGAGCAATTACGCTTCCAAAGTCCCTTCTCCTTGCGTGAATAGCACTCAAGATCGGCTTAGGGCCGACTTAGGTTTCACAGAGTCGTGGCAGCTTTCTTGCCACTCTTCTTGTTCTTGCCTTTAGACTTGCCCTGTTTCTTGAAGCTGGTGGTCTTGTTGACCATCAACACTTGGTGCTCTTTCTTAATTTCAATCTCAGCAGATTTTAGCATGGCAAAGAGTTCAGGTAACTCTTTGTTCATGTTCTACATATTGTAATTCATCACAAAGTTCTTATAACTAGGTGGCAATGATTGAAGGACACGATTAATCCCCAGTCTGTTAGGAATCACTATTCCCAAGTCACTGAGTTTCTTCGCATGCCCGGTCATGGCGAGCATGTGCTCACTAACGAGCTGCCTTCTTCCATCATGCAAAGAAGTGTTTCGATGCTTCATAGCATTCCACGGCCGCATGAGTCTCAAAGATAGTCTTTAACTCATTGATTAACTCATGTGGATCGTGGTGCTCAAAACGTTTTTGAAGATCGGCTTCCAGACTGCACAGATGGCACACTGAACTTGAGAGTACCGAGTTTTCCGAGTCGCGTAAACATTCTTTACTTCATCGGTTTCAGTTTCTGCAGGAGGGTCAACTAGCGGTGCATCAAGCACATATTGCAGGTTTCCGCCATTGAGGAAGATCCTCACATGACGGAACCAGTCGTGAAGTTGCTACCGTTGCTCTTAAGCTTTTCTTTCTCTAGGAACTGGTTAAAATTGATTGGGGACGCCATATCTACAATATATTTGCAATAGTTTAGACTAATGTTTATGACAAATTGAGTTCAAATTTTAATTTAACAAAATTAAAAACTAGGTGAACTCCCACTCAAAACAATATCCCTCGCATTGTCTTAGTGATCACACGAACCAAATCCATCACACCTATGCCCGATCATCACGAGACAAGATGTAATTTCAATGGCGAACACTCAAAATGTTCATCATATCAATCATATGATTCATGCTCTACCTTTCGGTATCACGTGTTCCGAGACCATGTCTGTACATGCTAGGCTCGTCAAGGCCACCTTAGTATCCGCATGTGCAAACTGACTTGCACCCGTTGTATGCACTTGTTGATTCTATCACACCCGATCATCACGAGATGCTTCGAAACGACAAGTCTTGGCAACGGTGCTACTAAGGATGAACACTTTATTATCTTGAAATTTTAGTGAGAGGGATCATCTTATAATGCTACCGTCGCGATCTAAGCAAAATAAGATGCATAAAAGGATTAACATCACATGCAGTTCATATGTGATATGATATGGCCCTTTTGTCTTTGCGCCTTTGATCTTCATCTTCAAAGCACGGACATGATCTCCATCATCAACGGGCATGATCTCCATCATCGTCGGCGAAGCACCAAGGTCAATGGCGCCGTCTTCATGATCGTCCTCCATGTAGCAACTATTACAACTACTTTGAAATACTACTCAACATGAAATTTAAAGACAACCATAAGGCTCCTGCCGGTTGCCACAATACAATAATGATCATCTCATACATAGTCATCATCACATTATGGCCATATCACATCACCAAACCCTGCAAAAACAAGTTAGACGTTCTCTAATTTGGTTTGCATATTTTACGTGGTTTAGGGTTTTCGAGCAAGATCCAATCTACCTACGAACATCAACCACAACGGTGATACTAGTGTTGTCAATAGAAGAGTAAATTGAATCTTCACTATAGTAGGAGAGACAGACACCCGCAAAGCCACTTATGCAATACAAGTTGCATGTCAAGCGTGGAGCAAATCTCATGAACGCGGTCATGTAAAGTTAGCCCGAGCCGCTTCATCCCACTATGCCACAAAGATGCAAAGTACTCAAGCTAAAGATAACATAAGCATCAACGCCCACAAAACCATTGTGTTCTACTCGTGCAACCATCTATGCATAGACACGGCTCGATACCACTGTAGGAGAACGAGCATAGAAAACAAAAATTTTCCTACTGCGAACACGCAATCCAAGCCAAGATGCAATCTAGAAGACGGTAGCAACGAGGGGATTATCGAGTCTCACCCTTGAAGAGATTCCAAAGCCTACAAGATGAGGCTCTTGTTGCTGCGGTAGACGATCACTTGCCGCTTGCAAAAGCGCGTAGAAGATCTTGATCACGCGCCACGAACGGGCAGCACCTCCGTACTCGGTCACACGTTCGGTTGTTGATGAAGACGACGTCCACCTCCCCGCTCCAGCGGGCAGCGGAAGTAGTAGTTCTGAATCCGACAAAGACGACGGCGTGGTGTCGGGGTGGAGAAATCCGGCGAGCTTCGCTAAGCGTGCGGGATATGCGGAGGAGCGGGGCGCTAGGGTTTGGGGAGGGGTGGGGGCCACCAAAGGGGCGGCCAAGGTGGTGGCTTTGGTGTGGCCGGCCCCCTCCCCTATGCCCCTCATTATATAGGTGGAAGCCCCAAGTGTTGGACTACAAGTCTCCGAATAAGACCCGAACCCAAAACCTTCCATATGGGGGGAAACCTTCCCAAGCTAGGATTCCCACTAGAGGTGGGAATTCCACCTACCATATGGGGGGGTGGCCGGCCCCTTATGGGGGAGTCCACTTGGGACTCCACCCCACTAGGGTTGGCCGGCCATGGAGGTGGAGTCCCATGTGGACTCCACCTTCCTAGGTGTGTTCTTCCGGACTTTTCTAGAACCTTCTAGAACCTTCCATAGAACCTTCCGAATCATTTTAATTCACATAAAATGACATCCTATATATGAATCTTATTCTCCGGACCATTCCGGAACTCCTCGTGATGTCCGGGATCTATCCGGGACTCGAACAAATATTCGAACTCCATTCCATATTCAAGTTCTACCATTTCAACATCCAACTTTATGTGTGTCACCCTACGGTTCGCGAACTATGCGGACATGGTTGAGTACTCACTCCGACCAATAACCAATAGCGGGATCTGGAGATCCATAATGGCTCCCACATATTCAACGATGACTTTAGTGATCGAATGAACCATTCACATACGATACCAATTCCCTTTGTCATGCGATATTTTACTTGTCCGAGGTTTGATCATCGGTATCACACTATACCTTGTTCAACCTCGTCTCCGACAAGTACTCTTTACTCGTACCGTGGTATGTGGTCTCTTATGAACTTATTCATATGCTTGCAAGACATTAGACGACATTCCACCGAGAGGGCCCAGAGTATATCTATCCGTCATCGGGATGGACAAATCCCACTGTTGATCCATATGCCTCAACTCATACTTTCCGGATACTTAATCCCACCTTTATAACCACCCATTTACGCAGTGGCGTTTGATGTAATCAAAGTACCTTTCCGGTATAAGTGATTTACATGATCTCATGGTCATAAGGACTAGGTAACTATGTAACGAAAGCTTATAGCAAATAACTTAATGACGTGATCTTATGCTACGCTTAATTGGGTGTGTCCATTACATCATTCATATAATGATATAATCTTGTTATTAATAACATCCAATGTTCATGATTATGAAACTAATCATCTATTAATCAACAAGCTAGTTAAGAGGCTTACTAGGGACTCTTTGTTGTTTACATATCACACATGTATCAATGTTTCAGCTAATACAATTATAGCATGGTATATAAACTTTTATCATAAACATAAAGATATATAATAACCACTTTTATTATTGCCTCTTGGGCATATCTCCAACAGTCTCCCACTTGCACTAGAGTCAATAATCTAGATTACATTGTAAGGTACCTAACACCCATGGCATTCGGTGTTGGTCATGCTTTGCCCTAGGGAGAGCTTTAGTCAACGGATCGCTACATTCAGATCAGTGTGTACTTTGCAAATCTTTACTTCTCCATCTTCGATGTACTCGCGAATCGAATGATAACGCAGCTTGATATGCTTCAGCCTCTTGTGTGACCTTGGTTCTTGTGCATTGGCGATGGCACCCATGTTGTCATAGTAGATGACTAGTGGGTCCAATGCACTAGGAACCACACCGAGCTCTACAATGAACCTCTTCATCCATACCGCTTCTGATGAAGCCTCTGAAGCCGCTATGTACTCCGATTCTGTTGAGGATTTCGCCACCGTGCACTGCTTCGAGCTTGCCCAGCTTACTGCAGCACCATTCAATATAAACACGTACCGGATTGTGACTTAGAGTCATCAGGATCAGTGTTCCAACTTGCATCGGTGTAACTTGTTACAACGAGCTCTTGGTCACCTCCATAACAAAGAAACATATCCTTAGTTCTTTCAGGATATTCTTCAGGATATTCTTGACCGCTGTCCAGTGTTCCATTCCTGGATCACTTTGATATCTCTAGTCAAACTAACAGCATGTGCTATATCCGGTCTTGTACATAGCATGGCATACATGATGGAGCCTATTGCCGAGGCATAGGGGATTTGACTCATCCTTTCTCTTTCTTCGTAGCCGGACCTTGAGTCTTACTCAAGACCTTGCCTGGTAACATAGGTAAGAATCCTTTCTTACTTTCGTCCATTCTAAACTTCTTTAGAATCTTGTCCAGGTATGTACTGTGATAGCCCTATTAGACGTCTTGATCTATCTCTATAAATCTTGATGCCTAATATATATGATACTTCACCAAGGTCTTTCATTGAAAAACTATTATTCAAATAACCTTTTACACTGCTTAATAGTTCTATATCATTCCCAATCAATAATATGTCATCTACATATAATATCAGGACGCTACATAGCTCCCACTCACTTTCTTGTAAATACAGGCCTCTCCATGACACCGTATAAACCCGAAGTCTTTGATCACCTTATCAAAGCGTGGTTCCAACTTCTTGATGCTTGCTTCAGTCCATAGATTGAACGCTGAAGTTTGCATACTTTGTCGCATTTTTAGGATCGACAAAACCTTTGGGTTGTACCATATACAACTCTTCCTCAATGTCTCCATTAAGGAACGCCGTTTTGACATCCATCCGCCAAATCTCATAATCGAAAAATGCAGCTATTGCTAACAAAATCCTCACAGATTTTAGCTTCGCTACAGGTGAGAAGGTCTCATCGTAGTCAACACCTTGAATTTGTCGGAAACCCTTTGCGACAAGTCGAGCTTTATAGACAGTAATATTACCATCAGCATCTGTTTTTCTCTTAAAGACCCATTTATTCTCGACAGCCTTTCGGCTATCAGGTCGGAAGTCGACTATTTTGATGACAAAGGATTAACTTGTCAATGCCTACAGATTGTAGACTAGGGTTTTGTTAGAAGTAGAGGCAAGTAGATCTCGAAGGTTTCAGCCGAAAAGTACTCGACGATTATGAAAACTAGGGTTATGTTGACAAGAGATTCGGTCCTTTTGTCCCTCGACTCCCTTATATAGGAGGCGAGCCGAGGGTTTCGTGATACACAAGTTACAGAGTTCGGGAGGGTTTTGTATCCAACCCGTAAGATTACAAATCTCTATCTTTCCTAATACAAACTATCTTTCCTAATCACTAAATGGGCTTCCGAGTCTTCTTATTCTTCGAGTTCTGGGCCTTCAATAAACCCCGGGTACCATCTTCGGCAGGCCCATTGGGGATGCCTATGTCACCGTCCTCCATGGACAGCGAACAGAAGGAGCGAACAACGGCCGCCGGGCGCGGCTCGCAAGCGCCCGCGACGAGCTCAAGAACGGCATATCGCCATAATCCACATGGGAAAGACTCAGCCTAGAGCTACACCTAATATGTACAGGTCGCCGTGCACCTCTCCCCTCTCCTCTCCGGCCGGACGTGCCGTCGAAGAAGATCCGGGATCGGGCCGGGATCTGGAGGACACCGACGACTCTCAACGGGGGCGTTCTTGCGTGGTCTCTGGAAACGGCCCCGCGCCAATCTGAAGCCCTCGCCGGCGGCCATGCCGTTTGGAGGTGGAAGAGAGGCGCCGGTTGTAGTATAGGTTTTAGTTGTTGGCTTGGTGCCGTGTTTTGGCGATATGCCCGAGGATGGAGACCAGATCTTGCTGGACGGATCTGGGCGTTCCTGGCTATCCTCTTCATCGATGGTCGTCACTGGTGGCAGGAGGCGAGGTGGAGATGGGGATGGTTGTCGGGCTTCTTCTCCAATAAGTTCCCTTCTTCCTTCCTTTCAAGGCTGCTGACTATGGCGCCCTTCCGCGGCGTCAGTTGGCGGCTGACAAGGCTCTCCTCCATATCACCATGGTGGTGGTTGGCCGGAGTTGGCCCTGCCGGCAAGGCTTTTCTTAATAAGCGGTTGCTGATTCAATCTATTGGTGATCTGCTGCTACTGCCTCTATCTCTTTCTGGCCTTGGTGGTGTGAACGAGATCTGGAGGACGGTGGCAGTTTCCTGCTGGATTGGAGCAGTTCGGGGACATAATCTTGTTTCTCTGGTGTTCAAAAAAGCTAGAGGTAGCACTGCCTCAGCTATTTCTTGCCGGAATGGCGGCATTACTGCAACCTCCGTTGAGGAGGCCTTCTTCTCTTCTGCGGCGGAAGCTCGACGACGTTTTGCTACCAAGTGGTCTCGTCCCCGGTGGCTCAACGTCGGCCGTTGGCAGAAGATTAGCGCTGGAAGGGAGCCAATGAGCTATCTGCTCTTGTTCCTCGGCGGCAACGCCTGGAGGACGCCGGCGTCGCGTGGCAGAGGCACCCAGGCCCTACATTGCTTTGATCTATTAATCTATAGGGTGTTCTTTGTAAAGTGCAAGCCCCTTTCTTCAAATTTTAGGTTCTTAGTGCGAGTGTTGTATAAGGGGCTTTTTGCAAAACTTTGTACCTGCCACTTTTATAATATAAAATCTGGGGTCTTCTAGACCCCTCCCCGAGTTCAAAAAAAAAGATAGAAAAATAAGGGAAACTTGGCAAAAAAACACAATGAAAAATGAGAGAAAAAAACAAAGCAGACAACACTGTCGAACCAATATTCATTCACATCCAAAACATGAACTTCTATGAAGCGTGAATATGAACATGATCTTTGATAACACCTCCAAGAAGGAAAAACATAAACATGGGTGTCATCATAGGCGGCATCGACTCACGTCGAAGACAAGGCTGTCCCTCAAAACTGCACACGACTACGGCACCAAATCTTGGGTCAAAGTCTGGCCACACAAAAGATCTTCCAAGGATGATACCAACCCAACTAAACACATCCCAAAGAAGAGGAAGTACTCTTCGAAGATGCCTTGTAAGAAGGGAATGCGGCCCTCAAAACACCATATCGCCCACATCGACCACGTCGAAGATAGGTCTTTTGCCTAGATCATAACAACTGATCTCCACTTATCAAAGCCTATCGGAGCAGAAAAAACCACTAACTAGAGCGAGACAAAGCCAGGACCTTCATTACCTACAATACCAATCGTACTTAGCACACATGGCCTCATCGTGACAACACCAAGGAATTGCTATAGATCTTCAATAGCTCGATGTAGCACACGAAGACCCCCTGCAAACTTTAGAGCTGAGCAGGTCTGGAGAGATCTCATGGTCCACTATCCTCACCGTCACCAAGATGGAAAGTACATGGTCAGAGTTCCAGATGTAGGAGCTCAAGAGTGACCTCGATTTTTATTCATCATGTAGGGAGAAGATGAACCGATGCTCGCCTCTGACTGCATCCTTTGAAGCATTGCAAGCATGAACAACATCAACTCCAGTGGCTGAGCACCGCCCACAAGCTTCCGCCACCATATCTCCACCGGCATGACGCCAAACCGGGACAAAGCATGAACACAAGACCAAACCCTAGACCTAGAGAACCTACACCTACGTTGTATAGACCGCGGTCTCGCTCCCTCGCCGCTTCTGGGCGGTAAATCCGCCAGAGAAGAGGGGGAGAGAGGAACCGGGAGCTGGGGTGGGAGTCTCAACATGAGGAGGGAGGCGACAAAGAGCAATTATACATGTTATGACAGGTCACAAGTTATGAGTTTAAAGACCGAACAAACATAATTAAAAATCAACAATTGCAATCCATTTCGGTCTATGTTTTGGTCTAGGGGAGCTACGGGCATGTGGTGTTGAAGTATAAATTATACTACTCCCTCCTATCCATATTACTTCACTGGTAGAAAAAAGGGCTTTAGTCCCGGTTTGCAACTGCCATTAGTCGCGGTTGCGCAACCGGGACCAATGAAGCGCGACTAAAGGCCCCCCCTTTATAGTCTAAAGGCCCCGCCACGTGGGCGGCTGGCATGCGCCGGGGGAAGGACCTTTAGTCCCGGTTTGTAACATGAACCGGGACTAAAGGCTATTTCGAGTTTTTTTTAATTCATTTGGGTTTCTAATTATTTTTCACTTCCCTCTTTTTTTTATTTTTTTAGAATTTCTACTATTTGTGTTATTTGCATAGTTTAGTCTCTATCTCTAACTACACTTATCTCTAGTCAAATTACATACTCGTTGTCAAACTTTCCGCTCGGTCACCCATCCTCCCACTACTCTAGCACTAGCACGCTTAACTTCCGAGTTCCATCCCGTTCCGCATCCAAGTGCTTCGCGCGCATGTATGTGATAGTAGTATCATATCAATCCTATTAACATGTTGGTCGATGTCACATTTCTTTATTGTTTGAATTTCAAATAATTCTTTTAATAAACAAAAGTAATGATGTAATAATAATCTTAAACAAATAAATAAACATTAACTTTTTAATTTGTATTATTTTTAATTTTATTAATTAATTAAATATTTTTTGCCAAACCTAAAACCTAAAAATTTGAAAATCTAAAAATTGGGTAAAAATGATAGTAATCTTTATGCAGGATGCAATTATTAATTTTAGGTTTTTAAAAAATAAAAAATATATAAAATCCGTAATTTATAGCAAAAACTAAAATCTTCCTGCTTTTGTATTTCCATTTGAAATTTTGAGAATCTAAAATTTCCGTAATCGAATATTTCCGGGACTAATGGGGGTGGACGGAAGCCTCTTTTTCTACTAGTGCTTACTCCCTTCACTATTAGTTTGTATTTTGGGTATAAGCTGCCGTTCTAGGTATGGTTAAAGTCGAACATTGCAAATTATAATATAAGATAAATTTGAATAAAAACATTTATAATACAAGTTCTATTATACTAAAATCCTCATAAAGTATATTTTTATACTATATTTAGTATTTCATATTATGGATATTGATATTTTTTCTTATATTCTTGGTCAAACACTTCTATGTTTGACTTTAACTAAACCCAAAAACATGACATAAATAAAAACGGAGAAAGTAATTAAGTTGCACTAAATAAGCGATACTTAATATGGATACGAGGTAATATTATTTGTTTTTTAGAGAAATTAAAAAAGGAAAAATCCGTGAATAATAGAGGCAAAGGAGAAACAAGAAGGCGGCGGAGTAAAAAAAAAGGTAGCTTGAGTGTAGGGTAGAAAATTATAACGGTAGCATATATTTTCTAAGTCTACGTGGATTTATCCAGCGGCCTCCTCCGTGTTTTGGCAATATGCCCGAGGATGGAGACCAGATCTTGCGGGACGGATCTGGGCGTTCCTGGCTATCCTCTTCATCGATGGTCGTCACTGGTGGCAGGAGGCGAGGTGGAGATGGGGATGGTTGTCGGGCTTCTTCTCCAATAAGTTCCCTTCTTCCTTCCTTTCAAGGCTGCTGACTATGGCGCCCTTCCGCGGCGTCAGTTGGCGGCTGACAAGGCTCTCCTCCATATCACCATGGTGGTGGTTGGCCGGAGTTGGCCCTGCCGGCGAGGCTTTTCTTAATAAGCGGTTGCTGATTCAATCTATTGGTGATCTGCTGCTACTGCCTCTATCTCTTTCTGGCCTTGGTGGTGTGAACGAGATCTGGAGGACGGTGGCAGTTTCCTGCTGGATTGGAGCAGTTCGGGGACATAATCTTGTTTCTCTGGTGTTCAAAAAAGCTAGAGGTAGCACTGCCTCAGCTATTTCTTGCCGGAATGGTGGCATTACTGCAACCTCTATTGAGGAGGCCTTCTTCTCTTCTGCGGCGGAAGCTCGACGACGTTTTGCTACCAAGTGGTCTCGTCCCCGGTGGCTCAACGCCGGCCGTTGGCAGAAGATTAGCGCTGGAAGGGAGCCAATGAGCTATCTGCTCTTGTTCCTCGGCGGCAACGCCTGGAGGACGCCGGCGTCGCGTGGCAGAGGCACCCAGGCCCTACATTGCTTTGATCTATTAATCTGTAGGGTGTTCTTTGTAAAGTGCAAGCCCCTTTCTTCAAATTTTAGGTTCTTAGTGCGAGTGTTGTATAAGGGGCTTTTTGCAAAACTTTGTACCTGCCACTTTTATAATATAAAATCTGGGGTCTTCTAGACCCCTCCCCGAGTTCAAAAAAAAAGATAGAAAAATAAGGGAAACTTGGCAAAAAAACACAATGAAAAATGAGAGAAAAAAACAAAGCAGACAACACTGTCGAACCAATATTCATTCACATCCAAAACATGAACTTCTATGAAGCGTGAATATGAACATGATCTTTGATAACACCTCCAAGAAGGAAAAACATAAACATGGGTGTCATCATAGGCGGCATCGACTCACGTCGAAGACAAGGCTGTCCCTCAAAACTGCACACGACTACGGCACCAAATCTTGGGTCAAAGTCTGGCCACACAAAAGATCTTCCAAGGATGATACCAACCCAACTAAACACATCCCAAAGAAGAGGAAGTACTCTTCGAAGATGCCTTGTAAGAAGGGAATGCGGCCCTCAAAACACCATATCGCCCACATCGACCACGTCGAAGATAGGTCTTTTGCCTAGATCATAACAACTGATCTCCACTTATCAAAGCCTATCGGAGCAGAAAAAACCACTAACTAGAGCGAGACAAAGCCAGGACCTTCATTACCTACAATACCAATCGTACTTAGCACACATGGCCTCATCGTGACAACACCAAGGAATTGCTATAGATCTTCAATAGCTCGATGTAGCACACGAAGACCCCCTGCAAACTTTAGAGCTGAGCAGGTCTGGAGAGATCTCATGGTCCACTATCCTCACCGTCACCAAGATGGAAAGTACATGGTCAGAGTTCCAGATGTAGGAGCTCAAGAGTGACCTCGATTTTTATTCATCATGTAGGGAGAAGATGAACCGATGCTCGCCTCTGACTGCATCCTTTGAAGCATTGCAAGCATGAACAACATCAACTCCAGTGGCTGAGCACCGCCCACAAGATTCCGCCACCATATCTCCACCGGCATGACGCCAAACCGGGACAAAGCATGAACACAAGACCAAACCCTAGACCTAGAGAACCTACACCTACGTTGTATAGACCGCGGTCTCGCTCCCTCGCCGCTTCTGGGCGGTAAATCCGCCAGAGAAGAGGGGGAGAGAGGAACCGGGAGCTGGGGTGGGAGTCTCAACATGAGGAGGGAGGCGACAAAGAGCAATTATACATGTTATGACAGGTCACAAGTTATGAGTTTAAAGACCGAACAAACATAATTAAAAATCAACAATTGCAATCCATTTCGGTCTATGTTTTGGTCTAGGGGAGCTACGGGCATGTGGTGTTGAAGTATAAATTATACTACTCCCTCCTATCCATATTACTTCACTGGTAGAAAAAAGGGCTTTAGTCCCGGTTTGCAACTGCCATTAGTCGCGGTTGCGCAACCGGGACCAATGAAGCGCGACTAAAGGCCCCCCCTTTATAGTCTAAAGGCCCCTGGGCATGCGCCGGGGGAAGGACCTTTAGTCCCGGTTTGTAACATGAACCGGGACTAAAGGCTATTTCGAGTTTTTTTTAATTCATTTGGGTTTCTAATTATTTTTCACTTCCCTTTTTTTATTTTTTTAGAATTTCTACTATTTGTGTTATTTGCATAGTTTAGTCTCTATCTCTAACTACACTTATCTCTAGTCAAATTACATACTCGTTGTCAAACTTTCCGCTCGGTCACCCATCCTCCCACTACTCTAGCACTAGCACGCTTAACTTCCGAGTTCCATCCCGTTCCGCATCCAAGTGCTTCGCGCGCATGTATGTGATAGTAGTATCATATCAATCCTATTAACATGTTGGTCGATGTCACATTTCTTTATTGTTTGAATTTCAAATAATTCTTTTAATAAACAAAAGTAATGATGTAATAATAATCTTAAACAAATAAATAAACATTAACTTTTTAATTTGTATTATTTTTAATTTTATTAATTAATTAAATATTTTTTTCCAAACCTAAAACCTAAAAATTTGAAAATCTAAAAATTGGGTAAAAATGATAGTAATCTTTATGCAGGATGCAATTATTAATTTTAGGTTTTTAAAAATAAAAAATATATAAAATCCGTAATTTATAGCAAAAACTAAAATCTTCCTGCTTTTGTATTTCCATTTGAAATTTTGAGAATCTAAAATTTCCGTAATCGAATATTTCCGGGACTAATGGGGGTGGACGGAAGCCTCTTTTTCTACTAGTGCTTACTCCCTTCACTATTAGTTTGTATTTTGGGTATAAGCTGCCGTTCTAGGTATGGTTAAAGTCGAACATTGCAAATTATAATATAAGATAAATTTGAATAAAAACATTTATAATACAAGTTCTATTATACTAAAATCCTCATAAAGTATATTTTTATACTATATTTAGTATTTCTGTTGACGTCAGAAACCCACCGGCGGGCAGTGACTGGTCAACACCGTAGAGCCAGGAACAACTAGGGCTGCGGCTGGCCCTGGTCCCTCGTAGCGACGCCGCCTCCTCTGTCGCGCGCCGATGCAAATTGCAAGGGCGTGCCACCCGACCTATACCCGGTCGAAGGTGTGGATGATGCCTCGCTAGTTTCCTGCAGGCACACACGTACACGTTAAATACGAGCCTCGATCGGCGGTCCCGTGAATCGGCTCATGGAGCCGATCCACCCATGATTCGTCCAAGGTGGCCGAATATATGGTGGTCCTGCTTGATCAAGATAAAGCATATGAGATCCACGACGATTTAGGGTTTTCACCGCATAATCGGATCATCCTACTCACGATTGGGCCTCGCGCCGCGCACGGTGATCGTAAGCCAATCCTAGACAAGGCCTAAAAACCAACACGAGGTTGATCCTCGGAACATCCTGTCTAGGGCCAGCAAACTACACCCTACGCGCTGGATCCTCCAACCCTTTGTAAGGCCTAACTATTGCAGATGTTAAACTAATCCTTGATGAATCAAGGAACAACCGTAACGGATCAGATCTACCAAATAATGATCAAGCGGGTGCCGCCCCTGCACCCATGATGAGGTACAAGGACGGCTAGATGCGCAAGGGTTGCACTACGACAGCATATGATACTAAGAACAATGCTAACCCTAACACATCTATGATAACTACGTTGCTCGCCATCAAAAAGGCTTCAGTACGAGCAACGCATGAACAACGTAGGCAGGCTCGTGCCGCCTAGATCGCAAGATGCGATCTAGGCAGCATGGTGCTTACCGGAGAAACCCTCGAGACGAAGGGGTTGGCGATGCGCCGAGATTGGTTTGTGTTGAACGTTGGTTGTTGTTTATTCCATAAACCCTAGATACATATTTATAGTCCAGCGGACTTCTAATCGTGGGCGTGCACCAAACCGTGCACGAGATAAATTCTAACTTCTACATAACCTACTATAAAGATACACGGGCTAACTAGCCCAAACTTGATACACAAGGCCGATTCACATATCTCTCCCACGCATATATCGTCAAGTCCATCTTGATCGCGGCCCACCTCTGGCTTGGTCAAATTCTGGTGATAACACATGCCCCCCTGGTTTTGGAAATGACATTTCCAAAATCATTATGCTTTTCTCTCGTCGGGTCATGTCGTGGCAGAGCTGTTGGCGTCAGAAACCCACCGGCGGGCAGCGACTGGCCAACACGGTAGAGCCGGGAATGACTAGGGCTGCGGCTGGCCCCAGTCCCTCAGAGCGACGGCCCGCAAAGCCTCCTGGTCGCGCGCCGATGCTGGGTCGCAAGGGCGTGCCACCTGACCTATACCTGGTCGGAAGGTGTGGATGATGCCTCGCTTAGTTTCCTCAGGGCACACACGTACACGTTAAATACGAGCCTCGATCGGCTCAGTTGTCTCGTGAATCGGCTCGGGAGCCGATTCACCCATGATTCGTCCAAGGTGGCCGAATATATGGTGGTCCTGCTTGATCAATATAAAGCGTATGAGATCCACGACGATCTAGGGTTTTCACCGCATAATCGGATCATCCTACTCACGATTGGGCCTCGCGCTCACGCACGGTAAACGTAAGCCAGCCCTAGACAAGGCCTAAAAACCAACACTAGGTTGATCCTCGGAACGTCCTGTCTAGGGGCAGCAAACTACACCCTGCATGCCGCTGGATCCTCCAACCCTTTGTAAGGCCTAACTATTGCAGATATTAAACTAATCCTTGATGAATCAAGGATCGACCATAACGGATCAGATCTACTAAACAAAGATCAAGCGGGGTGCCGCCCCCGCACCCATGATGAGGCACAAGGACGGCTAGACGCGCAAGGGTTGCACTACGCGAGCATATGATGCTAAGAACAATGCTAACCCTAACGCGTCGATAACTACGTTGCTCGCCATCAAAAACGCTTCAGTACGAGCAACGCATGAACAACTAGGCAGCTTGTGCTGCCTAGATCGCGAGATGCGATCTAGGCAGCATGATGCTTACCGAGGAACCTCGAGACGAAGGAGTTGGCGATGCGCCGAGATTGGTTTGTGTTGAACGTTGGTTGTTGTTTATTCCATAAACCCTAGGTACATATTTATAGTCCAAAGGACTTTCTAATGTGGGCGTGCACCAAACCGTGCACGAGATAGATTCTAACTTTTACGTAACCTACTATACAAAGATACGTGGGCTAACTAGCCCAACTTGATACACAAGGCCGATTCTCTATGTGTCTCCACGCATATATCTTCAAGCTCGTCTTGATCGCGGCCCACCTCTGACTTGGTCAAATTCTGGTGATAACACATGCCCCCTGGTTTTGATAATGATAATTGCAAAACCATATGCATTCTTCAAAGGGTCATGTCGTGGCAGATCAGAACTGTTGCAGCACCGTCTATGACTTGACAATTCTGGCAATCTTCTAGCAATCGGCTCTTTCCTTCCACGTGATCGGCTTCTAGTTAGCCGATAGTCAAAACCACACAAACCCCAAAAAGAGCCGATGGCGTCGCACCGGCCCCTTCCATATAACAAACAGGGGCAAACCTGGCTATCCCTCCAAACGGTCACCTGCCACCTCCGTCTGAGAAAGCAAACTCAGATCCCCAAAATCCGCCACCTGCGCAATCTCGCGAGCTTCAGATCTTCAACCACACCGCCCCAACTCCGCAGCGCACCAAATGGCGGAATCGTCCAACGTCGACACCATGGTCTCCGGCTTGAAGGTAATACTCCCCCGCTTCTTCGCCATTAGGGCCACTATCAGGGTCGAACAGAAGAACACCTGACTTAATGTTCTACTCCGCCATTGATTTTAGGTCTCCGACATCCTATTGCCGCATCCTTCTCTCTCAAATTCCATGTGTCTTGGCCCCCGATCTTCCGAGAGTCCTGCTCATTTAATCTCCTGTGAAGCTAACAGAATCCCCTTCGTGACTCAGCACTTAGATCCCTCCTGGGCCGACTGCCTACGAGCCTGGCCTAATCCCCCTGAAGGTTGGGTGTCATGGTACAATAGAGTATCCAAAATCCATTACGCCACCTGGGAATCTATAGGGATAGCCGATGCCTTATCATTATCACTGTCTCCTCTCGAGAAGAACGAAAATATTCTGAAAACCATCGGCTACTTCTGGTCTGACGCGCTGAACTGTTTCATTTTCGGCCACGGCCCGATGACACCAACCCTGCTGGATGTGGCCATGATCACAGGCCTGGACATTGCTTCCCCAAGCCCTTCTGCTTTCAAACTGCCGAAAGTTCCTTTCACCCTTTCTTCTAAAAAAGAATGCACCAGCTGGGGCGCCTACCTTGATCGTTACATGAAAACCAAAGGCCCCGTGACAGAGCGAGAGCACACAGCTTTCCTAAACTTTTGGTTGGAACACTTCATATTCTGCGGTCCATCACTTGCCCCTACCAAGAACTATCTGTCCCTAGCCTATGAACTGGCCAAAGGTACCCATCTCGGTATCGGCAAACTGTTCCTTGGAGAGGTATATCGATCTCTTCAACCGATGTCTGTCAAGCTGTTTTCTCGGAAGACAGTTAAAACGGCGGCCCCTGGTGGTTCATTCAGCTATGGGCACAGTTATATTTTCGGGACCAGATCCCAGACTTCCCACCTTTGACCTCCTGCACCTTCCCAGATGTGAACGGGAAGGATATTCGATGCACCAGTTATGGCCAAGCCCTGTATGGCCTCCCAGGCAGTAGGCTGATCCCTAAGGAAGCAGCAGGGTGGTTCAAGATCTTCTCCCAAGGTTTGGACAACCCCCTGTTCTTTCCCTACACTGAAACGGAAGACTTCGAAAATCCAGTCTCCTTCCGATTAGATAGCTTTGCCGATGACGATAGCACTCGGCATCTGTATTCCATCATGATCCGTCCTTGCTTTCTCCCTGTTGGAATGAGCACCTCAAACCGGATCATCAAACCTGGTTATGAGTGTTATCAACCGGTAGTGGTAGCCCGTCAGCTCGGCCTCGGACAAGTGCCTCCACACTTATTCTTACACCATCTAACCGCAAGCAGAGCCGAACTGCCTGACCTCCTCACCAGTCATAGGTGCTACACCTTCTTCGATGCTTTGACCCTTCCGATCCCTCACAACCTCCGTTTCTCCTCCACTACCGATGGCTTCGAGACTTGGTGGTCCATGTGGAAGACCCATGTCTTTTGGAGGGCGTTGGGGCCGCAATTGAAACAACTTGACGCCGCGCATGAAATCTCTGCTGACCAGGTAATATTCCTCAAAATATTGCCCGTGACCACTTAATAGTGATTCGCCTGCGAACTGACTTCACCTCTTGGCAGGAACAAGACGGCCCAATTCCCCTGCAAGCTGATGGATCCCCCTTCGAATTTCTTCCTCCGGCTCCAGTGGTCCTCTTCTGTCAGAGTTCGCCACCTCTGAAGAAAGTAATAATGGACGGTCAGCCGATTTCACTAAAATCGGCTCCCAAAAACAAAGCATCCTTGGGGTCGGTTGCCCCCCGAGCCTCGACCCGGGCGAGGACAGCGGTGAGGAAGGTGGCTGCCAGAAAGACCCTGACGCGTAAAACTCCGGCCCAGGCGAGTTCACAGGTAAGTCGTATCAAATTCTGATTGATCGCACTTGCCTTCCCAGCCTTTGTGACATGGTCGTACCCCTTATTCCAGACTTCCACCGAAGAGAACTCCAGCGAGGGAGAACAATCCAGTCCCAGGGGTTCCTACCTACGCGGTATGGGCAGGTCCACCACACAGAGCCAGACGGACTCGCCAACCCCGGCTTCTAGAAAAAGGTCGACTCCCGAGCCTGCCGTCCTTCAGTCCTCGGTCCAAACGAGGTCGCGCATCAAACGCCGATGCGTCAAAAGGGCTCGCACGGGCCCACAAACCTCTTCTCCTAGCCAAGAAGTTTCCAAGGTACTCCTGCTGACAGCTCGTGCTCCCTGTTGTCTTGTTGCTAACCGGACCACTTTACCATTCCTCTTGCAGATTGATGATATTTCCAGCGGGGCCGTTGAAGAGGTACTGATGCCATCCACTGCCCCTGGTCCCTCCAACTCGCCACGCGCGACAGACCATTCGTCTGATCAGCAAACTGCAAAGCCGATCGTTACCACCTCGGCTTCCCCTCCTTTCCTGGGGGAGGTACACCCTCTTTTCTCTCTCGAGCCTACTTTTTCATCTGTCGTATGCCCATACCGTCCTTGTTCTTTTGCCAGGGGTGCGATCCTTCAAGCTTGCTGACGTTCGACCCCGACTCCATCGAGCCAGCCGCTCCTAAAATAGGTGACGAGCCAAACCCTGGTGCCGTCGTTGGTCCGCTACAGCGTCTCAAGGTCCTGCTCTCCTCCCCAGTTGATACTCTGGTTGAGGATCCTGAGACGATCAGGGGCATCCTCGTGGACATCCAGCCTCGTCTCCCAGTGGCGCTGGTTGCTAAACTCTGGCCGACAGTGACTTTGTCAGTTTTCAAGTCAAGGGTGCAGTCGGCTCGTCAAAGGATCACTCTTCGCCGCGCTCAACTCCCGCTGAGAGCCGATATTGCAGAAAAATGCCAGCGGCTCAACGAGAAGAAGGCTGCTTTAGACGCAAAAACCGCCGCCTCTACTCATAGCGCCAGACTTGAGACCTTACGCAAGGAGCTGGAAGATCTCGAAAGGAGGGCCAGGGAGACCAAACAACTCATCGAAGACGAGGAATCCCTCATTGCTCGCTCCCAAGAGGAAGCACAAGGTCTCACCGCTGATCTGAAGACCGATCTAGCTGAAATCCGTGCCCTAAGCAGCCAGCTGGTGATGGGGAAAGACGAGGATGATGAGGTCGAGATCGCTGAGGTGGATCGAATCCGTGCCGATGCTCTTCACGCTCTTAATGCATTTCTTCAGTAGAGCTCGATACTTGTAAATTTTTTTTTTATATCAACTCAGCTGTCGCGCGCTGGCTCCGGTTGTATCCGAAAAATTGTTCATTATTCGGCTACCAAAATTTCTCCACACATACCCTACCAAAATTTCTCCACACATACCCAGTGGCGTCGCGCGCGCTCCTTGATTAGGTGCCCCCCGAGCCGATTCTGCCAGATGACTGCTGAAATCGGCTCTATGTTCTGCCAAGGTAGCGTGGTGCGAACGTCGGCTGCATCAGGAATAACGTGGGCTCCTTCCAACGCCATAGACGACACATCCCTTTGTCCATCAGCCCAACGCTGAGCCCGGGTCGGAAGCACGATTTTAGCTGACTCCTAGAATCGGCTCCTGCGTTCGTAGGCCGACGAGAGTCTGATGATGTCACTTTTTCGAGCCCGTCGGGTAGCTTTTGCCTTTGAATTGGTCACGGCGGTATGTAAGCCCCACCGTTCTGCTGCCAAAGGGGAACTCTAGCTTCCTTACGCAGTGGTTATGATCCGCCATGTTGACACCAAGATGCGGGTGCGTGCCCCCGTCGCTCGATGTCACGCAAACGGGTCTCCCTTCCGAGGACCGCCTAGACCTTGTCATGCTTCTTCTTGAGCTTGCCAGCCAGGTCCTCGTATGTGACCGGAGTTTCTTCCGCCATCTCTGATGTGGATGGCGAGGTGGTTGTCGCTGAAGATGAGTCGTTGAAGATGGTCCCACCGGGCGTGCCAAGTGTTGGCGTCAAACCCACCGGCGGGCAGCGACGGGCAACACGGTAGAGCCGGGAATGACTAGGGCTGCGGCTGGCCCCCCCTCGGAGCGACGGCCCGCAAAGCCTCCCGGTCGCGCGCCGATGCCGGGTCGCAGGGCGTGCCACCTGACCTATACCTGGTCAGGAAGGTGTGGATGATGCCTCGCTTAGTTTCCTGCAGGGCACACACGTACACGTTAAATACGAGCCTCGATCGGCTCTCAGGTTGTCCTGTGAATCGGCTCAGTGAGCCGATTCACCCATGATTCGTCCAAGGTGGCCGAATATATGGTGGTCCTGCTTGATCAATATAAAGCGTATGAGATCCACGACGATCTAGGGTTTTCACCGCATAATCGGATCATCCTACTCACGATTGGGCCTCGCGCTCACGCACGGTAAACGTAAGCCAGCCCTAGACAAGGCCTAAAACCAACACTAGGTTGATCCTCGGAACGTCCTGTCTAGGGGCAGCAAACTACACCCCGCATGCCGCTGGATCCTCCAACCCTTTGTAAGGCCTAACTATTGCAGATATTAAACTAATCCTTGATGAATCAAGGATCGACCATAACGGATCAGATCTACTAAACAAAGATCAAGCGGGGTGCCGCCCCCGCACCCATGATGAGGCACAAGGACGGCTAGACGCGCAAGGGTTGCACTACGCGAGCATATGATGCTAAGAACAATGCTAACCCTAACGCGTCTACGATAACTACGTTGCTCGCCATCAAAAACGCTTCGACGAGCAACGCATGAACAACTAGGCAGGCTTGTGCTGCCTAGATCGCGAGATGCGATCTAGGCAGCATGATGCTTACCGGAGGAACCCTCGAGACGAAGGAGTTGGCGATGCGCCGAGATTGGTTTGTGTTGAACGTTGGTTGTTGTTTATTCCATAAACCCTAGGTACATATTTATAGCCCAGCGGACTTTCTAATGTGGCCGTGCACCAAACCGTGCACGAGACAGATTCTAACTTTTACGTAACCTACTATACAAAGATACGTGGGCTAACTAGCCCAACTTGATACACAAGGCCGATTCTCTATGTGTCTCCACGCATATATCTTCAAGCTCGTCTTGATCGCGGCCCACCTCTGACTTGGTCAAATTCTGGTGATAACAAGAGCAGAACCGTCGCAGAGTCCTTCATCATGATAACTTGCCTTCTCAACTTCTCTGCACGATTTGACAGTTTTGGCACCACCCCCTCGGAAACTGTTCGAGTATTTACTCCATGCCCTTTTATTTAACCGCATCGAACAGTTCTCCTCTTCGTCCCCTTTCGCATTGGCATTCAAAAAACCCTCCTCTGCCACCATGTCTTCGTCTTCTTCGTCTTCCTCCTCATCGGATCCTTCCTATGTGTCCTCTCCCATCCGAGAGTCGACGCCTGAGTGGGGTACGCTGGCGGCGTACGACATTCTTGCCCCAACGGCGTGGGACCAAGAGGACCACGACTTCTCTGTCTGGTCGAGGATGACAAATCCCCGACCGACGGGGAGAGTGACCCCCTCCTCCTTGCTGACGGGGACCCGGAGGAGGAGAGCGACGACGATCGCCTTTCCTGGGCGGATTTCACCACCTCCGAGGAGGAGGAGGAGGAGGAGGAGGAGAACAGCTCCTCCGACGAGCCCCGGCCAAGCGATTTTGCCCCTGGCCGGGGAACCTCGACTTCGACAGCGACGACGACGCTGACGAGGAGGATGAAGACAACGAAGGCCCCGCCGGCGACCGCTGGAGCAGCGACGAAGAGCCGGCAGGGAGCAGCGCCGACAGCGGTGATGACGGCGACGATGAGGGCAGCAATGGCCCATAGATGGGATCCTTAGACTAGGATCAGCAGTAGTAGATAGGGCACTGTATCCCCTAGCAACTCCTTTTGAGAGCAATTTTAGCTCTTTATGTAAGAATCTGGCTATCAATGAAGAACTCTCCTTAATCTGATCTTGCCGATTCCTTGTATGCTAATTTAGCCAGTTCTTCCTCATCTAGCTTTGCCGACTGCTATCCTGACCCATGCTCCATGAGCCGATGGCAACGCACCGGACTCTTATGAGAAATTTCGAGATAGATCAATTCAGACCCAAGATTCCCGTCGAACAGGACCAAACCGTAGTCGCGCAAACCTTAAACCTCAGAGATCCAAACCCCCTGAGCTTAATGTTAGCTTAAATAGGCAAGACTCCAGAGTCAACGCCTTCAGGAGAATTTTAGGACCACTGCTGCAAATCTTGACCACTTACGACTTTTCTTGCGACGCTCTGTTCTTCGCAGCAACAAACTGGTCCAAAGCCTGTCAATTATGACGGCTTCCTCTTCGAATTAGTGGTTCTATTCTGCAAGAATTCGCCACCTTTAACCAAACTGTGATACAGCCGATTCCAACAAGATTGGCTCCTCAGAACGAAAACCCTTCAGGGCGAGCTGCCCCCCGAGCCTCAGTCAAGGCGAGAATAGTAATGAACCAACCAGATACGTCAGCATTGGTTTCCACGTTATACTGCAGAACCAGCCGATTCCAATGAAATCGGCTTCTCATGGTAGGGATATTCCAGGGCAAGCTGCCCCCCGAGCTTCTTCAGCTTTCATCAATGTAGCAGAAAAAACTTCTATCCAAAGAGCCGATGCAACCAAACAAGGCTTAGAAGGATCAACCTCCCCCTTGAACTAAGAGGCCCCCAAATGTAGTGGCTCTCCAACTCTTTTGTGAGTCCCCAAGTTGTAATGCAGCAACCAACCGATTCTAACCAGATCGGCTTTTAAGAGCAGCGAACCTTCAGGGTGAGTTGCCCCCCCGAGCTTCTTTGGTTCAATGCGGGAGCTTTTTGACGAGAGTGTTGCTGAAATTGTCGCCCTGATCATTGGCTGATCGTTGCCCTGATGAGAGTTCCGCAGCCAATTGGTTGATCATTGGCTGTTCTCATGATCCTAGCCCGATCTGCATGTTCACGTTGTTCTTGTTGCTGGCCGGGGCTGCGGTCCTTCGTCTTGCAAACTACTAGTGGCTCTAATGAACTAAAAGTGGCCCTGGATGCCAACACTGATGTTCTTGCTCACCCTACCGAACCTGCCAACTAAGGTGGCCCTGGGCTTCCATTTGCAACAGTTGTATTCCTTGAGTCGATGGCCATGCATCGGCTCTTTTCGTATCCTTAAGTCGATGTCTGCGCATCGGCTGTGCTCAAAAATTTCAATTTTTTCACGGCCGACTTGTGCGTCGGCCCCATACTTGATAGTGTTACCTCATATGTATTTTATCCATCTAGGTGCCCCCGAGCCGATTCTGTCAAGAAAATTGATGGTATCGGCTCTTTAGGTAGTCCCTGCTGGGTCAAATGTCGATCCCAGGCAAAATAGATGGTGGGGATAATTTTGGCCGATTGCTGGAATCGGCCTCCACGTTGCTTGCTCGGTGAAGGTTTTGTAACGTTCCTTCGCAAATTTTCTGGGCCGATCACAAGGATTAGCCTCGCCACATTCGTCCATCGATGGCGTTCTTGCTACACTCAGTCCGGTGGATAGAACCAGCCTTACCCCGTTCTTTGTCACATTGATGCGTTCGCAGTCGTCCAAATTGATGCCGAGAGCGGCTCCGGCCCGATGTCTCCCAAACGTCCATGCCGGCTGTTGAAATCTCGGCTGAATCATCGGCGTGGACGACTTCCACTTCATCTCCATCCCACGTATTAGGCATTGGTGCATCGTGGATGGGATGCAACGGTTGGCGTGGATCCAATCCCTCCCTAACAGACAGATAGGTGCTTTTGTTGTCGACAATAAAGAACGTCGTAGGGACAGTCTTCCTTCCTACGGGATCCACGTTCGAACACCTTGTGCATCGATGCTTGGCCGTTGAAATCGCTCAGTGTTACATTGGTTTTGATCAAATCCGAGCTGGAGCGTCCCAACCGACGTAGCATGGAGTATGGCATAATGTTGACTGCCGCTCCGGTGTCCACCAACATCTTATTGACAAGCTGCCCATTGATGTAACCTCGCAAGCTGGGCCTTCGATGCCTGTAACTCCTTTCGTGGCTTCGAAGATGACCGGCCGTGGCACCAATTGCGCCACGTGCTTCATATAACCTTGGAGCGCTAAATTCCGCCGGAAGGATGAAGACCATGTTTGTGCCAGCCGATGTTTCATCCTCGGCTTTCCTTTGCTTAGGGCGCCACTCTTTTGTGGCCGACCTTCTTCATCCAGGGTTCGCTGAATTTTGGCGGCCAGGTCAGGCCGTGCCTTCCTCAACGCGTGGAGATATAACCTTTCGCTTCTTCCAACGCACGTAGTCGCTGAACCCTTCGTTTTTGGGAGTGGCTGAGCCCATCGGACACCATCTTGGCCGATGATACTTATCCTCTTCATCATCGTCCTCTAGTTCCTCGCGATTTTCCCTCTGAACGGACTCAGCATGCTTGCTCCAAGGCGGGAGAAGCCCTAGACGCTCGAACACGGACACCTTAGCTGTACCCTTCTTCTTTTGTTTACATTCTGGGCAATGCCGATCGTTGGTAATCGGCTCATTCCGGAATCCCAGCAGTGTCCGAAGAAGGGGCAGTCCCAGTGCCTATCCACGTTGTCCGCTCCTCGACCTCCCCGCGCGAGCGCGTTCGTGTCGTCGTGCCGCTGTTCTCGACGATACCTCCGTTTGCATCGACCGACGATATCCTTCATCGTCGTTATCGTAGCGGCGACGTCGGTCGTATTGCTGTTCATATTTGCTGAGGAGATGCTCGGATAATGGGCGTGGACGCCGTATGTTTCTCACCTCCTCCTCAGCCGTATCGTATCGTCGTCTTGGGGCCGGTCACGTGGAACGGCCTCCTCTTTCCCTTTGCCACGAGAGTGGCTGCTCTCTGCTTTGTCCGCGTCATGGCGAATCACGAACCCTGCCATATTGGCATCGAAAGAGAACCCTGGTTCTCTTATGGAGTGGCTGAGATCGACCGTGTTGACATCAGGCAACGGACGTGTGTCTCCGTCGAGCTTGATGCCGTGCGAACGGGTCTTCCCACAGGAGCCGACGAGTTCGGTTCCGAGGACCGCCTTGACCTTGTTATGCTTCTTCTTGAGCTTGTCAGCCAGGTCCTCGTACGTGACCGGAGTGCTTTCCGCCATCTCCGATGTAGACGGCGATGTGGTTGATGTTGAGGATTGTCTCACCGGGCGTGCCAGAATGTGTTGACGTCAGAAACCCACCGGCGGGCAGTGACTGGTCAACACCGTAGAGCCGGGAACAACTAGGGCTGCGGCTGGCCCGGTCCCTCGAGCGACGGCCCGCAAAGCCTCCTGGTCGCGCGCCGATGCAAATTGCAAGGGCGTGCCACCTAACCTATACCTGGTCAGGAAGGTGTGGATGATGCCTCGCTTAGTTTCCTGCAGGGCACACACGTACACGTTAAATACGAGCCTCGATCGGCTCTCAGGTTATCCTGTGAATCGGCTCATGGAGCCGATCCACCCATGATTCGTCCAAGGTGGCCGAATATATGGTGGTCCTGCTTGATCAAGATAAAGCGTATGAGATCCACGACGATTTAGGGTTTTCACCGCATAATCGGATCATCCTACTCACGATTGGGCCTCGCGCTCGCGCACGGTGATCGTAAGCCAATCCTAGACAAGGCCTAAAAACCAACACGAGGTTGATCCTCGGAACATCCTGTCTAGGGCCAGCAAACTACACCCTACGCGCCGCTGGATCCTCCAACCCTTTGTAAGGCCTAACTATTGCAGATGTTAAACTAATCCTTGATGAATCAAGGAGCAACCGTAACGGATCAGATCTACCAAATAATGATCAAGCGGGGTGCCGCCCGCACCCATGATGAGGTACAAGGACGGCTAGATGCGCAAGGGTTGCACTACGACAGCATATGATACTAAGAACAATGCTAACCCTAACACATCTATGATAACTACGTTGCTCGCCATCAAAAAGGCTTCACGAGCAACGCATGAACAACGTAGGCAGGCTCGTGCCGCCTAGATCGCAAGATGCGATCTAGGCAGCATGGTGCTTACCGGAGAAACCCTCGAGACGAAGGGGTTGGCGATGCGCCGAGATTGGTTTGTGTTGAACGTTGGTTGTTGTTTATTCCATAAACCCTAGATACATATTTATAGTCTAGCGGACTTCTAATCGTGGGCGTGCACCAAACCGTGCACGAGATAAATTCTAACTTCTACATAACCTACTATAAAGATACACGGGCTAACTAGCCCAAACTTGATACACAAGGCCGATTCACATATCTCTCCCACGCATATATCGTCAAGTCCATCTTGATCGCGGCCCACCTCTGGCTTGGTCAAATTCTGGTGATAACAATTTCATATTATGGATATTGATATTTTTTCTTATATTCTTGGTCAAACACTTCTATGTTTGACTTTAACTAAACCCAAAAACATGACATAAATAAAAACGGAGAAAGTAATTAAGTTGCACTAAATAAGCGATACTTAATATGGATACGAGGTAATATTATTTGTTTTTTAGAGAAATTAAAAAAGGAAAAATCCGTGAATAATAGAGGCAAAGGAGAAACAAGAAGGCGGCGGAGTAAAAAAAAAGGTAGCTTGAGTGTAGGGTAGAAAATTATAACGGTAGCATATATTTGCTAAGTCTACGTGGATTTATCCAGCGGCCTCCTTTGCCCATGCCCTAATCCCTAGCATACAAATTCCGGTCGGTCGGCAGAAGCTACAAACAGATCACAATCGCAAGCAGACACGCCCATATCTTCTCTGATGCATGCGTGGCCATGAAATCTATAATATCTAAATAGGAGCAACCCACTAAGTTGATTTCTTTCAACATGCAAGCCATCCACCTCATCAAGTTTCTCAACTAATCTTAGCCTGCCACATCACCCATTAAATCCATTAAGTATACCACATCAGCAAATAAAACACAACATTCTTTGCCGCTCCAGCCTCTCCTCCGATGAACCCTTCATCTCCTACATCATTACCATAAGGAAAAGAGACATTTCCACATATCTCTTCATCTTCTCCATGCAAAAGTAACGGGTGGAAGCGGTGCTAGCTATAAATGCTCTCAAGTTGGAAGTTTAAGAAGTGAAGCTGCTTTGTTCTGATTATCACCAAAATTTTCACGCCGCGCACGTCCCAGTGAACCTCTTGACCTGCTGGAGGCATATGAGCAAAGCCACTTCCCTTCCTATTCGTTCTCTTCTGATGGCTTATTATATCCGTCACGTGTAGATGCACTCTGTGGCTTTGTGCCAAAGGTGATTGGCAATGGCGAATGGATGAAGCTGTTCTTAACTTCTCCAATAGCCTTTTGTCATTAATCCCGCAAGTCAAGAGCTGATTGATGGCTAGGTCGTCAAATGGACCATGGCTAGCGAGGCTATAAGTTGCAGTCTGATAAGTCAGGTCAATGTACTGTAGATCTGTTCTAATTCGGTGTGTTTCATTTTTCCAATATAATTTGTATTGAGGATTTCAGTTAAATATTTTACCACTTCGCCAACATTTTGGAATATGGTGATTCTGGATGTCATGGATGAGCTACCGCCAGGACTGACTCGATGGCACACCGAATAGATCTGAAAGATTATGTCCACAAACTTCATCCATGGAGGTTATTCTTGCCTCTCTCTTGCAGATCAGTGACCATAATATTTGCCTGATCTTCCTTGGATAAATATACTGATATTGTAATATTCAAACCCAGGTTCGATCTTCAGGTCAGTGATCTCTATATGCCATGATCGTTGCATATTCTAATCTAACTCTATATTAGACGATCATCTTCAACCAAATAATTAACTTTGACATAT
Source organism: Lolium multiflorum (assembly GCA_030979885.1). NCBI lineage: Eukaryota > Viridiplantae > Streptophyta > Magnoliopsida > Poales > Poaceae > Lolium > Lolium multiflorum. The sequence continues at coordinate 425,370,067 of CM061750.1, forward strand.
CTTCACTTACACAAAACACTTCAGGCTGGCTATCCGTAATGTAATTTTATGTCTAAATTTATCTATGTGTTCCCGCAGCAACGTCGCGGGGGAATCATCTAGTTAACGAAATGAGTAAAATGAAACGGAGGTTGGAGAAAGCAGCAGCTGTAGTGTAGTGGACATTTCTTAGAGATGGTATTACGACACGTCTGCCTTTGACCTCTGTGGCGTATGTCGTGGTGTAATCCACCATGCTCGGGAAGCGAACAAAACCAAGGGGCTTCACGGGCTGGGCATACACCGACTCGTCCTGGCCGAGCTGCGTCTCACTCTCGCTCTAATCGTAACCAGGCCCGACCGGCGCTAGTGAGTGTACACCATATATATATCTATGTATCTCCGGTACTGACAGTACTGTAGCAGCTCGGTAGGTACCAACCGTATCATGGTTGCTTGGGGCGCTTTCCCCCTTTGCGTGAGTGGAGAAGAAAACTGGTTCGTTTGATTGCCTGAATTGCTTCGTGTTTTTGCATAGCACGGTTCTTAAAATATCTTTGGGACAGGTCCTGGAGGAATGTCTAGTTCGTAATTTCTAGCAGGCATGTCCTGTTGTTGCCTCTTTTTGTCTCCACTGATGCAAACTTTGACCCACGATGTAAAAGCTGATAACATGCAGAGCGTGTGTTTTCAGGAACCTCTTTAATCTCTCTCCTTAATCCAACCATACGAGAAAGCTCCTCGACGACGGAGGAGCTCCGCCATGGCCTGCTCGCCAGTCCCCGCTCACCATGCGCCTTGCCGGCGAGGCCGCCCCGGGCCCAGCTGCGCCACTGCATGCTGTCTGTAGAATGAGATGCAATGCTCGATGTATTGATCGGATGCATATGGCGGTACATATATAGGCCACGTCCTCGACTATACAAGGAAGGAGGCGGGCCCAATAGTAAACACAAAGATATGTATCGCTATACAATAACTACAGATGATACACATCCGGATATACAAGATATGTATCTCAACACCCCCCCGCAGTCGAAGCGTCGCCTGGTCGAACGCATAGACTGGACCGGAACTCCTCAAAAGATGCCGTGGGAAGACCCTTGGTCATGATATCCGCAAATTGTTGGGAGGTGGGCACATGAAGTACTCGAATGTGCCCAAGAGCCACCTGTTCCCGAACAAAGTGGATGTCCAGCTCAATATGCTTGGTGCGGCGATGGTGGACCGGGTTGGCGGAGAGGTAGACGGCGGAGACGTTGTCGCAATAGACCACGGTGGCTTTGGCGACAGGACATGAGAGCTCAACGAGGAGTTGCCGTAGCCAGGAGACCTCGGCAACCGCGTTAGCAACAGCCCGGTACTCGGCGCTGGAGCGAGATACCGTGGGCTGTCGCTTAGACGACCAGGAGATGAGCGAAGGGCCGAAGACGCAGTAGCCAGACGTGGAGCGACGCGTGTCGGGGCAGCCGGCCCAATCGGCGTCCGAGTAGGCGACGATGTCCGTGGCGGTGGAGGCGTGGAGCGAGAGACCGAAGTCCATGGTACCACGAATGTAGCGGAAAATCCGCTTGACCGCAACCCAATGAGGATCTCGCGGAGCGTGCATGTGAAGGCACACCTGCTGAACAGCATACTGCAACTCGGGGCGGGTCAAGGTGAGGTACTGCAGGGCACCGACGATGGAGCGGTAAGAGGACGCGTCCGTGGCCAAGGAACCGTCTGTGGCGGAGAGCTTGGACTTCGTGTCGACTGGCGTGGCTGCGGGTTTGCAATTAAGCATACCGGCGCGGTCCAGGAGCTCATGGGCGTACTTGCGCTGATGAAGGAAGAAGCCGTCGGTGCGACGCACGACCTCGATGCCGAGGAAGTAGTGCAGAGGCCCCAAGTCCTTGAGGGCAAACTCGGCACGAAGACGGGCGGTGAGCTGGCGCAGTAGGTCCGTGGAGCTGGCCGTTAAGATGATGTCGTCGACGTAGAGCAGCAGATACACGGTGGTGTCGCTGTTGTTGTACACGAACAGCGATGCATCGGAGCGGGTGGAGCGGAAGCCGAGTTGGTGAAGAAACGCTGCGATGCGCTGGTACCAGGCGCGTGGTGCCTGCTTGAGCCCGTATAACGAGCGCGAGAGAGGCACACATGGTCGGGGTGGGAGCTGTCGACGAACCCAATGGGCTGCTGGCAGAAGACATGCTCCTCGAGATGGCCGTGAAGAAAGGCGTTGGAGACGTCCATCTGATGCACGGGCCATGCGCGGGAGACCGCGAGCTGAAGAACGGTGCGGATCGTCCCGGGCTTGACAACCGGGGCGAAGGTGTCGGTGAAGTCGACGCCGGCGCGCTGACGAAAGCCGCGAACCACCCATCGCGCCTTGTGACGGTCAAGGGTACCGTCCGGATGGAACTTGTGCTTGAAGACCCACTTTCCGGTGATGATGTTGGCGTGAGGTGGGCGGGGAACAAGAGTCCATGTTTGGTTCCGCTGCAGGGCGTCGAACTCATCATGCATGGCCGCAAGCCACTGCGGGTCGTGGAGAGCAGCCCGGGCAGAGGCGGGCAGGGGCGACGGTAGGGCTGGTGAAGGCGCGGAAGTCGACGCGGTGCAGACGTACTCGTCCGAGGGGTACCGCGTGTTCGGGACGCGAATACCCGCACGGGCGCGCGTGAGGGGGCCCGTCGCCGGTGCGGGAGGAGGCGGAGGCGGGGCCGGAGGCGAGACATCGCCCGAGCTGGGGCTCGAGGGCGATGCGGTGGAGGACGCAACGGTGCCCGAGGATGACACGGCGGTGCCCGAGGTAGTGCTCGAGGGCGACGCGGGCGGTGTCTGGGGCGAGGCGGTGGCGCCCGAGGCAGGGCTCGAGGGCGCCATGTGTGAGCCCGAGGCAGAGCTCGAGGGCGTCACGGGAGGCGTCGTAGCTGTGGTAGAGGGAGCGCGTGGGGGCGCTGCCGAGCCAGGGACCTCCACCAAGGTAGGGCCGCGACGCCGCGGACTGTCAGTCGCGGGAGGAGGGGTCCTCACCTGTTCTGTGCAAAGGGTCAGTGATCAAAGAGTCGGCGAACGTGATGACGCGGTGAGAGACCGGATCATAGCAAGGGGAGGCGGCGCGCGGCTGGAGAGGGAGGAGAGGCGGCGCAGCTAGAGTTTAGGGGGGGGGCGGCGCACGGGGAAGAGAGGCGGCGCGCGGGTAGGGTTTAGGATCTAGGAGGTGTCTGATACCATGTAGAATGAGATGCAATGCTCGATGTATTGATCGGATGCATATGGCGGTACATATATAGGCCACGTCCTCGACTATACAAGGAAGGAGGCGGCACCAATAGTAAATACAAAGATATGTATCGCTATACAATAACTACAGAGGATACACATCCGGATATACAAGATATGTATCTCAACACTGTCCATGTGCACGCGCCGCGCCCGGCCGCCATGCGCCTTGGCAGCCTTGTCGGTCGTCGCGCTCGCCCCGTGGACTAGGCTGTTGCCACCTTGCAGTGTCGCGGCTCGTCCGCCCGCACACATTCGGCACGCGTCAACGACGCTCTCCCTTGTCAGCGTGCGCGCGCGACAACAAGCGCATCACCATGGCGCGCGAGCAGCAACAGCATGCCGTTCCCGCCCCGGCCGCTACTGCGCCGCCCAGCCCCTGGCTGCGCCGCCCCGAGCCGCGCCTGGCCGCGCTGCCCCGCCCCGTGCCCTTGCCGCCCAGCCCTGGTCGCGCCGCCCCGCGCTGCGCCCGCCCCTAGCCGCGTTGCGCCGCCCTGCGCTTGGCCTCGCTGCGCGCTGCCCGCCCCGCCCGGCCGGCGTGCTCGGCCGCGCGTGCCCTCGCCGGCCCGCGCAGGCCGCCACGCTCGGCCGCGAGCCCGCTTGCGTGAACGCGATGCGCGCTCGACCTCGCCACACTCCGTCGCGTGCCCACCTGCATGTCCGCGCTGCGCGCCCGGCTACGCCACCCTCGCCCTGCTGTCGCTGGCCCCGCGCTCGGCCTCGGCCTCACCAGCCTCATCATGTACCGTCCTGGCTCTTTGTCGAGGCTGTGGAGTTGATGATGAGTTTGGCTAATTTTGACTTTATTAGATAGTAAGTAGAGGATTAGTAGATACAAGACAATACTAGGCACACTAATACAGAGCAATCAAATATATGTAAGTTGTATCCACTCAGATTTGGTGGCTAATACAGAGCAACCAAATAAAATGGAGTGTCTACCGATGCAACCCAGACTAACAAACGAAGCATTTTTTTGCACCGGAACGAGTTGGGTATTTGTTCCCACTAGCGCAATGAGCTCCGAATTGAATGCAGGCTATCAAACGCGCGTCCTCGACTCACATTTTCGACGAATCATCTACTTAAACACACACGGGAATGAAGCCCCTTCGTCAAAAGACAGGCACCAACAAAATTTGAATTCCTCTTATACATGCTAAATTCACAACTAGAAAAGCTTGAAACCTAGACATATAGTACATCATCAAAAAGAGCAGCCGTAATCAAACTAATACCATAAGAACGTTAATATTTTTTTCAATAGTATGAACATTAGACTTCTAAATCAATATTTATAAAATATATTTTTCCAATATTATAGACTTTAATATTTTTTCCGTAAATCTTTGGTCATACTTAGTAGGATTTGATTTTGGTTAAATTTATATGCTTTATTTTTTTCGGAGGGAGCACTGGTAGAAAATTGGCCTTTGGTCGCGGTTGGCAACTGACATTAGTCGCGGTTGCGCAACCGCGACCAATTAGGCGCGATCGGCCCCTTTGAGTCGCGACATTGAACCGCGACTACGGCCCGCGCCAGGGCGGGCCTTTAGCGTTCTTCTGGCCAACCGCGACTAAAGGCCTCCGCAGGGTTTAGGGTTTAGCCCCCCTCCCCCTAAATCTGGTTTGTTTTTAATTTGTATTGTTTTATTTCTTTTGGGTTTTAATTTTGAAGGAGTTTCACATATTCTACCGTACTACATACATGCATATGAATGTACAATTTCAAACAAATTTGAAATTAGAACCAAAAAGAATTCAAGAGGAATATACAATATATATTCAATATCGGATGACCATATACAATTTTGAACAAGTTTCCATACATATTTAGTGCATATAAAGTTCTACGTCCTCTACATAGTGTTCTCCTCTAGGATCGATGACTTCTCTCGCGAACCATCCAGCTAGTTCCTCTTGAAGTGGTCGGAAGCGAGCTTCTGGAGTAAGCGTCGTCTGGAGGTTATTCCTCCTGTGTTGTTCTCAGACGGCTGCCGCTCAGTGGTGTATCTCCGGATCCTCTCACAAACATAGTATCCACATAGATTGGTCCCCGGTGGCTGAATATCCCCGGTCGCAGCCTTTGCCCTTTTAAAATGTAGCTCTTTTTTCACCGACATTTTGATCTACAAACCGTCTCCAAACCCTACGAGGCAAGGAAAATTAAATGAACAAGAGAGTTATTAATTAGTTACTTGATATTAGGAAATGATGAATGAAATAGGCCGATCGATATAGAGCGCAAACGAATGAAAGTAGTTACTTTTGCATCATTTTTCTCATGTCGGCCCAAAGCTTCGTATCCATATTCAGAGAGTCGTGGACGAGAACTGTGGAGTTCTGAATTTGAATTACTAGCAGAATCCAGTGGAACCTGCGGACACGATACATGCACAGTCATGCATAACTCATCGATTAGCCACATACCATGCATGGAGTAAACAAAAGAGAATGTGCTCAAGACAGAAACACTCACCCAAAATGGTAAGGAAATAGAATATCACTTTTGAGTTCCTGTTTTGTAAGAAACATCCACAGGTCACCCTCCACGTCTTTGGGGTGGTGTTGTAACACATATGAATTAACGATTTGTGGGTCAATGAATCCAACATCATGGGTGTGCCTTATTCGCATTTCCCGCTTCTTCATTCTGCATAATAGCGTACACAACAAGATAGTTAGGACAATATATATATTTATAGTGCAGGCAATGAACGAGATGGGGTAGAAATTAATAAATCACTTACAGAACATAGCAGTTGATGATAGATTTGTCGAGCTCGCGCAGATTGAACAGCTGGAACAATTCACTCCGATGAATTGTTATATAGTAATGTTTGAAGTGATGCTCAGGTCTAACTTCCGCATAAATATATTCTCTGGCGTTTTTAAGTTTTATGTAACCCTTGTACCAATTTAGCAGACCTTTCATTTGTCGAGGTAGATCCTCTTCCTGCGCAGGCTCGACGAGAGGACCATCCTTCACATATCCAAATACTACGTCCTTCATTGCCACGTCATCAAGGCCTAATGCTGCACGAAGAGTCAGACCTAAGTCTGCCGCTTGTTCTTTGGCTCTCGCTACAGTCAATCCCTGTGCTGCCGCAGCTGCTATGACATCAGGGGCTTCGTCCTCCGGACCTGCGGCTTTCACTATGAGCGGGGGATCGACTGTTTACTTTGTTCCCCGAGCTGGGCAACTTGTTTCCCCGACCGCGAGTGCTTGACTACGAAGTTCACGTTCATAGTCGTCAGGCAGATTCTTCGGGCTGGGACGGTGTGTTCAAAAATGACTTAGCCCAGCTCTTTTCCTTCTCAGAAAATACTTGTTTGGGCTCGGGCTCTTTTTCTTCTTGCAGTCCGCCTGCCATTTCTCATGCTGAGCAGCCACGACCGCTGCATTTTGCTCCACACTAAGGTCATAAGGCCTCGGGGTGAGAGGCTTTAGTGATGGCTCTGGTATCTTTGTGGTTGCAGGTACATAAGGGTCCGGGTTAATAACCCAAGACTGCCTCTGCTTCTTCGCCGGAGGTGGATTGGGGGGCGGCGTCCGATCACCCGCCGGACGAGGACCGGGGGGCGGCGTCTGCTTACCCGCCGGAGGTGAATTGGGGGCGGCGTCGGCTGACGTGAAGGAGGTGTAGGTGAACCACCACCACCACCGCGCCGCCACCACCACCGGAGGGGGGTGGACTTGTTTGCCTTGGCGCCGCCTGGAAACTTGATAAACTTCTTCTGCCATAGAATGAACTGGCGCTTGACATCTCCAAGTCTTGTCGCCCCTTCAGGTGTAGCAATGTCAATGTCCAGGTCCTCAAACCCTTGGACAATGTCCTCCACCGTGACACGAGCATAGCCATCTGGAATGGGTTGTTGTGGTGGAGTGCTCCAGGTGGTAAAGCACTGCCGATGGCTACCTTCATGGACATGTTCCCGATAGGATAATACAGATGACATGCTTTCATCTCCTTTATATCGTCCACGGGGTAGCGAGGAGGCTCCGGTGCAGTAATTTCGACCACCAGAGGCTCCGGTGCAGTAATTTCGATCGTCGGTGCAGCCGGTGGGGCCTCCGTGGAAGCCACGCTGCTTCTTCTCTGCTCCTGGCTTCCGAGATCCATTGGATGATCTTCATGCTGCGCCCGAGCTGCATCTCTTTCGGCTACTAGTACACTCACGGTTTTCTTCATCACATCCATTTCCGTTACCAACTTCGCCACAACATCTGCATCCCGATCCATCTTTCTCTTACGGCTTCTGTAACCGTACGGGTCATCGTTCTGGGGGAACCCTACTTTCCACGGAATGTCCCCGGGCATGCCTCGTACACGTCCTCCATGTTCAGGATTCCCGAGGGCTTTTGTCAGGGCGTCGTTCTCTCTGTTGAACTTGATCCTCCCCTCTTGAGCATCCCTCATTGCCTCAATAAGCTTTTGGGTGGGTTTAATTATTTTGCCCTGATAAACACACTCCCCTGGGGTTCAGCGATCCCCCATGCCCGTACCACCAGCTTTTGGCCCTTGGGTCCCATCCCTCCGTACCTGGACGGATTCCTCGCGCCCTCAGCTCGTTCTCCATCTTCTCCCACCTAGGCTGCCAAAAGCGATACCCTCCTGGCCCCATAATATGATTGTACTCCTTCTTGGCCGCATTCTTCTTATTTTTTTTCGACATTTCAAGGAACTGCTCCGATTTCTTTTGCTTCACAAATTCTGGCCAATCATGTTGCAGTTTCTCATATTGTCCTTCGAAAACCGGAGTCTTGCCCTGCTTGACAAAGTCATGGCCTAGTTTTTGCTTGTATTTCCGGAATGCGTCGGCCATCTTAGAAAGAGCGAACTGTTTGACTAGCTTGCACCTCTCCTTGTTTTCCTGAATCTTGTTACCCGCCTCATCGTATCTGCGGTATTCCGGAGGTAGAACGAAATGTTCTATAAGCTTCTTGAAGCAATCTTTTTTTGTTCTCTTATCGACAAAAGTGAAACCAAGACGTGCCTTCTTTGGCTCATTCCACTCCTGGAAGGTGATCGAGACGTTGTCTCTAACAACGGCTCCGCATTGGCTGATAAACTTGGTGGCGTTCTTGCTGGGCTCCAGCGGCCTGCCGGTTGCTTCGTCGACAACCTCGATGGTGCATGTTTCGTTTGGTTTCATCGTCTTGGTTGCGCCACGCTTTGACGACGACGTACTCGATTTTTTCGACGATCCGGCCGAGGGCTAAAATAAGAAAGAGAGTCGCGCGCGTTAGTACACACATATTTATTCAAATCAGTTAGTTTGTATCACCAGAGGCTCAATGTATATATATACCTCGGCGCCGGAGGTGGTTGCTACTTCCAATTCAAGATCGTCGTTTATCGACGTTTCTTCGGCATCATCTTCTCTTCATCTTCACCGTCGGTTCAGATAAGAAGAGATATCATCTTCTTCTTGTCCGGTCGGCACATATGGAATATCGCCGTTTATGATGCCGAACATATGGTTTTCAGCGTCCGGATCATAGTTGTCCATAATCGGGTCAGCTCTATCGTCCGCCATATGTCAGTCCTGAAAACATGTAGTAAAAACTAAGTAATTGTGTATATGCCAGCATTATTATCACATCTCTTCTACATATAAAGAGAGAGGGCGACGAGGGAGGCGAGAGGGGGGACGCGCGCGTATTAGATGTGTATATGCGGACGATCGACCTCGCAGTGACCGCGTGACCGAGAGACCGGTGGCGGTGGCGAAGCGGTGGCGAAAGGGCGGTGGCGGTGCCGCCGACACATAACCCTCACCGCCCCCTCTCGATCCCAAAAAAAACACCGCGCGTATACGGAGGGGGCGACGAGCGCTGCCGTCCCCCTCCGTATACGCGCGGTGGTTAAGTCAAATTTTCGTTAAGTCAAAAAATTTCTAAGTCAAGTCTAGAGTTCTTTTAAAAGTCATAATAATATGTTAAGTTTTAATTTTATTAAGTCATAATAATATGTTAAGTTTTAATTTTATTAAGTCAAAATAATATGTTAAGTTTTAATTTTATTAAGTCATAATAATATGTTAAGTTTTAATTTTATTAAGTCAAAATTTTAAGTCATATTAAGTCAAAATTTAAGTCATTTTAACTAAAATTTTTATTAAGTCATAATAATATGTTAAGTTTTAATTTTATTAAGTCATATTAAGTCAAAATTTAAGTCATTTTAAGTAAAAATTTTATTAAGTCATAATAATATGTTAAGTTTTAATTTTATTAAGTCAAAATTTTAAGTCATATTAAGTCAAAATTTAAGTCATATTAAGTCAAAATTTTATTAAGTCATAATAATATGTTAAGTTTTAATTTTATTAAGTCAAAATTTTAGTTAAGTTAATTTTATTAAAGTTAAAAAAGAGAGAGATTTTTTATTAAGTTAATTTTATTAAGTCAATTTTCGCTAACATTCCAAAAAACCGCGCGCGGGCGTAGTGGCGGGGCGTCGGGAAAGGCCACATGGCTGGCAGGCGGCGGCAGGCGTGGCAGGCGGCGGGCGGGCGTGCGTGGCGCGTGCGTTTTCTCTCCCTCCCTCTCTCTCGACCAGACGCGCGGCGCGCATATGCGCGGGAGAGATACACGCGGGCACACGTACGGCGGCGGCGTCGAAGCGGGGCGGCGGCGTTAAAGGGCGGGGCGGCGGCGTTGCAGGGCGGGGCGGCGGTCGACGGTGTTGGCGTCGCAGCGGGCGGCGGTCGACGCGCGCACAGGGCAAGGCGACGGTCGCGCGCGGCAGAGTCTGGCGGAGAAGAAGAGTCTGGCGCGGCGGTTCGCGCCGCGCCTTTATATAGGAAGCGACCTTTGGTCGCGGTTTGTGTGGCCAACCGCGACTAAAGGTTGACTAAAGGGTGACCTTTAGTCGCGGTTGGCCACACCAACCGCGACCAAAGGCATTTTTTCGCCAATTTCCTTTCCCGCGGAAAATACCTTTAGTCGCGGTTGGTGTGGCCAACCGCGACTAAAGGCATTTTTCAAAATTCTTTTCTTTATCAAAATGTTAAAAATACATATAATATATCAAAAAATTCAGAAAAATAAACTAATTCATTTAAAAATCTTAAAAATACAAATAATATATCAATAAATTCAGAAAAATTAAACTAATACATTTCAATTTTTTTAAAATACAAATAGTATATCAAAAAAATAGAAAAATAAAACTAATTCAATTCAAAATCTTAAAAATACAAATATTATATCAAAAAAATTAGGAAAATAAAACTAATTCAATTCAAAATCTTAAAAATACAAATAATATATCAAAAAATTCAGAAAAATAAAACTAATTCAATTCAAAATTTTAAAAATACATATAATATATCAAAAAATTCATAAAAATAAAACTAATTCAATTCAAAATCTTAAAAATACAAATAATATATCAAAAAATTCAGAAAAATAAAACTAATTCAATTCAAAATTTTAAAAATACAAATTGTCAAAAATTTCTTCCCGCCAATTGTTTCCCACCAATTTCTTCCCGCCACTTTCTTCCCGCCAATTTCTTCCGGCCTCTTTCTTCCCGCCAATTTTTTCCCGCCAATTTCTTCCCGCCACTTTCTCCCCGCCTCTTTCTTCCGCCTCCTGTCTTCCCGCTCCCATTTTTCCCGCCATTTGTCACTACATATAGGTAGCCCGGCTTGGCCAGCATTATCACATCTCTACAATCTCTCATCACCCTCTCATGGCTTCCACCGCACCCACTCTAACCTACCAGGTGGAGGAGCTTTGCGCCTCGAACTACCCTTGCCCTCCGGCCCGCGTCCCGCTGGCTGGAGCCTACGCCGGGCGGCGTGCCGTCCTCCGTCCTCAGGGTACTCGCGCGGCGGCCATGACGAACCACTACTACCTCGACCTCACGCCGGAGCGGATGAATCCCACATCCCGATAACCAGCATACTTGGGATGCCTTCTTCATCAATCGGCGTGAGAGGGCGCTCGCCAGGTATGAGGAGGACGGTCTGCCTCCCGGAAACTTCCACGAGGCCGGCCGTCGGCTATGGTGGTACGGCCGGACTCTGTGAGCGTCATGGACTACATCACGGCCGCGATATCCCCCTTCGCTACCCTCGCTCGAGCCACGAGCGCCGCCCGACGAGCGACGATGAAAAGCGACGACGACGCGCAGAACTTAGAAGGCGACGACTACCAGACAACGGCGGCGGCTATGAAGACTACGAGTATGCATATTATACGCCTAGGCAGGAGTATGACTAAATCACTCCAAATTTCATGTATGCAGGAGTATGACTTAGTCACTCCAAATTTCCTGTATGCAAGAGTATGACTTAGTCACTCCAAATTTCATGTATGCAGGAGTATGACTTAGTCACTCCAAATTTCATGTATCATCAATGCTATCTCGAGTCAATTGAATCATTCGAAAATGGACACCAAACACATCACGGGTAATATAATTCACATGATTCATTCAACAAAGTTTGGTACAATAATAAATTATTACACATCATTTCTTCCCTTGTGTCCCCGCTTGCTTACGATTGTGCCGTATCCATGGAGCATCCTCATCATTTAACTTAATGCTTGGGTCGGTGTTCACTTTGAAGGGCGGAATTTCAGCAAACATATTATAATCTTCTGACATGTCTGTCTTGTCCTCCACTCCCACGATGTTTCTTTTCCCCGAAAGAACAATGTGGCGCTTTGGATCATCGCATGATGTACCGATCGTTTTCTTATCTTTCCGTTTCCTCGGTTTGCTACTCATGTCCTTCACATAGAAAACCTGAGCGACATCTTTCGCTAGACGAATGGTTCGTCAAGGTAACCAAGATTGTTGAAATCCACCATTGTCATTCCGTATTGCTGGTCCACCTTTACCCCACCTCCTGTTAGCTTGAACCATTTGCACCGGAACAAAGGGACCCTAAAGGAGGGTCCATAGTCAAGTTCCCATATCTCCTCTATGTAACCATAATATGTGACCTTTTGCCCATTCTCGGTTGCTGCATCAAAGCGGACACCACTGTTTTGGTTGGTGCTCTTTTTATCTTGGGCGATCGTGTAAAATGTATTCCCATTTATCTCGTACCCTTGGAAAGTCGTTATAGTCGAAGATGGTGTCTTGGCCAACATGTACAGCTGATCTACAACCTTAGTGTCACTCATTAAATGTTTTCTCAACCAACTGCCGAAAGTCTCCATGTGGGCCTTCCTAATCCAGGATTCCCAGGGTTGTCCGAGCGTAAAATATTCTTGTGTTTCTCAAAGTACGGAGCCACCAAGCTGGAATTGGTCAGAACTGTGTGGTGTGCTTCAGTCAGAGAATGGCCGTCCATACATATTGTTGATTTCCTTCCGATCGTGCCTTTTCCACTTAGTCTCCCTCGTGCCGCGATTGAGGAAGACCAATCGGCTTAAGGTCAGGAACAAAGTCAACACAAAACTCAATTACCTCCTCATTTCCATAGCCCTTGGCGATGCTTCCTTCTGGCCTAGCACGGTTACGAACATATTTCTTTAATACTCCCATGAACCTCTCGAAGGGGAACATATTGTGTAGAAATAAAGGACCGAGAATGGAAATCTCATCGACTAGGTGAACCAGGAGGTGCGTCATAATATTGAAGAAGGATGGCGGGAACACCAACTCGAAACTGACAAGACATTGGACCACATCGTTCTGTAACCGTGGTAGAACTTCTGGATTGATTACCTTCTCGAGAGATTGCATTGAGGAATGCACATAGCTTCACAATGGCTACTCGAACATTTTTCGGCAGGAGCCCCCTCAAAGCAATCGGAAGCAATTGCGTCATAATCACGTGGCAGTCGTGAGACTTCAGGTTTTGGAACTTTTTCTCCGCCATGTTTATTATTTCCTTTATATTGGACGAGAATCCAGACGGAACCTTCATACTGCTCAGGCATTCAAAAAAGATGACCTTCTCTTCTTTGGTCGAGCGTAGCTGGCACGACCTTGAAACCGTTCCGGATGCCGGTCATCAGGGTCTTTCAAACTTTGCTGGTCCTGCCGTGCTTCCTTTGTATCATTTGACTTCCCATACACGCCCAAGAAGCTTAGGATGTTCACGCAAATATTCTTCGTAACGTGCATCACGTCGATTGCAGAGCGGACTTCTAGGACTTTCCAATATTCTAGCTCCCAGAATATAGATTTCTTCTTCCACATGGCTACGTGCCCGTCAGCTCCCTTCGGAACTGATTGTCCGCCAGGACCCTTTCCAAAGATGACTTTCAAATCCTTGACCATATCAAATACCTCAGCACCAGTGTGTTCCGCAGGCTTCGGCCGGTGATCTGCCTTGCCGTTGTAATGCTTGCCTTTCTTTCTTACTGGATGACCTTTCGGAAGAAATCGACGATGCCCAAGGTACACGTTCTTCTTACAATTTGGCAAATGTTCACTTTCAGTCTCATGTAAGCAGTGCGTGCATGCATTGTATCCCTTATTTGACTGTCCCGAAAGGTTACTAAGAGCAGGCCAATCGTTGATGGTTACGAAAAGCAACGCTCGTAGGTCAAATTCCTCTTCTTTGTGCTCATCCCACACACGGACACCAGGTCTGCCCCACAGCTGTAAAAGCTCATCAACTAATGGCCTTAGGTACACATCGATGTCGTTGCCGGGTTGCTTCGGACCTTGGATGAGCACTGGCATCATAATGAACTTCCGCTTCATGCACAACCAAGGAGGAAGGTTGTAGATGTATAGAGTCACGGGCCAGGTGCTATGGCTGGAGCTCTGCTCGCCAAAAGGATTCATGCCATCCGTACTTAGACCAAATCTTATGTTCCTTGCGTCAGCTGCAAAATCTTTGAACTCTCTGTCGATCTTTCTCCATTGCGTTCCATCTGCGGGGTGTCTCAACTCCCCGTCCGACTTACGGTCCTCTTTGTGCCATCGCAACAACTTGGCATGCTCTTTGTTCCTGAACAGACGTTTCAACCGTGGTATTATAGGAGCATACCACATCACCTTGGCGGGAACCCTCTCCCTGGGTTTCTGGCCCTCAACATCGTCACCAGGGTCATCGCCTCTGATCTTATAACGCAATGCGTGCATACCGGGCATTCATTCAAATTCTCGTATTCACCGCGGTAGAGGATGCAATCGTTGATGCATGCATGTATCTTCAGAACCTCTAAACCTAGAGGGCAGACAACCTTCTTTGCTTCGTACGTACTGGCGGGCAACTCGTTATTCTTTGGAAACATATTCTTCAACATTTTCAGCAAGTCTTCAAATGCCGAGTCAGCTACACCTGCCTGTGCCTTCCATTTCAGCAAATCCAGTGTGCAGCCTAGCTTTTTCAGACCATCATCGCATCCGGGGTACAGCGCCTTCCTGTGATCCTCTAACATGCGATCCAAATTCTCCCTCTCTTTTTCAGTTTCGCAGCGTCTCCGTGCATCAGCAATGGTCCGACCAAGATCATCAACGGGATCATCACGTGCCTCTTCTTCACCTTCCCCTTCACCTTCCCCTTCACCTTCAGCATCCTCCATGAAAGTATCACCGAAATGAGCAAGATAGTTTTCATCGATGAAATCATCCCCTTCTTCATCTTCTTCCATTATAACCCCTCTTTCTCCATGCTTGGTCCAACAATTATAGCTTGGCATGAAACCGTGCCGAAGCAGGTGCATGTGAACATCTCTTGAGGAAGAGTAACCATTCTGATTCTTACATTTAACACATGGACAGATAACAAAACCCCCCTGCTTGTTCGCATTAGCCACTACGAGGAAATCTTTCAAACCCGTACTGAACTCGCCGGAGAGTCGGTTACCGTACATCCATTGTCGATTCATCTGCATTATTATAATATAAAATATATAATTAACCATCATGCATTTGTTAAACTAACTAGCTACAAACAATATAAATTAAACAATGAACTACACACACATGCACATTTTATCAACGACACATCAAAGGTTCAAGTTGCTAACCGCGATCGAGGAGGAAAAAATAAATGAGAAAGCTCAAGTGTGGCTCCAACACTTCATATCATGTTTGTTTCATGCTCTTGGGGCATTTCATCAAACACCTTATGTGCATAAGAGGAACCAAAAGCAAACCTAACACCCACTTGTGAAGTTTGTGAAGAAAATGGCACCAAATGGCTAAATGTTGGCTGCTGGATGTGTATATATAGGGGCGCTTTAGCCGCGTTGGCCTGGCCAACCACGACTAAAGGCCTTCGGGCACCTTTAGTCGCGGTTGGCCGGCCAACCGCGGCTAGGTGCACCGGCTGGCCACCGAGCGCCCTGGGCCCAGGCCTTTGGTCGCGGTTCCTACAGCTTCGCGACTTATGAGGCTCACCGGAAGCCTGTTTTTCTAGTAGTGGAGCAATTAATTAAGGACGAGACATGCATGCAAGATCAGTGTCTGATGGGCACGTAGCACTGTACGTATGGATCGGTCCCAATGAGACACGACATTGATCTCAAACTACGGATTCCTTTCAGTTTGGGCTAAAGCTAAAATGCTGAATACAAAGCACAGTGCCGATCGCATCCGTGCAACTGTAAGAGGTACCTGTCATTGTTCATCGATGGGCATAACTGTTGCTCCATCGGTTACTACTCTCACTAATAAATGGGGCATTTTAGTATCAATTTGAGTTGGCAACGTAGATATGCAAGGCTCCTAATTTAACATTTAAAATACCCAAATTTGTTTTTCAGAAAAATCAACTATACTCGTACATAACTTGTACAATATCATGACACGAACTTTTTTTTTTCACCCTCGAAAAAAAAATGACACGAACTTTTAGATCACTAGTGGAAAACAGGGCTTTCGTGGGAGCCTTTTGTCGCGGGCGCTGCACCGCGACAAATGGCCTGGCCACGTCGCCAGAAACCGTGTGGAGCGGGCAGGCCTTTTTGTCGCGCCCTTTTGTCGCGGGCCGTATCTCGACCCGCGACAAAAGGTGTCTGAGTGCTGGGGCTTCCTGTCGGCACCCCTTTTGTCGCGGGTCGTAATACGGCCCGCGACCAAAGGGCCATGGCTATATATAGACACCCAGCCAGCCCCCCACCTTATTTTTTCCTTGGTGGTGAAGGTGGAGGTGTATGCTAGCTCATTTTTTCTACATGTGCACAAGAGGTGTTTGATGGAATGCTTGTAAGAGGGATGCCACTTGATTTTAGTTGATAAGATTTCTCCTCTTTTCGATCCTAAAAGGTTAGCCACTATTTTCTCGTATATATATATATACATAGTCCATACAATACTAATTTTAGAAAGGTGATTGCATCTGATATATATATAATTGTACTTATGATGCAGATGAGTCATCCATGGATGTACGGTAACCGATGTGCTCCCGCTTTCAGAGAGGGCGTGAATTCTTTCCTGCTTGTGGCCGAGGCCAACAAGTCGAAGCAAGGTTTTATGTGCTGTCCATGTCTAAAATGTAAGAACGAGAAGGATTACTCTTGCTCAAGAGACATTAAGAGCCACCTGCTTCGGTTTGGATTCATGTCCAGCTATAATGTTTGGACCAAGCACGGAGAAGAAGGGGTTATGATGGAAGACGGCGATGAAGAAGAAGATAATGATGAACAGTACCGATCTATCTTCTCTGAATGCGATGATACCGCAATGGACGACAATGAAGAAGGAGGAGGTGAAGAACAGGCATCAGATGATCCTGTTGACGATGATCTTCGTCGGGCCATTTCTGATGCAAGAAGAGACTGTGGCACGGATAAGGAGAGGTTGCAGTTCGACAAGATGTTAGAGGACCACCACAAATTGTTGTACCCAGGTTGTGAAGATGGGCATAGAAAGCTGGGTAGCATATTGGAATTGCTGAAATGGAAGGCAGAGGTCGGTGTGACTGACTCGGGATTTGAGAAATTGATGATAATATTAAAGAAGCTGTTTCCAAGAAATAATGAGTTGCCCGTCAGTACATATGAAGCAAAGAAGCTTGTCTGCCCTCTAGGATTAGATGTGCAGAAGATACATGCATGCATTAATGATTGTATCCTCTACCGCGGTGAGAAGTACGAGAATTTGAATAAATGTCCGATATGTGGTGCATTGCGGTATAAGATCAGAAAAGATGACCCTGGTGATGTTGAGGGCGAGCCACCCAGGAAGAGGGTTCCTGCGAAGGTGATGTGGTATGCTCCAATAATACCACGGTTGAAACGTTTGTTCAGAAACAAAGAGCATGCCAAGTTGTTGCGATGGCACATGGAAGAACGTAAGAAAGACGCGATGTTGAGGCACCCCGCTGATGGTCGGCAGTGGAGAAACATCGGGAGAGAGTTCCCGGATTTTGCAGGTGAGGCAAGGAACTTATACTTTGGTCTAAGTACAGATGGCATGAATCCTTTTGGGGAGCAGAGCTGCAGTCACAGCACCTGGCCCGTGACTCTATGTATCTACAACCTTCCTCCTTGGTTGTGCATGAAGCGGAAGTTCATTATGATGCCAGTGCTTATCCAAGGCCCAAAGCAACCCGGCAACGACATTGATGTGTACCTAAGGCCATTAGTCGATGAACTTTTGGAGTTGTGGGCCAAACCAGGTGTACGTGTGTGGGATGAGCACACCGAGCAAGAATTTGACCTACGAGGGTTGCTATTCGTAACCATCAATGATTGGCCTGCTCTCAGTAACATTTCAGGACAGACGAACAAAGGATACAATGCATGCACACACTGTTTAGATGAGACTGAAAGTAAATATTTGGGAAAAAGCAAAAAAGTTGTGTACCCGTTCAATCGTCGTTACCTTCCGCGCAAGCATCCCTTAAGGAAAAAAGGAAAGCATTTCGATGGCGAGGCAGACCGCCGTCCGAAGCCTGTCCCCCGTAGTGGTGCTGATATATTTGACATGGTCAAGGATTTAAATGTTATCTTTGGAAAGGGTCCAGGCAGTCGACCTGTTCCGAAAGACGCTGACGGACACGCGCCCATGTGGAAGAAGAAATCTATTTTTTGGGAGCTAGAATACTGGAAAGTCCTGGAAGTCCGCTCTGCAATCGACGTGATGCACCTGACCAAGAATCTTTGTGTGAATATTCTAGGTTTTCTGGGCGTGTATGGAAAGACAAAAGATACACCAGAAGCACGGGAGGACCAGGAACTTCATAAAGGACGAAACGGCAAACATCCAGGGCAGTTTGTAGGGCCAGCTACGCTCTTACCAAACAAGAGAAGGAGATCTTTTTTGAAGCCCTATTCAGTATCAAGGTTCCGTCTGGTTTCTCGTCGAATATAAAGGGGATAGTAAATATGAAGGATAAAAAATTCCAAACCTGAAGTCCCATGACTGTCACGTGCTTATGACACAATTGCTTCCGGTTGCATTGAGGGGACTTCTACCAGAAAATGTTCGACTAGCCATTGTGAAGATATGTGCATTCCTCAACGCAATTTCTCAGAAGGTAATGGATCCAGAAACTTTGTCAGGATTACAGGAAGATGTGGTCGAATGTCTTGTCAGCTTCGAGTTGTTGTTCCCACCATCCTTCTTCAATATTATGACGCACCTCCTCGTTCACCTAGTTGAAGAGATTAGAATTCTCGGTCCTGTATTTCTACACAATATGTTCCCCTTCGAGAGGTTCATGGGAGTCTTAAAGAAATATGTTCATAACCGAGCTAGGCCGGAAGGAAGTATCTCAAAGGGCTACGGAACTGAGGAGGTCATTGAGTTTTGTGTTGACTTTCTTCCTGACCTTAAGCCGATTGGTGTTCCTGAATCTCGGTATGAGGGGAGGCTGACTGGAAAAGGCACACTAGGAAGGAAATCAATGGTGTGCAGGGACAAGATTTCTTTCAATCAAGCACACTACACAGTTCTATACAATTCCATCTTGGTGGCTCCGTACATCGAGAAACATAAGAATGCTTTACGAGAAATAAACCCGGGCCAGCCCGAGTCCTTGATTACACGTCAACACATGAATACCTTCGGCAGTTGGTTGCAAAGACAACTCATTAATGACCCATCTGTTGTGGACCAGCTGTTCTTGTTGGCCAGGTTACCATCTTCGAACATATGTACATTCCAAGGGTACGAGATAAATGGGAATACATTTTACACGATCGACCAAGATAAAAAGAGCACCAACCAAAACAGCGGTGTCCGCTTCGATGCAACCGACGAGAATGGGCAGACCACCACATATTATGGATACATAGAGGAGATATGGGAACTTGACTATGGTCCCACTTTTAAGGTCCCTTTGTTTCGGTGCAAATGGGTGAAGCTCAGCGGTATACATATTGACGATAAGTACGGTATGATAACAGTGGATCCCAACAATCTTGCGTACCTGGACGAGCCATTTGTCCTAGCCAGCGAGGTGGCTCAGGTTTTCTACGTGAAGGACATGTCTAGCAAATCAAGAAAAAGAAATCAACAAAAGAATACATCAACCGAGGAGCCAAAGCGCCACATAGTTCTTTCGGGGAAAAGAAACATCGTGGGAGTGGATGAGAAGACAGACATGTCAGAAGATTATAATAGGTTTAAAGAAATTCCGTCCTTCACGGTGAAAATTGACCCAAGCATCTTACTAAATGATGAAGATTCTCCATGGCTACGGCGTAGAAGATCACAACACTAGATGGCGATGTAATAATGTATTCTTCATATATAGTTCCCAAGACAATCTCTACATTTATGTAATAATGAGAACCCTTTCCCCAACACGTACTGTTAGAGGAGACGGAGTATTCTTTCATATAATGTATTCTTTCACGGGCTTGCAGGGAAATTTTTCCGAGGAGCAGCTTCCGAAGATGCCGTAGGGCGTGTGCACCAACGACATCTTCGAGAAGCTGCGCCACGGGAGATTTCCCAACCCTTTCCTTCATCAATGGGAATGAAAGTGCTTGGCTTGTTGATCTGCTTGGCAAGGCGTATTGATGCTCCTTTTATAGGCACGGCACCGCTTCTACTTTGTCTTGTTCCTTCGACAGGGCGTCGTGCGCTACATGCTTTATCTCATCGAGCAGTGCGTCCACCGACGCATCCTTATCCTGCCGACAGCTTTAGTCCCGGTTGCAGCCACCAACCGTGACAAAAGGTTACCGCACATCAGCCCCCCAGATAAGGCCCTCCTAGATAAGCCTCCCCCAGTCTTTTGTCCCGGTTGGAGCCTCCACCCGGGATGAAAGTTTCGCGCCACTTCGTTCCCGCCTATTTTCTTCCCGCATTCCCGCCATTTTTCCACTATATATATGTAGGCCTTGGACTCATATCTGCAAACCTCATCACTCTCTCCCATGGCTTCCATCGTATGTCTAACACCCCGGGAGGCGGAGGCGCTTTGCGCCTCGAACTACCCCCCCGCCCGGCTACCGCGTCCCGACCGGCTGGTTGCTGAGCGTCGGAGGCGTACCGGTCCCTCCTATCCCTGTAGGTGTGCCACGCGAGATGGCCATCACGAACCACTACTATTTCGAGCTCACGCCTGAGCAGCGGAGGAATCCCCAGTGGCATCCCGACTACAGCCCGACTTGGGACAGCTTCTTCATCAATCGGCGTGAGAGGGCGGTTGCCAGGTACGAGGAGGACGGCCCGCCATCTTCGAACTTCAACGAGGCCGGCCGTCGGATGTGGTGGCGCGGCCGGACTCTCCAGAGCGTCATGGCCTATCGTGGCCCCCGCCTGCGCTACCCTCAATCCCAGCCCACGCGTGGTCATCCGCCGAGGTTCGACAACCGCGACCCCGATGCTAGCGATGATGACGTCGGCGACTTTGATGACTACAGTGGCGACGTGTATAGGACTAGGCACGACTATGATTGAATGGCTCCAACATTCGAATCTGGCCATGTATCTTATTTTTCAGTTGAGCTCTGTACTTTAATTTCAGTTCAATCGTAATAAATTTCGTGTCAACCACTTTATTGAACTAATGGAACCGACAACGACTTTATTGAAATTACAATAAAATAGATAAATTACTAGTCTAGTCTCTACTTGTCGTCGGAGGTTGTCTCCGTCCAAAGGTCATCCCACCGAGGGTCGTTTTCGGTCCAAGTTGTATTCGAGTTCTCGAGCTCGAAGGCGGCGACGGCCCGACGGTGGCGCCTGTTGGACCTTCGTTGTGCCCTAAGGTTAGCAAAGAACGCGTCGGGGACCGCGCCCTCCACTGGCGCATCAACTGCTCGTCGCGCTCGGCGATGGCGATCTGCGCTGCACCTGGCGATGCCGGCGACGGTCCTCGTCGGTGACGAGGCACGGCGGTGGCGCGAGGAACTCCGCCTCCTCTAGCGATTCAACATCCGGGAAGTTCATGTCGTGCCCTGGCCGCCGAAAGCGCCACGCCGCCGCGTCGTAAGCGCGCGCCGCCTCTTCCGGCGTGTTGTACGTGCCGAGGGTGAGGCGGAAGCCACCGCACGTATCTCGGCGGTGAACCTACCGCTCGGACGCACTCGAACGCCACGGAAACCGGACGCCCCTCGACGACATGGAGGCATCCCGGAGATGAATGAGCGGAGGCGGTGGCGACGTGTGGTTGCGCCCGCACTCGTCGCTCTATATAGCGCACGCGGGGCATGGCACGTGTCAGCGGTGGCTACACGTCGCACGCCGGCGGCGGGGCGAGGCACGTGTCAGCGATGGCTACACGTCGCACGCCGGCGTCGGCGGGGCGAGGCACGTGGAAGCGGTGGCGACACGTGGCACGGGGACGCGACACGAGTGGCACGGCGGCGGTGCACAGGGGTGAAACATACACGACTATCCGTTTTATATGATGCGAGATGCAAATATTTATATGGATGTCATATTCATGTTCATTGGATTTTTCTGATCAATTTTCATATATAAAACTTTTCTTTTTGAGTTACCATTTAAAAGTTATTGAAATAATAGTTTTTATTAAAAAAAAACAGAAAAACAGAAAAAAACAGAAAAACAAAAACGGTGCTGCAGGCCTGATCCGCGTCCAACGGCTCCAGGCCGTTGGATTCAAACGGCCGGAGCCGTTGGATGCGCTTCACGCGGATCGGCCGCCTCCTCCCACCCCTTGTCGCGGGTTGAGCCACGGCCCGCGATAGGTCCCCCTTGTCGCGGGTGGTGGCACACCCGCGACAAAAGGGTTTTATCACGGGTCGTGCCACCACCCGCGACAAAAGGGGTTAGGTATAAATACCTAACCCCGCGGGCGGAGCCCCCACCCGCGACACCCGGAGGCCATTCCCTTAGCAAAACGCGCCGCCAGGCTGCCCAAATCCACCGCCGCCGCCGGCCACCTTCGCGCCGCCGTCGCGCGCCTCCCTCTGCCGCGCCGCCGTCGATCTCCTCTGCCGCGCCGTCGCCGCCTCGACTCCTCTGAGCGCCGCGCCGCCGTCGCCGCCGTGCCGCCGCGCCGCCGGCCGATCTCCTCTCGCGCGCCCCCGCGCCGCCCATGCCCGTGCCGCCTCGCGCCGCCGCGCGCCCCCTCCGCAGGTAGCCGTGTACTGCGCCGGCGCCGGCCCTTTTTTTTAATTTTTTTTTCTTAGTTAGATAATTAGTTAGATAATTTTGTATGTTAGTTTAAATTTTGTTGTATATAGACATTTTGTTGTAACTAGTTGAATGCCCGTGCGTTGCTACGGCTCTTTAATTCTTTTTTCCATCAAGTAAAGCACCCCGCTCCAACAATAATGAAATTAATGAACTCCGTATTTCCACATGGAACTGGCCAATGCACATTGGTGTTTTCTGAGACTTTGGAAAATCAACGTATTCATTTACAGAGCTCATGACTTCAGAGTTGCTATGGGATAAAATAAAGAAATATAGAAGTTATTGATTGTGATCTCCTTCACACCACCGTCCTTCGGCTAAGCCCCATTGCATTGTCCCTCTGCTCTAGCATCCCAAGCTATGATCTTATCCGGCTCATATGCTCCAGTCATGCTTGATAGTCATATCAAGTCAAACTAATGAGCCTAAGAAGAATAACTTGAAGGCCCCTCAATGAAAACAGTAAAAAAATAATGGAGATAATGAGCATCATTGATCTTGATTAAAGAAGCCACGATACAAAATTCTTGCAAATGAAAAGAAGAGAAAATAAGTCAAAAATTTAGTAGATCCTAGGAAAGAAGAAAACAAAGAAATGCAGTTCATTCGCCGAGATAGCTAAAGTATTAACAACCCTTTTTTTCTGAAACAGGCCTTCCAGGCTCCAGCTAGTGCCCATCCACCCCCTCTCCAGTTTTTTTTTTTTGTTTTTCTCTTTCTGCATTATAAGTTTATGTTAAAATATTAATTTACTTTGTTGGATTGACAAGACATTAGCGTTTGAATCCTCGTGAGTTCAGCAAACATCACATGCATGCAAAAGCAACAAACAAAAATACAATAAGGCGCATGTCCAGTATAAATGACACTCACAATCTTGCTTACTTGCAGGGCCCTTGACATTCTAATTTGGAGCCTTTTTGATATGTAACCAAACCTATTTTCCAGCGTGCATAGAACTGGATCAACAGCTCATCGTATGCACTTTACCAAGATTTTAGACACAAGCATGGATGGTATAAAATTTGAGAATCACTTTACCGTTTAGACCTGTCATACCTCAAACTATTAGGTAGGCCGTAGGGATTGCCAATATCCCTCAGAATACTAACTTGAGGACGCATACATCATGCAGAAATCTCATCCAATCCGCTATTGTAAATTTTCTACAAGGAGAGAAAAGTGGAGCGCTTGATATGTGCAAACAGAATCAATGGTAATTTATTCACGTCTAAGCTGATTTCTTTGTCAATTAGATCACAACTCCTAGTAGAAGTGACCGCCTCATATTTTCTAGAAATAACAACCTTGATATCAAGTAGAACATGTCTTACCCTCACGATACTGCAACTAAACAAACATATGGACAGCGGGTTACCCAACTTAATCCAACCATACAAGCCAGAAAGAAAAATCTCGCTAGCTCCAGCTTGCAAACAAGGACTGAAATATTGAGATTTATGCCCTCTAGGTTATATTCTTGTCTAGATCATAATGGCTCTGCAGCAAGGATACCTGGGCTGAAGCTTGTGTCCGTGTGGGATACCGTATCCAATATTGATTCCTCCCCGACACCCCTCCGATACGTATTGACGACGGATCGGTAAATAAACCATTTAAAACAATTGATGATACCTTTTCGATACATATTGGCTCCAATCCGATACCGCCCAACTTAGGTAGGCATGGATTACCTACTTCATTCCCCTCCTCCCCTCCTCCCCTCCCTTTCTCACTTCCCCCACCCTATCCTGCACCTAAGTGGCAGCTCCCTCTTGAGTGGCAGGCCAGATCAAGCAGCCAACCGACTGTGGTGACCCGAGCAGCATCTCGCAAGGCAGCCAGCTGCAGGCTAGCACAGTCCTTCCTAATTTTCTCCTCTCCGGTGCACTCCTTCCTTCTCTTTATCTTCCTCCGGATGATGTCATCCTGTCACCCCCGTTTGTAATGGCCTGGTACACATAAGTTCAGTTAACTAAGAGCTTTTTTATATAATATGATCATGTATTCTTCTTACATCTTGTAACAAGTCATGCTGATAGAGTGGCTAAAACTTACTAAGAAGAACAACTCGATTTGACTAAAAAACCCAAACTGAATCTCAATTACAGGGAGAAGAATACCCCATTAATTAATACACTGCATTCTTACTTTGTGACTTTGGCACTATGTACAGTGGCAAACATGAGAATTTGAGGTTTGGCCTGTTCAGCATCCAGTAGTAGTTATTAGTAGACGATGAAGTTGGAGATCTCATTTTATAGACAGTCATTTCAGCTGGTCATCTTAACATGGGCTGCATAAGATATATTTGAATTTAATGAGGTGGTAATGGCTGCGGTAAATCTTGAACCAAGGTATGTAGAACAGCTTACACTCAAGAGTGTTTACCATTGCCTGCCCTTCACGTGCGATGCTGCTGCCGCACAGCTATTTAAAATATCTCACAAAGCATATAAAAATTGCTCCATAATATCTCAACATAAATAGGATCGTACTTCCTTTAATTGAATTTTAATTTGATAGAAAAAACTATAATTAACTTGCATGGGAAAAACTCAAAGGTCATCTGTTTTTGTTCAAATGTCTTATAGTCGCAGCAGCATGAGGGCATCGAACCTTGAATAGAAGCATTCTCCAGAAATACTACAAGTACTCCCAGACTCGTCATACGTTCTAAAATTATTTTGCAAAAATGTTTTTCTAATATAATGAGCAGTGCTCTGTGTATTTCCAAGAAAAGAAATATAATTTGGAACAAACAGAAGGCAAATTGTAGCAATGATCAACTTCTGCATTCTTTTAGCGTATTTCTTTTCTCCTCTAATATAATGGGTAGCGCTAGTGATTCTGCATGCATTTGACCAAAATCGTTGGTATTTTGACTCAGTTGTAATATGTAGGAATTTGTTGTATGAGTTGTTCCTATCCACACTATTCCGTAGATAATTTCCATTGACTCGTACCTCCTGAATAATGCATATGGTGCAAAGATATCATGTGGGATTTCAGGTTAGACACGTTCTCATAACCTTAAGTTCTACTATTCCTGTCATTTCGAATCATGAATAAAAGGCTCTACATGACGAAGTAGTAATAATGTAATATACCCAACTACACCCTCTAAACAGGCCATAATTAAAAACAACTGAACTTTGCCATAAATAAACCTCAATTGCTGCAACATGCAAACCAACAGGGATCCCCTCACCTATGAGGTGCGAGAACTTTGAGAGAAGCTGGACCCATTGCGCTTTTAGTGCAGGTGCGGCAACATCCCCTTCCTCCCGCGCGAGCTCTTCGCACACCGCAGCAGCTGCCACCCGCAAATCTACTTCTCGATCTGCAACAACAAATCAAAGAACTCAATCCCAGATTCATCATATAAACTATAGGATCCAAAAGGACATGAAAACCACCTTTATTCACAAGTGTCAAGGGAACCTCCCCCAAGCCGACGCTTCTCTTGGCCCCTTGCAGGCTCGGATGACGTCGGTGACACTGCAGGTTCCAACTGGTCAAAACATGGCTCAGATTAGTCAAATTGGACACAATGTTCCTGTCTGATTCGCACGGGGTGAGAGGACTCACGTTGGCGCAGCACTTCAAGGGAAGGGTGGAGGGGGCAGGGACATCGAGGCTGGGTGTTTGGCGGCGCAGTTCAGGCGGGGTCTCCACTATCGTGTCGCGTTCACTGGAGGCTTGGCGAGGGTGGGCTCGACTGCAGTGACAGCAGATGACCAGGTAGACGCCCTCCGGAGCTAGACTGGTCCACACCGCTGCACCTCATCAAGGAATTATTCTTCCACATGGAGAGTCATGGGACAAACTTAAATTTAGAATTTTATATTGGAAGATCATAAGAACAAAAATATTTAGGAGTATACATGTGCAAAAATGAATAAAGAAGAATTTCAAAAATAAGTGGGTCATAGCACAAAAGTGAATAAAACACTCGAAAAGCACAGGGGAACCTCACATGATTTAGAAGCTGGACCTCATGAATTCTCCACCACCTACAAGCGACAATAAAGCACAAGACTGATAAGGAACACAAAAAAAGGAAATAATAATCAGCCTTAAAAAACGAATCTGCAAAGAACTGAAATAAGGACATGTCCATTACCTGCTTGATAACCTCACAGAAATTCCATCGAACACATTGCATGCAGGGTTTCCTGTCGGTGTTGTAGACATGTATGAGAGAGAGAGAGAGAGAGAGAGAGAGAGAGAGAGAGAGAGAGAGAGGCCGGTAGGTGCTGGGAGGGGTGGCCCGGAAAGGTTGGGTAGAATGGCAGGGAGATCCGACGTCCTCGTCTACCGCCCCACCATATTGTTGGCCGCTCCTGCGCCGTTGCCATGCTCGACGACTCGAGCCGCCACCTAGAGTCGTGGTCGCCCTGGTAGAGAAGGAGACCTTCCGGCTAGACCAAGCGAGGGAAGGGGCACGAAGGTGAGAGGCGGCGGCAACACACGAGGCGGAGACGACACACGAATGAGAGGGTAGGAGATAACTTTTTTTCTGGACCTGGTAGGAGATTACTTGCCCGCAAAAAGAAGTAGGAGATACTTGGTTAGCGGAAATGAGGTATCACCTTCCAATTTTTTTCTGAAAGTAGCTTGTGATAAAAGGAAAGAGCGGATTATTTCTCGATTCTGTTTCTGCGGATGGACGGTGGGATGGATTATATTTCGATTCTGTTTCTGCGGATGGACGGTGGGATAGATGATGAAAAGATTGAACGGATAGGATGTCTCTAACGACGACCATCAAAGTGCGTTGAGTGTCAAACGACCAACTCCCATTTAATAGTAAAGATTAGTTAGTTAGTTTATTTTTGTAATTAGTATGTAATTAGTTAGTTTATTTTTGTAAGTATTTTGTTGTAATTAGTTAGTTTATTTTTGTTGTAATTAGTTAGTTCAAATTTGTAGTTTAAATTTTGTAAGTATTTTGTTGTAATTAGTTAGTTTATTTTTGTTAAATGTAATTAGTTAGTTCAAATTTGTAGTTTAAATTTTGTTGTAACCCCGCCGACACCTCTCTCGCAAACACACCCCTCTCGCAAACACCCGCCGAGACCCCTCTCGCAAACAACTGACGTCGACTCCCTCCCCCCTCGCAAAAACCCGTCGCCGACACCGGCGCGCCCTCTCCCTCTCGCCAACACATCTCTCTCCCTCTCGCGAAAATCACCGACGCCGCAACTCCCTCTCTTCTCTCCCTCTCGCGAAAACCGACGCCGACACCAGCCCTCTCCCTCTCGCAAAACCACCGACGCCGCAACTCCCCTCTTCTCTCCCTCTAGGGTTAGGTTAGTTTTTGGTTAGCTAGGGTTAGGGTTTGGTTTGGGTTAGAACATGTACTTATCGATTTAATTTTTTGCAGAAACAATGGATCAATTCGAACGGGACTTGGAACAGGAAGACATTTTCGCGAACTTCATCCGCGATGGTGATGGAGAAGCCGGCGGCTCCGGTGATCATGGAGATGCCGGCGGCTCCGGTGATCATGGAGAAGCCGGCGGCTCCGGTGATCATGGACAAGCCTCCGGTGATCATGGAGATGCCGGCGGCTCCGTGATGGAGAAGCCGACGGCTCCGGTAATGACGAGGTATACGATCAGTTGAGGCATTAATGGAATTCTATATGTACTTATGTATATAAATTAACTGATTTTTATTCTCTTAGGCCTCCGAAGATAAGTTGGACAAACGAGGCCCGGCAAAGAGACTGGGCAAAAAAGACCACTTCAACATTGAAGCTATATCACCGGAAGGCCAACCTGTGGCACCCGCGAGTGTCGAGTGACATTTAAGAATCAGTGTGGAGTTGTGGTTAGAGATCATATCCCGATCACTGTTAGAGAATGGAACAAGACCAAGAATGTGTCCGAAGATCATGTTGCCGATAGGTACAAGAACACACTTTTTGACGACCTCATGTCACATTTCACTTTGCCAAATTTGGGATCGGAGTCTGAGAATGCCAAGCAGAGGGCGCTAGTGAAGAAGTGGGCTCTTAAGAAGATGGGGGAACTTTTCCGGGCGTATAAGAACCGGTTATGGCAAAATTATAAGAAAGCCAAGAAGCCTCCAGTATTCGAAAACTATCTAGCGAAGCAGAGCATAACTGGGAAGATTTTGTGAAGTACAAAGAATCAGAGGAGGCTGTGAACTGTCAAAGAAAAACAAGAAGAATGCAAGCGAAAAGAAATATCACCATCATACGGGGCGAGGGGGCTACGAAGCCATGCCTAAGTGGGATGCACAAGAGGCTGAGATGAAGCTGAATGGGATCACTCCAGAACCAGAGCGAGAAGGATGGGACACTAGGGCTCGGAATTGGTTCCTCGCGCATGGCTGTGAGTATGATATGAAGACAGGGAACATTGTTGAAAGTGACAGCAGGGTTAGGGTACCCAGGGAAGAATGGATTAAAGTGACGACAGAAATAAAGGCGGGAAAACTAAAGTTTGCTCCCGATAGAGAGAAAGACTTGCTGACGCTTGTCCTCGGTAATCCTGAGAAGGGAGGACGAACAAGAGGTTCGGCCCTAGTGTTCCGTGGTCGCTTGGGTTTCCGGCCGACGCGGAGACTTATAGAAGCCGAGCGAGAGCTAAACAACGCCAGCTGGAGGTGCAGAATGACCGGATGGCCGAGTTCCAACGCCGACTTGACCGCGCGGCGGGAGCTTCAGCAGCAGCAGCGGGAGGTAAATGAACTAAAAGGACAGCGCCCGCCAGATAATACCGCTGACATATCTCAGCGACGAGACAGCAGTGTGGCCGACTCGGAGGCCCCTTCTACACGGATGATGATAGATGCCGGTCCTGGCGACCCCTTGGATGGAATCAAGGAGCAAACACCTTGTGATCTCCATGAGGTGTTCAGGAAGGTTTCTGTTAAGGTGGCGGTCGGCTATGTCTTACCGGCATTTGGACCTGAAGGTGAGCCGGCAACATGGCATGGCAATCCGATTCCAGCTGGCTATGCTCGTGTCGGGGTGGATTCAGTTGTCCCGTCGTGGGAGACATTGGAGCTTGATATCCCTGGAGGTGATGGGGGGCTTACACTCAGAGAGGTGCTGGGAGAAATCATTCTCTGGGAAAAGAAGAACATCAGGATGCCAGGCTGGGTAGCCCTACCCCGTCCGAGCAGGTCACCATCACCTCCTCCAGATGATCGCAGGCCACCATCACCATCACCTCCTCCAGGTGATCGCAAGCCACCATCACCTCCTCCTACTGATCACATGTCGACACCATCACCCCATGGGTACGATGTCGACCACGACATCCGTAGTCCATCTCCATCTCCAGCGCCGCCGCCTCCGCCCACTAAGACTCGGTATGCACCCGGCCGGAAGCGTTTCAAGAGTCCTACCCGCAAGTTGTCGCTCCCAAGAGTACCAAAGGTTCCTCCCCCGTCCTTGGGATCTTACTGTCGAGCAAAATGCGGCGCTGTTGCGAAACACAACTATGATCATTTCCATAAGCCAAAACCTCCAGCGCCAGAGCCATTCACCGAGAAGCAAATAGCATATGCTACTTCTTTTCTGAACACACCATCGCAATATGACTTGCACGAGAAAAAGGATGACTATACACGCCACCTTGCGAAGGTAATTGATGACAAGGCTAAAAAGAAGAAGGAGGATGACGAGGCTAAGAAGAAGAAGGAGGATGACGAGGCTAAGAAGAAGGAGGATGGCAAGGCTAAGGAGAAGGATAGTGCTAGCACGAGCAAATCATCAGCCGGGAAGAAGACAAGTGCACCCCTCAAGGCGCCCAAGCAAACGACAAAAGGCAAAAAAAGAAAGGGAGTTTCCCAGCTCGGAGAACAGGCCAAACAATCGATCCCAGCACTCAAAGTGTTTGATGTTCCCAAGCTGTACCAGAACATGGTGAAGGTTTCAATCTGGATGAAGCTGAGGCGCTAGCGGCTTCGATGTCCGTACCGTGGAGGAATTGCTGAGTGCCGCAGATGTTGCACTACCCTTTGCTGACATAGCTCCTACATTTGTCTACGGGGCCGACTTGGTCAGTAGAGAGCGGCTGGATAAAATGCCAACGCATATGCGGAATTTGCATCAGTGGTACCTTGATGCGTGCAAGGAGAACCAAAAGTACATCGTGGCGAAGATCCCACGTGAATATTACTACCGAAAGGAGGAGATCCATATTGAGATGAATGAACTCTGGCAGTTATTCAATTTAGAAGCCCTCGACAAATCTCTCATGAGCTGCTATTGCTTGTAAGTTGTTAACTACATCTAAATTCATTTTCATTCAGTTCATGTTCGTTTTCATTGCATATACTCATTATATCTTATGTGTTCTCTTATGCAGACTGAAGATCAGTGAATGCAAAAGTAATAATATTATCAATATTGGGTTTGTTGACCCCGATAAAGTACATGTTCAAACGGTAAAGCATAGCGCGTTTGATACGGGGGGAAACCTACTAAGGTTTTTGGGGGAGCAAAATTTCTGCGATTCAATACTGTTTCCTTACAACTACGAGTGAGAGTCTTAATGATCTTTTATGCACATTCAGTTTTGCTTACTCGATGTTAAGTGTAATTCCTGACGTATATACATAAACATGTGCAGCTTCCACTGGATTCTACTAGACATTCAACTTGATAAGGGAATAGTTGAAGTAAGGGACCCAATGAGTAGAGGCCTGGACGGGTTCCGCGACCTGCAGAAGTTGCTCCAAGTGTAATTTCCTTCATCGCCGCGCTATATCTTTCGTGAGATATCAATTAATTATCCACTCATTCAATCATTCTTTTGCCTAGCAGGACTTGGAAAGCTTTCAAGAAAAACATTAAGGGTACCTGGGCAGAGAAGCTAACATTTACTACTGTACCGTGCGCCCAGCAGCCACAAGGACGAATCTATGTGGATACTACGTTTGCGAGTTCATTCGCATGTTAACCACTGAGAAGCAGAACAATAATAAATTCAACGTAAGCAATAACATTCACAACTTTATTTATTTTCGTCAATATTTCGTTATCACATTGATATAGTCATACTCATCATCTCATTTTCCTATATAGGTCGACTACATGCGGGACACACTCGAACCAAAGGAACACCTACTAGGAATTGCGGAGGAAGTAGCGGGAGTTTTGCTTAGAGAAGTAATAGACAACAACGGCTTGTTTAGTCCTAATAGGCGCTCTCCCTCTCCCAAAGTTTAATTAGTCCCGGTAGTCGTGAGCTCATGTATATATATATGTAAGGGGAATCGACTTTTGTTTCCAATATTTGGTTGATCAATCTATATATAAATGAACGTGTGTACAACTTCTAGTAGCGTATAAATATATGCAACTTTTATTTCGAATAAAAGGGGCGGCGGCGGGGTGGGGGGGCTGCATCCCTCAAACCCTAAAGCAGCAGGTTTCTGGGAGCGCCACGTCGAGGACCTTTTGCCGCGGGTGGTAATACCGCCCGCGACAAAAGGGTCTGTCCACTGCGCGCCCCGCGTCCGCCACGTGGTCGACCATATGTCGCGGGTGGTAAGTGACCCGCGACAAAAGGTGGACCTTTTATCGCGCCTCCGTTGTCGCGGCTGGCGGCCCGCGACAAAAGGGGCTCACCACCCGCGGCAAAAGGCCTCTTCTCCACTAGTGGATCTAACTTCAACACACATCCCACAAACTTCAATGCATAAATCAAGAAATAAAAAATAATTGTGTACGTTGAAAACAAACTAACTTTATATATTCTTTCGGTTAAGTGATACTGTTTACATTTATTTTGTATTTTTTGTGTGTATCAGTTTGTTAACCGAATTTGGACGTGAGGTTTAGTACCATACTCATAGAATTATACAGCACTGCATTACAATTATCCAAAAGAAGAACATCTCTTTGAAAAGGAAATGGTAGAGGTAGTAGGGTACATGAGATCATGTATGAGAGGTAACACATCCATATATAACCTAAGAATTCATGATCACACACACGTACGACACACAAGTGATAACAATATACTCGATAGATCGTGCATGCTGGTGTACCATGCAGTCTCGTAGTGTAGTGGAGTGATGGAAAGGAACGGATGATGGATGTCTATGGGCACTGGAAGCCGGTGGGGACCTTCTTGCCGCAGTAGTTGACGAGGAGGCTGAGGTCGATGGGCACGTTGAGGTTGATGCCCAGGATGTTGGCCTTGAGAGCGGTGCAGAGGCAGACGGCGGCCTCCACGTCGGCGAGGCCCTGGATGAGCGAGCAGCAAGGCTTCTTCGGCGGCGTCCCCAGCTGCAGGTTGATGAGGCCGTTGAGCACGTTGGCGCAGACCCCAAGCTTGAGCGCGTCGATCGGGCATTTGGCCCGTCCGCCGCCTCCGCCACCGCCGGAACCGCCGCCTCCTGAACCTCCTCCGCCCGATCCTCCACCACCGCTCCCGCCTCCGCCGCTGCTTCCTCCACCACCGCCGCCGCTTCCACCACTGCCTCCACCGCCGCTTCCCCCGCTGCCTCCGCCTCCACCTTTGCCGCCACCGCCACCACCACCTCCACCACCGCCGCCGCCTCCGCCCGGGCTGGGGCAGTACCCGCACGCGTCGGAGAAGGTGAAGAAGAGCAGGTTCATGGCCAGCAGAACGGCGATCACCGCCACCTTCTTCGCCATGGCTACCTTTCCGACTTGCTACTATGTGCGCGTGTAAGATTAGCTCACTGATGTGCTTCCCGGTGTCTGTGTGGGTGTGTCAGTGCAAGGGAGCTCGGGCTGCTATTTATAGGCCGAGATAGAGACGGGGTTTTGCTCCTAGCTATCTAGAGAGATATTTCACTGGACGCGCGCGGCACCGATCGCTCTCCATGTGAAGGTTAGCAAGAGCTACTAGCTACAGATGCACGCATCTGAGCTGGCTCTAGTGGAAGGAAGGAGACAAGTGAGTGATTTGGAGGGCTTCCATTTCTGGGGCCATCACGGCCTAGTGCTGGCGGAACGATGGCGTACGGCATC
This sequence comes from Lolium multiflorum, assembly GCA_030979885.1. NCBI lineage: Eukaryota > Viridiplantae > Streptophyta > Magnoliopsida > Poales > Poaceae > Lolium > Lolium multiflorum. Next base: position 425,403,799 of record CM061750.1, read on the forward strand.
CTATAGCACTGTAGTCTTTAGCTTTACAGTACACCTGCTAATAAGCTGCTGCGTTGGTGTTTTGCGGTGTCATTCCGATCGGGCGCGTCGTCAAATCACGCTCGTTTCAGTCGTCGCGGTCAGCTATCTATCTACTGTGCCTCCCGTGATCTCGATTACCCAGGATGGTCTTCCACTACGCGGCACGTCCTACGGTTGCTACGCACGGCGCCTAGGTAGAGATACGTTCGTGCAAACTCATGTTGACGTGCAGACAAGGGGTCCCTTCACTTGCTACAACAACGCCGTTGGACGGGAGTGATGGGCTCAATATTTTCTCCCTTCTCGTATACAATGCCACTATCTCATTTTCAAGAAAACAACTCAATAGCATGATTAAAGATTAATTACGTGGACAACTTTTCCTGTTGCGGCCTAATTAAACATGTTGCATGTGGTGTCTTTATCCCTATAGGTGCATGCAACCTTCAAAATTTCAAATTAATGAACACCATTGCACAAGAGAGAAATCTAATCCACTCTTCTCAAGAAAAAATAGCGGCCTTATATAGATTAAAATTATACACTAGGTAGTGACATTGTATTCAACAACAGAGGGAGTATTGAGGTTGAAACGGTGCGCCTTAGCGATCCCCTACAGGGCTAGCCTTCAAAAATAAAAATAAAAGATACCCTACAGGGCTGTAAAGAGGAAGCGGACAATTATCTTGGAAATATGAGGCGTGGGCAAGTGACTAAATGGATGCAACGTGTCCAAGTAAAGCATGTGCAACAGGGTGCGTGTTAAACATTATGTTTATCTATCATATATGTATGTTGTAGTGCACAAACATATACGGAACTCCCTTCATGTACTTACCACGGTGATGGCTTTTCTCACCCTGCTCGGATTGTCCTAATTGGAAGTGGGTATCTTTACCTCATGGCGAGAAGAAATTCTTGACTAGTGTTCCTTCCTTTGATGACCTCGACAGAATGGATGGTATACAAGTTAGAGTTCTAGCTTTTAGTTCTACTATTTTATCTCCGCGTGGCAGTCATTTGAGATTCCTCATAAGTGGGAGCTAGAGAAGGTTTGGGTACATGTGGAGGGAGTGCCCCACACTTTGCGGCATTCCTTGGGCTTGTGGGCCGTGGGCTCTCTTGTGGGCAAGACAGTGGATGTGGACCTCCTTAGTCTCAGGCACAGGGCAGTTGTCCATATTCAGGTGGCTATGATTAACTCCAGGTTGCTTGATAAGGCTGTTGATGACTCAAGGGCTTTTGGTAAGTCGGATGCGGTGGTCAAGCTCAAGCCATATGAGTTCCATTTTCGCAGAGAGCTTGCTGACTATGTGCTAGAACCAGATTTCGTTCCGTTGCTTTGGGTGAAGAACGATGATGGTGATGTGGGTTGTGATGGTAAGGTTGATGGTGTGGATGATGCTATGGATACCTCCGAGGCTCGGGTCCTCCTCAGTCCATGACCCTGTAGGCCTAGCGGGGTGGATCAGCTATTCCTCTCTTGGGTGGTTCTCGTACAACGACCATGGAGATTGCAGTGACACCTTTCAACCCAAACCCGCAAACGCCACGGGCCATAGAAGTTGTTGCGATGTTGCGGGCAACCAGCCCATCATATGAGAGACGGCCTCAGGTTTCCATTTGTCATTGGGTCTCCGCGAAAGAGTTGAAGTTGGCTTTATCAAGTGTTTCTGCACAGATCTCTCCACTGGTGTCCTCGAGATCAGACCGTCCGTATCACGGCTGGGTTTACACCCTCGCCCGAACGACTCTTGCAGCGGCTAGGCACGCCACCGTTGGATACTATCAAGGGGAGGGCAGCGACGACATCACCTCCCCCTATGGGTGTGTTGCCTCGACACCCGACCTCGGTGACACCTTCTCGTTGGAATACACGCCATGGTGTTGATGACATTGGGACTCCAAGTACAGAGTGTTGTAGTCAGCAAAGAATTTTCCCCACAAGACTGACTCGAGGATTTATATCGAACTCTTGGGGAATTAGGAAACAGTTTTCTCCTTTCCTCTTCTTCTAGCAATCCTGTAAAGTAAAGTAATGCCTTGTGTCCCCAACACCACTGTGTGATTGTCAAGCACAAGGTTTCATATTACTAATAGTAAATAAGAGATGCAACACAAGTAAAGTAAACTAAACTAATGAAGTAAACTAAGTAAAAGCGGTAATGAGATCTATTTTTTGGGGGTTTTGTGTGTGACTAAGTGAACTAAATATTTTTTATTTTCGGATTAAAATATTGATGCACATAAAAATTAAGATAAATACAATGGATAGGTGTTTCTTATAATTAAAATTGGATCGGGATTCATGGATTCACTTGTCTACTCTCGTTTTAAAGTTGTAGTGAATAATAGCAATTCATCAATGAGATAATATTGGTGGAACTTCGATTCTGATGCAACACATCTCTCTTACACTCCACAAAAAAGGGAAAACTCCATGTAATTTTGTATTAAGAATTAACATAGCATAGCTATAAGTACTTTGACATGATGTTTGAATATCAGATATGCTACCTTGAACAAACAAGATCATCACTTTTGTCACGTGATGAACATAGCATATGCATTCACATTATCCCTAGTGAGGTAGCAAAGGAAAAAAGGCAAAACCATAATAGATCATGAATTTTTTGTCACTATCCAATCATTAAAACCATGCTACTCCATCTAATACACACATCACCTCACACATGCTCTTGCATAGATGTTGGATCAGAACATAAACTTAAGAACGGATTACATAATATGCATCTATCAATACATCTTACATATAATAGATTCCAATCTCGTATCACAATTTTTTAGAATAAAGATCCACCACATAGGAATTACATATATGACCATAATCATGTTGATCAGCTCATATGGTACTAAGATCTATGAAGAACAAGAGAGAAATAGATCAAGCTACTGGCACAAACCCATAGTCCAGAGGTTGAGTACTCCCTCTTGATCATGGTGTTGATGAGGAAGACGTTGGACAAGTTGGAGATCCCTCCGGCGGCGGCTCCAACAGAGTTTCCCCCTCCAATCTTTTCTGTTGCAGCCTCTATTTTCGTGTCTTGGTGTTTCTTTGCTGTTCTCTCGAGGGAACCCCAGGGGGTCATATATATAGGGTTGTTTAGGTCAAAAGAAGTCTGTGGGTGTAAGATTGAAGCGAATCGGATGATCGAGGGCGAAAAGAGAAAAGGTGGCGCCCCCTGTTGGGCGCGCCACATGTGCTATTTTGGGCCTCTAGCCCTTCCATGCGAGGTACAAGTGCTCGAGCTGCTTCTTATGATGAAATATTTACGACCCCGAAATCCTAGCTCAATTTTACTCCATATAGGTCCCTGAAAGTAAAAAATACGCAAAATAGAGTTTTTCTATCCTGCTTAGGTATAAATCAAATATATGGTATCATTGGTAATCCCCATAAATCAATAAAAAATATGGAAATAACATCATATATGTTTAAAATATGCAGGATATGTGTTAATAAAGTGCAAAGTTCATGAATGCATTTTACATGCATATGGTGCGAGGATCGACGGGGCTGCGGAGACGGATGAGGACACCATGTCCAAGGTGATGCTTCATAAATCGGAGGTCAACCTTGACTCTCAGGTATGACTAACAGTTCTAAATCCTTTCCGCCCCTTGCTACGCCAGTTATTTCGGCTAAGTTGAATAATATCGATGTATCTTAGGATAATTCTTTTGATTCTATTGCAATCTCGACTAGGGCTGTGAAACATATCGAGTTTGATATATTAAAATGCACTTCTGTTGTTTTAAGTAAGTTGAAAAAACGGTGCTTCCCTTATAGATGATGATGACGAGGCGTACAACATTTCGGATGGCCAACTTCTATCACATCTTTTAGTGAAAGTTTCAGAGGTGGGTCTAGATGATGCGTTGCTAGGTTTATGTTATGAACCCCAAATCCCCAAGCATCAGACCGAAATTCCAGATCTTCATCCCTAAAGAGGAATGTTTGGCCGAACAAAAAAGCTATGGTCACAAAATATTCTATGGATTCCAAATGAATGATATGTTTAAGAATAGTAGAGGTCTGCGAGACTTGGCTAAACACTTACACATTGCAGAATGTATTCGGGACCGTAGATTAGATTTTGTTGCTATTTTCAAGACTGGTAAACGAAATTACTCTACTAGTTTTCTAAATCGCCTTTCAGGCAGGGAAGACTTTGCTTGGGTATATTGTCCGCCACGGGGACGTTCTGGCACCCTTTTACTTGGTATTCCAATTTCGACAATGGAAATTCTAGATAATTCGGTAGTCGATTATCATATAAAACTTCACATCTGGAATAAGTCTGATAATTTTATTTGGAGTTTGGTTTCTGTCTATGAGGCTGGTCAGGACGTCCGTAAACCTCCCTTCCTTCAGGAGATGGTTAATCTAACAAAGGATAATCCACACCCTATTATTATAGGAGGCGATTTTAACTTGCTTAGATGTCCTCATGAGAAGAGTAAAGGAAGGTTCGACGACCATTGACATTTTTTATTCAATGTTGTTATCCACAATTTGTATTAAGGGAGATTTCAATGGTCGGAAGATAGTTTACCTGGGAAAATTTTCTCCCTGTGCCAACTTATGAAAAGTTAGATCGGGTACTGATGGACTTAGGTTGCGAACTAATAAAATTCCCTATGATCTCTGTACCCATTCTACCTAGGCTTGAGGCTTTTCAGATCATGCTCCTATTCTTTTAACCACTGGAACACTAATGACGCAACGTAGACATCCATTCAAATTGAACTTGGATGACTATATCGGGATGGTTTCTGAGATTTGGTTAAGAATATATGGAAGAAGCCTGTTGCCGGGTCGACCCAATCCAAAGGTGGAACAATAAACTACGCTCCATGCGTAGATACCTTGGGAGGTGGGCTCAGCACATGATGGGCAGCTTAAACATGAGAAACCCAGCCTATAATCTTATATGGATGATTTAGACGCCATCTCTAAATTGAGACCGTTGACAACACATGAAATTGACCTTAAAAGTCAATATAATGCAAAGTTACCTGGTCTGCTACGCGAGGAGGGAATCAAATGGTACCAACAATCTAAGTCTCAGTTCTTGCTGTAAGGAGATTCGAATACGAGATACTTCCATAGTGTTGCCAATGGCAGAAACAAGAAGAAACTCATTCGTTCTCTAGTTTAGGGCAATGGCACGATTGAAGCACATGAGCAGCTCAAGTCATACATTATGTCCTATTACAAAGGGTTGTTTGCACCTGAGACGGATCAGACGTACCCTTGGATGAATCCACGACACACGACATTCAAAAAGTGTCTCCAGAAGAAAATGGAACACAATATGGCGCCAGGCCCCATGGTTTTCCGGTTGAGTTCTACGAAACCTTCTAGGACACTATCAAGTGTGATTTGGAGGCATTGTATGTTGAACTTCATGCTGTGCAACTTGAACTATTTTGTATAACTTTAGAGAGATTATCTTACTACCAAAAGTTAACGAGGCGGAACAGATTAAAAAATATATAACAATTTGTATACTTAATGTTTGCTTTAAGATTTTCACCAAAGTAGACTCAGACTGCTTTTATGCAAGGCAAGGTCGATACATCCTTGATGTAGTTGTGTCTTTGCATGAAACAATTCATGAGTTGCATCGCAAAAAGTTGAATCGATTTATTCTCCAAATCGACTTTGAAAAGCCTATGATAAAGTAAAGTGGTCTTTTCTTCAACAAACTCTTATAATGAAACGTTTTTTTGAAGAGTGGTACGCTTTAATGAATAACTTTGTTTTTGGAGAAAGTGTTTCCATTGAAGTTAATGATGATATTAGTAAATACTTTCAGACAAAGAAAGGTTTTAGGCAAGGCAATCCATTATCTCCAATGCTATTTAACATTGTGGCGGATATGCTAGGTATCTTAATTAAGCGGGCTAAAGTTGATGGTCAGGTTGAAAGAGTGGTTCCCCACTTGGTTGATGGAGCACCGTCTATTCTTCAATATGCCGATGATACAACTCTTTTTATGGAGCATGATCTGGAAAAAGAGAAAAATTCTAAGTTAATACTATCCGCATTCGAGCATTTATCAGGTCTTAAGATTAATTTTTATAAAGTGAATTGCTTTGTTTTGGCGAGGCCCATGACGAGGCCAACCTATATGCCGAACTTTTCGGATTTGGGCTTGGCAGTTTTCTAATCAGTTATCTGGGCATTCTGATCCATTATAGGAGGCTCACGCTAGCGGCATGGAAAATAGTCGAGGAAAGACTACAGAAGCGCCTTAGTAGTTGGAAAGGTAAATTTCTATCTCTAGCTAGGTCGAAGATTATTCCTCATAAATTCAGTACTCACAAACATGATACTATATATGACTTCTTTCTTCAAGTTTCCTAAAGGAGTCTTGCATAGATTGGATTATTTTTGAACCTGATTATTTTTGGCAAGGAGATAGTGAGTGGAAACAATATCGGTTGAGCCTGACTAACTGGAGCATCGTTTGCTGTCCAAAAGATGAAGGTGGATTTGGTGTTCATGATCTTGAAGTTAAGAACAAGACCCTGGTAGGAAAATGGTTGCCTAGGTTGTTAACTGCGGATGGCGTATGGCAAGAGAAAGTATATTGGCTCAAAAACGATATTTCTCAGGTTATTTAGAAATCTGGAGATTCACATTTCTCGGGCCGGTATTATGGCAACTAAGAAACACTTTTTCCCATACGGTTCTTTTTCCACCAGAGATGGGTTGGAGATAAGGTTTTGGTAGGACAAATGGTTGGGAGCAACCACCCTTCGAGAACAATATCTGGATTTGTACAATATTGTACATCATAAAGGTGATACCTTATAGAATATGATGGAAACATCTCGACCGTCTATGACGTTCAAGCGTGATGTTATTGGGCCTCGGTTGGCTTCTTGGAATGAATTGTTACAAATGTTAGGTTCAGTCAAGTTGGTACATGGGTCTGATGAATTCCGCCAGGAACTTACGAAGAATGGTGTATTCTCGGTAGGATCCAACCGGTTTTAAATAATTAATCCATTTGAAAGATGAAGATACCATTGAAAACTAAGGTCTTTGCGTGGTACCTTCTTCGTGGTGTCATTCTTACTAAAGATAACCTTCCAAAACGTAACTGGCATAGGTGTACGAATGTGTTTTCTATCACAGAGAGGAGATAATAAAACACCTTTTTTCCAGTCTCGGTTCGCTAGGTCTATATGATTGATGTCTACTCACGCTTCTTTTCCTGTAGACAGTGTTGGGCCTCCAAGAGCAGAGGTTTGTAGAACAGCAGCAAGTTTTCCCTTAAGTGGATCATCCAAGGTTTATCGAACTCAGGGAGGAAGAGGTCAAAGATATCCCTCTCAAGCAACCCTGCAATCACGATACAAGAAGTCTCTTGTGTCCCCAACACACCTAATACACTTGTCAGATGTATAGGTGCACTAGTTCGGCGAAGAGATAGTGAAATACAAGTAGTATGGATGTATATGAGTGGTAATAGTAATCTGAATAAAATATGGCAGCGAGTAAACATGCAATAGAACAGTAAATAAACGGAGATTCGATGTTTGGAAACAAGGCCTAGGGATCATACTTTCACTAGTGGACACTCTCAACATTGATCACATAATAAATAATAACTTCTCTCATTTGTGCTACATACACTCTTTTGTTGGATGACAAGCACCATTCGTTGTGTAGGGCTACAAGAGCTCCCTCAAGCCGGAGTTAACAAGCGCCACAACATTCGGTATTCATATTTAAGTAACCTTAGAGCATAATAGATCTTTGCAAAATAAACCAAGAACTAACATAGCATACACACCTGTCCACATTACACTATGAAAGGAGGAATAGATCACATCAACACTATCATAATGATAATTAACTCCACAACCTACAAGAGATCATGACCATAGCCTACGACAAGAACCACACAGTGCACACACTGGCACCTTTACACCATGCAGGAGGAATAGACTACTTTAATAACATCACATGAGTAGCACATAAACTAGTAGCGATACAAAGCTCATCATATAGATCTCAATCATGCAAGCAATTCACGAGATCATTGTATTGGAGTATAGAGAGAGATTAACCACATAGCTACGGTAGAGCCCTCAGCCCCAGGGGAGAATTACTCCCTCCTCATCATGGGAACCGATGGCGGTGAAGATGGCGGTGGAGATGGCTTCCAGGGGCAATTCCCCGTGCCGGAACAGACTTCTGTCCCCCGAATCTTGACTTCGCGATGACGGCGGCTCGGGAACTTTTCTCGTATCGTGGTTTCGTATCGATGTTTTAGGTCAAGACGACTTATAGGCGAAAAACGGAGTCGGAGGGCGACGAGGCCGCCAGACAGGCGCGCCCCCCCGGGCGCGCCGCCACCTTGTGTGGTGGGCTGTGGCTCTCCTCGGCCCTCTCCGGTTCCGGAAGCTCCGTGCAATTATAAGATGCGGGCATTGATTTCGTCCAATTCGAGAATATTTCCTTACTAGGATTTCTGAAACCAAAACAACAAAACAGAACGACACCTCAGCATCTCGTCAATAGGTTAGTTCCGAAAATGCATCAAAACGATATAAAGTGTGAACAAAACATGTAAGTATTGTCATAAAACAAGCATGGAACATCAGAAATTATGGATACGTTTGAGACGTATCAAGCATCCCAAGCTTAGTTCCTACTCGCCTCGAGTAGGTAAACGATAACAACAAATAATTTCTGAAGTGACATGCTACCAACACAATCTTGATCAACATTATTGTAAATCATATGAGATGAATGAGCGATTCGAAGCAATGATGAAGACAATGAGTAAACAACTGAATCATAGCAAAGACTTTTCATGAATAGTACTTTCAAGACAAGCATCCATAAGACTTTCATAAGAGTTAACTCATAAAGCAATAAATTCTTAGTAAAAAGCTTTGAAACAACACAAAGGAAGATATAAGTTTCAGCGGTTGCTTTCAACTTCAACATGTATATCTCATGGATAATTGTCAACACAAAGTAATATAACAAGTGCAATAGGTAAACATGTAAGAATCAATGCACAGTTTACACAAGTGTTTGCTTCTAAGATAGAAAGAAGTAGGTAAACTGACTCAACAATAAAGTAAAAGAATGGCCCTTCGCAGAAGGAAGCATTGATTGCTATATTTGTGCTAGTGATTTTATTTTGAAAACATAAGAGAGCATAAAAAGTAAAATTTTGAGCGGTGTTTGTTATTGTCAACGAATGGTAGTGGGCACTCTAACCCCCTTGCCAGACAGACTTTCAAAGAGCGGCTCCCATGAAATTTTATTTTTGGGTGGCACTCCTTCAACCTTGCTTTCACAAACCATGGCCAACCGAATCGGGTGCCTGCCAACAATCTCATACCATGAAGGAGTGGCTTTTTATTTTAGTTTTATTTAGATGACACTCCTCCCACCTTTGCTTTCTCAAGCCATGGCTAACCGAATCCTCGGGTGCCGACCAACAATCACATACCATGGAGGAGTGTCTATTTATAAATTTATGAAAGTTAATTAATTCGGGCTGGGAACCCCATTGCCAGCTCTTTTGCAAAATTATTGGATAAGCGGATGAAGCCACTAGTCCATTGGTGAAAGTTGCCCAACAAGATTGAAAGATAAACTCCACATACTTCCTTATGAGCTATAAAACATTGACACAAATAAGAGGTAATAACTTTTAAATTGTTTAAAGATAGCACTCAAGCAATTTACTTTGGAATGGCGGAGAAATACCATGTGGTAGGTAGGTATGGTGGACACAATTGGCATAGTTTTTGGCTCAAGGATTTGGATGCACGAGAAGAATCCCTCTCAATACAAGGCTAGGCTAGCAAGGTTGTTTGAAGCAAACTCAAGTATAAAACGGTGCAGCAAGACTCACACATGAACATATTGTAAGCATTATAAGACTTTACATTGTCTCCTTGTTGTTCAAACACCTTAACCAGAAAATATCTAGACTTAGAGAGACCAATCATGCAAACCAAATTTTAACAAGCTCTATGTAGTTCTTCATTAATAAGTGCAAAGTATATGATGCAAGAGCTTAAACATGGTCTATACGAGCACAACAATTGTCAAGTATCAAATTATTCAAGATATTATACCATGTACCACATGAAGCATTTCCCGTTTCCAACCATATGACAATGAACGAAGCAGTTTTCAACATTCGCCATGAACATTAAAAGTAAAGCTAAGAACACATGTGTTCATATGCAACAGCGGAGCGTGTCTCTCTCCCACTGAAGCATGAATTTATTCAAATAATGCAAATAACAAAACGAAAATAAAAGCACACGGACGCTCCAAGTACATAATGATGTGACCGAATAAAAATATAGTCTCAATAGAAGAAACCTGATAAGTTGATGAAGAAGGGGATGCCCAAGGCATCCCCAAGCTTAGAAGCTTGAGTCTTTTTGAAATATGCAGGGATGAACCACGGGGTCATCCCCAAGCTTAGGCTTTTCACTCTTCTTGATCATATATCATCCTCCTCTCTTGACCCTTGAAAACTTCCTTCACACCAAACTTCATTAGAGGGTTAGTGCATAATCAAAATTCACATGTTCAGAGGTGACACAATCATTCTTAACACTTCTGGATATTGCACAAAGCTTCTGAAAGTTAATGGAACAAAGAAACTCATTCAACATAGCAAAAGCGGCAATGCGAAATAAAAGGCAGAATCTGTCAAAAACGGAACAGTCCGTAAAGACGAATTTTGCAGGGGCACTTAACTTGCTCAAACAGAAAAACTCAAAACTAATGAAAGTTGCTTACATATATGAGGATCACACACGTAAATTGGCAGATTTTTCTGAGTTACCTACAGAGACTTCTGCGCAAATTCGTGATAGACAGCAAATCTGTTTCTGCGCAGTAATCCAAATCTAACATCAACTTTACTATAGAGACTTTACTTGGCGCAAAAACATGATAAGGAGAGGTTGCTACAGTAGTAAACAACTTCCAAGACTCAAATATAAAACAAAAGTGCTGCAGTAAAATAAACACATGGGTTATCTCCCAAGAATTTCTTTCTTTAGAGCCATTAAGATGGGTGATGCGCGTAGATGTACACGTCCGTTGGGAACCCCAAGTGGAAGGTATGATGCGTATAGAAGCAAGTTTCCCTCAGTATGAAACCAAGGTTTAATCGAACCAGTAGGAGCCAAGAAGCACTTTGAAGGTTGATGGTGGCGAAATGTGATGCGGGCAACACCGATTCCGGCGCACGGGGAACCTGCACAACACAACTAAAGTATTGCCCAACGAAACGTTGAGGTTGTCAATCTCACCGGCTTTTGTAACAAAGGATTAACCGTATTGTGCGGAAGATGATTGTTTGCGAAGAAAATAGTAAAACAATTGCAGTGATTGTATGCTATGTAAAGAATAGGACCTGGGTCCACAGTTCACTAGAGGTGTCTCTCCTATAAGATAAAAGCATGTTGGGTGAACAAATTACAGTCGGGCAATTGACAAATGAAGGGCATAACAATGCACATACATGATATGATAAATATAGTGAGATTTAATCGGGCATTACGACAAAGTATAGACCGCCATCAGCATGCATCTATGCCTAAAAGTCCACCTTCGAGTTATCATCCGAACCCTTCCAGTATTAAGTTGCAAGCAGGACATAATTGCATTAAGTATGGTGCGTAATGTAATCAACAACTACATCCTTAGACATAGCATCAATGTTTTATCCTAGTACAACACATCCACAACCTTAGAACTTTCTCATTGTCCCAGTTTAATGGAGGCATGAACCCACTATCGAGCATAAATACTCCTCTTGGAGTTAAAAGCAAAAACTTGGCCAGAGCCTCTACTAATAACTGAGAGCATGCAAGATCATAAACAACACATAGGTAATAGATTGATAATCACCATAACATAGTATTCTCTATCCATCGGATCCCGACAAACACAACATATAGTATTACGATAGAGAAGATCTTGATCATGTTAGGCAGCTCACAGATCTATCCAACAATGAAGCACAATTAGGAAGAGACGACCATCTAGCGACTGCTATGGACCCATAGTCAGGGGTGAACTACTCACTCAACACCGAGGCGATCATGGTACGAAGAGTCCTCCGGAGATGACTTCCGTAGTCCTGATGGCGATGTGAATCCCCCGAGATGGGATTGGCGGGCGGCGCCCGATGCGTCTCAACGTATCGATAATTTCTTATGTTCCATGCTACTTTATTGATGATACCTACATGTTTTATGCACATTATATGTCATATTTATGGTTTTCTACGGAACTAACCTATTAACGGATGCCAAGAGAAGCTGATTCTTTTTTCTGTTTTTGGTTTCGAAATCCTAGTAAGGAAATATTCTCTAATTGACGGAAATCTTCGCCTTAGGTCTATTTTGCACGTGAGCTTCCGTAAGACCGAAGAGTAAGGAAGTGGGGCACAGGGTGGCCACATATAGACGGCGCCGGGCCCCGGCCGCGCCGGCCTGGTGTGGCCCCAGCGCGCCTGACCTACCCTTTCGCCTACTTAAGCCCCGATAAACCCCGGTTCAGGCACGAGCACGGAAAACCTTCCGAGACGCGCCGCGAATCCCATCTCGGTGATTCAGAGCTCCCGCACCCCGCCGGAGAGGGTTCATCTCCGAGGACTCTTCATCGCCATGATCGCCTCCGGAGGGATGAGTGAGTAGTTCACCCCCGGACTATGGGTCCATAGCAAGAGCTAGATGGTCGTCTTCTCCTTGTTGTGCTTCTCATTGTTGATCTGTGGGCTGCCTAACATGATAAGATCATCTATCTGTGAATACTATATGTTGTGTTTGTCGATCCATGGATAGAGAATACTATGTTATGGTGATTATCAATCTATTGTTTATGTGTTGTTTATGATCTTGCATGCTCTCGTTATTAGTAGGCTCTGGCCAAGTTTTTACTCTTAACTCCAAGAGAGTATTTATCTCGATAGTGGTTCATGCCTTCATTGACACATGGGAGTGACAGAAAGTTCTAAGGTTGTGATGTAATGTTACTGGGATAAAACATTGATTCTATGTCTAAGGATGTGGTTATCGATTACATTACTTTCCATACTTAAACAATTGTTGCTTAGCAACTTAATACTGAAGGGGGTTAGGATGATAACCTGAAGGTGGACTTTTTAGGCATAGATGCATTTGGATGGCGGTCTATGTACTTTGTCGTAATGCCCAATTAAATCTCACTATATTTATCATATCATGTATATGCATTGTTATGCCTTTCTCTATTTGTCAATTGCCCGACTGTAATTTGTTCACCCAACATGCTTATCTTATGGGAGAGACACCTCTAGTGAACTGTGGACCCGGTTCTATTCTTTACATAGCATACAATCTACGCAATTGTGTTTTACTGTTTTCTTTGCAAACAATCATCTTCCACTCGATCGTTTAATCCTTCGTTATACAGAAGCCGGTGAGATTGACAACCTCAACGTAAGTTCGTTGGGGCAAGTAATGGTTTTGTTGTGCGTATTCCACGCTGGCGCCCCGGAATCCCTGTTGTTGTAAGCATCACATTTCGCCACCATCAACCTTCAACGTGTTTCTTGGCTCCTCCTGGTTGATTAAACCTTGGTTTCTTTCTGAGGGAAAACTTGCCACCGTGCGCATCATACCTTCCTCTTGGGGTTCCCAACGGACGTGTACATCTACGCGCATCAAGCCTGTTTTCTGGCGCCGTTGCCGGGAGATCAAGACACTGCAAGGGAGTCTCCACTTCTCAATCTCTTTACTTGGTTTTTGTCTTGCTTTATTTATTTACTACTTTGTTTGCTGCACCTAAACAAAACACAAAAAAATTATTCCCTCTGGATACAAGGCTTAGGCTAGCAAGATTATTTGAAGCAAACTCAAGGATGAACGGTGCAGAAAAACTCACATAAAAGACATATTGTAAACATTATAAGACTCTACACCGTCTTCCTTGTTGTTCAAAACTCAATAGAAATTATCTAGCCTTAGAGAGACCAAATATGCAAACCAAATTTTAGCAAGCTCTATGTATTTCTTCATTAATGGGTGCAAAGTCTATGATGCAAGAGCTTAAACATGAGCACAACAATTGCCAAGTATCACATTATCCAAGACATTTTAGAATTACTACATGTAGCGTTTCCCGATTCCAACCATTTAACAATTTAACGAAGAAATTTCAACCTTCGCCTTGAACATTATGAGTAAAGCCTAAGGACATATTTGTCTATATGCAACAGCGGAGCCTCTCTCCCACACAATGAATGCTAGGATCCATTTTATTCAAACAAAAACAAAAACAAAACAAACCGACGCTCCAAGTAAAGAATATAAGATGTGATTGAATAAAAATATAGTTCCAGGGAGGAACCTGATGATGTTGTTGATGAAGGGGATGCCTTGGGCATCCCCAAGCTTAGACTTGAGTCTTCTTCAAAATATGCTTGGGATGAACCACGGGGCATCCCCAAGCTTAGAGCTTTCACTCCTCTTGATCATAGTATATCATACTCCTCTCTTGACCCTTGAAAACTTCCTTCACACCAAACTTCAAGCAAACTCATTAGAGGTTAGTGCACAATAAAAAATTCACATATTCAGAGGTGACACAATCATTCTTAACACTTCTGGACATTGCACAAAGCTACTGGACATCAATGGATCAAAGAAATTCATCCAACATAGCAAATACGGCAATGCGAAATAAAAAGCAAAATCTGTCAAAAACAGAACAGTCCGTAAAGACGAACCTGAAAGGGCACTAGACTTGCTCAAATGGAAAAACTCAAAACTAATGAAAGTTGCGTACATATCTGAGGATCATGCTCGTAAATGCAGATTTTTTTTTTTTACAGAGACTTCTCAAATTCGTGACAGACAGCAATGCTGTTTCTGCGTAGCAATCCAAATCTAGCATCAACTTTACCATAGAGACTTTACTTGGCACAAAAACATGATAAGGAGAAGTTGCTACAGTAGTAAACAACTTCCAAGACTCAAATATAAAACAAAGTACTGTAGTAAAAACATGGGTTGTCTCCCATAAGCGCTTTTCTTTAACGCCTTTCAGCTAGGCGCGAAAGTGTAATTCAAGTATTATCAAGAGATGAAGCATCAACATCATATTTTGCTCTAATAATAGAATCATAAGGTAACTTCATTCTTTTCTAGGGAAGTGTTCCATACCTTTCTTGAGAGGAAATTGATATTTAATATTACCTTCCTTCATATCACCAAGTGTGAGAAACATGTGTTGGATTATAGGATTGAGATTAACAAATTTAGTTTCCAACATGTATACTAAAGAAGCAACAGCAATTTCATAAGTAGGAGCAAGTTCTACCAAGTGTCTATCTTCAAAATCTTCAGCGGTGCTAACATGAGTGAAAAAATCTTCTATATTATCTCTTCCAATTATAGACCCTCGGCCTACCGGTATGTCTTTTAGAGTGTACTTAGGAGGAAACATGATGAAATAAACAAAAAGTAAATAAAGTAAAGCAAGTAACTAATTTTTTTGTGTTTTTGATATAGAGAGCAAGACAATAAATAAAGTAAAACTAGCAACTAATTTTTTTGTTTTTGTTTAGGTGCAGCAAACAAAGTAGTAAATAAAATAAAGCAAGACAAAAACAAAGTAAAGAGATTGAAAGTGGAGACTCCCCTTGCAGCGTGTCTTGACAACGCGCGGAAATTTAGCTTGATGCGCGTAGATGTACACGTCCGTTGGGAACCCCAAGTGGAAGGTATGATGCGTATAGAAGCAAGTTTCCCTCGTATGAAACCAAGGTTTAATCGAACCAGTAGGAGCCAAGAAGCACGTTGAAGGTTGATGGTGGCGAAATGTGATGCGGCGCAACACCAGGGATTCGGCGCCAACGTGGAACCTGCACAACACAACCAAAAGTACTTTGCCCCAACGAAACAGTGAGGTTGTCAATCTCACACTTGCTGTAACAAAGGATTAACCGTATTGTGTGGAAGATGATTGTTTGCGAAGAAAATAGTAAAGAACAATTGCATTAGATTGTATGCTATGTAAAGAATAGGATCGGGGTCCAGTTCACTAGAGGTGTCTCTCCCATAAGATAAAAGCATGTTGGGTGAACAAATTACAGTCGGGCAATTGACAAATAGAGGGCATAACAATGCACATACATGATATGATAAATATAGTGAGATTTAATCAGGGCATTACGATAAAGTACATAGACCGCTATCCAAGATGCATCTATGCCTAAAAAGTCCACCTTCAGTTATCATCCGAACCCCTTCCATTAAGTTGCAAGCAACAGACAATTGCATTAAGTATGGTGCGTAATGTAATCAACAACTACATCCTTAGACATAGCATCAATGTTTTATCCCTAGTGGCAACAACACATCCACAACCTTAGAACTTTCTGTCACTGTCCCAGATTTAATGGAGGCATGAACCCACTATCGAGCATAAATACTCCCTCTTGGAGTTAAGAGCAAAAACTTGGCCAGAGCCTCTACTAATAACGGAGAGCATGCAAGATCATAAACAACACATAGGTAATAGATTGATAATTACCATAACATAGTATTCTCTATCCATCGGATCCCGACAAACACAACATATAGTATTACAGATAGATGATCTTGATCATGTTAGGCAGCTCACAAGATCCAACAATGAAGCACAATTAGGAGAAGACGACCATCTAGCTACCGCTATGGACCCATAGTCCAGGGGTGAACTACTCACTCATCACTCCGAGGCGATCATGGCGATGAAGAGTCCTCCGGAGATGATTCCCCTCCGGCAGGGGTGGAGCGATCTCCCGAATCCTCCGAGATGGGATTGGCGGCGGCGTCTCTGGAAGGTTTTCCGTATCGTGGCTCTCGGTACGGAGGGTTTCGCGACGAAGACTTTAAGTAGGCGGAAGGGCAACGCGGGGGGCCACATGAGGGCCCCACACGCTAGGGCCGCACGGCCAGGGCCTGGGCCGCGCCGCCTTAGTGTGGCGGCGCCTCGTGGCCCCACTTCCTTTCCTCCTCGGTCTTCAAGAAGCTTCATGCAAAAATAGGACCCTGGGCGTTGATTTCATCCAATTCCGAGAATATTTCCTTACTAGGATTTCTGAAACCAAAAACAGCAGAAAACAGCAACTGGCTCTTCGGCATCTTGTTAATAGGTTAGTGCCGGAAAATGCGTAAATACAACATATAATGTGTATAAAACATGTAGATATCATCAATAATGTAGCATGGAACATAAGAAATTATCGATACGTCGGAGACGTATCAATGGGTTCAGTAATTTTAATGATGATGCTCTCATAAGGATGAGAGTCGCAACCAAGAGAGTATCAAAAAACAAGTATGAAACAAATTTAAGCCTAACCCTCTTCCTATGAAAAGGAGTCTTGTACACAAATAAATTCATGAAGAACAAAGTTACAAGCATAAGAAGATAAGACACGAGTAACTTCAAGATTCTCAACATAAAGAGGGGAAACTTAATATTATTAAGATGCACACAACCGTGTTTCCCTCTCTCATAATAACCTTGAGTAGCATCACTGATAAAATCCACAATATAACCATCACTTAAAACATTCTTATCATGGTTCATATGCATAAAGGTATCATTTTTGACATAAGAAAAACTCTTCTCATTAATAGTAATTGGAGCAGGATCATTATCAAGAATTTGAACATGGTAAACAAGTTGCATACTAAGGGAATGGTTTTTGGCAAGCCCATCATAACTATAACAAGTTTCATAAGGATAATTGTAACATGTGTCATATCCATCTCTATAACGATTATCTAAACCAGAATATGTAATATCATCATTTTCACTAAAAGTAGAGGTCTCAAATATAGGATCTTCAAGCACAACATCCCCAAGCTTAGAGCTTTCAATATCATCGTTTGAGGGGACATGAATAATGCTATCATCATTACTTTCATAATCAGTACCAAAGAGATTTCCAATATCAAAGGTAGTGTGCTCTTCCAAATCATGATCACTAATATGGGTGAAGGGCATAGGAAGATCATCGTACTCAGATTCATTATCATAATAATCATTGGGAGCAACATACTTACGGTTACCTATTGTTACCTCATACACGCGTGGATATGCCGTTACCTCTTTCTTCTTCTTCTTCTTCTTCAACATACTTACGGTTACCTATTGTTACCTCATACACGCGTGGATATGCCGTTACCTCTTTCCAGAAACAATAGAAGAAACTTGGGAGGATTCCCCCTGTTCATTAATAAGTTTGAAACACACAGCGGCCCTATCATATTTTGGCAAAGTGTCATTTTCTAAAATATTCTGTATGTAAGTATTTGTATGGAAATTAGTTAACAGTATAACGTGCCCACCTAGGAGCCTCCACAGCCATTTGGAGTACTGGACCGTCCGATTTGAACATCCTACGGTGTTAACCAAGTTTCAGTTCCGAACGAAGTTTCGCACCGTTAAACAAGCTCAATCCGTTGGAGGGCTGCTACTCCCTACATGGACTTAGGCTTTACCAGAATTCTTGGGCCCCTAATCGGTAAATGGCCTTACCTTTTGGGCCTGCCAATACCAGACAAAGGCGCGACAGAAAAAAAAAACTACCTCCTTCGTCTTCTGTTTTTGGTATTAATTCGTCCGTATCCGCCGTCAGACCTCCGCCCGCGCCACCTCTCTACCTCCCCCTCCGCCGCCATCCCGCATCTGCCTGCGTCGCGTCAGGGGCCGTCGCGGCCACCAAACCCGTTCTTCACAGGGACGGTAGGTTACGAACTTCCTCATTTTTCCGTTTTTGGTTCTATTTAAGCCGGACACAATTGTTTTCGTTCTTCTCCGGCAACGGTGCCGGCGAAATTCGTAGTCCGTGCAGGCCTCGCAGTGGGCTCCCTCCCCAAATCTGTATTTTAGAGGTCCAACTGGTGCGGTGCGGTTCGTTTCCTTTCTCTTGATCCCAGAACACCTCGAGAAATTGACGCTTCAGTCTCCAAAGTCTAGCGGCGGCGTCAGCGGTGCGGGAGCTAGAGGAACGGAAAGGTCGAGAGGGGAAATTCCGACTCGCTGTCGAGCTCCTGAGAACCGTCTCCTCGACACATGCTTTGCCTTAGCGTGAGGCTCTTTGTCGAGTAAGTAAATCGAAAATCCTATTTTCACCGCTCTGTTCTCCATCCCGTGGAGTTCATTACAAAAATCCCAGCCTATCAGCTTTATTCGTAATCATCACATCAAGAAAATATAGGGACAGCTGATTCGTGTTGTTAGGACGCGAGATCTTAAAACCATGGTTTCAGTTTTAGCGATTTTGCAGGCTTGCAGCATGGAGGAAGCATTGATATGATGAATTCGTTCGTGGCTGTGTTCTTCAATGAAATTGTGCAGTTCAGGGGAAGTTATCAGTCTGGTGATTAGTAATATTTTTTGCAGTACAGATGAAGTCGTGGTGGACGAAAGAGTTGAGAACTGATGAGATTTAATTGGTTAGAAATTGTATTAAAATTTTGAAATCTCCATGGTTTTTCCCCATGGGGTTGGTTCATGTTCTTGGCTACTGCAAGTTTGATCAGCATGATGGAAAAAATTGAAGCTACTGTAGTTGGAGACATTATTTTGGTTCCCGCATTTAGAACTGGTTATCGTTTTTGTTCATCTGAAATTAGTATTCACGTCAACCATCTCACATAGAAAGCATGCAAATACACTGGTGCATACCCGTTCCAACTATGCAAGCAGATCAAGTCACACTTTAAGTTGAACTGTTCATGTGATTTTGTATCTGCTATTGGTAACCAGAGGCCATGCTTTTGAACCTTTACTGAAAATTTTGCTGTACAATGTCAACTCTCCTCATGTGTCGCTAATAATTTACTGCAATTTCCTGGTTTTCTAATTAAGATGTTTTAATCCGCTAAAATAGCCTACAAAAACATTTTATGTTTTGGGAGGGATGTATTATTTCTTATGGCATGACACGGCTTTCGCAAATTTATCAGATGTAGAGCATATTATCTTACATTAATGGCTGGATTCTCTTGAGGCTACTGTAGTGTGATCTAATGAAAGGAGTTCCAGATGTCTTAAATTCAGATGATCTTAGAGGTCGTTTGGTATCCATCATTTGGGCCTGGAATCCTGGAATTCATTTTGAAATTTCATAGGTGGGTTGTTTGGTTGCCACAGAATTGGGCCGTCATTTCATTTATGAATTCCAGCAAAATGACCCCATGGGTAAACACAATTCCAAGCTGAGACCTGTCATTTGTGATTCTCTATGAAAGCCTCTACAAATTCAATATTGAATTCTGTTGTCATTTACAATTCCTGTGGCAACCAAACAAGTGTCTATTTCTGGAATTACAATGTAAATGAAATGAATACATGTATTCATTTCAAAATGATACAAACGAAATGAAAGCCTGGCTTCCAAACGACTTCTTAATGTTTTTGCACAATTTTTGATTGGAGATCTGGCTGTCATGCTCAAGGATGGGAGTAGTGCCTTTGCATGGCTGCCTGTAACACTCAAGTGCACTCGAAAAAATTAGAGCCTTTACGCTGGAGAATCTAATAGAGCCTTTACGCTAGAGAATCTAAGAAGCCTTTCTTCTCTGTGCAGCAATTATGGGGGTACACTGAGTAATAGTAAAATGGATCTAGCTAGGAGCCTTCTCGGCGTTTTGACATCCAGATCCATCTGATTTGATCATTCAACATCACTGATCTTCCAGGCGTCTTACCGAGCGTAGCTAAGCGTCCATCGCCCGCCTCATGGTAACTACTCTCATCTATTATTCTTTACTCTAATGGTTCTTCCACATGCTACGAGAAATCACTTCTCCATAATTTTCAGTTCCCATCTGAGGGGGATGATTCCTGCAGCTAGAATTGGGCGCTTTTCTGCATGAAATCCGACATGGGTATGTCTAATGCTCTGTTTTGATTTTTTTTGGATGTGATACTATTCAGGAACCGGAAAGAATGGAGTGCAAATAATTGGTATACTAACAATCCAACATGACATTTAATACTACCTCTGTCCATAAACAGATGTCTTAGATTTATCAAATCTTGGATGTATATAGACACTATTTAGTGTATAGATACATCCAAATTTAGACAAACATAAGACATCTATTTATGGACGGAGGGAGTATTTATGTTGGCAGATTCATTTAGTTTTGATGTCAGGGTTCTGCCTTCTGTAGTTGGTCATTGCGGACTTGGTTGTGCGGGCTTCCAGCTGCACAGCCTCGGAAGGCCACCAGGCACCGTGCAGCGGCCGCAATTGTTTTGTACGATTAATTGCAAAGAAGGTGCGAGTAGCTGCTTTCCATTCCATCCCTTTGTTTCCGCTTGTGGAGTAGGCGATATCTTGCGTGCCTCCGCTGATTCTCTCTTCTACTTCTTGCTCTTCTCTATTGCAGTGTTTCTCTTATTGTTTCTTGCGGCAGCCAGGCAGATATGTAGGTTCCTTTCATTCCATAATTGATTTCTATCTCTCTTGTTTCCTCACAATGCATAGCTTCCGATTCCTGTTTTATTTTATTTTTTGTGATTATCCTAGAATCATGAAGGCAGATGGGGGTGATATTGCCGCTCTGCTCCGTTGAGATCATGGTGAGAATGATCCTACTACACTGTCCTACGTATGCTTTTTCTTTGAGATAATGGTGAGCATTTGCTTCAACTTTTATTTACTTTTCCTTGCAATGCACAGTGAGATTATCTTGCATTTCTTTTGTCACATTTCTGCTCAATTACTTGAGGTTTTTGGGTTACCTAGAGTGATCACGGTCGTGGATAAGCGACCATGTCATACACTTATGTCAAGACCTTATGTCCCAGTTTTCCAAGATTTGGAACTATATAATTTACAATGTTTATTGAAAATGAGTGACTAGAATACATCTCTCTATTATTCCGGTTTTGTTGTGTCATAGAAACCTATGTAATTAATTTGGACTCTGTGAAGGGTATGCAGACCAGCTCATTATTGCTAAGGTTGAAGTTGAGACAAATGAAGTTACGATTCAGTTATATATAGATTGTACCATGGTGTCATGGCGGCAGAAGGTACGGAACCATAACTTGTTAAACCATAATTTATTTAAAAATATATTCCTATTTCTGGAATAATTTGATTGGAAATAGAGATGGAGTAAGCTATCTATCTCATGTTTTCAGCAACTTCAAATTTTTTATTGTTTGCCATCACACACATGGACAGTGATGACTTTCTATAACTTTTATGGTACGCGGCGTGCTTGGTAGCTACTACCTCCATCCCAAAGCTTAAGGCTTGTATTATTATAGAAAGTCAAACTATGTCAAGTTTGATCAAGTTTTTACCAAAAATCATTAACATCCAAAATACATAATCAATATCACTAGATAGATAATGAAATATATTTTCATACGGTATCTACAAAATATCATATTTGTTGATAGATTTTTCTAAAAGTTTTGGTCAAACTTTACTTGGTTTGACTTTAAAAAAAAGCCTTAAGCTTTGGGATGGAGGTAGTATTAATTAAATAGGACCATTGAAATAAATGCTATGAGAAAAAGACACTACCCTGACTTTTCTATTGCAGCGAACATGTAGGCGTTGCAACTTCCTTCAATCCTTGCTTATTAAGGAAATAAATAGAATTTAGAATATAGTTTTAACATATGCATATCTTACAAGCATATAACATCTTTCTATTCCAGCTAATAATCTTATGCAAGGTTGTCTGAAAAGGTCATTTTGTTTTTTCTTGGTTGGATTATCATTGGTTCATCATTTTTCATTGGTTGGATGGGGTGGTAAGATTATTAAATTTCTGGCATATCACTAAATTAGTAATTTTGGATTATGTCTGTGGGGATTTCGGAGTAATAGGATATCAATGTCTTGTTTGTTCATTAAATTTCCTTTTTTCTGTTTAATTTGTATTACGTTGCATTACCTTCGATTCAGCTGAGCCTTGATTTTTTTTACCAACATATCATTTTAAATGGATTGCGAGCTAACGCTTTTATTTCATAAACACAAAATCTTCCAGCATGTCAAAGGTATTCCATCTCACAACCAATCTTAAGTTGCACCTACAACTTTTATTTCAATGGTTTGCACCCTTAAGATGTTTGCACTTACCTTTCGAAAGAAGTTTTCAGATTATCAAAACTTTTTTGGGTGTCTTGCCCGCAACCTGAGTGTATCTTTTGTGCGGGTAACAAATTGACATGCATGTGAGTTTCTTAATGCTACACTATGCAATATAAGTGGATAGCAAATGTGCTCATGTAAATATATAGATAAATCCAAGAGAGGTGAGATCAAATTTATTTGTTCTATATGTCAGGTTTTAAGTATTCTTTGATCTTATACCGGTGGTTCTGTTGATCTATCAAACTTAAGTCAATTATATAGTTGATGCTATATGGAATTCATGGATGATGGACATAACTAAGTCCATAATAACAAAACATTGTTTGTCGCTTTTTCTTAGATAATGGCTCTCATCCTCCATATTTCTGAGATGATGGTGTGTGCATTGCTTATCAGTTGGACATCTTTAGTTTCAGCATTTCATAGTAACCTTCATGTTCATCCATTAAAATAGTGGGTGTTTTTAGTTGCAGTGTTGCACCTCATATTGACATTCAAGTATTGAGCAATGCAAGAACTGGGTTCCACTAGAGGTTGACTATATTAGAGTTGAAATCTAGGCAAGAGTAGAATGTGAGCCTTTAGAGAATTGGATTTGTAAGATTTTGCTCTGACTACTTCTTGTATCTTATCATGAATATGATCTAGAGAACCATTGCATTGCAATTCAAAAAAAAATCAAAGTTTAACAAATGTCTCTATTTTCAGTATTTTAAAACATATCTATATTTTTCCTAAATATAGACGGGCGCAGCAACGCGCGCCTTCATGATCTAGTTATTAATGAAATAAGAAAGACACCCATGCAGGACATCATCAATATCAAGATCGTTAATATTTAACAAAGAAATTTTTCTTGATAACTCTTCACACTTCAAAAATAAGGTAAGTTCATCACGCTGATTAGGAATAATTTCATCATCACAATACAAATTTGCAGCACTCATGGGGTTCGAATTATCATTGGAGGAGCATTGAAAATTAAAATGACCAACTCTATGGCAAAGTTCACAAATAAAAGGATAGAGGGCACATACTTTTTCTCCAAGATCATCTAGAGCCCTAGACCACTTTCTAGTTTTTTCATTCCTATGATGGATACAATATTCATCTTCGATTTGATTAATTTCACAAATTCTATGTATTCCACAAAAATTAACATGCTTATAGGAAATAGCATTTTCAGAAGTTTCAACATGTTCATTGCAATCATTAATAACAGTTTCATCCTTCATGCAAGCGTCTTTAAAAGGTTCATGATACTTATCAAAATTCTTCCTAGGCAATTCAATGTGAGAAGCAAAAGCTTTATAAAAATTTGCAACAACTTGAGAGTCAAGACCATAAGTAGCACTCATATTTCGAAATTTATCCGTATCCATAAAATTTCAATGCATTCATAATCATAATTTATACCTGACTCTCTACCTTTGTCATTCTCCCAATCTTCAGCGTTCTCCTAAATCCGATTAAGAAGGTCCCATTTAAACTCTTCTTTATTGCGCGTGAATGATCCAGAACAAGCAGTATCCAGCAAGGTTTTATCCTGAAAGAAAGTCTTGCATAGAAATTATCAATGATAATATTACCAGGGAGCTCATGATTGGGACATTTGAGCATTAAAGACTTCAATCTCTCCCATGCTTGGGCAATACTCTCTCCATCATGAGGCCAGAAATTATATATTCGGTTTCGGTCTTTGTGAATTTCACTTGGAGGATAGAATTTAGAATAAAATTGAGGCACAATATCCTTCCAATCAAGAGAATGCGCATCCTTCAGCAGTTTATACCAATGCGCCACTTTACCAGACAACGACATAGAGAATAATTTCTTCTTCACTTCATCCATAGAGATACCTGCACACTTAAATAGCCCGCATAATTCATGCAAAGAGAGTAAATGATCTCCAGGATGGACAGTTCCATCCCCTTCATAGCGGTTATCCACAACACGTTCAATAATTTTCATGGGTATTTTATACGGAATACTTTCAGTAGGTGGATTTAAAATATCACAAGCATCATTAGAGTTATCGCATATGGGAGATAAAGTATTATCGGAGCAAATTTTCTCCCCTAAAGATGGGAAGCTAAAAAGATCACAAAAACTAGCTTCCCCAAGCTTAGACTTCTCCATAGCATTAGCAGTAATTGCATTCATACTAATAACATTGCTACTAACATGCAAATAAGGTTCCATAGGTTTTTTAATTTTTGCATCAAACAATTCTAAATCAGGAAAAAGATTAAAAAGCTCACCAATTTTGTTGTTGTTTTCCATTATGCCTAACTAGTGAAAATAAAAACAAGAAACAAAAAGATGAAATTGCAGAATCTAAAGGAAATAGCTTCGAGCACTCACACACCGGCAACGATGCTAAGAAATAAATTATTAGTCGGAGGATGTGAATACCTTTTACCTTACCTCCCCGGCAACGGCGCCAAAATAGCTTGATGTCTACTCACGCTTCTTTTCCTGTAGACAGTGTTGGGCCTCCAAGAGCAGAGGTTTGTAAAATAGCAGCAAGTTTTCCCTTAAGTGGATCACCCAAGGTTTATCGACCTCAGGGAGGAAGAGGTCAAAGATATCCCTCTCAAGCAACCCTGCAATCACGATACAAGAAGTCTCTTGTGTCCCCAACACACCTAATACACTTGTCGATGTATAGGTGCACTAGTTCGGCGAAGAGATAGTGAAATACAAGTAGTATGGATGTATATGAGTGGTAATAGTAATCTGAATAAAATATGGAAGCGAGTAAACATGCAACAGAGCAGTAAATAAACGGAGATTCGATGTTTGGAAACAAGGTTTAGGGATCATACTTTCACTAGTGGACACTCTCAACATTGATCACATAATAAATAGTAACTTCTCTCATTTGTGCTACATACACTCTTTTGTTGGATGACAAGCACCATTCGTTGTGTAGGGCTACAAGAGCTCCCTCAAGCCGGAGTTAACAAGCGCCACAACATTCGGTATTCATATTTAAGTAACCTTAGAGCATAATAGATCTTTGCAAAAATAAACCAAGAACTAACATAGCATACTGATACGTCCAAAACGTATCTACTTTCCCGAACACATTTGCTATTGTTTTGCCTCTAATTTGTGTATTTTGGATACAACTAACACGGACTAACGTTGTTTTCAGAGAATCTGGTGTCTCGTTTTTGTGCAGAAATCCAACTTTCGGGAAAATCCTTTATGCGAAGGCCCTATTTTACCGAATATTGACGGAGCCGAAGGGCAAGAGGTGGAGGCCCGAGGCGCCACACCATAAGGCGGCGCGGCCTAGGGGGCCCGCGCGGCCCTATGGTGTGGCCCCTCGGCTGGCCTCCGACGCCCCTTCGGACTACTTATCGGGTTCGACCTAAAAACGCACGGAGAAGTCGAAGTCGCCAGAAACCCTCCGAGAGCCGCCACATCGCGAAACTCCGTCGCGGGAGCCGAAGTCTCCGTTCGGCACTCGCGGACGGGGAATTGGAGGAGATCATCACCGCCATCACCGCCAACGCCTCTCCATCGACCAGCCATGTTTCCCCCATCCATGTGTGAGTAATTCCCCCGCTGTAGGCTGAAGGGGATGGTAGGGATTGGATGAGATTGGTCATGTAATAGTCATAAGATTGTTTGGGCATAGTGCCTAGTATCCGTAGATGTCACTTTTATGATATTGTTGCAACTTGTTATGCTTAATGCTTGTCACTAGGGCCCGAGTGCCATGATCTCAGATCTGAACATGTTATTGATTCATGAAGATATTCGTTGTTTATGATCTTACCTGCAAGTTGTATACACATGTCGCTGTCCGGAACCAATGGCCCCGAAGTGACAGAAATCGGGACAACCGGAGGGGATGGTAGTGATGTGAGGATCACATGTGTTCACGGAGTGTTAATGCTTTGCTCCGGTACTCTATTAAAAGGAGTACCTTAATATCCAGTAGTTTCCCTAGAGGCCGGCTGCCACCGGCTGGTAGGACAAAAGATGTTGTGCAAGTTTCTCATTGCGAGCACGTACGACTATATATGGAACACATGCCTATTGATTGATTAGTACTTGGATACCGTTTTATTATTATCTGCAAATGCCCCTGCTTTGATGTTATATGAGTTTCTCTCATCCATGCAACGCCCGTTAAATCCGTCCCTGTGCCTACAGTATTTTAATCCTGCTGTTTACTATAATCACTACTGCTGTCTTTATTTCACTTGTTGTTATTTCACTATTTCCATAAAACTGTTACTACGATAAACTCTTGCGAGCAAGTCTGTTTCCAGTGCAGCTGAATTGACAACTCCGCTGTTAAGGCTTACAAGTATTCTTTGTCTCCCCTTGTGTCGAATCAATAAATTGGGTAATACTTCCCTCGAAGACTGTTGCGATCCCCTATACTTGTGGCTTATCACATACACACTGTCCACATTACACTATGAAAGGAGCAATAGATCACATCAACACTATCATAATGATAATTAACTCCACAACCTACAAGAGATCATGATCATAGCCTACGACAAGAACCACACGGTGCACACAGGCACCTTTACACCATGCAGGAGGAATAGACTACTTTAATAACATCACATGAGTAGCACATAAACTAGTAGCGATACAAAGCTCATCATATAGATCTCAATCATGCAAGCAATTCACGAGATCATTGTATTGGAGTACAGAGAGAGAGATTAACCACATAGCTACGGTAGAGCCCTCAGCCCCATGGAAGAATTACTCCCTCCTCATCATGGGAACAGCGATGGCGGTGGAGATGGCTTCCGGGGGCAATTCCCCGTCCCGACGGCGTGCCGGAACAGAGACTTCTGTTCCCCGAATCTTGACTTCGCGATGACGGCGGCTCTGGAACTTTTCTCGTATCGTGGTTTTTTCGTATCGATGTTTTAGGTCAAGACGACTTATATAGGCGAAGAAATGGAGTCGGAGGGCTGATGAGGCCGCCAGACAACAGGGGGGCGCCCCCCCTGGGCCGCGCCGCCACCTTGTGTGGTGGGCCCGTGGCTCTCCTCTGGCCCCTCTCCGGTGTTCTGGAAGCTCCGTGCAATTATAAGATGCTGGGCATTGATTTCGTCCAATTCCGAGAATATTTCCTTACTAGGATTTCTGAAACCAAAAGCAGCAAAAAACAGGAACTGACACCTCGGCATCTCGTCAATAGGTTAGTTCCGGAAAATGCATCAAAACGATATAAAGTGTGAACAAAACATGTAAGTATTGTCATAAAACAAGCATGGAACATCAGAAATTATGGATACGTTTGAGACGTATCAATGATCTCTTTCGGATAGGTTCTACCTTAAACCTATGACGCCCTGAAACCGATACCATGAGGATTCTAGCGATCCCGCCGAAATCCACACGATATCGATTTAGAAACCCCCTCCGACACGACGTGCACGACGAAGCACACACGTGATGCCAGAGGAATTACCATGAGCAGTAACATTACAATAGTTTTACAATAAAGCCCACAAGAAACATATATTACAACAACAACTCCACCAAGTCAAGATACAAATATACAATACAAAGATCCAAATTATACAGAAGATCACATACGTCCGAGTACGGACAACATACAAATTGGACTAAGAGTCCTGAAGGCTGAAGATAAGCGATGACGTCCATAACCCTGCCCAGGCCAAGCCGGAAGGGTATTGCTAGCATCGTTATTCATCAAACATGTCTTCATACCTGCCCGGTATTCTCCTAAAGCAGCGATAAATACGGGTTCGTACTTAACAAGACTTCAAGACGTATAAGCATTCGTCAACCATTCGTCCTTTATACTTGAGGCACGCAAGGAACTTAGAGGACGCAAGAGGACGTCATAGGCAATATGGTGGGGTCAAGCGGTAGCGCACAAGTACTAAAAACCTATAGAGACACTCACAACTTATAGGTGCTAGAAATAGATAAGAGAGGGCACTAACAGTTCTATACTCTGCAAACATAACCCAACCAATGAAGAGAGGGCACAAAGGAAGAAGAAATAACAAGGGCACTCACTCGGTTGACAAGTTTTATTAGGTAGCAGTTATAATAATGCTAATTTACTACGCAAATTATTAGCAAATTTGTAACAACAACATAAGGTGTAAGTTGTTCTATGATCGAGCCAAACAGCTCCAAGTCACTCCATAACCATAGACACGACTTATCGATAAGATGTACACCCTGCAGGGGTTGCCCAAATGTAACCATACGTATGCTCGACCCCACTTACGACAGGCGAAGTCTCACAACAAGACTGTTTCCAGTTCAAGAAGAAAGTCTAGGGGGGCACCCTACTCTGCTACCCGTAACGAAGTTCGGCCGTACTCTGAGGCGGACTCAGGGTTTGCACCGGCGGCTAGACGTGCAAACCACACACTTCGCTAAACGCCCCGCAAGGTACAATACAGAATATAAACCACCCGAAGGCAACATAATGTAAATACTCGAAGGCAATAATAAGTAAAGCATGTCATACATGGCATAGGCAAATAAAACCAAGATTGTGGCCCCCTTTTCAACTGACTTGAGAAAAGGTAATGGGAGAGGGGGGTCCCAGTGTATCCCACGCACGGGTAGAGCACTCAATGTCGGAACGGATAACAAGAACTCAGATCCTAGGAACATTAGCGAGATAAAGATCTGATGCTTTCGCAAAGGGGTTCACATATGCCACTGCTTACAATTTAAGTTGTTAACGATTAAGTAAAGCATGATTATCTCCAACAACGGATATAGCATATGATAACCTCCCAACAACCCAACAGATAACCCGATAGGATAACGATGGCGAAACGAGATATAACATCACTAAGCATGCACTACGACTCGCAAGGCAGACCCGATAACCAAACAATAGCTGTAAGATGGAGGTAGAGGTAATATGGGCTGCTTGAGGTAACAAGTGGATATGACACGTGACAAGAGCGCAACTCAAGGGTAGCATAAGAGAGAAGGCAAAATAAAATAGGTAAGATACTCCTGCAGAGAAAGGAGTGTGGAAATGCTTGCCTGTTAAGGATCGTCGAAGAATAGCCGTAGATCTTGTCGTAGCTCGCATCAACTCAACGCCCTATCCAGGAAGAAGCAAATGCTACAACAAACATCGGATGCAAAGCTTGCAACTACGGAAGAAGAACCGGCATGATCAAGATGATATTGTTACCCTCCAAAACCCCCCGACGGGCGTTGGTTAAGCAACACGAAGAGCCGGGAAGCTCCCAGGGCCGCTTAGTGGATCCCTGGCACCTCGCGTCGTCCCGCAAATCTTCGGCCAAACGTCTGGCGGTTGCTAGGGCGTACCTGACCTAGACCCGATCAGAAGGTGTTAGTGCTTCGATTGTTCCTGCATGGCGACACGTAAACATTAAATACGAGCCCTATCGGCTCTCGGGTTTCCCTGTGGATCGGCTCAAGGAGCCGATCGCCCCATGCTTCACGTTGGATTTACAATGGCATGGGGATCCTGCTTGATCAGGACAAAGCTAAAGCGATCCACGACAGTTTAGGGTTTTCACCGCATAATCGGAACGTCCTACGTGCGATCGGGCCTAGCAGCTATGAGAGACGATGCAAACTACCCCTACGAGAGGCCTAAAAACCAACATAACGTTGATCCCGGAACATCCCTCGAGGACGGTAAACACATCTAACGCACCACCGGATCCTCCGACCCCAGCATAAGGCCTAACTATGCAGATATTAAACTAATCCTCGCGTAGCAAGGAGCAACTATAACGGATCGGATCTACTAAGTAAGAACAAGCAAGATGCTGCCCTTACGATCGACGTAAGGGCAGCTAGGTGTCTAGGGACGGCATTGCCACGCAGATATGCACGCGAAAGCACCAATGCAAACCCCTAAACACCTAAGGATAAATAGTACTGCTCGCCATCAACAAGGCTTCAGCACGAGCAGTACAAGGATAACGAATAAACGTGTACTGCCTAGATCGCTAGATGCGATCTAGGCAGCATGGTGCTTACCCGGGAGAAACCCTCGAAGAGAAGGGGTGGCGATGCGCCGTATTTTGTGTTTGTTGAACGATGATTGTCCTCCTTTTCGATAACCCTAGATACATATTTATAGTCCAAGGGACTTTCTAATTGAGGCGTGCACCTAACCGTGCACGGGCCGGACTCTATCTCTTAACTCTAAATTACAATACGATCTAATATGTTACAGATACATGGGCAATTAAGCCCGAACTCTCAGCGCAAGGCCGCTTCAAAGATGCTTCATGTGTACGTCCTTCAAGCCCATCTTCACTTACGGCCCACTCCTGGATTTGGCCAAAATCGGGTGGTAACACATGCCCCCTGGTTTTGATAATGATAATTACAAAACCATCTGTCTCCTTCGAAGGGTCATGTCATGGCAGAATCGTCGCAGTTTTCTTCATGATGACGTCTCGCCTCCTCGCCTTCTCTGCACGACTTGACGGTTCTGGCACCGTGTCCTCGGGAATTGCTTAAGCATTAAACCATATATTCCCCCTTTTATTCGGCCACATCCTGTGGTTTCTTTCTTCATCCCCCTGCTCCACAGTAGCCATCGGCAAACCGAAAAACCCTCCTCCGCCGCCATGTCTTCCTCTTCGTCTTCTCCCTCATCGGGTCCTTCCACCCAATCCTCCACCTCCCGCGAGCCAACGCCTGAATGGGACCCACAGGAGGCCCACGCGGCCAACATCCGCCGCGCCATAGCCGACGGGGACGAGTCGACCCACGACTCCTTCGTCTGGTCCAAAGACGACCAATCCTTAACGGACGGGGAGAGTGACCTCGCTTGCCGTTGGGCAATCGGAGGAGGAAAGCGACGACGACGGCTTCTCCGGGACGGCTACTCCTCCGCCGAGGAGGTGAAGGAAGAGGAGGAGGACACCACCTCCTCCGACGAACCGCCGGCCAAGCGTCTCTGCCCCTGGGCAGGCAACATCTGCGACTTCGACAGCGACTACGGCGACGCTAGCGAAGAAGATGAAGACAATGAAGGTCCCGCCGGTGGTCACTACAGCAGTGACGACGAACCGCGGGAGCGGCGACGGCGGCGACGGCGACGATGAGGGCAGCAGCGGCCCTAGATAGGATAGAGCTAGGAGTAGTAGATGGGGCAATGTTCCCCTAGCAATTCCTTTTGAGAGCAATCATCTCTTTATGTAAGAAATCCTTGTTTATCAATGAAGAATTCCCCATTTGATTTTACTGATTCCTTAGTGATGTTTTAGCCGATTGCCCTTCGTACTGAATCTGCCGATTGTCGGTTCGGTAGATGCTCAATGAGCCGATGGCATAGCATCAGCTTTTCCAATAGATTGCAAAACAGATCGATCTAATCACCTTCTCAGATATTAACTTGCAATCCATGAAATTCAGATCCAAACTTCCAACCGGACAGGTCCAACGCGCAGCTGTGAGACCCCTAGATCCTTGAATTTTAAAATCATCCGATCGTAGTATTTGTCCTGACGGCAAAACTCCCGGATCAATGCTTCCAGGAAAGCTCCTTAGTCCGCTGCTGACAATCTTGATCTTGAAGCCGATACTCCTGTAAAGCAGGTGTCACTCGTTCACAGCTTCCCTTGTGACGTTTGTTTCTTTGCAGCAACAAACTGGTTTAGAGCCTGATCAACGATGATGGCTCCTTCTTCCAACTCCTCCTGTCAAACCTGGTGGTTTTACTCTGCAAGAGCTCTCCTGTTCAGCATGGTTATGATGCAGTGATAGTCAATTTCAACACCACTGGCTCTTCAGAATGAGGAATTTTCAGGGCTAGCTGCCCCCCGAGCCTCGGTCCAGGCGAGGACAAGAAGTACATCCACCGAATGGGCCACCATCGGCTTCCCAACCGCGGCATCCGATTCGACCAAATCGGGTTAATAGCAGAGAGCCTCCAAGGTGGGCTGCCCCCGAGTCATTCCAACATGCATTAGGACGGCTCGAAAGGATCAGCAGCTCTCTTGAACTAAGAAGCCCCACACGCAGTGGCCCTTGAACTCTTCCCAGCTCCTTCTTGTGCCCTGCTGCTCGGATCGACTCATCACCTCGAGCAGACTAATGCAGTTTCGGTGACGATGTCCGATGAAGCCGCCACCTTGGTCAAACCCTAGGAGGGATGCCATAGCCAATTGAATGTTCATTGGCTGAACCTGATCTGCATGCTTATGCAGTGCTGACCTCGAGGATTCGCCAACGGAGCCACCAACCATTCCACCGAGGGACTCCTTCAGTAGAACCTCATTACGTACCTTGGTGACTGCTCCGTTAGGCTTCTGCTTGGTCGTATCCCTTGAGTCGATGGCCGTGCATCGGCTTTGAATCCTTAAGTCGATGCCTATGCATCGGCTGTGCTCAAAATTTGGAGTTTTTCGATTTTTTACCGATTTGTTTATATCTCGCCCCCATACTTGCTCTGCTGGACGTTTGACATTCGTTCCCAGCTCCGTATCCTCATATCTCATCCATCTATGTGCCCCCGAGCCGATTCTGTCAAGTAATTGATGGCATCGGCTCTTCAGCATCTGTTGGATCAATGCACAGACAAAAGAATGTTGAGGATAATTTTGGCCGATTGCGGGAATCGGCCTCCTTTTCCGTTGCAAGGCTTTGGCGATGATTTGCAACTTCTTGGATTTCCATTGTAGCTACATGGCATGCTGGAGATAAGATCCTTTGCTTTTCATTTTTTGAGGGCCGATCTCAGGGATCGGCCTTGCCACGTATGTCCAATGTCTTGGACTCGCTACTCCGTCCGGGTCACGGATATCATGTTTGTATCGGCCGATGTCTGCATCGGCATCGGCCGATGCTGTGCATCGGCTTTCGCCTATTTTGGGCGCCATACTTTCTTTGGCGGGCGCGCCTTTGTCTCCAACGTTTGCTGGATTTTCGCGGCTAGGTCGGGCCGTGCTCTTCTCAATGTGTATCGTGCCTCGGCTTCTTCCAAGTTTCGCAGCCGCCTGCGCTTCGAGAATGGTTGAGTCCATCGGGCACCACCTTTCGGTGATACCTATCTCCTTCTCCATCGACTCCTCAAAGTCTTCTTCTTGAGATGACTCTCTGATGTGGGAGAGGTCCTAGACGCTCGAACACCGAAACTTCGTTCGTCCTTCTCCTTTGTGTGCATTCGGGCGATTCTCGATTGTTGGCAATCGGCTCATTCCCGAGTCCCAGCAATGTTTGAAGAAGGGACAGTTCCAGTCTGTCCACGTTGTCTTGCTCCCTTTACCTCCCACAGCGCGACGTCCGTACCCGTCGTTGTTGTCGCTGTTCGACGATACCTCCGTTCTCCGCATCGGACCGACGATATCTTTCATCGTCTTTGTCGTAGCGCCGACGTCGGTCGTACCGCTGCTCATATTTGTTGAGGAGATGTACGGATAATGGGCGCTGATACCGTATGCTTCTCACCTCCTCCTCGGTTAGGTACCGTCTATCGTCGTCTTGGGGCCGGTCGCGTGGAACGGCCTCCTCTTTATCCTTGCCACGAGTGGCTCTCTGCTTTGTCTTTGCCACGTGAGTGGCTACCCTCTGCCTTGTCCACGCCATGGCGGATCACAAACCCTGCCATATTGACATCGAAAGAGAACCCTGGCTCTCTTATGGAGTGGCTTAGGTCCACCATGTTGACGTCCGGAAACGGCGCATGTCTACCTTCATGGCAAACTGTCCGAAAGTTAATCGGCCTAATTCTATCGCCATCTGAATTTGTGCGCGCAACACTTTGCGGTCGTTGGTGGCGTGCGTGAACGTATGATGCCATTTGCGTATGGCCTCTTGTTCATCTCCGTGCCGTAGGGATCTTGTGGCCTTGGGTAGCTTCAACTGTTTCTCTTTCTAGATTGAAGATCGTTCATCTTGGTCACGTCGAAGTCCAACCCTCTTGGAGGCCCCGGCGGGTTCACCCATTTGCAGGACACCCGGCGTCCGAGTCCACTCGGCTCCGCAACTTCGATCTTCTGCAGAATCTTCATCCTCATCGCATTGACCAGGGTTATCGCGCGCTTGAACTTGTCTGGTTTCTGGATGGCGCTGTTCATATAAGGTCAGTCTATTGACCAGGTGCGTCAACGAGTTGTACTCGACACGGAACGTCGGGTCCTTGAACGACGCGGCAAGGCCTGCCACGGCCAGCTCGACCGCCTCTTTCTCGCTTAGGTGAGCCGAATAGCATCGGTTCTTGACGGTTCTGAAACGTTGGATGTATTCGAGACTATTTCTCCTCGCTTCCGAACTGATCTAGTTCGGCAATACCAGCTTAATGGTGGTGTGGAACAGTTCCTCCAGCTGCTTCCATGATTGCACCGAATTTGGCGGCAACGAGGTGTACCATCCAAACGCTGGACCGGTGAGGGCTGCGAAGAACCCACCCGTAGCTGATCCGATCAAACCATGCCCATGGGCTATCGGCTCACGTGCTCGATGGAGCTTGACCCTTGAAGTTTGTTGAAGTCCGGAAAGCCGGTACTTAGGCGGTAGTGGGATCAGGTCGAACTCATTGGGGTACGGCTTGGAATAGCCGATTATCTTCTTCTTCGCAAGATGCCGAACTGATCTCTCAGGGCGCTGATTTGATCGCGGTGGAGGTAGTAGCAGTGAGCTTTCATGGACCGGTGCAGTGGCATACTTGGCTAGCCACGCTTGTTTCTCGGCTTGCTCCTAGACTCCCCGCTGCGGTTGTTCTTCTGCCGAACAATTGCTCCCCGCAATCCCTCCGGCGGAGCTCGGATCGCTGCGTCCGTTGTTGCAATCCGCACATACGCGCACACGTATCCGTGTGGGATTTCCTTGGGCGGGTCATGGAAGAACCGATAGTCGCCCGGGTCACCCCCATCTTTGTAGACGACGTATGCCGGTGAGCCTTGTTGCTGTGGAGCCGCCATTGTGTACGGCAGAGGTGGCCTGGTGTGGAGTTGCATCTCTCCCTGGTGAGTCCCTAGAACAGGTCCTGAAGGGGAGTATCGACGCTCCATGATCTCTTGCACCACACGGAGCGCAACGCGCTCCAAAGTGTTCACCAGGCTCTCGAGTGCCGATGCAGCGAATGGGCCACCATGTAGTTGATTTCCTGTCGCAGGCTCTGGTACGTTCCTCCGAAGGGAGGGACAGATCCAACCCATCGAGGATGCCTTGTGGTGCGAATCCTTTGAACCTGACGCCGTGCGATGGTCTTCTCAAAGGAGCCGATGAGTTCGGCTTCAATGATGGCCTTCAGCTCATCGTACTTCTTCTTATGATCAGGAGGAAGGTCCTCGTACGTGATCTGTTCCTCCGCCATCTCGGATGCCGATGTTGATGCGGATGTTGACGTGGGTGTCGCAGAAGATGTCGACGTGGATGTCGACGTGGAGGTCCCACCGGGCGTGCCAATGTGTTACCCTCCAAAACCCCCGACGGGCGTTGGTTAAGCAACACGAAGAGCCGGGAAGCTCGTGGCCGCTTAGTGGATCCCTGGCACCTCGCGTCGTCCCGCAAATCTTCGCCAAACGTCTGGCGGTTGCTACGTGCCACCTGACCTAGACCCGATCGGAAGGTGTTAGTGCTTCGATTGTTCTGCGCATGGCAGACACGTAAACATTAAATATGAGCCCTATCGGCTCTCAGGTTTCCTGTGGATCGGCTCAAGGAGCCGATCGCTTCACGTTGGATTTACAATGGCATGGGGATCCTGCTTGATCAGGACAAAGCTAAAGCGATCCACGACAGCTTAGGGTTTTCACCGCATAATCGGAACGTCCTACGTGCGATCGGGCCTAGCAGCTACGAGAGACGATGCAAACTACCCCTACGAGAGGCCTAAAAACCAACATAACGTTGATCCCCGGAACATCCCTCGCAGGGACGGTAAACAGCATCTAACGCACCACCGGATCCTCCGACCCCAGCATAAGGCCTAACTATGCAGATCTTAAACTAATCCTCGCGTAGCAAGGAGCAACTATAACGGATCGGATCTACTAAGTAAGAACAAGCAAGATGCTGCCCTTACGTCTAGATCGACGTAAGGGCAGCTAGGTGTCTAGGGACGGCATTGCCACGCAGATATGCACGCGAAAGCACCAATGCAAACCCCTAAACACCTAAGGATAAATAGTACTCGCCATCAACAAGGCTTCAGCACGAGCAGTACAAGGATAACGAATAAACGTACCTGCCTAGATCGCTAGATGCGATCTAGGCAGCATGGTGCTTACCCGGAGAAACCCTCGAAGAGAAGGGGTGGCGATGCGCCGTATTTTGTGTTTGTTGAACGATGATTGTCCTCCTCTGATAACCCTAGATACATATTTATAGTCCAAGGGACTTTCTAATTGAGGCGTGCACCTAACCGTGCACGGGCCGGACTCTATCTCTTAACTCTAAATTACAATACGATCTAATATGTTACAGATACATGGGCAATTAAGCCCGAACTCTCAGCGCAAGGCCGCTTCAAAGATGCTTCATGTGTATGTCCTTCAAGCCCATCTTCACTTACGGCCCACCTCCGGATTTGGCCAAAATCGGGTGGTAACAGATATGCATGACATGACAAAGATGATGCGATGCAACTTATCCATATTAAGCGGGATCAGAATCCCGGACAAACAAATTAGGGTTGGAGTTGCATTTCTACCGACAAATTTAAGTGTCGATTAGCATGGCAGAACAAGGCATTGGTGAGCTACGCAATTTTAAATGGAACCGATACCATATTTAATTATTAGGTGAATCACTATTAACCCGAACCCATAAGATATGCAATGCAACATGATAATTTTGATGCAACAAGATATAGATGACACATTTATAAAATAGGGTTGGTTTAGGTCAGGGTCTAACGATGACGAAACAAAGGTCGTCGCCGGATTGAAGAGGAAGAAGATGAAGCGGGGTTTCGGTCTTCGGGTCCGTGAAGAAGAACTTGGTTCGATGGCGGTGGTCTTCGGGTTCCGACTTTGGCCGTGGATGGCGAACTTGAATTGGCACCGAACAAAAATAATCGCGGTGAAAGCACTTGCGAACAATTTGTCGAACAAGTGGCGGAACGGAACAAATGTGTGAATCTATGAGCGAACCAGACACGGATACCATTATCAAAATGCAACAACTCCAAAATCGTAGGATTACAGCCCCTATGGCATAATTGGCTCTTCACGCCTTTTGGCAACTGAATAGATGGGTGGATCATGAGTGTTGTTTTGTAATGTTTTTCTATGACACTGTGTTTCTTTGAATTGCTGTGTACATCTTATCTATGCAGAGAACTGGTGACCTGGTGTATTGCTTAAACTTTGAGTAACAAATCTCCTTTTATTGAAAAATATTGGTGGACGGGCATCCATACTGATTTGTGAGCACCACAAATTAAAGTTAACTAGGAAATTTGCCCGTGCGTTGCACCGGGATGGAGAAAAATATACGGTGCGAAGGCGCGTAAAGTAAGTTGGCGTAGATAAAACCGTGGCATGCGCATGTTGCGAAAACCAGCCAATTTCAACGTGTTAATGTCTCGACAGATATATAGTCTCAACGCAAAATCATGCATAAAATAAGACTAATGATTGAGTGCATTATAGATGCATTCTTTCTTGTGATTCTAATTCAGATCCATGGCTAACAAAATAATCTGTTAACCATGGCTATATGGAGTTCATTACATCTCAAACTTTAATACTCGAAACATAATTTGAACATTACTCGTCCAACAACAAGCAAAAGTGAGCTTTCCATAAAACTCTGGATTTTTTTATAATCTCTCTGCACAACAGTCTCTATCTTCTACATTCAGCTTAATAGATAAACCACATTCAATCACGTCTGGAAGAAGTTTTCTAAACTGAAATTGGCCACGCTAGCTAGGTAGCCATGCAGCAGCTCTGTATTACAGCACTGGGTAACGCAACCCTCCATCACCTTCCGATACGCGCTTCTTCTCCTTGATGGAGTCAAGGCTCCACACGAATGACGTCAATCGGTTCCTCCGTGCGTAGACGACGATAGGATGGTTAGATGGGTTTTGCATGCTTGATATTCGTAATGATATGTGGGATCAATCTTGTGCAATCTGCGTGCTCTATTCAAAGTCTGTATTTTAAGTAGGACAGTATTCCCGTGCGACCAGCATTGGCCTAACCGCTTGTGTCTCTTCGATGAAGTCATGAAACTGGAGAGTGTTGTCCCTTCGAGTGACGGCGGCCCCTTCCGCCGCGGCCGCGGCCATACGCCGACCCGCGAGCCTGTGGATCCATCCAAGATGGTGGAACCGTGCAACCGAGGCTCACCGGCCAGTACAAATCGTTGCTAATCTGTAGCTATTTTTGCCTAACCGATAGCTATCGAGGTGATGAACCGGGGTCGAAAAAGCAATGCGTGATGGCGACCACGACGTCGCCCAGATGGTGCTAACTTTTCCTCAACAAGATCGACTCCGGCGTTTCCTGTGTATTGCGTGCTTGCTCCAAAGATCTAGTAGTATTGATTTGGCTCTGTGTGCTTCTTGCCAACGTTGCCATAGGAGCAATAGCCGTGCTGGCTTCAGAGAAGCAAGCCGATCAGATGTTGGTCCGGTACACGAGCTGCATTTGAGCGCCGCCACCTCGATCCCCGATGATATCTTGATCGCTCGTCGTCACTTCTTGACCGCTCCGGCGGCGGCAGCGGCGTAAGTGGAGCAGATGTTCCTCTCTATATCCACGCTAGATGTACTGTCACTGGCCGGGCCGCGCGGCGTGCTGGCGCTTGACCTCTGAGCGGGCCGAGAAGATTTTACGTTGATGCCGGCCGATACGGGCGAGGTTCCTGGCCGACTCGATCGAGGTCCCAAAGGCAAAGAGCTCATCTGCGGCCTTCACGAGATCGCTCACGACGTCTTTGATAGTTATCTCACGATACATCAGTGTATATTTATAGACGCAATATTCAACTTGTCGCACACGATATGGAACGATTCAACTTGCAACTCGTACGCACCCCGTGATCTTTGTTGGGAGTAGTCGTGTGTGGTTTGGCAAGCTCTTCTCTATTTTCTTTTGTCATCGCGAGGAGTCTTAGATAAGGAAGGAGTCATGGGTAAGTGGCCACGTTGTTCAGTCGGTTTTTACCTGGTGTCTTAGAGTTGCCTTTGGTTTTGGACGAATCACAAATCACGATTTAGCAAAGCGCGGTACGAAAGCGTATTATAGGACGGACAAAAGCGCACAATGACGGACCAAACCACGGAAACCTTAGCTCCTTTATTATTAGGTATAGATTAAGCACGAGACGTGGATGCAGTTAAGTGAAGAGAGCCCTCATGATACGCGTGGATGGTACACGTACGTTGCACTGTATACGTGTTGCGGTCGGTCCTAATGAGACGCGTCATAGATGTCAGGTTGCGCGCGGAGGATTCTTAGATGGATCAGAACTAACAGAGTAATCAACCAGCCACAAATTACACTTGAATTTACATACTCTTAATTAGAAATCAAAGGCGCAACAAAAATCGAATTAATTAAGGTACAAAATGCTAGAGCTCACACACCTGTTGATAATATAAGATCACATTTATTATAATTATGAGGAAATGTAGGCGGGACCTCTTGTTCAAGCAAATACTAGTAGCCGTAGCTAGCGGTATCATATATGAGAACTCCATCCAGAAGCATAGTGTCTAACCTACCTGGACGATCCATAAGCATAGCATAACATGTAGAGCACGAAGTGGTAAATTAAGCAAGAAGATCATGCATGCAAATGCAAGCAGATCATGTAGGCAGTATATATAGTCCAGCGAAGGATGGATGTCTAGGGGCACTGGAAGCCTCTAGGGACGCTCTTGCCGCAGTAGTTGACGAGGAGGCTGAGGTCGATGGGCACGTTGAGGTTGATGCCCAGGATGTTGGCCCTGAGTGCGGTGCAGAGGCAGACGGCCGCCTCCAGGTCAGCGAGGCCCTGGATCAACGTGCAGCATGGCTTCTTCGGCGGCGTGCCCAGCTCAAGGTTGATCAGCCCGTTGAGCACGTTGGCGCACACGCCCAGCTTCAGCGCGTCGACCGGGCACCGCCCTCCACGTCCGCCGCCGCCGCCACCTCCTCCCGATCCGCCGCCGCCGCTGCCGCCTCCTCCTGACCCGCCACCTCCGCTGCCACCTCCTCCTGACCCGCCACCTCCGCTGCTGCCTCCACCGCCGCCTCCGCTACCGCCGCTGCCTCCACCTCCGCTACTCCCTCCTCCGCCGCTGCCTCCGCTCCCACCACCTCCGCCTCGTCCTCCACCACCACCTCCCCCACCTCCCCCGCCACC
This sequence comes from Lolium multiflorum, assembly GCA_030979885.1. Classification (NCBI taxonomy): domain Eukaryota; kingdom Viridiplantae; phylum Streptophyta; class Magnoliopsida; order Poales; family Poaceae; genus Lolium; species Lolium multiflorum. The sequence continues at coordinate 425,445,309 of CM061750.1, forward strand.
GCCACCGCCTCCGCCTGGACTAGGGCACGCTCCACACTGGCAGCCACATGCGTCGGAGAAGGTGAAGAATAGCAGGTTCAGCGCAAGCAGCGTGGCGATCACCGCCACCTTCTTCGCCATGGCCGCCTTTCTAGCTACTGTGTGCAGGGGTTTAGATCAGCTCACTGCTCTGCCTGGTTGTGGCACAGCAAGGGAGCTGGGGGTGTGGTATTTATAGCCCAAGAAGGAAGGGTAGGGTTTTGCTCCTTGCTTAGCTACTACATCGTGTACACAGGTATTTTACTACTAGTAGATCAGTGGATCGCTCTCCATGTGAAGAGGTAGCTAGCTGGCGGCTACATGTGCAAGAGGACGATGCAAGCTTGTGAGCTGGCTTTGGGGAGGAGACGACGACAAGGGCGCTGTTTGGAGGGTTAGCCTTTTCCGGAGCCATCACAGTGTAGTGCTGGGGGAGAAGATGAGGTACGGCTCTGTATCTCTAGCATCCTATACCACGGTGGGTCTGTGCCTCCAGCTTTACAGTACACCTGCTGCGGTGCTGCTTTGGTGCTTTGCCGATTATGATTTGTGGGTGAGTGCGTGTCATTCCGATCGGGCACCCCGTCAAATCACGTCAGGTTCGGTCATTCAGCTAGCAGATGTACAGTGCGTCCCGTGATCGACCGATCGCCCGGCAGGGATGGTCTTGCGCTACCGACGATCCGTCGCCGAGGTATGTACGTGCAGCGCAACTCGATCATGTTCCTCCGAGCAGCGGTTGGCCGGCCGGCCGATATGGGCTCTCACTCGAACAACGAGACAACGAGAAAAGTCATGGAAACCCTATGCGTAGGCAATAATCAGGAATGCTTGCACGTTCGTGTTCATGGGGAAAACGCGAGCCTGCATCGTATTCATCGATCCGGCTGGCTGCCTCCACGACCGCCCCTGATTGACCGCCCAACACGATCACATGGTTCAAGTCTTCAAGATAACATTTTGTTTTAAGTTCACCATAATGTATACAGTTCATGCATGCAAGTCGCCTCCTTCGCCAAATGCGGAGATTTCACAACCTTTTTGGGGTTTATGCTATGTCAAACGGTCCTAGATGTTCCAAAATATGTTGTCTATTTTTTCTCCAGAACAGAACTTTGTTATTTTTCTTTCAATACATGACGCTCTATTACTCGAAATTAGTATCGCAAAGATAAAGTTCACGAGCTTACACCTGTTCTCTACATAACTAGAATGCATATACAGCTGAGCACGGTTGTACTTTGTACATCTTCCTCGCCTCCTTGTGTAATACCGAATGTGCATATGTACACTTTGATGCCAATCTTCAGATGTCGTATACTTTTCTACCCCCTCTTTGTCTCACCCTCTTTTCCCCTCATCAACCTTGGAGCAGCGTAATTCGTGGGTACTGTCAGGAAGCAAGCGCGGGGCATACCACATCTCGGTGGCGCAAGCGTGGCACGTCACCTCTACCCCATTGATCTTCAAACGTTTGTCCTGATCTGAGCATGTTTGGATCTGATTTTATTTGCATAATGTATATATTTTTGGATCCTGGTCCAGGTTGCATAAAAACTTGCTTGGTAATATAATATTTCTTTTACTGATTTCTTTCATGTATTTGGAAAATCTATTCATGGACCATATTTCTCACAAACCCAAATATTGGTACCCTGTAATTGGCACATGGAGAAAAACATGTAGACATAAAATGAGAACTAAGGTACACATCCAATTAAATTAGGTCGATCTTAACTTTATTTTGTGCTAGTTCTTGCATGCAACTATATTACAATCATCATAATATGTTTGCTAGAATGGTGAATCAGTAGGTGTATAGAATGTGATTAAGTAGATACATTTTTTTTGAACGGGTACGGGTCCAGAAGGACCCGGAAGCTGCTTCATTTATGAGCGGTGGATGAACAAGTTACAGGGGAGTCCACAGACAAAGTAGGAACCGCAGAAAAGACCCCAGGAATTACAACAAGGTCCTCAGGACAAAAAGATAAAAAGCAATCGGGTCCTCGAGATGCTTCTCCACCGTCGAGAGCTGAGCTCCACCGCCGCACCAGGAATACCGGCACCAGGGACGAACCACTTGGGCCAGCACCACTGGAAAGTGCGCAGCAGCAGGAGCAAGAGATCCTCCACGTCGGCTTGAAGCCTAAAGGAAGATAGACCATCGAAGCGAGGCCTTGGAGGGTCTCCTTTCGACCATGGTGTGCAGAGGCAGGGCGGAGGTAACCGCCGGCTTCAGTCCTCTACTGAAGAACTCCAGAAACGAGAGCATAGAAGCTCTCCGGCGCAGCAGATGTTCCCCGCCGACTCCAAGCCACAGCTCCCTGAACAGCCTCCACTCCCCATCCCCCTCGCCTCCAATGCCTGCCAGGGAAAGGAGATAGACCATCCAGAGAAGCTTGAGCTTGGCAGCGGAAAAAGGCCCTTTATTTGTGGAGTAGCCCGCCGCCCAGATCTTCACCGCATCCGACTCCGACCGCCGGAGTATCTCGTTGGGGAAGAAGGTCGCAGCCCAGCTACAGATCTCGGCCAAGAAATCTAGCATCCAACTCCTGGCATAGCACCACACACCGGCATAAAGCCAAGAAAACCTAGCTCTACTAGTAATATACACTAACCTAGCTCCGGCGCCTCCCCTAGGCCATCTCCGACCGGCTACGCCGGCGGAGAGGCCATCAGATCGGCCCGGTCTCTAGTGGAAGACTCTCTTACTGTAGCGAGTGGAGAGAGGGGAGGGGGGAAATGAGCTCCTTTTATTAAGTAGATACATGGGTTATACACTCACTACACACTCAAAATAGTACGGACCAAATAAATAGAAATCACTGAAATTGAGGGAATTGAGGGGGCTATTTACAATACAGAAAATCGTCCCACAAATCTTATACAAGGATTGGATGGTCCAGATAACTTGGAGTTTTTTTTTGCGAATAAGAAACTTCATTAATCAAATGACAGGATTACAATCACTCCGAAGAGTGTCAGAAAGAAAACCTGGATTATAGTTTATCCACAGGCATCTTCTCCTATCCGATCTATCTTGTTTAGCACATAAGTGAGCTGCTTGATTAGCATCCCGGCTAATTAAAGAAATGCTAAAGCTAGAAAAAACTCTCGTAATCTCCAAGATTTCCTGACAAATAGGTTTAAGTTCTGATCTATTCAGGCAATCAGCATTAAGCAATTGTACTACCTCACCGCAGTCGCTTTCAATGATAATCTGTTGATAGCCCATCTCCACGGCCAGTCTAGCTCCGTCTCGGATCGCCATAACTTCCATCAACGATGCATTAGCCGAGTGTTCGTACCAGAGCGCCTGGGCTCGCATTAACATCCCTTGATGATTTCTCACAACAAGTCATGTGCTTCCTGACATAGTGTCTTTGACGAAGCAAGCATCAATATTCATCTTTAACACACCCATTTGTGGAGGATGCCAGTGTGCTTTTGGTTTCAATGGTTTCTTTGGCTTGTCCTTCCCTACCCGAGAGAGGTCAACTGTTGTTTGCATCACCCAACGAACAGAATCAGTAACAGTTCGGCCTCCTTCACCATGTTTCCGAGCGTTACGCTCTTTCCATATTGCCCAGGATCCGCACAAGATTAAAGCTATATCTTCTTCCTTAATTTTAGGATTATCAATCATATCCATAGCCAGAATTCTGGATGAAACGATGGCAGTTTAAGATTCATCGTCTCACGCAAATCTTGCCAGAACACCTTTGCCCACGTACACTGAAAGAGGGCATGGAAAATTGATTCTTCAGCTGCCCCACATGCTTCACAAGTAGAAATCCGTTCCATGTGTCTCTCCTTAGATAACTTGGAGTTGTCTTCTCGCTCCTTCACGCATATGTGCATGGGTATGGTCTGCCCATGGTATTAGTTACTAGCTAGCTTAGCTTAGCTGTGCGTTTTTTGGCGACATATGTGCGTGCACGTTCATCAAGGTTATCCCCCCACCATATCATCAGTTTTGTCTGGCTGGCATACGCATGCAACAAAATGTACGTGTTTCTCGACCAATCGGTTTTGTCGACCTTGACTACTGTGTGGTAACGTGCCTTATCCTTTGGACCGTCTAAATTTAAGGCATCTTACCTACATTCATTTTGTATTGTTTTCATCGACAAACTAGTATTAACTAAACAGATTAAGGCTGTTGCATTCTCTGGCTTGTCAGCGTTTGGACGGTGCGAGCGTCATTGTGTGGGATAACATCGGTGCGTGGGGCTCCTCTTCTTTCTGTCGGTGCCTGTTGTGGGGTCTCCTGTGTGGGCCTAGGCGGCCATCCATTTCCCGTCGCACAAGGACCGCTGGCTTACACGGTCACACCGCCGTCGCCCCGGAAACTCACCGGAGCGCTGCACCAGTCCGATGAGTCGAGAGTAGTGGGTGTGACGGAAAGTGCTCTAGCCTCGAGGTACGGGGGGCCGAGTAGGAGGCACGACAAGCGGGCGGGGACTGCGGAGGAGCGCCCATGCTCACTGCCGACGCAGGAGAGGATGACAAGGGCGTGCTGCTGACGGGAGTAGTAACTAAGCTTAAGAATGTCGATCGTCATCGCATACTATAAAATACTCCTGAACAAATACCCATAAGCGCTTTTTTTAACGCCTTTCAAAGGCAAAGTGCAAATCAAGTAACATCGAGAGTAGAAGCATCAACATTATTATTCTTCATGCAAACACAACTTGTTGCAGGGGTACTTTAGGTGTTCCATTATCTAGATTTTCTATGGTAGTGCTAGGGGTTTTAGCAATTTTAGGCTTATAATAATTCTTTTGTTTAGGCACCTTAGAGGCATACATGAATTTTTGCTCTTTACCCACATAAGCTTTCTCATTATACTTGAGAGAAGAAATTGAACCCAAGGTTCCCATAGCTTTTTAAGTTCATCAATCCTATTGGTTTGATTATCATGGACAACACAAGTTCCTAGGATACTAATTCTTTCATCAATTCCTCCTAAGGATTTATCAAGTTCATAAGTTTTGTCAAATAACATTCCCAATTTAGCTTCAATACTTGGAAAATTTTTCTCTATGGTTTCCAATTTTTTCATAACATCTTCAAGAGAGATTTCAATTTTAACTTCATTATGGTATTCCAACTAGACTCTCAATGATGCAACTAGCTTCTAAAGCGGGAGTACCTAGAAATTACCTCGAAAGAGTATCAAGAACATATCTATTCCAACTAGACAAACCAACATAAAAGTTCCTAAGAAGGATAGTGGTGGAGTGTTTCTTAATGCACCTTTGATGAGCATTACTAATTCTATACAAAGCATCTTTAAAACTTTCTCCACCTTGTTGCTTAAAAGAACGAACTTCAACCTCAGGATTACTCATTTTAGTAGCAGTAAAATAAAACAAACTAGATAGAGTAAATACAAGTAACTAATTTTTTTGTGTTTTTGATATAGAGAGCAAGACAGTAAATAAAGTAAAACTAGCAACTAATTTTTTTGTGTTTTGATTTAGTGCAGCAAACAAAGTAGTAAATAAAATAAAGCAAGACAAAAACAAAGTAAAGAGATTGAGAAGTGGAGACTCCCCTTGCAGCGTGTCTTGATCTCCCCGGCAACGGCGCGGAAAAAGTGCTTGATGCGCGTAGATGTACACGTCCGTTGGGAACCCCAAGAGGAAGGTATGATGCGCACGGTGGCAAGTTTTCCCTCGGTATGAAACCAAGGTTTAATCGAACCAGTAGGAGCCAAGAAGCACGTTGAAGGTTGATGGTCGCGAAATGTGATGCGGCGCAACACCAGGGATTCCGGCGCCAACTAGGAACCCGCACAACACAACCAAAGTACTTTGCCCCAACGAAATGTGAGGTTGTCAATCTCACCGGCTTGCTGTAACAAAGGATTAAACGTATCGAGTGGAAGATGTTTGCAAAGAAAACAGTAAAACAAGTAGATTGTATGCTATGGAAAGAATAGGACCGGGGTCCACAGTTCACTAGAGGTGTCTCTCCCATAAGATAAAAGCATGTTGGGTGAACAAATTACAGTCGGGCAATTGACAAATAGAGAAAGGCATAATAATGCGTATACATGACATGATAAATATAGTGAGATTTAATCCGGGCATTACGACAAAGAACATAGACCGCCATCCAACCGCATCTATGCCTAAAAAGTCCACCTTCAGGTTATCGTCCGAACCCCCTCCAGTATTAAGTTGCAAAGCAACAGACAATTGCATTAAGTATTGTGCGTAATGTAATCAATAACTACATCCTTAGACATAGCATCAATGTTTTATCCCTAGTGGCAACAAGACATCACAACCTTAGAACTTTCTGTCACTGTCCCAGGTATCAATGAAGGCATGAACCCACTATCGAGCATAATTACTCCCTCTTGGAGTTAAGAGTAAAAACTTGGAGCCTCTACTAATAACGGAGAGCATGCAAGATCATAAACAACACATGAACAATAGATTGATAATCACCATAATCATAGTACTCTCTATCCATCGGATCCCGACAAACACAACATATAGAATTACATATAGATGATCTTGATCATGTTAGGCAGCTCACAAGATCTAACAATGAAGCACAACAAGGAGAAGACGACCATCTAGCTACTGCTATGGACCCATGGTCCAGGGGTGGACTACTCACTCATCACTCCGGAGGCGATCATGGCGATGAAGAGTCCTCCGGAGATGAATCCCCTCTCCGGCGGTGCCGGAGGCGATCTCCGTCCCCCGAGATGGGATTCGCGGCGGCGGCGTCTCTGTAAGGTTTTCCGTATCGTGGCTCTCGTGCGGGGGTTTCGCGACGGAGGCTTTAAGTAGGCGGAAGGTCAACGGGGGCCACACGGGGCCCAGGGGGCAGGGCGCGGCCAAGGGCTGGGCCGCGCCTGCCCTGGCTGCCTCGTGGCCCCACTTCGTTAGGTCTTCGGTCTTCTGAAGCTTCGTGCAAAAATAGGACCCGGCGAAAGTTTCGTCCAATTCCGAGAATATTTCTTTACTAGGATTTCTGAAACCAAAAACAGCAGAAAACAGCAATGGCTCTTCGGCATCTTGTTAATAGGTTAGTTCCAAAATGCATAAATATGACATATAATGTGCATAAAACATGTAGGTATCATCAATAAAGTAGCATGGAACATAAGAAATTATCGATACGTTGGAGACGTATCAGCATCCCCCTTAGTTCTTCGTCCTCAGGTAAAACGATAACAAAGATAATTTCTGAAGTGACATGCCATCATAATCTTGATCATACTATTTGTAAACATATGTAATGAATGCAGCGATCAAAGCAAAGGTAATGACATGAGTAAACAACGAATCATATAGCAAAGACTTTTCATGAATAGTACTTCAAGACAAGCATCAATAAGTCTTGCATAAGAGTTAACTCGTAAAGCAATAAATCAAAGTAAAGGTGTTGAAGCAACACATAAGAAGATTAAGTTTCAGCGGTTGCTTTCAACTTGTAACATGTATATCTCATGGATATTGTCAACATAAAGTAATATAACAAGTGCAATATGCAAGTATGTAGGAATCAATGCACGTTCACACAAGTGTTTGCTTCTTAAGGTGGAAGGAGATAGGTAAACTGACTCAACAATAAAAGTAAAAGAATGGTCCTTCGCAGAGGAAAGCATCGATTGCTGTATTTGTGCTAGAGCTTTTATTTTGAAAACATGAAACAATTTTGTCAACGGTAGTAATAAAGCATATGAGTTATGTAAATTATATCTTACAAGTTGCAAGCCTCACGCATAGTATACTAATAGTGCCCGCACCTCGTCCTACTTAACTTGGACTACCGGATCTTTGCATGCCATGTTTCAACCAAGTGTCACAAAGGGGTACCTCCATGCCGCCTGTACAAAGGTCCAAGGAGAATGCTCGCATTTCGGATTTCTCGCTTTTGATTATTCTCAACTTAGACATCCATACCGGGACAACATGGACAACAGATAATGGACTCCTCTTTAATGCATAAGCATGTAGCAAAGTTATTATTCTCATATGAGATTGAGGATATATGTCCAAAACTGAAACTTCCACCATGATTCATGGCTTTAGTTAGCGGCCCAATGTTCTTCTCTAACAATTTTGCATGCTCCAACCACTAAAATGATAGACCTTCAGACAAGACGGACATGCATAGCAACTCACATGATATTCAACAATAGTTGATGGCGTTCCCCGAAACATGGTTATCGCACAACAAGCAACTTAATAAAATATAAAGTGCATAAGTACATATTCAATACTACGATAGTTTTTAAGGCTATTTTGTCCCATGAGCTATATATTGCAAAGGTGAATGATGGAATTTTAAAGGTAGCACTCAAGCAATTTACTTTGGAATGGCGGGTAAATACCATGTAGTAGGTAGGTATGGTGGACACAAATGGCATAATGGTTGGCTCAAGGATTTTGGATGCATGAGAAGTATTCCCTCTCGATACAAGGTTTAGGCTAGCAAGGTTATTTGAAGCAAACTCAAGGATGAACAAGTGCAGCAAGACTCACATAAAAGACATATTGTAAACATTATAAGACTCTACACTGTCTTCCTTGTTGTTCAAAACTCAATACTAGATATTATCTAGACCTTAGAGAAACCAAATATGCAAATCAAATTTTAGCAAGCTCTATGTATTTCTTCATTAATGGGTGCAAAGCATATGATGCAAGAGCTTAAACATGAGCACAACAATTGCCAAGTATCACATTATCCAAGACATTTTAGAATTACTACATGTAGCATTTTCCAATTCCAACCATATAACAAATTAACGAAGAAGAAACTTCGCCTTGAACATTATGAGTAAAGCCTAAGGACACATGTGTCCATATGCAACAGCGGAGCGTGTCTCTCTCCACAAAGTGAATGCTAGGATCCATCTTATTCAAACAAAAACAAAAACGAAAACAAACCGACGCTCCAAGTAAAGAACACAAGATGTGACTGAATAAAAATATAGTTTCAGGGGAGGAACCTGATGATGTTGTCGATGAAGAAGGGATGCCTTGGGCATCCCCAAGCTTAGATGCTTGAGTCTTCTTAAAATATGCAGGGATGAACCACGGGGGCATCCCCAAGCTTAGAGCTTTCACTCCTCTTGATCTTAGTATATCATTCTCCTCTCTTGACCCTTGAAAACTTCCTTCACACCAAACTTCAAGCAAACTCATTAGAGGGTTAGTGCATCATTAATAATTCACACATTCAGAGGTGACACAATCATTCTTTTCACTTCTGGACATTGCATAATGCTACTGGACATTAATGGATCAAAGAAATAAATCCAACATAGCAAAAGAGGCAATGCGAAATAAAAGGCAGAATCTGTCAAAAACAGAACAGTCCGTAAAGACGAATTTATAAATGGCACCAGACTTGCTCAAATGGAAAAACTCAAAACTAATGAAAGTTGCGTACATATCTGAGGATCACGCTCGTAAATTGGCAGATTTTTTCGAATTTTCTACAGAGAATTATGCCCAGATTCGTGACAGACAGCAATGCTGTTTCTGTGCAGCGATCCCAAATATAACATCAACTTTGACATAGAAACTTTACTTGGCACAAAAACTTGATAAGGAGAGGTTGCTACAGTAGTAAACAACTTCCAAGACTCAATAAAACAAAAAATTGCTGTAGGTAAAAACATGGGTTGTCTCCCATAAGCGCTTTTCTTTAACGCCTTTCAGGCGCAGAAAGTGCAAATCAAGTAACATCGAGAGTAGAAGCATCAACATTATTATTCTTCATGCAAACACAACTTGTTGCAGGGGTACTTTAGGTGTTCCATTATCTAGATTTTCTATGGTAGTGCTAGGGGTTTTAGCAATTTTAGGCTTATAATAATTCTTTTGTTTAGGCACCTTAGAGGCGTACATGAATTTTTGCTCTTTACCCACATAAGCTTTCTCATTATACTTGAGAGAAGAAAAGGTTGAACCCAAGGTTCCCATAGCTTTTTTAAGTTCATCAATCCTATTGGTTTGATTATCATGGACAACACAAGTTCCTAGGATACTAATTCTTTCATCAATTCCTCCTAAGGATTTATCAAGTTCATAAGTTTTGTCAAATAACATTCCCAATTTAGCTTCAATACTTGGAAAATTTTTCTCTATGGTTTCCAATTTTTTCATAACATCTTCAAGAGAGATTTCAATTTTAACTTCATTAACAGGTGGTATTCCAACTAGACTCTCAATGATGCAACTAGCTTCTAAAGCGGGAGTACCTAGGAAATTACCTCCCGAAAGAGTATCAAGAACATATCTATTCCAACTAGACAAACCAACATAAAAGTTCCTAAGAAGGATAGTGGTGGAGTGTTTCTTAATGCACCTTTGATGAGCATTACTAATTCTATACCAAGCATCTTTAAAACTTTCTCCACCTTGTTGCTTAAAAGAACGAACTTCAACCTCAGGATTACTCATTTTAGTAGCAGTAAAATAAAACAAACTAGATAGAGTAAATACAAGTAACTAATTTTTTTTTGTTTTTTGATATAGAGAGCAAGACAGTAAATAAAGTAAAACTAGCAACTAATTTTTTTGTGTTTTGATTTAGTGCAGCAAACAAAGTAGTAAATAAAATAAAGCAAGACAAAAACAAAGTAAAGAGATTGAGAAGTGGAGACTCCCTTGCAGCGTGTCTTGATCTCCCGGCAACGGCGCCAGAAAAGTGCTTGATGCGCGTAGATGTACACGTCCGTTGGGAACCCCAAGAGGAAGGTATGATGCGCACAAGGCAAGTTTTCCTCAGTATGAAACCAAGGTTTAATCGAACCAGTAGGAGCCAAGAAGCACGTTGAAGGTTGATGGTCGCGAAATGTGATGCGGCGCAACACCAGGATTCCGGCGCCAACTAGGAACCCACAACACAACCAAAGTACTTTGCCCCAACGAAGCAGTGAGGTTGTCAATCTCACCGGCTTGCTGTAACAAAGGATTAAACGTATCGAGTGGAAGATGTTTGCAAAGAAAACAGAAAACAAGTAGATTGTATGCTATGGAAAGAATAGGACCGGGGTCCACAGTTCACTAGAGGTGTCTCTCCCATAAGATAAAAGCATGTTGGGTGAACAAATTACGGTCGGGCAATTGACAAATAGAGAAAGGCATAATAATGCGTATACATGACATGATAAATATAGTGAGATTTAATCCGGGCATTACGACAAAGAACATAGACCGCCATCCAATGCATCTATGCCTAAAAAGTCCACCTTCAGGTTATCGTCCGAACCCCTCCAGTATTAAGTTGCAAAGCAACAGACAATTGCATTAAGTATTGTGCGTAATGTAATCAATAACTACATCCTTAGACATAGCATCAATGTTTTATCCCTAGTGGCAACAGCACATCACAACCTTAGAACTTTCTGTCACTGTCCCAGGTATCAATGAAGGCATGAACCCACTATCGAGCATAATTACTCCCTCTTGGAGTTAAGAGTAAAAACTTGGCCAGAGCCTCTACTAATAACGGAGAGCATGCAAGATCATAAACAACACATGAACAATAGATTGATAATCACCATAATCATAGTACTCTCTATCCATCGGATCCCGACAAACACAACATATAGAATTACATATAGATGATCTTGATCATGTTAGGCAGCTCACAAGATCTAACAATGAAGCACAACAAGGAGAAGACGACCATCTAGCTACTGCTATGGACCCATGGTCCAGGGTGGACTACTCACTCATCACTCGGAGGCGATCATGGCGATGAAGAGTCCTCCGGAGATGAATCCCCTCTCCCAGGGTGCCGGAGGCGATCTCCGAATCCCCGAGATGGGATTCGCGGCGCGCGTCTCTGTAAGGTTTTCCGTATCGTGGCTCTCGTGCGGGGGTTTCGCGACGGAGGCTTTAAGTAGGCGGAAGGTCAACGCGGGGGCCACACGAGGGGCCCAGGGGGCAGGCCGCGCGGCCAAGGGCTGGGCCGCGCCGGCCACCCCTGCTGCCTCGTGCCCCACTTCGTTAGGTCTTCGGTCTTGGAAGCTTCGTGCAAAATAGGACCCCGGGCGAAAGTTTCGTCCAATTAGAGAATATTTCTTTACTAGGATTTCTGAAACCAAAACAGCAGCAACCGGCTCTTCGGCATCTTGTTAATAGGTTAGTTCCAGAAAATGCATAAATATGACATATAATGTGCATAAAACATGTAGGTATCATCAATAAAGTAGCATGGAACATAAGAAATTATCGATACGTTGGAGACGTATCACCCGGCTTCCTAATTAGGTCTCTCCCACACTGGTTTTGATCGTTGGGGGCGGCGGCATTAGTTCTCTAGGGCGGCAACTCATTCTCCTCATAGTGAGGGAGGCCGCAGAGGCCGCTTGGGTAGCATGGTGGTCAGGCTTGCGGGCTTCTCGTGGGGTAGCAGACAATGCTTATTCATCTGTGTGTGGTTGTGGAGGCATGCATGTCCGGTTCAAACAAAGGAGGCGTCAGATACCATAGTGGTATTGTTCTACCCAACTAGTCGATATATGTGATGGTCGTCCATGATCTTGATGTCTACAAGTCCCAAATGTCTCTGCTAGCAATCTTAGCAGATTGGCATATATGCTCTTGGACCATTGCATTAGATGGACTCCAATTGTGTGTGTTCGCAACGCTTAGGGGGAGCTCCGCTTTCCGTTGACATCACGTTATATGTCGACACATGCGATTTTCATGGTGTTGGCAAGGGGGGCAATACCAAGAAATCTATGGTTGGAAGATGAGATGGTCTCCATGACTAATTTTGAGTTAGAGACTGCAATTGGCGAAAGAGGAGTCTTGGATGCGACGAAGACATTGCTTCACGCATGTTTCCAGAACGTTGTTCTTGTCCGAACCGCTCAGGTGCATGTGAACCTTGTCATGGGTGCTTTCCAACAATGGTCTATGTGGGGGCGGCAACACTCGCAAAATTGAATTATTTTGTTGGCTCTCTTTGATTACTGAGTCTCAGTATTCAGAGTGAAGAGCTAGGTCTTGCAATCATTTGTTTTAACTGGCGATATCTTCGTTGAAGACATTTTCAGGGGAGTTCAGATATTCTCGTGTGCGAAATCTACAAAATTTGATTGAGTGACGATGGCGCTTGAGCATTGTTTCTTCTTAAACGCTTTGCTTTTGGAGAACCTCTTCTATGGTTCTGCATGTTGTATTGGCGGTTTAGGTTCGGCTGCTGCGTGTAATTGATCACTGTGGTAGGCTCTTTTTTCTTCTTTTTCCTTTTTGGATATGTGAATTTTCGACATCTTGACTAGTTGTTAACATTATATTGATGTAAAGGCTGGTGTAATTGGTATCTTCTTTACATTACAATATCCTTTTTGTAAAAAAATAGAAAATAATATGAGAGTTCATAATAGCATGTTCCTTGATCAACCTTTTATTTCAGGCTATGTTTCTTCGGAGCGCTTAACCATCACCCCTTTAGCGATGGTTATAAACCATTGCTAAGGGGAATCCGTTAATGGGCCTGACCCATTAGTCAGTTATTTCAAAATTTTCCAGATTTGAAAATTTGCTTAGATTCAAATTTGCCTAGATTCGAAAATTGCCCAGATTCGAAATTCTCTCAGATGTGAAATTTGCTAAGATTAAAAATTTGCTTACTTCAAAAACTTGTTCGAATTTAAAATTTGCTTAACTTTAAATTTTACTCTACTTTAAAATTTGTTTAAAAAGAAAAACAGAAAAAATCAAAAAAAGAAGAAAAACGAAGAAAAACCGAAAACCCAAAAAAACCAAAAACCTACGAAAACCAGGAAAACCGTGGTCTACAGCCTCCCAGCAGGTTAATGGGCCGCGGCCCAAAACACCCCGCGGGCGATGGTTGGTAACCATCACCCGCGGGTGATGAATAGAAATTCCCATGTTTCTTGAGAGAATAGAATAGCTGAAGAACTATACGCTGGTCAACTTTTGGTCCATATACGTACTTGATTCTGGAGGTCTATATGTATTCGTACAGGTGAGGTCGAGTTATGGGCCGATGTCAGTCCGTTTCAGCACTGGACAAAAATAACTTGTGCGTGAACGTAAGTCGCGTGTGTGAATTCCCACGGTGAAAAATGCAAGCGTATGTAAACAAGAGGGAAGGAGATTAGTTTCGCAAAAAAAAGGGAAAGAGATTAGGTTATTGGAATAGTGACCTTTTCTAGTCACTCATAGTCTCCTCCCTTGCGGGAGCTCCTATTGCCCGCTTTAAGCGGGAGCGAGCCTCCCTCCCGCCTGAAGCAGCTTGTTTGTGGGCCTCCCTGCTGCGGCCCAACAAAAGGTAGTCCCTCTTTTTTTGTTTTTTTTTCCGTTATCTGTTTTTTGTTTTAAGCCATTTTAAATTTATTTGAACAACATTTTCGAACAAAAAATATATTTGAACAAAATTTATTTTTGAACAAAATTTGAATTCTAACAAATTTTAAATTCGAACAAATTTCAAACAAGAACATTTTTTAAATCTGAACAAAAAAAATCTGAACAAATACGGAACAAAATTCAAAATCAAAAAAATTAAAAACCGAAAAGTTTAAAACAAAAGAATTTTACATCGAACAAAAATTATATTTGAACAAAAATTAGTTTTGAACAAATTTTGAATTTGAACAAATTTCAAATTCTAGCAAATTTCAAATTCGAACAAATTCCAAACATGAACATTTTTAAAAAATTTAAATCTGAACAAAAAAAATCTGAACAAATTTTGGAATCAGTAAAACCAAAATAGCAAAAAACCATAAAAGAAATCATCCAAAACTCAAAACCTGAAAACCCTGAAAAAACGAAATAACAAACGAAAACCGTACGTCCTAAGCGCTAATGGGCCGGCCCACCCAATCCGTCGCTTGAGCGGGAGCGAATCGCTCCCGCAATAAGCGGCGAATAGGGATTGCCCTCCCTTGCTATCGTATAATAAAAAAATGAAAGGGGGGTGGCCGACCGGGCCAAAGGATGTGGTGCTTGTCCGCTAAGGATATCGTGCTAGGCTATAATAATATAACACGCGACTTGGACACGTTCCCTGCTATAGTAGATCGCAGGCGATTTTTGGGCGCGACCGGCAAATCCACGAAGCTCGCCGGCGAATCGACGGATTCCCCGTCCTCCGGTGATCGCTGCAGCGACGGGAGGGTGGGGGATCCTTGATTTCCGGCTTGTACATAGTAGGGTTAGCTAGGTCTTTGGCGGCGGTTGGCGGCTGGGAGGTGGCGGCATGACTGTCGGTGTGGAGTGCGTGGCTGAGGCACTTCTCCTCTGGCGGCGCTGTTCCTCGGAGCAACGGCGTCGTGCTCTAGGCCTCTAGGTGCTCGGAGGCCCCCGAGCTTTTGCTTGCCGCTCCGGATCCCACGTGGATCTTGAGCTTGAAGATGGTGGACAGAAGATGCACGGCGGAGCCGATGGATCTCGGCGTTACCCCTCCAGGGGTGGTGAATGGAGTCTTCCTGTCTGCACAGGGCCTGGTTTCGTCTATCCAAGGTTCGACGAACGGCAGCAGCGGCGCGACGCCTTCTCGTCAAGGTCGCCGGCGAGGTCGGGGTTGGGAGGAAGAAGGAGTTCTTTGTAATTTCCTTGTTTTTCTTGGACCTTTCTGTAAGAACACAGTGTTTATATAAATCTACCCTCTTTCGCAAAAAAAGATACCGTGCTAGGTTGTGAATTGCATAGGTTTTTTCAAAGACCTTCCTGGGCCACGACCTGTGTTTCGCACGATCAGACACCGGAGTTTTTATGGGAGCGTCAGCGGTGCTTCTGGTGGGCACCCTGACCAGGAGACACTAGAAGAACTGGCGTGCCGGGAAGCGATCACCCTCGCAAGTGACATCAATGCCACGCCTATTCGACTGTCGGACAGTGGTTCATAACGTCGAGGAAGTGTGTATGCACATGTTGTCTGAGACATCGAAGTATTGAAGAGTAAGTTTGATCATGTGTTTTCTGCCATGAACGAAGGCTCTCCAGTAAAGAGGCTCATATACTCTAGCTATTACTGTAGTGGTAGATGATCCTGGTCCCCAATTGTGGCTAGTAGAACCACTAGAGGGTTTAATTCATTTTTTCTGTTGAAGTCCAATAAAAACGGTTTCTAACGTAAAAACAAAAAGCTCAACCCACGTCCTTCGCTTGTCACTTTGATGATTTGACACAACCTTGTCTCGCCCAAGAGTTGCGTGTGTGCCGGATCCAGAGTTCGGCACCGGAGATACTGAGGCTGGCCATAGTGCTAAGTATCATATAGTAGTATCATGCATATGATGCTTGTGTATGATACTATCCCTATAGTGGATAGTATCATTAAGTAGTATCATAGTTATGCTATATTTATTGTTATTTAGAATCTCAATGCAAATTGATGTACAAGATTTGTTTGGCATTAACTTTTCTCGTGATATGCGCTATGATACAGTATCCACCTATGATACTCTAAACTCATCTCTCCTCCTTAATTAGTTGCCACATCAGCATTTTTGTGGGACCAATGTACATGATACTAGTTAAGATACTACCACTATGGCTAGCCTGAAGGAAACTGCATTTTTTTTGTTCCCGGCCATCTGAAAACGACCAGAGGTACCAGGTTTTAAAATAGTTTGTATGTGCCTGAAGTCTCCGAAGTGTTCTATTACTCAAAATACTACCTCCATTCCAATGAATAAGACTTATATTATTTTTGAAAAGTCAAACCATCTAGATTTAACTAAGATTTTCAATAAAAACATGAAATTGCAAAATACAAAATTAATATCATTAGATACATCATGAAATTTGTTTTGATATGATATCTATAGAATATTATATTTGTTGATTGATTTTTCTGAAAGTTTGGTCATACTTTTCTTTGCTTTACTTAAAAAGATATAGTAAGTCTTATTCATTAGAACGGAGGTAGTATCCGACATGCAGTAAATTTAGTGCGTGCAAAATTTCGATGCAGAGCCCCAGGCCAAGATCCCATTTCGATTTTTTTTGGTCAAAACACTATTTTGTTAGGTATATTATACTGTTTACGTGTTGGTGTTTTGGTTTCCCTACGCGGCAATAGCCGGCCGTTCGATTTTTCCATGCCTGGTCAGCTCACAACTCTAAATTCCGGACGTGCCAAATGGCAAAATTGCCATTGCACTAGTAGAAAACATGGCTTTCGTCCAAAACTTCTGGGAGTCCCGGTTTGCCTAAAGATTTTTTCTCACGCGATTGGAGTCCTTTTGTTATCGTCATTGCTTATATATCATGTGACACAGGAAAAAAAACTGTGACAAAAAGAAGAACGATGAGCTGCCCAGCTGGAGGACACGAAGAGCCACCTGCAAGTCACGGGTGGAATTAATCAGAACCTAATCTTGGATCCATATGAAGATGAGTTATGATGATGTCCCGTGTGGTTTATCTTAGGCTCCGACGCTCATATCTTATATGCCACCTCACTCGCTATCCAACACATATTCTTTCCCAGCATATAAAAGACAATTCACAAACCGAAATGGGCCCTTAATTATATGTATATGCAGGTACGCACGTACGAAAGTTAAATTTGCAAGAAATAAATATAATCAATAGGTTCATTAGGTATGCGCAATCTTCAACCAAGCGATCGAGCTGAGTGTGTACAGCTCTAGCTAGCAGCATATACACATCACCAACTTGATGCAGCATGGATGGGTCCTAGCTAGCTCAGCTCCTACCTGATTTGATGTGCCGATGGATGCGTTCCATACACTTTACCGTGTCGATCGGGTCACGCGTATCTGGGTGATCCTCTCATGTCATGCATGGACCTTAGGCACGCAGCAAGGAAAGGTCACATATACGACCAGCATTTTTCTTTACCCATGCCGCTATGCGACACACATTTGAGAATTTATAGTGAAGTCATATCATCACTTGTCAGTTATAAATCAAGAGTTCTAAAAAAACTGATAAATCAAGAATATTTGTTGAGGTCGTAGTGCATTGGTGGTCCGACAGCCTGGCAGTATTAGTCAGACAAGTTGCAAGGAGAGCATGCACCCGAGGTAAAAGAGGCCCACGTTATGTTAAACCCTTTTCTGATTGACTAAATCATAGTATCATTGAGGTTAGTACAAAATTTCCTAGATAATTTAGAATATGTCTTTTCTAGGGCATGTTTAAAGCATAAGCCAAAAACCTAAATATTGTCAAGTTATATTGTGAAACTTTGGCACAAAAAATATTCATAATTTGCTACTACCTCGTGTCAAGAAAAAACGGCTGGTTAAATATTCATATTGGAGACCATCTATATGTGAAATGCTTAAAGCTTTATGTTTTCACCAGTATTAGGAGTATATAAGACTTTATACGATCTGGTTTGGTTATAACCACTTGGCGAAGTAACAGAATCTAGACATGTGAAAGGATATCATAGTGCAAGAACAAATTAAACCACATAATGAAACTAATCTAATAAAAAAATACAATGCTACTATGAGACTCATGAATGTTTCCGCATTTGGCATCATTAGAATGGTTTGCTAAACCTATTTTCATACTACATCTGTTTCTTTGAATAAGGTGCATTCACATTTCAAGACGAACTTGGGCTGAACAACAATATCTCAACTATATAGTACATAATTGATATGGTTATAATCGTATTGAAAAATACTTTCTAATGATACCAATTTTATATAAAAAATGAGACAAGGACGCCTTATTCATTAGAATGAAGGGAGTAATATTTTATTATTTCTAGTACATGTGGATGTCATGTGTCAAAATGTAATGATTCAAGCATTCTTTGGAATGTTCTAAAATATTAAAATATCATCAACTACATTTTTTTAGTGTTGTATCAAAGTATACCCTCTCCCAGCATAAACTTGTGAAGATTGGTAAAATGAGTACGTGCACCAACGGCAAAATGAGACGTGACCGACGGATGTGGGGTTTTATCTCTATCTATAGGGGTCTACATGGATGCATGCATGTAAGTATTGTGTACACGGTGCACTAGCTGTTAAGTCAAACATAGCGTCTCTCATGGTTGTGGTTAACAGAGACCTTTCTATTCTTCATTTCACACGACCAACACTGATCTCTAGTTCGGCGTACGTACGGCTACTTATTATGAATGGATTCGCTGCTCATTTGCCGTCTTAATCGATCGTTATCACGCGGATTGCTAGCTTAACGTTTACCCCAAAACATGCAACAACTAAATCCAGTGATAGTGGTATATTCTCATATATCTAATTGTCAGCATTATTGCCTTTCGACCAGTGTTCTCTGGTCGATCAAGTCTATCTATGTCGGCAGGGTTGCCTAGTATGCACGTCAATCTCCATCCGCAGGGCAGAGAAGCTCTCTAGATACCTAGCATGTATACGTGCGGTCGAGCGGTACACGTACGTGCTAGGATGCATCCAAAACTCGCTCTCTCGAGCTGGTTGAATTTCCCATATATGTGTACATATTGAGTCAAATCGACTGCCAGTACTTCGCCAGCCTCAAGAAGTTCTAGAACTTTAAAAGACTTTGACCCTAGATAGAGATGGGTAGACATTTTACAACTTGGGAGACAAAAAAGGGGTAGTGTATCCGATCGATCAATATTTCAGTGAGAGGACCGAGCGCAACTGAATCCTCTGACAAGACCTGATATTTTATAGGATTAGCAGCCAGGCAATGGCTTGTTTCCCATGGAGATCGATGGCTTTCTGTCATCGTCACCATATTTCCTATCAGTTGTTTTTGTCATATATCCCGCCAGCATCCTGCATTTCGCGTGGAACGTGCCCGACCAGATTTAGTAAATTTTATATTTCATTTTAATTTTGTTTATAGTTAATACCATAAACACACACACGAGTGTGAAGCACACATGTTCGATTCCGTCAAGAATAACATCATAATTTCATCAATATTATAGATAGCGGTTATATTGTTGCTTGCACAAATTACGGTATAGGCAGCAGCTATATTCTATTCATGGACATGAATATGTACTCCATGCAAGGAATAGAAAAATAAATGTCTTGATTTTTTTTTCCGAAAAAGATCACTCCAGTCTTCATCCTCTGCATCGTTGATGTAAGTAACCATATATTACTGACTATTCAAATAAGCCAAGGGAACCCAGGCTTCAATGTTAAACAAATCGGCTACAGAAAGAAAGACTGAAGTCATCTAGAATTTAAAGATTTTCCTATCAACAATATCTTCATATTTTTTTACACAAACGATAGACATATGACCCTAAAATGCAGTCGGGTGATCAATATTGTAGTGAAAGAACTGAGCAAATGCGACCACTTGCGGGAGCTGATATTTTACTGTATCAACAGCTTTTTTTTTTTTTTTGAAACGGGTACTGTATCTACAGCTAGATCATGTATTTTTCCCACGGAGATCGACAGCTTTCTGTCCTCGTCCCCATTTAACAATCGGGTGTGTACATAATTTGTCATACATCCCATCAACACCCTGCCCCAAATAAAGGGACTCGGTTAAGTAGAATTATTTTTGTTTTCTGAGATTTTATAGTTCCATTAGAATACGTAAGAGCATAGGCAGTCTGTACAATCCTTGCAACAATCCTATTGAAAGTTCACTGAAATTTCGTAGGTAGCAGTTCTTTTCCATCATCGTAGAAACTAAACATTTCACATGGATCAAATAATTAAACGAGTTAGGCTATATGGAATGAATGATGACTAAATGGTGGGAAGAACAGAACATATGAAGAGACATCATTGCTTGTTGGGTTTCACGGATATTACGATTTTGGAAAATCTGGTTGTTTGGATAATTAACATGAATATTGTAGGAATATCGAAGACAGAGGACTAGTTCATGGGAAGTTTACAAGCTAAATTATTTATTCATTCGGACTATGTAGGAATTTTTTTAGTAGAATATAAATCTTTGAAATTTTCTTTTTTATGTTCTACAGCAAAACATTCTATATAGTATCAAATAAATTTCCAAAGAGAGAAACGAGTACTATCCGAATAAAAGTTAAATTATGTGATAGTCGAGATAAATAAATATACATATGTTATATGCATACATTTAGATGAACCAGTTTAGATAATTATTGGTGGCTATATATACATAATTGCAGATATGTGGATAACCCAAGAAGTTAAATTCGTCTTCCTTGGTGATTCAGTTAACATATCACAATGGAAACCAATCTTTTTAGTATATTACATAGATGTGTATCTAGAGTAAATTTCAGTTTGAACCATATTTGTGATGCTCGAAAAACTAGATTCTATTTTCTCGACACTTTAAACTAGATTTTAGATTGACCCATTGCAGAAGCTGCTATTGTGCTGATCTTCAAAATAGTAAAATATCAGGTTTAATGTAAAATATCGATTGTAATATGTGACTAAAATATCCCATAAATCTTCGAAATAGATGTACTCGCCCACATAAATCTTCAAAATAGTTTAGTTCACCGAGGACATCAGTGTGTTGTCCACCCAATCATCGGTCTTCGGATTTGAGAGAGAGCCATTGTTTTTTCCATATTGGAAAATCATGCCACGTACGGTGTAGATTAGAGATATTGGCTTCCTGGTAGTACCTGTATATGTATGAACTATGAAGTAGCTAGGAATGTGCACGTTTACGTATGTACGGTGGTAGTCTGGAAGGACATTGCAAAATAAGATGACTGCCACGATAAAAAAAAAGAGGAAAGAGGAGTGGAAGAAGAAGATGTGGATCTGATCATGATTCATGCATGTGTGATGCCTCTTTACATAAATACAATACAATTAAGCTGGCATATATGTTGTTTCAAAAAAAAAAAACTGGCATATATGTCACGAGTAGAGTACACACGACTTGAACAAAAACTTTTATTCCACGTACACATGTACATACGCATATATATCATTTTACAAACATACTAACCATTTAGATACCAGAACGTGATACAAGGTGACTTATACGAAGTCACACTACAGATAGGAAACAAACTTAAGCATGCATGCATGCATGCACTGATGACATATACATAGATGAACTGGAAATTATGTGACATGCAAAGATTAATTACGAATATGATTTGCATGCATAGATGGCCCTGACGTCGACGATTATATATCATATGCATGGCTTGCCATGGACGATCAGATTGGGCAGGTGAAGTCGGCGGGGCAGGTCTTGCCGCACTGGTTGAGGAGAAGGACGAGGTCGACGGGGACGTTCAGACTGATGCCGAGGACGTTGGCTTTGATGGCGGTGCAGAGGCAGACGGCGGCGTCGAGGTCAGCGAGCCCAGACAGCAACGGGCAGCATTGCTCCGTCGACGGCACGCCGAGGTTGAGCTTGAGCAGGTTCAGCACGTTGGCGCACACGCCCAGCTTCAACGTATCGATCGAGCAGGTACCGCCGCCGCCGCCGCCGGACGGCGTCGGGATCACAGGAGCCGGTGGTGGGACGGCGATGGGTGGGGTTGGGTTGGAGCAGCTGTATGATCCGCAACCGTGCGCCGTGGCGGCGAGGAGGGCCAGGTTCACGGCGACGAAGAGGGCCAGCTTGGAGAGCGCCATTGCTATGCTTGAAGCTGTAGCTAGCTCGAGTGGTTGATCTTAGAAGCTTGGTAGGCTTTGCTAGCTTGGGATGCTTTTCTTGGGTTGTTTGGGATGCTATTTATAGCCCAGGTGCACCGTGCAAGTGTGCTGCTCATGTCATGATCAGTCGAGTTTGACTATCTACATAGTATATATTACCGTATATTTCATTTGCAAAAATCGTGTAGGTGCACAAACCAGTACTAGCACTACATTCGTAGAATGGTAGGTGTGTACCACATTGGAGCATTGCTAGTTTGTACGCTAGCGAACAAAACCTGAGAGCGGCTAATTTGTACTAGTACTAGTACTACCTGAATATGTTCATAGCATCATATATTTGATCGGGTTTAGGAATTTACAAATAATTTTTGAAAAAAACAGAGAAAATGCATGCCACATGGAACATATACAGGCAGCCCTACACGAGCTGGCAATAAGTGATATCGAGGGTCACGAGAGCGTATATAGGAGATTAATGTGTATGTTTTCGGTTCCATGTGACCACGCATGCTACTACACCAGCACAGGAGATGTCTACTATACGCTTCCTACTTTGTTTTATTATACTGGCTCTGCTTGGCATGAACACACACGTACGGACAGCTTGCTAGCGCTGTCTAATTATTTCAAAAAGTGGACCCAGTGGTTTTATTAGATTTGCAAAAGAAAAACTTGTATCATAGATCTGAGCGGTATCATATTTGATTCCTTTATGGGATATTTCTAATAATAATGATAATGATATTTTTTATATGTACCTACTTCGAACGAATGAAAATATATGCTTACAAAAAATGTTTTGGAAAAGAGAGGATAACAGGTTGATGAAGAGAATGAATAACACAAAAAAAATAAGCAAAGTAGCTACACATCATCACCTTCAAATAATGGTATCTCTCAAATTTCAATAAATTTTCTCTCTAATAAATTTGCCGGTACTTCTGGCCTTTAACTTGATGAATCATTTGATGTGGATTTATCTTATGGTAAATGATATGATAAATTGGTCAAAAGCATATACTTGTAGAGGATAAAAATGATTCTTGCAATATTTTCTTGATGATGGTAATAAAAGATGGTACAATATTGTACTAGTTTAATACATGATATTGATATAAATGATGATCATATTTATCTTATGATAAACCTTTCGTGTTGATTCTTCCTATGCACCTACAGATGATATGGTTGTTGGTGATAATATTACCTTCACATTTTAGTACTACTATTTTATTCTTGAATGTTGGAACTATGTCCTCTATTTTGGTAAATGTTGTCCCTAGTCACATGTTTCACTGCAAAAGGTGTGTTAGACAGGGAAATCCTTTGGCCCCTCTCATGTTTGATTTTGTTGTTGATTTCCTTCAAACGCTAGTTAATGAGGCCATATCCCAAGGTCAACTTTCAAGGCCTTTGCCATTGACTTCCTCCGAGGACTTCCTCGTTATTCAGTATGCAGATGATACCCTTATATTTTGGCAGTGGAAGTGAATCAATTAATTCAACTAAAGGCTACCCTGCATAGTTTAGGTGATGCCACTTGTCTGAAGGTTAATTATGGGAAATCCAACTTGATTCCTATCAATGTGGAGACTGAGCATTTTCAGCTGCTTCTTTGTACCTTAAAATGCCAGCAGGGCAGTCTTCCTTTCACTTATTTGGGCCCCCCTTTGAGTACAACAAAGCCAAGAAATGAATTTTTCTGCCCCTGCTGCTCAATTACTGCTAAAAGGAGATTATCCTCTTGTTCCATATATTTCAAATATGGTGACCGACTAAGGATTATTAAATTTGTATTGTCTTCCTTACCCACATTTTACTTAAGCACTTTGAAAGTCTACCACTAGGTTCTAAAGGAATATGACAAGTACGGGAAGCACAACCTCGGGAGGAGGAGGGATACTGAGGAAAAAAGTTCTCCCCTTGTAGTTTAGGAAATGGTATGTCATCCAAAAAATCAGGGTGGGCTTGGAATTATCAACCTTTTTTAGCAGAATAATAGTCTGCTGATGAAGCATCTTCATAAGTTCTCGAACCATGCTAGTCTTCCTTTGGTGAAGTTGGTTTGAGAGACATACTATTCCTCTGCTCTGGCCACCTGCCAATTCAAGAGATGTTTTATTTTGGTAGAGGGGTTATTTAAAATGTCTACTTCCTTGCAAAACATTTTCTCAATGCACAGTTGCCTCCTCTATTCTCTTGTGGCATGATGTTTAGCTTTAGGAGACACTCAGCAAGAAGTTTCCTCATCTATTTTCTTTCTGTAAGGATGATGTTGTTTCGATTGCTCCAGTTCTGAATTTTGAATTCCTCCATAATCATTTCAATCTGCCTCTTTTGGCTAAAGCTTTTGCTCAACTTTTTGAGGTGCAAGACATCATTGATGGGTTACACGAGATTGAGGGACAAGATAAGTGGCTCGCATTTGGCAGTGATAAAACTTTTAAGGTTTCTACTGCAACTATAGTGTTGTAAAAAAAGAGATCCGTAGCAATGCGCGGGCATTCAACTAGTTATTATAATCGTTATTTGCCATGCATGGACAATATAAGTGGCTAGCTGTCTAGAGAAACAAATAAATTTAATTTGACTAGTCGCTAACCCGTGCGATGCGCGGGCTGATCATTATCTCACGGTGTTTAGTTTATTTGCAATCAAGGTCATTACATCTTTGGACTTGGTTGGAACATTTATAGAAAAGATATACTAATCTAATTGTAAATTAGAATGTAAAAACATGCAATAAAAAATGCTTACTTATAGAACCGTGAAATTACAAATATTACTAATAAGCATACCTAATTTACATATAAAGCTTTTACGGGATCTGGTCTACTACTGACTGAACTCTTTAATAGCTAACTTTGAAAAGCTAATAAGTATATTCTATATTTACAATTTATAAATCGTCAAATGAAAGTGGCCTCTTATTGTTTCATAACATATACTTAAATTCATGTACTACTTCTGTTCAAAACTAAAATGTTTTCCTATTATTTGAAAGTGAATCTCATGTTGTAATAAACTATATATCATACACTTTAACAAAAAATCTGTCCCTATTTTCATATTGAATTTTTGCACATATGATGTGTTATAACAATTGTCTTCTTGTCAGTGAAAATACCTTAGCCCCATACGAAATAAGGAATTATGAGAACCATTTTTGTTGTTGCCAATAATAACTCCATCGATCCCGATTCACCTCTTCCACGTTAGTTCAACGCCTAATTTTTCTAAGGAAATTTTGCGGTACTAACTTGAATTTTCTACATAGTGGTTTAATATTCACTACCATCTAATCATTTGTTGTGAATTGTTAGGATAATAATCTTTGCTTCAAAAGCATATGAAAATAGAAGAAGAACTAGCCGGGAATGAAAAAAAGAGTGGATCAACTCAAGATTCAAGTTGCGTCCGTCGGTGCAACAGTGCATGTAGAAACAAGCTGATATGTCACGGGTCGAGCCAACACAAAATGAACAAATTAACTTTAACAGATTCCACGTGTACAAGTGTGTATATCTTTTACAAATATATGCGAATCATTTAGACGCCACACACAGCAAGATACAATGATCGATGGATTTCGCGTACGTAGTCACAGCCGGCCGGACTGGAAACTTAAAGCAAATCATGAAAAGGGAGCCAACAAAAATACAATAAAATTACGAATACGATTTGCATGTAGATGGACGGGATGTACGTGGACGACGACGGTGTATGGTTCGTGATGGACGGACGGACTGACGGCCGGATGGATCAGATGTGGCATTTGAAGTCGTCGGGGCAGGTCTTGCCGCACTGGTTGAGGAGCAGGGTGAGGTCGACGGGGACGTTGAGATTGATCCCGAGGATATTGGCCTTAATGGCGGTGCAGAGGCACACGGCGGCGTCGAGGTCGGCGAGCCCGTGGAGCAGCGGGCAGCACTGCTCGTTCTTGGGCACGCCCAGCTTGAGCTTGACCAGGTTCAGCACGTTGGCGCACACCTTCAGGTTAAGCGTGCCGATCGAGCAGCGGCCGGTCGACGGCGTCGGCACGACGGGTGGTGGGATGATCGGCGGCGTGGGATTAGGGCAGTATGGTGTGCAGGCGTGAGCGACGGCGGCGAGGAGGACAAGGTTCAGGGCGAGGAAGAGGGCCATGTTGGTGGGCGCCATTGCACAGATCGATCGAGCAAAGCTAGCTATTGGCTAGTGATCGATGGTGCTTTGGGATGGTTTTCTTGGGTATTTTGGGCTGCTATTTATAGCCCAGGTGTAGATCATTTCGAAGACAAAATATAGGCCAGGTATAGGTGTCACCCATGATCGAACGATTATTGGAGCTGAGAGCTGCGCCACCGGAGTACGCCACTAGTTAAAATATTCTTGACAGATACTGACAGCACTAGGACCTGGCATTCATCAAATTGAGGGTCACGGGAGGTATGTATATAGGATCCACCCAAAAGAAAAACCATACATATATGGGGGATGTTGTATAGTTTTCATTCCATCTAGTGGCCATGCATGTTACTATTGCAGCGCAGGAGTCTACTATACGTTTCGTACTTTGGTTTATTGTACTGTCTGTTTAGCTTGCATAGACACGTACGCATATGTAGCTGTGTACCTGCCTGCTTGGCTTGCATTGGCACATGCTGACAGGTCGAAATTCAGCCTTTTTTTCAGGGAGAAAACCTAAAATCTTCGATCGGACAACAATAATGCTTATAAGTATATAATTTACTTATTGGAGGTGTTGCTTTTAAAAAAATTCTTTTCTAGTCAAGGTGTTGTTTTTTGTGGGGGTTAGATTGTTGATGTTGTGTGTGTTTGATCAACGCGACATGGTTTTTTTTGTTTTTATTTTTCTCTTTTTTTATTTTAGATTTTTGGTTGTGTGCATTCCTAATGTCTTCATGCATCTTGTTAGTGCAGAGGCCGGATGTAATTGACGTGATATTAACATATTTCCTATATTAAAAATAGGTAAATGTGTAATTATTTATATGAGTTAATCTAGCTTCCGGTGGTTTTTTCTTACATATTGTTCCAATACTTACCATATTTTTGCGTCAAAAAAAATAGTTACCATATTCTTCTTGAAGAGCATGTGTTTGAACACTAGCAATCGAAAACGAAATAGCTGCCTTAGTGCCAAATAGTTTGTAAAGCATATTTTTGCGTTAGAAAAATCACTTGCTTTACACTAAACCAACACATGTGTTGCTGCTCGCCCGCGGCAAGCGAGACTTGTCAGCGGTATCAACATCGACGAGTGTCCTGTAACGTTGGTGAACTTGTGAGTCATTAGTGTTGCCCTTGTGTATTTTATACTTATGAAAGCATTTTTTTACTGTTACTTTTTTTGTAAATTTTGATGTAAACCACTAATATATTTAGTTGATATATCTTTCCATCTCATTCACTCCTCTCATTTCTACCCACTTTCTCATGACGTTTCTCTTTTGCCAACTTTTTATGCCCTGTTCCCCTGCCCTCACTTTTTTGTCTTTTATTTCCCATCCTCTCTCCCCCTCTATCTTTCCTACCGCCAATTCCCGTATGTTTTGTTTTTTCATCGTGACCCTATATGTACCTCCTCACCTGAATGGTGTGCTCTTTAGGTGATCCTTATGTTGGTGATGACTATCTAGGAGATGCCATCTTCTTCATACAACAATTGCATGACACCCTAATATGTCCCAAGCATAGTTGTCAGAATCATGATTCTACTATGCGATTCTACGACTTTACGATCCATTTTGAGTGGAATGATTCAACGATTCTGCTAAGTAGAATCTAAGATTTTATGATTCTAAAAGCTAAGATCCCACGTTTTTCGATCCTACCATAGAGGTTCCGATCCAATTCAGAATCACGATTCTGACAAAATTCCCAAGCATACCTACTTATCCAACCACTTTGTGTAGAATTTTGTTCGTAATATCATGAAGCATGAAATAAAACTATCATAGTGGTACGTGTTTTTAGCAGAAACACTTTTCTTAAATGCCACAAAATACTCTGATTCTTCGTGTCTAGAAGCACAACTTCTTTTGCAAAACAGAGAGCTGCAATCACATTCTTTGTTTTGGGGCCAGATTGGTTCCTCTCCCTGTAGAATTTTAGGGTGAAGGTCATACCTGTTGGGGTCGCCGGTTGCGTGTTACATAGCAATGAAGAACACCATAACATATCAATTTTACATATCTTTTTTTTTCGATAAAGGATGCTTTATTACTTTTGGGAAAGCAATTACATCCAGCCTCTGCATAACCAGGATGCACACAGCCGTTCAAAATGTCTGGATTCAAAATATATAAAACTAGGCGGAATACATATCGGAACGATGAATCATATAGCGCCTAAGGTGTGGGTGGTGCTGCAATCCGTAGACTATGCTGTCACCCATGTAGGGAAAAAGTATCCCTCGCCGTAGCCTCCAACCGTGTACAGACCTTCGTAAATAGGTCTCGGTTCTCCATCCGCTGAAGAGGTAACCACAAACGGAGAATACCTGTACATCTGTAGATGACCTGTAACAAAGAACAATTTTTATCATTAAAAATCTTGTCATTTCTACTTAGCCAGAGTGCCCAGATAACTGCTAGCGCCCCCACCCTAAGAAGCAACTTAAACCGTGAATCGATACCGTGAAGCCAGTTGCCAAAGACATTGGCTACACTAGTCGGGGGATACAGGGTAGATGTGACTTGGATGACTGACCAAATAGATCTCGCAAAATGGCACTGGAAAAAAAGGTGTTTAATAGTTTCATCATGGTGACAAAAAACACACCTAGAACTTCCATGCCAATTCCGCTTGATAAGATTATCTTTGGTAAGAATAACTCCGCGGCGAAGATACCATCCAAATTTTTTAATTTTTAATGGTATTTTCATCTTCCAGATTTTCTTATTATTATCAACCGGTATATCAGAATGAAGAATCGCATTGTATAAAGATTTGACTGAGAAAGTGCCATCTACATGAAGATTCCATCTAAATTCATCCGGTTCAGGTGATAGGTGAATATCTCCCAGCCGTTGAATTAAAGCATTCCATGCCAATAGCCTTTGTCCAAGTAAGACCCGTATGAACGTCACATTCGGAGGTGAGGTAGCCATTACTGTGGCAATGGTATCACCTTTGCGACGAACAATACTATACAAGGCGGGATACTGTTCACTTAAGGAAGCATTGTCTAACCAAACATCTTCCCAGAACCGTATCTGTTCTCCATTCTTAATAGAGAAAGTACCATGGCGAAAGAATACATTTTTTGTCACCATGAGACCAGCCCAGAAGTGAGAGTAGCCAGGTTTCCAAACCACTTGGGATAGCGCCTTCGAGCCAATATACTTTCTGCGAAGAATAGTTTGCCAAATTCCATCCTCAGTAAGAAGCTTAAAAAGCCATTTACCCAGCAGAGCTGAGTTCTTGACCTCCAGGTCATGAACTCCCAGTCCGCCTGATCTTTGGGACTACAAACTACACTCCATTTAACCAGTCGATATTTCTTTTTCTCGTTGTCCCCTTGCCAAAAGAATCTGGATCGATAATTATCGAGTTTATGCAGAATTCCTTTTGGCAACAGAAGAATGATAACATATACAGTACCATATTTGTCGATCGAATTAATGAGAACCAATCTTCCTCCGAGGGACAACAATTTACCCTTCCAACTACTAAGGCGTTTTTGTAATCTTTCTTCCACAATTTTCCATTCAGCAATTGTAAGTCGCCGATAATGAATCGGAATACCCAAATAGCGAATAGGAAATTGGCCTTGCCCACAACCAAACAAATCTGTATATAGATTCATATCGTTTTGGGCATCTCCGAAACAGAACAATTCACTTTTATGGAAATTGATTTTCAATCCCGACAACTGCTCAAAAGCCGCCAAAATTAATTTCAGATTGCGAGCTTTTTCGAGATCATGATCCATAAAAAGAATTGTATCGTCGGCATATTGAAGGATAGATAAACCCCCATCAACCAAATGTGGGATCACACCTTCAATCTGACCATCAGACTTGGCCCGCTCTATGAGTATCGCCAACATATCCGCTACAATGTTAAACAACATCGGTGATAACGGATCCCCTTGGCGTAACCCTTTTCGTGTTTGGAAATAGTGGCCGGTGTCATCAGTAACCCGGATTGCCACACTACCTCCATACACAAAATCATAAATTAGAGCGCGCCACTCTGGACAAAAACCTTTCATCCTAAGTGTCTGCTGCAGAAAAGACCACTTGACCTTATCATACGCCTTTTTGAAATCTAATTTTAAAATGACCCCATTTAATTTCTTAGAATGCATCTCATGTACCGTCTCGTGCAACACTGCCATTCCATCAAGGATATTCCTTCCTTGCATAAAAGCGGTCTGTGATGGTTGAACGACATGATCCGCAACCGTATTAAGTCTAATGGTGGCCACTTTCGTGAAAATCTTGAAACTGACGTTTAATAGGCAAATAGGTCTATATTGTTGAATCCTTTCTGCCTCATTAACCTTCGGTAACAAAATTACTTCACCAAAATTTAGACGAAATAATTCTAGTTGTCCTGTGTGGAGATCACTGAACAAATCTAGAAGGTCCGATTTAATAGTATCCCAAAAGTTTGATAAAACTCCGCTGGAAAACCATCTGGACCCGGTGCTTTATTGCATTCCATTTGGAAAATTTCCTTCTGAACCTCATCCTCAGAATAAGGTGCGGTTAGTAGGCCATTTTCTTCCATAGAAACTTGAGGGATATCATCCGTTAAGTCCTCGTTAAGAGAAAAAGAGCTTTCCTCCGGAGGACCGAACAGGTCTTTATAATAATTAGTAATGTATGATTTGAGTTGCTCGTGGCCTTCAATCACCCCTTCATCTTGGATAAAGGAATGAATACGCTTTTTCCGATGTCTGCCATTGGCTAATCCATGGAAATATCGCGTATTCGAATCACCTTCCAAAATGAATTGGGCTTTGGATCTCTGATACCATTTGAGTTCCTCTTCGCGAAGAAGACTCGCCATCTGTGCATTGGATTGATTCTTAAGATCAATCTCTTGCGTGGACAGCGGTCTCACTTCCGCTACGGCCTCAAGATCATCAATCACTTTTGATAAGCGAGCCTTTTCTTTTTTAAGAATACTAGCCATATGAGCAGCCCAACCAGAGAGATGTTTGCGCATAGCCCGCATCTTATTATTCCATCTCAATATTGGCGAACTACCCCCGACTGGTCTTTCCCAAACCGTCTTAACCATCTCATGAAATCCATCACGATGTAACCAGCCAAGTTCAAATTTGAACGACCGCTTACAAACAGGTCGAGGATTCCCAGTAGTTAGAAGGATAGGAGCATGGTCAGACAGTTTTTCAATACGTTCTAGTGCACGGACGGACACCATAGGATATTTATGTTCCCATTCGGTATCCATCAACACGCGATCTAGTTTCTCGTATGTGGGTTCAGGCAAGCTGTTGGCCCAAGTAAACTGTCGACCGGACATGAAAACCTCTCTTAAGTCTAAGCTATCAATGACAGCATTAAACAAGAAAGGCCAATGTCCATCGAAAATGCCTTTGTTTTTCTCATGAGGAAATCTCAGCAAATTGAAATCCCCTCCGATTAAAATCGGGTGTGGATTATCTTTTGCAAGATTTACCAACTCACGTAAGAAGTCAGCCTTAAAAGCGTCTTGGGCAGCACCATACACAGCGACCGGACTCCAGATGAAACCATCTGCTTTGTTCTGAATATCGAGTTTAATGTGATACTCGCCATCAGAACTAGCTAAAATGGTCATGGTGTCTATACGGACGCCAAGTAAAATACCTCCAGATCTGCCACGAGGTGGGAGATTTTACATATCTAATACTCCCCACGCCGGAGGAGTTGAATTTTAGGCGCTCTTTCCCCCACAAGATTGCGGAGCCAATCTCCACCACCATGTTTTCATTATTCTCCGTCATGTGTGAGTCCTCCTTTGTAAGCAATTAGGATGGATTGGAATTGGATGAGTTCAATCATATAAGATTAAATTTTCATTAGAATGTATGGTATCTAGCTTAAATATGTTCTTGCTGAGATGTTGATCCAACTTTCTATGTATGTGTAATGCTTGTTACTTTGACCCGGGCAACATGATGTATCATCTGAACCTTATGCTTAGCGGAACCATATATGCGCAAAAACCAAATGTGTCCCCGCCGCCATAAAATACTGAGTCATGTGGATGTGGTGCGGTTGTATTTTCATACATGTAATACAGTTTGGATCGAGGGAAAACATGTTGACCGAACTTTTCGTTCAGACTTTAACGTACTCGTACATGCAGATACGCTTAGCTGCAATACAGGCGGTACCAAATTCTCCGAAGATACAAGCTCCACGCGTGGATCATTTTTCTTTTTCGCGTAACACAGTGGATCATTTTATTTAGACACCACAACAAGACACACACTTTTACGAACGTGCCTCGAGCTCAGGACTACTGCGTGCGTTCATGGCTGGCAGGGAAGCTGAGAGGATGGCAGGATGCACGAGACCAAACACTTGCATGGAATGGAACGGAGACTAGTATAGAGTACGTATATAGGTGCATGGAATGTATGGATACGTTCAGAGAGGGCAAGTGAAGCCAGGAGGGCAGGTCTTTCCGCAGTGGTTCAGGAGGAGGACGAGGTCGACGCTCACGTTGAGGTTGATGACGTCCAGGAGCTTGGCCTGGATGGCCGTGCAGAGGCACACGGCGGCGTCCAGGTCGGCCAGCCCGGCCAGCAGCGGGCAGCACTGCTCGTTCGCCGGCACGCCGAGGTGTAGCTTCAGCAGGTTCAGCACGTTGGCGCACACGCCCAGCTCCAGCGTGTTGATGGGGCAGGTGCCGCCGCTTGTCGATGGCGGCGGTGGCGACGGGGTGAGGCAGTGAGGTGCGCAGCCGTGGACGGCGGCAATCATCAGGTTCACGGCAACAAACATGACGACGAGCTTCTTGGGCGATGGCGCCATTGCTACAACTCTGATGGAGGAAGCTAGCTAGCTCGTGATCTCAATATTCTTAAATAGAGGTAGTAGCAAGGCTTAGTGTGATGGTGTTGTATCATGTAAGCTTGTGTGTGGTGGTATTTATAGCCCGATTGCACACATGCATGCAAGTGTGTCTAGAGTATGTCATGATCGATCGATCAAGTTTGACTCTAGCTACCCTAATGTAAACTGAAAAATTGGTCTACGTGTACCATTATTGATGCTTTATTAATTCGGTTTTGCTATGTCTCAGTCAACTGAAATTTTATTAAGTCTAAGTCACTTGTAAAAAAGTGCTTTGAGTTGCACATTTCTGTTAAAAAAGTGCAACACTTTTCTGCCAGAAATGTGCAACTGGACCAAGTTGCACTTTTCTTTAAACTGCAGTTGCACTTTTCTGAGTTGACTGAGACATAAGGAAATCTCAGTCAACTAAGACATAGACACACCCTAGCGCACAATCTTATTAATTTCCTGTGCGTTAATTTAGAGCGAGATCTACGCCTGGCGCGGGCGACTTTCAGTATGTCTTCATGGACTTTGATATTTTAAAACAAGCCGCGCACATGGAATACGGGCAACTCATCTAGCGCTGGAAATCGCTGATCTCGGAGTTCACGCTGAAGATATATATTATACGGTTTTCATGCCAGCACCATTCATAGTTTGGTAGTGCATGGACACGTATTACAGCGCTAGTATACTACGGAGAGGTCGAGAGCTTGCATATGCTAAGGGATCTATAGCTAGAAGGAGAAGTCAACTATGCGTGTGGCCAGTGGTTTTTTCAGACAAATAATTCCAGTGCCAAATGCCGACAGAAGAAGCAAACGTGTACCAACTTTGAATCGAGTAGATTTTATTTCCGCGTGTTACTAGCTAGGGTAGTATGATCTGAGTTCGACACAGTGATTTCTTGTCGATCTGGCTGGGCAAAGAAGCAAGCAACACTCCCACATAAAAGCAGCATTGCCAATTTTTCTGGAAGCAGGTCTTCTAATTCATCCATGGGTACAATTATTGAATAAATAAGAAAATTACTATAAGATTTAATTCGGATAAAAATTATAATTCATGAATATAGAAATAAGAAACAAACTAATCGCATCTAGACAAAATAAATCAATCGTATCTACCACAAATATGAGAACTAGAAATTCAAATAAATACTGAAACATGAAATACAGAAAAACATACGTTGCAGCGTTGGCTGCGGCTGCGGTGATGGCAGTAGCGTCGGTGTTGTCGCCCATGTTGAGGTTGTCGAAGAGGTCCTTGACATCCGGGAAGAAGTTGTCGTTTGAGAACTCTTCATCGGATGACATCACGTTGCTAGTAGTCATGCACATGCGCTTCCCAAAAACCTGATCCCACGGAGACGGTGTTCCGGAGGACTACTGTCCCGCCTGTCGGTGCACGCCGAAGGACAGTATGAGAAAGGCGATGGCGGCAGCACAGGGTTCTAGAAGGATGTAGACGCATATGTGTTGTACAAGCTAAGGTTCACAAATGAGTTTATATCATGCGGTTTCGGAAAATCGTTTGGCACAACCCACATTCAATTCGGCACAACCGCTATCCAAAAAACCTGGAAACAACGCTTTTTTGGCATCCCGACCCTATATGTATCTCCTCACCTGAATGATGTGATCCATCACTTTTTGGTGATTCTGATATGTTCGTGATGACTTTGTATGGGGGTTCCATAATCTTCATACAACAATTGCATTACACCCTAATATGTCCCAAGTGTACGTACTAGTCCAACCACTTTGCTTAGGATTTTTTCCAGAATCTCACGAGAGATGAAGCAAAACAATCATAGTTGATGGTGTTTTTAGCAGAAACACTTTTTTGACACGCCGTGGACATCAAACCCCAACAAGTGCGCACTACTCAGATGACCCTCTCCTTTTGACACATGACTATATATAAATAAATACCCATCGTCCAGAAGCACATAGTCTTCTCTGCCAAGCAGGGAGCGGCCATGACAATCTTTGTTTCACTACAGGAATCGCACGAGGTGCCGACGGCCGGCGGCCCTCGGCGTACCACCGCCTCGGCCTCGGCGTACGGTACGCCGACGGGGACCCTCGGCATAGCTCCTCGGGGAAGGTCTGCCTCGGCAGAAGCCACGCGGCCCTCGGCGTAGAGGAGACCGTCGGCGTAGACGGCGAAGGCCGAGGGCGAGGACCACCCGTCGGCGTACTAGCCCTCGGCGTAGCACGCTAACGGGCGACGTCGATCTGACGGTCGTTACCGCTACGCCGAGGGTGCGGCCGTCGGCGTACTCCGCCACGCGGCGGGCCCTGGCGAGCCGTGGCGCACGCTACGCCGAGGGTGCAGCCGTCGGGGTACGCTGCCACGCGGCGGGCTCTGGCGAGCCGTGGCGCATGCTACGCCGAGAGTGTGGCCGTCGGCGTACGCTGCCACGCGGCAGGCCCTGGCGAGCGTTGTCGCACGCTACGCCGAGCGGCAACCCGTCGGCGTACGCTGCCACGCGGCAGGCCTGGCGAGCGCCGGCGCACGCTACGCCGAGCGGAACCCCGTCGGCGTACATGAGACCATTTGGTCCATGTCGACGCTACCCCGAGGGGGAAGCCGTCGGCGTAGCTTGGACCATTCACTACAAGAAAATAGGCATGTAGAGACGTTTTATATATGACGCATTTGTTTTCGTCTCTAGAATAGTAGAGAATCTCAAGGTAGAGACGTTTCTTGAGACGATGGACATAGCGTCGCAAAAAATCCATTTATAATCCAACCAAACAAATAATTTTTTTTAATTTATTGATAACTAGGGACGATTCCTGAGACGTTTTGGAACACGTCACAGTGTTATCACATCTCTCGCGATAAAAAATACCAGGCCCAGCAGGCCCATTCGTGTGGTGTATTAAACAGCGCAGGTAACCTAACTCCAACCATGCCACTGCCGCCGCCAATGTCCCGGATCAGAATCTGTCAATCTCTCATTGTCTGGAGGACTCACCCTTGCAGTTCCTCCTTCGATCCTGATCTTGGTTAATTCGTACGCAAGCCACCCAAACCAATTAATCTATTGCTAGCAAGCTTTCTATACCAATTATTAGCCCATCCGCATCTAGCTAATTGCATCAGCTATTGCAGGTTGTCTTGGCGAGAAGCAAATAACAGCAGCGCTCCAGCACCTCGTTCTCACGCCGGATCCGACGCGACATGGTGGACAGCGGGCATATTCTCCGAGGCGCTAATGCAGCAGTGATCCGGTAATTTCTTCATCATGGGAGAGGCATGCTGCTCCAGTGAAGATCAGGGCCGGCCCATAGGCCGGGCAGACGGTGCGACCGCACTGGGCCCCTAGAGCCAGGGGCCCCAACTTTGGAACTAGTGCTGCTTATGCATGTGTGATATAGGCAGATACATGGCCCAGACAATGTTGCAGCCGGACATAGAAGAAGAACGAAAAACTCAACAATCTTTAAAGCCCCCAAGCTAACGCACGCGGCCCTAAGAAAAACAGCAGACGCTATAAACCAGTGAAAACCCGACAGTTCTGTATCTTCATCGTTTGTCTGTCCCGTACCGCCGTACGCCTCCCACAAAAACTTAGCCGCATCTTCAAGTCAAAAAAAATCGCTGCATCTTTTGTGAGGTCGTGATTGTTGCGCGATTTCCTCACGGCCGTGATTGCTATAGTGGAGGAAGTCCCATCAGTTTCATAGTGTGTCACCTTGAATTCCATCAACTTGCCTCCAAAAGTAGATGTTTTTTTAGTACGTGTTCATTTTTCCTACCCTAACCTCGCTCTTGAATAATGACTAATCTCTAAACAAAAGAATACATAGCTATTCGACAAAAGATTTAAAACGATTTTATAATTTTTTGTTTTGTGCTTGGTTTAATATATAGAATCATCAATCTACGGGTTTTAAAAGCAATTGATTTCGTCTGACTGTAAGAAAATATACTTTGCGTTTTACGCATTTTGAAGTTAGAAATTATCTACATATGCCATATATTAAATACAAGTTAATTTTGCAGATAAAATTTGAGTATTTGTATAGAGGAAGGGCCCAAAAAAATTGTTTTGCACCAGGGCCCCCAATTTGTATGGACCGGCCCTGGTGAAGATGATGGCAAACTTCTGCAGCGGCGATCGCTCCGACGGATAACTTCTCACCCGTGTCTCCGCCGTTCTCCGGATCGGCAACGACCGTGGTGTGACTGGTGTCTGCGGCGGCGCTCAGCATCGGGACTGGCAGTTCCGCCGGCGGCGACTTTTTGGTTTTCATTTCTTTTTTAACCGAGGCACGTAGTTTTTTAATCAGCCCTGTAGCCATGTGATCTGTATCGTGACGTTCCAAAATCTTGCTTTGTACCTGGTGCGAACATCACGTTATTGTATATACGTTTTTTTGAATAAAAACAGAATTGTACCATTTACTATGATCGTATGTATATATTGTCGAGAATACATTATATATGTGTATGATGGATTATATATGTACATTATGTATAGAAGAATTCGTATGACCTAATGTACACACGGCTGTAATGTTTGCATATTATAAAAAAACATCTCTAACATTCCTTTCACGGTATCAATTAAAACGTCTTTACACACATAGACATGTTTTTTTTGGACGTCTCTATGCAGCGTCTCTGCTATTTTGAGACGCTTTACAAACGTCTTTATATTATTTGAGACGGTGCATAAGGAGACGCTTGAAGGACGCTTTATAGAGGCGTCTCTACAACCCTGTAGAGATGAAATAAAACGTCTCTATGATTCAAATCTAGCGTCTCTACATGCCTATTTTCTTGTAGTGATTTGGTCATTTTTTTGGGTTTTTTTGCTGTTTTCCAGATTTGGCAGATAATAAAAGCACATAAAATTCACAGGAACTTCGCATGAAGTGCAAATACACATAACATGAAGTGCATACATAGTGTCATAGTGCATACATAGTGCCATAATGTGCATACATGGTGCCATAGTGTGCATACATGGTGGCATAGTGTCGATAAGATAGATGGGACAACTAGAGGAGCTCGTCGCCGCTAAACACCGGCCCGGGCCGATTCCTTCCAGTAGAAGCTGCGGAAGAACCACCGGGAGAAGGACCGGGAGAAGTACCGGGAGAAGTACCGGGAGTAGCACCGGGAGAAGGACCACCATGATGAACCGGTGTCATCTCCCTCCCACCACCCTGGTTTCCGGAACATCCCGTTCCCTACACACATGTTCCCGAGATGTTAGCAATTTGCGAGGCAAAGGAAAGCCGTAGTATTTGGTTTGGCGAAGAACTTACCGTTGTTCTCCCATAGTACTCCGCAGCGAAATTTTCCTTCGATGGCATGTTTGGCGCCGGCCCCGGAAAGGGAGGCATCGGCCCTAAATCCACTGTCCAGTTTCATTGGCCACCATCGACGCCTGCATAGATTGTCAGTCTTTGCAGAAATGAAGCATCAAACTAGGGGAAAGTGGGACTTGTCATCATTTGCGAAAACAAAGGTTGGAACTTACATGTATATATGTCATGTACTCCATGAACTGCTGCTGCTGGTTGAAGGCCACCTGATATTCTTGATGAGCGGCCACGTAGGCCGCCTCGAAGTCAGGCTACAATTTCACAAATTCATGTCTCGTTAGCACTTAGCAATGTATGAACGAAAGTCGAAAAGAGGATGGAAATGAGAGAAACTTACGTCGTATGCGGGTTGCCGAGCCCGGCGACGAGGCGGGAGAGGGGGGATGTCCTTGGTGAGGCCCGCCTTGAGACGCGTGAAGGTCGTGGTGAGCTTATGCTTCACGGCCTTGTTCATCATGGCGAGACGGCCATGCGGCAACCTGATACGTCTCCAACGTATCGATAATTTCTTATGTTCCATGCTACTTTATTGATGATACCTACATGTTTTATGCACACTTTATGTCATATTCGTGCATTTTCTGGAACTAACCTATTAACAAGATGCCGAAGTGCCAGTTCTTTTTCTGCTGTTTTTGTTTCAGAAATCCTAGTAACGAAATATTCTCGGAATTGGACGAAATCAATGCCCGGTTCCTATTTTGCCCGGAAGCATCCAGAACACCCGAGAGCCGCGAGGGGGCCTGTGGGCCCCAGATGATAGGGTGGCGCGGCCTGGGCCCTGGCCGCGCCCCCCTATGGTGTCGTCGCCCCTTCGACCTTCTGACGCTGCCCTTTCGCCTATTTAAAGGTCCTGACCTAAAAACCCTTACGGAGGAAGCCACGGTACGAGAAAAGTTCCAGAGCCGCCGCCATCGCGAAGCCAAGATCTGGGGGACAGGAGTCTCTGTTCCGGCACCCGCCGGACGGGGAAGTGCCGCGGAAGGCTTCTCCATCGACACCGCTGCTCTCCACCGCCATCTTCATCACCGCTGCTGCTCCCATGAGGAGGAGTAGTTCTCCATCGAGGCTCGGGGCTGTACCGGTAGCTATGTGGTTCATCTCTCTCCTATGTACTTCAATACAATAATCTCATGAGCTGCCTTACATGATTGAGATTCATATGATGATGCTTGTAATCTAGATGTCATTATGCTAGTCAAGTGGGTTTTACTTATGTGATCTCCGGAGACTCCTTGTCCCACGTGTGTAAAGGTGACAGTGTGTGCACCGTGTGGGTCTCTTAGGCTATATTTCACA
The DNA here is from genome assembly GCA_030979885.1 of Lolium multiflorum. Lineage (NCBI taxonomy): Eukaryota > Viridiplantae > Streptophyta > Magnoliopsida > Poales > Poaceae > Lolium > Lolium multiflorum. Next base: position 425,485,571 of record CM061750.1, read on the forward strand.
GAATACTTATTCACTGTTATGAATGGCGTAGTGAAGTGCTTATTTATATCTCTTTATGATTGCAATGTGTTTTGTATCACAATTAATCTATGTGCTACTCTAGCAATGTTATTAAAGTAGTTTTATTCCTCCTGCATGATGTAATGGTGACAGTGTGTGCATCCGTGTTAGTACTTGGTTTATGCTATGATCATGATCTCTTGTAGATTGCGAAGTTAACTATTGCTATGATAGTATTGATGTGTATTATTCCTCCTACATAAGCATGAAGGTGACAGTGTGCATGCTATGTTAGTACTTGGTTTAGTCGTATCGATCTTTCATGCACTCTAAGGTTATTTAAATATGAACATTTAATTGTGGAGCTTGTTAACTCCGGCATTGAGGGTTCGTGTAATCCTACGCAATGTGTTCATCATCCAACAAGAGAGTGTAGAGTATGCATTTATCTATTCTGTTATGTGATCAATGTTGAGAGTGTCCACTAGTGAAAGTCTAATCCCTAGGCCTTGTTCCTAAATATCGCTATCGCTGCTTGTTCTTGTTTCTTTTTACTGCGTTACTATTGCATGTTTACTTCCCGCAATATTACTTCCATCAACACGCACAAGCACTTTTCGGCGCCATACTACTGCTCATATTCATTCATACCACGTGTTTCACTATCTCTTCGCCGAACTAGTACACCTATTAGGTGTGTTGGGGACACAAGAGACTTCTTGCTTTGTGGTTGCAGGGTTGCATGAGAGGGATATCTTTGACCTATTCCTCCCTGAGTTCGATAAACCTTGGGTGATCCACTTAAGGGAAACTTGCTGCTGTTCTACAAACCTCTGCTCTTGGAGGCCCAACACTGTCTACAAGAATAGAAGCACCCGTAGACATCAAGCACTTTTCTGGCGCCGTTGTCGGGGAGGGAAGGTAAACGACACTCACACATTGGCAAGCCCGGCAACTAAGCACTTTTCCTCCCTCGTCAACTACGCGCCAAGCAGTTTTCTTGCGCCGTTGCCGGGGAGGAAAGGTAAAAGGCACTCATACTCCGGTTCCAGGTAACAGTACTTTTCTGGCGCCATTGTGTGTGTGCTCGAAGCTATTTCCTTTAGACTCTGCAATTGCGACATTTGGTTTCTTGTTTACACTAGTTAGGCATAATGGACAACAATGACCTTTTTATTCTATTTCCTGATTTAAGACATGGATGGTTTGATGCGAAAATTAAAAAACCCATGGAACATATTAATATGAATGCTTTGAACACTATTGTTGTTAATGATATGGAAAATTCTAAGCTTGGGGAAGCTGGCTTTGATGAGCATGATATTTTTAGTCCCCCAAGCATTGAGGAGAAAATTTACTTTGATGATACTTTGCCTCCCATTTATGATGATTATAATGATAGTAGTCTTTTGTTACCACCTGTTATGGAGGATAAATTTGATTATGATTACAATATACCTCCTATATTTGATAGCTACTTTGTTGAATTTGCTCCCACTACAATTAATAAGAATGACTATGCTTATGTTGGGAGTAGTAATTATTTTATGCATGAGACTCATGATAAGAATGCTTTATGTGATAGTTATATTGTTGAGTTTGCTCATGTTGTTACTGAAAGTTATTATGAGAGAGGAAAATATGGTTGTAAAAATTTTCATGTTACTAAAACACCTCTCTATGTGCTGAAATTTTTGAAGCTACACTTGTTTTATCTTCCTATGCTTGTTACTTTGCTCTTCATGAACTTGTTTATTTACAAGATTCCTATGCATAGGAAGCATGTTAGACTTAAATGTGTTTTGAATTTGCCTCTTGATGTTCTCTTTTGCTTTAACTACTATTTCTTACGAGTGCATCATTAAAACTGCTGAGCCCATCTTAATGGCTATAAACAAAGAACTTCTTGGGAGATAACCCATGTGTTTATTTTACTACAGCAATTTTTGTTTTGTTGATTCTTGGAAGTTGTTTACTACTGTAGCAACCTCTCCTTATCATGTTTTTGTGCCAAGTAAAGTTTCTATGTTAAAGTTGATGTTATATTTGGGATCGCTGCAGAAACAGCATTGCTGTCTGTCACGAATCTGGGCCTAAGTCTCTGTAGAAAATTCTAAAAAATCTGCCAATTTACGAGCGTGATCCTCGATATATACGCAACTTTCATTAGTTTTGAGTTTTTCCATTTGAGCAAGTCTGTGCCAGCTTTAAATTCGTCTTTACGGACTGTTCTGTTTTTGACAGATTCTGCCTTTTATTTCGCATTGCCTCTTTTGCTATGTTGGATGAATTTCTTTGATCCATTAATGTCCAGTAGCTTTATGCAATGTCCAGAAGTGTTAAGAATGATTGTGTCACCTCTGAATATGTGAATTTTGATTATGCACTAACCCTCTAATGAGTTTGCTTGAAGTTTGGTGTGAAGGAAGTTTTCAAGGGTCAATAGAAGAGGGTGATATAATGTGATCGAGAAGAGTGAAAGGTCTAAGCTTGGGGATGCCCCGTGGTTCATCCCTGCATATTTCAAGAAGGCTCAAGCATCTAAGCTTGGGATGCCCAAGGCATCCCCTTCTTCATCGACAACTTATCAGGTTTCTTCTAGTGAAACTATATTTTTATTCCGTCACATCCTATGTATTTTACTTGGAGCGTCTGCGTGCTTTTATTTTTGTTTTTGTTTTGTTATCTTAGTTCTCTGAATAAGTTCATCCTTGTGTGGGAGAGAGACACGCTCCGCTTCGTATGAACACATGTGTTCTTAGCTCATAATATTCATGGCGAAGTTTCCTCTTCGTTAAATTGTTATATGGTTGGAATTGGAAAATGCTACATGTAGTAATTGCTAAAATGTCTTAGATAATGTGATACTTGGCAATTGTTGTGCTCATGTTTAAGCTCTTGCATCATATACTTTGCACCCATTAGTGAAGAAATACATAGAGCATGCTAAAATTTGGTTTGCATAATTGGTCTCTCTAAGGTCTAGATAATTTCTAGTATTGAGTTTGAACAACAAGGAAGACGGTGTAGAGTCTTATAATGTTTACAATATGTCTTTTATGTGAGTTTTGCTGCACCGGTTCACCCTTGAGTTTGCTTCAAATAACCTTGCTAGCCTAAACCTTGTATAGAGAGGGAATACTTCTCATGCATCCAAATCCTTGAGCCAACCACTATGCCATTTGTGTCCACCATACCTACCTACTACATGGTATTTCTCCGCCATTCCAAAGTAAATTGCTTGAGTGCTACCTTTAAACAATTCAAAAGTTATTACCTCTTATTTGTGTCAATGTTTTATAGCTCATGAGGAAGTATGTGGTGTTTATCTTTCAATCTTGTTGGGCAACTTTCACCAATGGACTAGTGGCTTCATCCGCTTATCCAATAATTTTGCAAAAAGAGCTGGCAATGGGATTCCCAGTCCCAAATTAATTAACAAAAATAGACACTCCTCCATGGTATGTGATTGTTGGAAGGTACCCGAAGGATTCGGTTAGCCATGGCTTGAGAAAGCAAAGGTGGGGAGGAGTGTCATCATAATAAAACTAAAATAAAAAGGCACTCCTTCATGGTATGAGATTGTTGGCAGGCACCCGAGGATTCGGTTAGCCATGGTTTGTGAAAGAAAGGTTGGAAGGAGTGCCACCCAAAAATAAAATAAAATGGGAGCCGCTTTTTGAAGGTTTGCCTGGCAAGGGGGTTAGAGTACCCGCTACCATTCGTTGACAACAACAAACACCTCTCAAAACTTTACTTTTATGCTCTCTATATGTTTTCAAAATCAAAGCTCTAGCACAAATATAGCAATCGATGCTTTCCTCTTTGAAGGACCATTCTTTTACTTTATTGTTGAGTCAGTTTACCTATTCTTTCTATCTTAGAAGCAAACACTTGTGTGAACTGTGTGCATTGATTCTTACATGTTTACCTATTGCACTTGTTATATTACTTTGTGTTGACAATTATCCACGAGATATACATGTTAAAGTTGAAAGCAACCGCTGAAACTTAATCTTCCTTTGTGTTGCTTCAATACCTTTACTTTGATTTATTGCTTTATGAGTTAACTCTTATGCAAGACTTATTGATGCTTGTCTTGAAGTACTATTCATGAAAAGTCTTTGCTTTATGATTCAGTTGCTTACTCATGTCATTACCATTGTTTTGATCGCTGCATTCATCTCATATGCTTACAATAGTATGATCAAGATTATGATGGCATGTCACTTCAGAAATTATCTTTGTTATCGTTTTACCTGCTCGGGACGAGCAGAACTAAGCTTGGGGATGCTGATACGTCTCCAACGTATCGATAATTTCTTATGTTCCATGCTACTTTATTGATGATACCTACATGTTTTATGCACACTTTATGTCATATTCGTGCATTTTCTGGAACTAACCTATTAACAAGATGCCGAAGTGCCGGTTCTTTTTCTGCTTTTTGGTTTCAGAAATCCTAGTAACGAAAAATTCTCGGAATTGGACGAAATCAATGCCCAGGTTCCTATTTTGCCCGGAAGCATCCGAACACCCGAGAGCCGCCAGAGGGGCCTGTGGGCCCCAGATGATAGGGTGGCGCGGGGCCCTGGCCGCGCCCTATGGTGTCGTCGCCCTTCGACCTTCGACGCTGCCCTTTCGCCTATTTAAAGGTCCTGACCTAAAACCCTTACGGAGGAAGCCACGGTACGAGAAAAGTTCCGAGCCGCCGCCATCGCGAAGCCAAGATCCTGGGGACAGGAGTCTCTGTTCGGCACCCGCGGACAGGGAAGTGCCCCGGAAGGCTTCTCCATCGACACCGCTGCCATCTCCACCGCCATCTTCATCACCGCTGCTGCTCCCATGAGGAGGAGTAGTTCTCCATCGAGGCTCGGGGCTGTACCGCTAGCTATGTGGTTCATCTCTCTCCTATGTACTTCAATACAATAATCTCATGAGCTGCCTTACATGATTGAGATTCATATGATGATGCTTGTAATCTAGATGTCATTATGCTAGTCAAGTGGGTTTTACTTATGTGATCTCCGGAGACTCCTTGTCCCACGTGTGTAAAGGTGACAGTGTGTGCACCGTGTGGGTCTCTTAGGCTATATTTCACAGAATACTTATTCACTGTTATGAATGGCGTAGTGAAGTGCTTATTTATATCTCTTTATGATTGCAATGTGTTTTGTATCACAATTAATCTATGTGCTACTCTAGCAATGTTATTAAAGTAGTTTTATTCCTCCTGCGATGTAATGGTGACAGTGTGTGCATCCGTGTTAGTACTTGGTTTATGCTATGATCATGATCTCTTGTAGATTGCGAAGTTAACTATTGCTATGATAGTATTGATGTGTATTATTCCTCCTACATAAGCATGAAGGTGACAGTGTGCATGCTATGTTAGTACTTGGTTTAGTCGTATCGATCTTTCATGCACTCTAAGGTTATTTAAATATGAACATTTAATTGTGGAGCTTGTTAACTCCGGCATTGAGGGTTCGTGTAATCCTACGCAATGTGTTCATCATCCAACAAGAGAGTGTAGAGTATGCATTTATCTATTCTGTTATGTGATCAATGTTGAGAGTGTCCACTAGTGAAAGTCTAATCCCTAGGCCTTGTTCCTAAATACGCTATCGCTGCTTGTTACTGTTTTATTTACTACGCTGCGTTACTATGCATGTTTACTTCCCGCAATATTACTTCCATCAACTGCACGCCAGCAAGCACTTTTCTGGCGCCATACTACTGCTCATATTCATTCATACCACCTGTATTTCACTATCTCTTCGCCGAACTAGTACACCTATTAGGTGTGTTGGGGACACAAGAGACTTCTTGCTTTGTGGTTGCAGGGTTGCATGAGAGGGATATCTTTGACCTATTCCTCCCTGAGTTCGATAAACCTTGGGTGATCCACTTAAGGGAAACTTGCTGCTGTTCTACAAACCTCTGCTCTTGGAGGCCCAACACTGTCTACAAGAATAGAAGCACCCGTAGACATCACAACCCTCCGGACGACAGGACCAACGACTCCTCGTCGACCTCCGCGCTCATGGGGTCATCCACCTCCGGGTGACAATGCCTCACCATCGCTGTCGAGGGTGCTCCTCGGCAATGCCCTCCGATTGGGGCTTAGGGTTGATGGAATCCTGCAAGCTGACACGAGACATCGGTATGCAGACAAGCGGGGAGAGCGATTTACCCAGGTTCGGGGCCCTCGATGAGGTAAAACCCTTACGTCCTGCCTGTCTGTTCTTGATTATAATGAAGATAGTGTTACAATGGGGTGCCGAATAGTTCGGCTGAGATCTCGTCGAGATAGCTAATCGCTAGAGTAACCTAGTTCTAAGCTTCTGTTGACTAAGATCACTAAGATTAATCGTGTCCTCGATAGCCCCTCTCCTGGCCTTTATATAGGTGGCCAGGTCCCGAGAGGTTTAGTCGAGTACGGGTAGGTTTACAATAGATCTATCTCTAATCTTTCCTTCTTCGGCTCTTTTTAGCGTCTTGTACTTCAAGTAATCTTTCGTCGCACCGTCCTAGTGGCCCATCTTGTCTTAGAGTACCTTCATGGGCCTCCACCTGGGCCGTATAGGGTAGAGCAATAGTGGTTACCTGAAGGGTAATGCCCACGTCAGTAGCCCCCGAGTGTCTAGCCGAACATAGTTCGGGTAGAGACTGAAGCATGTCTTCTTCCGAACTCCTTTTCTTTGATCGTTCTTGCATTTCTTCTATCTTCTATCGGGTGCGCGTCAGCGCTCCCGATGGGAGTAGCCCCCGAGTCTAGGTACGGATGCTCGCGATCCGTGCGTAGACTCAAGTTGTACCACTCGAACATCTTCTTCTGCAAGCCTCTTGTAGTGCATCCGATACATTTTCTTTATGCAAGGGATACCGAATAACGTGCCCAACTTTTGTTGGTTAACTGCCGAAGGCAAAACAACGTTACCCTACACAGAATCAAGTCCCCGGCATGATCCGGAGTGCGAAAAAGTTTGTCGGGTGCGCATCCGCGCTCCCGATGGGAGTAGCCCCCGGGTGCGGGCGTATTACGCCTGGGCGCAGACTTGAGTCAATTATTTCCTTCGAGTCCTCATTTTATCGAGTGCGCGACAGCGCTCCCGATGGGAGTAGCCCCCGAGCCTAGGTGCGGGTGCTTGCAATCCGTGCATAGGCTCAAGTTGACCACTCGCCCTTTTTGTCTTTTCGTATGCAATTAACAATGCCCATGACGTCACTGGTGACATGCTGCTGCTATGACCTGATTGACAAGACTTGACCCTCCGGGCCCACCCTAGTTCTGCGCAGGCAGTTTTTAGGTTTTGACTAGCGCACGCGCAACGATCGAGGCGTTTCCTCGATTTTCGCGCGATGTGGGAATAATGGGCCGCTGGTTCCATCCTGTTTTCTAGTGCCACGTGTACAGCTGGATTCGCTCCACCTCCCACGACGCCCACGGAGTTATGGCCACGATCTGATATCAATCTTTCGCGGTATAAATAGAGGGCTTCCTCATTATTACTTTTTTACACCTCCTACTGCTCATCTTCCCCGCACATCCTTTCCTTCTTCCCGCATCGTTCTCTCAAGAGCTTCCAGCACCATGGGTAAAAAGAAGGGTGCCAGTGCTTCGGAGGCGGCCAAGGTTAGCCGTGATTGGAGTGCCTCTGCCATTTCCAACCGCGACATCAACAAACTGCGGTCCCTCGGCTTCATCTCCGCATCTGAGGACGATATCCGTCTTCCAGTGCGGTTTCTCGCAAAGCCCCCGAAGGGCTTTACTGTTATGTTTTCGCCTTTCTGTTCCGTGGCCTCTCCCTTCCGGCGCACGAGTTCCTTCGCTTCTTCTCTCTTCTATGGGATCCAGCTCTGGCAGCTGAACAACTCCATCTATCCATCTTTGTCTGTCTGCGACCTTCCTCGGCATTGACCCTCATTGGGGTCTTTGGAGGAAGATCTTCTACGTGAAGCGCCATAATGACAGAACGGTCCCCCCGTTCGGTGGTTTTGTTGTCAGGAAGGAGGTGGACTATCTCGATTACCCGATGAAGGAGTCCGTCCAAGGCTGGCGCAACAAATGGTTTTATCTTCGAGATCCTTCAATATCTGGGAGATGCTCAATCCTTCCTCCCTTCGAGGACAAACTGATTGCTAAGCCGAAGAAATCCTGGCAAAACACCCTTTCTCCCGACGAAAAATTGACAGCCGACAGGCTGTTCGATCAAATAGTCACTCTGAAAAACACGGGAGGCTTGACAATGTGCGGCACTGAGGTCGTCTCAGTGTTCCTGCAGCGTCGAGTGCACCGTTGATGTCTCGCCCCCATCAACTGTGGCTTTATTCGGGTAAGGATGATGAGTCCAGGGTTAGCTCTGCCGATCTTTCGGCTGATGATCTTCGGGACGAAGTCCGTCGCCTGACATGTCTTAGCAAGAATGACAATATCGTCCTGATATCAGCTCGTCCTCCTTACGATGCTGACCATCCTCCAACCGAGGTAATTCTTCGTTTATTTTTACTGCCGACATTCCTTTTTCTGTTGAGTCTCACCAATCCCCTCTCTTTTTTTTTGAAAGGCACTTGCAGCTGCCCGATGCTATCCTCCTACTCCCGAAAGTGGCGTAGTATTGGAGGATGAGGATGAAGATTCCGATGGAACTGAAGACGCCCCTCATATCCTTGAGGACAACGATGTCCAAGAGGAAGAGGCTACTGAAGATGACGCCTTCGTCAGGAGTAGGCGTCGAAAACAGGTACACGATGACTTTATTGCTTCGGCTGAATCAAGCCCTCACGGGGGCGATAATGATGCCGACGACGCTGCCGCGCCTCCTCCTGCCAAGAAGAGTTCAACAAACATTTTTGCAGGCGAAGATGATCTTGACCTGTGAGTGTTTCTTGCTTCCTCCTTGATTTATTCTTTGTCAACTCGTATGCTAACTGCGCACTATTTTTAAGTAGCTCTGATGACGACGATGATGAAGTCCCTCTTGCAAAGAGGGCGAAACTGGTTTCCGAGAGAGTCGTATTGGCTAAAGGATCTAACCCTTCACCTGCAAAATCGACACCTCCTTCACGAATGACCGTAGAGAAGGTTCCAGTGTCGACAGTTATCCCTCCTGGTGACGTTCCTTCTTCATCGGCTGGTCGTGATCATGTAAGTATTTAACTTGCTTCACTTCACTAGATTTCCTTTTTTCTGTAGGATCCTTATAATCTTATCTTGTCACAGCCGATCTATGCCACAGTCGATGCCGTGGTGGAGTTCGCCGAAGAATTCACCCGATTAGAGTTAGAGAACTCCCAACTTCGAAAGACTGTCAGATCTTCGGCTGATCAGGTGCTGGAAGCCAACAGGCTTGCTACTGATGCCAAGAACGAGAACATCTTGCTGAAGGAGGATCTATTGAAGTTGAAGCAGCAGTTGAAGGATGAACAAGACGCCAAGCATGCAGCAGCAGCTTTAATCGACAAAAAGGAAGGCGCCCTTCTCGAGTCCATCAAGGAATTATTAGGTAAAACCTGCAACTTGCTGAAACGGAAAGGGTGTTTTGATTATTGATTACTGATCTGTCTTTTCTCAGATGCTGCCGACTTAACCGTTACGCGTCGTCATCAACTTCGAGAGGATTCCATAGCCGACGCCTTGTCGCTTGCTACCGAGTCTAACATCCAAGTGCTTCGACTTTTGAAAAAGGCCAAATGGGCGTTATCAAGGTTATACTGGATGATCTTCCCAAAGATGAAAGAGGACAAGACTCTTGATGATATGGCGGCTTCTTTCCTCGTTGATCCTTGCAAACCTGTGGAGGTACTGAAACGCCGCAGCCGTTTATTTGGGGCGGTTCTCACTTTTCAATTACTCATGGGGCATGGGATGGAGTCAAATTTGGAGGAGTTGTCCAAAACGTTGCCTGTCGATAGCAATCACAACTTGATCGACCTTGAACCTTACAAGCGATCGGCGGTTATTTGTGCGAACCGACTTCTAAAGCTGGTAGATGAAGCTCAAGCCAAGCCTGCTCCCGAATCCGCCCCTGGCTCATCGTCAGCGAATCCTTGAACTTTTCATTTGACTTGTTGTAAATAAGACCAGTTGCACCTTCATTGTAGTTTGATTTCACTTTGGCTCTGTTGCCACTTCGAACATGCCTTGAACATGCTTTTGAATGTATCGCACATGCCCAGTGCTCCCGATGGGAGTTTTTATTTTGATACTTAATCTGAATTAAGGGTTGCACTGCAGATTCCTCCGTCTTCTTCTCGTGTTGGGCTTTTTCCAAATCCTTCGGGTAATGACGAATCAAGCCTCGTTTGCCACTTGCGTGACCAAGTGTCTAGTTTAGACAAAGATATCACTTCTCTTCGTGCAATGGCGGCCTTGGTGAAGAAAAAAGGGGAGATGGCGATAGCTATCGAACAATATGCTCTTGATGGACTGCATATTGCTACCGAAAGTTTGGGCTGTAAGTAGTAACCCCTGTTTCTGCTTTTCTGCAACAGTTCCAAATATTCCCTTAACTGGTTCTTATTTCTTTCCAGTTGTAGCTTCAGATGCGGCTGAAGAGAACAAGAAGATCCATGAAGAGGTTGAAGCAATGACTGACGTTGCGCACCCGAATCATGGCTTGTGCCTGCATCGTTCGAAAGCTGTCGTCATGGCGAAATTCAAGTATCGGGTGGGGAAGGTGCATCATTATTTTGATAAGTTCCATGCTCATCTTACGATGGTTTGGAACACCTTGTTTCCCTTAGACCAAGCACCTGAAACTTTATCTGCTTTATTTACCCGATTCAAATCCCCCGAAAGGATTCGGCAGTTGGTGCGAAAGGAACTCTTGGCGGGTGCGGAGCTTGCTCTTGCTTCGACATTGGCATGTCACCCGTCTCTAGACTTGGAAGCCATAGCCAATACTGAGAAGAACTTGGGCCAATATTATGATGCCGCCAGAGGTCCTGCATATACCATTGTTTCCCGGATGGAGTCGTGTCTTGAAAAGGATCTGAAGGCTCATTGGGGCCGGGAAAGTTGACTATGAATGTAATAGCCTCAGTCCCTTCATGAGATTACTTTGTATAAATTTATTGCATACGTTGTACGCTATGATGGTTGTTATTTTATTTGTCGAGGACGGCTGAGTGATCAATTCAGCCTGCTCTCCCGACGACTTCGTTGAATTATGCAATGTTATTGCGAAGCCTTTGCGTAAGTTTTGTAAGAGCGAGACCCGTCGACTTAGTCGAGGGAATTAGACGCTTGGCATCGTCACTCGGTGCACCGGTTTGAGCCTTATTTTGTGATAATGTAACCATCGATGGCAGCACTCGCGTATTTTTCCGAGGCTTGGATTGGTTGTTTTCTTTTTGTGTGCCACTAATCTTAGCTCTCGTTGAGAGTATTTAATTAATGACACTGCGCGTCTTATGGCCAGCGCTCCCGATGGGAGTAGAACCGAAGGTAAGGGCCGTAGTCGACCTGTTCGAGTGGTGTGGCCTGAATTGAAGAAAAAGATGCAAAGAACCTGATTAAAACTTTATTCATAAAGAAAAATCAACCTTAAAGGCAATAAGAACAATTGCACCCTATGTATAGAACCGTCGCAGGTGTGCGATATTCCATGGGTTTTCGACATCTTTTCCCGAAGTTGGATTTTTGAGCCTGTACGCTCCTCCTGGTATCACTTCGGTGACGACGTATGGTCCTTCCCATGGAGACTCGAGTTTCGAGGGTCTTTTTTGCTTTAACCTTAGTACCATATCTCCAACGCTGAAGCATCGATTGCGTATTCGTCGACTGTGGTAGTTTCTCAGCGCCTGCTGATATACCGTGGTCCTGGCTAAAGCAACGTCTCGAGCTTCATCTAGTAGGTCAACGGCATCTTGCATTGCGGTATTGGAAGAGGGTTCCGTATATGTCGTCACTCGAGGTGCTTCAAATCGAACATCGGCTGGTAGGACTGCTTCGGCTCCATGTACCAGAAAAAATGGGGTGTACTGCGTTGACCTGTTAGGCGTGGTACGCAAACTCCATAGTACTGAAGGTAATTCTTCGACCCAAGCTCCCTCTGCGCCTGTAAGGCGTTTCTTGAGGCCGTCTCCTATTAAACCGTTGATCCTTTCCACCTGCCCGTTTGTTTGCGGGTGAGCCACTGATGCAAACTTCAGCTTTATACCCCTGTCATCGCAGAATTCTCGGAACTCTTTGGAGTCGAAATTGGTTCCATTATCTGTGACGATACTGTGAGGTACGCCGAACCGACATGTTATCTCCTTGAAGAACTGGACTGCTGTTTTTGCCTTCTGGTTCCGTACTGGTACTGCCTCAATCCACTTTGTGAATTTATCGACTGCGACTAATAGGTACGTGTGTCCTCCAGGCGATGATCTCGGCAGTGGCCCGACTTGATCGAGTCCCCATTGAGCGAACGGCCATGCCAGCGGTATCGTCATTAAGTCTGTTGCAGGGGCGTGCGGTTTTGGAGAGAATCGTTGACAAGGGTCACATTTCATGACCAAATCTCGAGCATCCGATGCTGCCGTTGGCCAGTAGAATCCTGCCCTGAAGGCTTTTGCTACGAGAGCCCTACTTCCCGCATGATGCCCGCAAGTTCCCTCGTGTATCTCGCGCAGCAGTGCTTTTCCGTCGTCAATGGCAATGCACCTTTGGAAAATACCAGAAATGCTGCGTTTGTAGAGTTCACCGTTTACTATGGCGAAAGCTTTTGATCGCCTGACGATTCGTTTTGCTTCTACCGGATGTGCCGGTAGTTCCTGCCTTATCAAGTACGCCAGGAACGGTTTAGTCCATAATGGCTCGAGGAAGAGAACTTGTTTGGCTGGGAGAGCTAGAGCGTTATCAATAACTTGCTGTGGGCTTGCCTCTGCTTCTTCAGTCGATGGTTTTGAAGGTGTCGGCGCTTTCTCTTTTATTGATCGCTGAGTGATTACCTCGTAAAAAACTCCGTCTGGGATGGGAGAACACATGGAGCCGATGTTGGCTAAGGTGTCGGCTTCCTCGTTGCTGGCTCTGCCGATATGTTTGAGCTCACACCCCTCGAACTTGGCTTCCATGTTCTGATATAGCTGTCGATAGGCGATCATGTTGTCGCTAACTGCTCGTCGCAGGTTCATCGACTGTTGTACTACCAAGTTTGAGTCCCCATAGATTTCTAGGCGAGTCGCCCCACATGCCTTTGCCATCTTCATCCCATGCAGAGTGCTTCGTATTCTGCTTCATTGTTTGTCGGCAGAGGGAAGTTCATACGTAATATGTACTTCATCTTATCTCCTTGTGCTGATATCAGCACTACTCCTGCCGCAGCGCCTGTGCTTCGTTTTGATCCGTCGAAATACATTATCCATGATCCTGACATGTCGGGTGCCACCGGTGTCTGGGATTGAATCCAATCTGCCACGAAATCTGGGAGGATTTGGGATTTTATGGCCGTTCGGTTGACATAAGTTATGTCGTGAGGTGCTATCTCAATGGCCCATTGGGACACTCGACCAGTGGCCTCTGGATTGGTCATTATATTTTTCAACGGCGCCTCGCTCACAACGATAATCGGATGCTCGGTGAAGTAGTGCCGTAGGTTGCGGGCTGATCTCCATACTGCATACGCCAGTTTCTGATGATGGGGGTACCTTTGTCTTGCAGGTGTGAGTACTTCACTGAGGTAGTAAACGGGCCTCTGTACGCCGTAGACTCTCCCCGCTTCTTCCCGTTCAACGACCAAGACGCTGCTGAAGACTTGGGCTATCGCAGCTATGTACATGAGCAACGTTTCCTTCTCACGGGGGGTTACAAGGACTGGAGATGTCGATAAGATCTTCTTTAAATTGTCGAAGGATTCCTGTGCCTCCTTTGTCCACTCGAATTTTTCCGATTTTTTCATCAGATTGTAGAAAGGCAAAGCTTTTTCTCCCAGTTTGGCAATGAACCTGCTGAGTGCTCGCCCTGCCAACTGCTGCACTTGGTGCAGATTCTTTGGCGGCTCCATATCGAGAATAGCTTTGATTTTTAAGGGGTTGGCTTCGATCCCTCTGGCCGAGATGAAGTATCCTAGTACTTGCCCCCCTGGGACCCCGAAGAAGCACTTTTTGGGGTTTAGCTTGATCTTATACCTGTCTAGGTTGTCGAAGGTTTCTCGCAGATCGTCGACGAGGGTGGCAGTGTGCTTTGTTTTTACCACAATATCGTCGATGTAGACCTCGATGTTTCGCCCGATTTGTTCCCCAAGACAAGCTTGCATGCAACGTTGATAAGTTGCTCCCGCATTTTTCAATCCGAAGGTCATGACGTTGTAGCAGAAAACGCCGTGTGGGGTGATGAACGTGGTCAGCTCCTGATCTTCCTTCTTCAATTTGATCTGGTTATACCCAGAGTAAGCATCGAGGAAGGAGAGGCGATCACATCCGGCTGTGGAATCAACTATCTGGTCGATTCTAGGCAGCGGGAAATGGTCTTTCAGACAATGTTTATTGAGGCCGGTGTAGTCGATACACATACGCAGAGCGGTGGTGTCCTTCTTGGGTACCATTACGGGGTTAGCCACCCACTCTGCTTCCTTAAGCTCTCGGATGAATCCTGCTTTGCGAAGTCGATTGATTTCCTCACCAATTGCTTTCCTCTTGGGTTTTGAGAATCGGCGCATCGACTGTTGCACTGGTTTGGCTGTCGGATCGACGTTAAGGGCGTGCTCAGCGAGTTCCCTGGGGATACCTGGCATGTCGGATGGTTCCCATGCAAATATCTCCCAGCGCTCACGGAGGAACTCGATGAGCGCGCCTTCCTATGCGGCCGTGAGGTCAGCCGATATATTGACCGTTTTCTTCGGGTCGGTGGGGTGCACCTGCAGCTTCTTGGCTTCCCTTGCAGCGTCAAACTCGTCGGATCTTACGTTTCGGTTATCGGCTGGCGGCTGCGTATGGTCCACGGCTGCGTCGATCGCATTGAGCTCCTTAGTGCCGAACTTTGAAGCGATCTTTTGGAATTCTCTGTCACAGGTGTCTGACCTGGCGAAACTCCCATGAACGGTTATTGGGGTTCCGTTGTTGCCTGGCATCTTCAGTTTTAGGTAAGCATAATGGGGCACGGCCATAAACTTGGCGAACGCTGGCCTGCCGAGGATGGCGTGATACTGAGATTCCCAGTCGACAACTTCAAAATCGATCTTTTCTCTTCTGAAATTGGTGGGCGTACCAAAGACTACATCCAATGATGTCTTTCCGAGAGAGTAAGCGGGTCGAGTCAGTATAATGCCGTGGAACCCTGTGTCGGATTCCCTTAGCATATCGACTGTCAAACCCATAGCTTTCATCGTGTTGGCGAACAGTAGGTTTAAGCCGCTTCCTCCATCCATGAATACCTTACTCATGTTGTACCCTCCGATCTGCACCTCGAGAACCAGAGTTGCGTGGCCTGGCCTAGGGACAGCTTTCGGGTGATCTGTCCTGTCGAAGGAGATGCTTTGCTCTGACCAGTCGATGAATTCAGGTGTATCAACCATAGCAACTTCCGCGTATTTCACTTCTCGTGAGAATTTCTTGATTTCCCTCTTTGAGAAGCTGGTTTTGTGGATCATGCTGACCTGCCCGCGCGGTTCTGGGAATACCTCGGCTGGCACGTACTCATCCTTCTCCATTGGTTCATACGGTTCCGGGATATATGGCTCCGCCCGGTAGTTGTAAGATCTTGCCTTTTTCTCCATTATGTGAGCTCTCGATATAGCTTCGCTTCTGAGGTCATCACAGAACTGTCGAATTTCCAGGAAGTGTCGGCAGTTCCTTAATAGGTGACTGGATTTTTCTCGCCCGTCCTTCGGGTCGATATAGGAGTGGAGGTAGCATGGGGCATCGAGTTGCTTCGTGGCTGATAGGTGCGGTGAACGGGCGCGGCCATGGATTGATTGCATGCCCTCCTGTTCCCATTCTCCATAGTGTGATTCCCTTCGCCTTTTCTTTCTCCCTGTTGCGTGATCGGGGTCCCCTCGGTTACCCCCGTGCGTGCTTCTGGGCGGAATTTCCAAGGTTGCTGCCCGAGTATCTTCTGTTGAGACCGAGTGGCCCGTACCTGTCCTTGGGAGGCGAAGAAAGCCTCCGGAGTCGATGATGAAGTGGACGCCTCCAAAGGTGGTGGTCATGTCGTTACTTGATTCTGAAGGAGTCGAGTGCGACGGCTTGAGGTGCGATGCGAATTCGAAGGGCTCACAGTAGATCGGATCTTTCGGTCCTGGAGGCGTCGGTGACTCGAGCACAAACGCAGCGGACGTGACAGGTACTGCCGATGTCCTGCCTTGTGCCGACAGGCTTCCACAGACGGCGCCAATTGTCGAGGGTGCTCCTCGGCAATGCCCTCCGATTGGGGCTTAGGGTTGATGGAATCCTGCAAGCTGACACGAGACATTGGTATGCAGACAAGCGGGGAGAGCGATTTACCCAGGTTTGGGGCCCTCGATGAGGTGAACCCTTACGTCCTGCCTGTCTGTTCTTGATTATAATGAAGATAGTGTTACAATGGGGTGCCGAATAGTTCGGCTGAGATCTCGTCGAGATAGCTAATCGCTAGAGTAACCTAGTTCTAAGCTTCTGTTGACTAAGATCACTAAGATTAATCGTGTCCTCGATAGCCCCTCTCCTGGCCTTTATATAGGTGGCCAGGTCGCGAGAGGTTTAGTCGAGTACGGGTAGGTTTACAATAGATCTATCTCTAATCTTTCCTTCTTCGGCTCTTTCCGCGTCTTGTACTTCAAGTAATCTTTCGTCGCACCGTCCTAGTGGCCCATCTTGTCTTCGAGTACCTTCATGGGCCTCCACCTGGGCCGTATAGGGTAGAGCAATAGTGGTTACCCGAAGGGTAATGCCCACGTCAATCGCGCAGTAGTTCTCGGCGTCCTCGGCGTAGGTGCCGAAGTACTCAGGGAGCGAGGGCTGAGGCTGCGAGAGATCGGGCTTCTTAAGCCGCATCTTGTTGTATATCTCGAGGTCAGAAATCTCCTCGTCGGGTCCTAACTCGGCCCTCTGCATCGCGAAAGGAAATGTTGTGAGTACCAACTTTGAACCTGACGGAAAATAAAATATATACATACCGTCTTCCCCTTGTAGCGCTCGTAGCTGAGGTATCCCCCACAGTGTGTGCCACCGTCGCCTCGGTTCTCCGCGTTCCGCCTCGCCACGGCTGCAAAGTCCTCGTCCATCTTGAGCCACCTCGTCCTAACCATCTCCTCCCATGCCTCGGCATGCGGCTCGGCCCAATCGGGGATAACCTGAAAATGCAATACTCAACTCAATCTAATGCAATTGCAACTTAGTAGAAATGTACAATCTCATTGACATTTTACTCACCGACATGTAGTCCTCCACCGTCATCTCGTACTCGGCCTTAGCATTCTTACCGACAATGTCCGGCTTCTGGACCCTCTCGCCTCTCTGTGCCCAGAAGTGACCCGCGGACGTGATCCTTTGGTTGTACCACACCTGCGGTGTCAACCTCTCACAAGTCGCCCGCAAAGTCCTGTTCGCGGCCGTCTCCTCAACCCCGGGCGCCACACGATAAAAACACTTCAATCATGCAAAAAACAATTGTGAGAGTCATGAGTTAGAACATTGGGGTCATCAAATATGAATGAAGCTCGAGAAAATATGTCTTACCCAAAACTTTCTCATCACGGCCTCAGCAGCCGTCGGGAAGCCTACGCCAGGGGCACTCTCATAGTCCGTCCAAGTAGTGGCTAGCTTCTTCTCGCCAGCTGGGACAGTGCCGAGGGGATAGTACTTGCCCGGCCAGAACTTCCTAAGCAAAGCTCCAATCATGCTGCTAGGCTGGCGCCCCTTGACCCCCGGAGGAAATGTCCAATTGCTGCACATGAAAATCAAACATTAGCACATGAAAATCAAACATTAGTACATGAAAATCAAAATTGCCAAATTAGTACACTTACTCAGGGCCAGCAGGAATAATAAGGGTCTTCGCCTCATGGGTCTTAGGCTCCTTCCTCTCGTCGGGGACTCTCGCTTCCCCACGAATCTTCAGTGGCTTCGGCCGCCCATCCTCCTCCGGAGTCTCAAACCCGCGGCTAGAGTCCTCCTCGGCTCTAGACTCCGTCTCCGCCTCCTCTCTAGACGGCCCCTCCAAAAAGAACCCGGAAGCAACGTCGCCTGAAGCCGAGGGTGGTGGCTCAAAGTCCGGTCCTCCCCAGCCACCTCCACCTCCACCTCCACCTCCAGCTCTCCCAAGCCACCTCCACCTCCAGCTCGACCTCCAGCTCCACCACCTCGTCCCCGTCCTCGTCCTCCCTCCTCCTCCCGCGCCGTCCTCGTAACGCGGATTGCGACGCGGTTCCCTCCCACTCCTTCTAACATTGTTCTTGCGCTGTTGCATCTTCTTAAGCAAGCTCGACGAGTCCTCCTTGCCGCCGCTCATATTGTTTAATCACCTGCATTGAGAAAGAGAAAACAATTAAGAAGCATGTTGAAAAATATATAAATAGTAAGCATAAAGACACTAAACAATTAAGAAGCATGTTGAAAAATATATAAATACTAAGCATAAAGACACTATGCAATTAAGAAGCATGTTGAAAAATATATAAATACTAAGCATAAAGACACTATGCAATTAAGAAGCATGTTGAAAAATATATAAATACTAAGCATGAAGACACTAAACAATTATTAAGCATGTTGAAAAATATATAAGAAGCATAAACACATAAAAGACCCTCACCAGCCGTCATCAATCTCATTGACAATCTCATTTTCTTTCTCCTTGTCACTATCACTATCACTATCTTTTGAGTAGTAAGTTGGAGCCTGATAGATGGGTGGAGGCTCATCATCGCTATCATCTTCCACTTGTAACTTCTCGAGCATATCTATGTCCTTTAGATCCACCACTGACTCACCACGAGGTTCTGCATCGTTCTCGTTCCTGAGGTCCTCTTCAAGAACACATTCTAACTCAAAGTGCCCGAAGTCCTCTTCCTCTTGATAGAAAATTCCCTCATATGTTACAGGGTCAATGTTGTTGTAATCATCCTCGGAGGGAATCGGTAGGTTACCATGTCGCGATACCTGGAACACGACTTCCCAGCCGTTGAGTGCCGCTTTCTGGCATGGGTACGGCGAATAATAAACTTGCTTGGCTTGGTGAGCAACAATATAGACATCGGCTCCGGTATAGGTGGTGGAAGGCTTAACTTCTACTAACCCAATGGACTTGGTAACTCTCTGTCCACCTCTTGGGTCGAACCAATGACACTTGAACACAACGAGATTGAGTTGTTTGTTTGTACGATTGAAGGTTAGCTCGTATACATTCTCTAACCTCCCGTAGTAATCAAAGGTATCGGATCCTCTAGTGAAGACACCAGTATTTATCGTTTTTGGATTCGCCCGGCCCTTCTGGTGTGTCTCTGTATGGAAGCGAAACCCATTAACGTCATACTTTTCATACTTCATGACGTCACGGTTACAACCTTGGGATACACATCTCAACTCATCTGTCATCTC
Source organism: Lolium multiflorum (assembly GCA_030979885.1). Lineage (NCBI taxonomy): Eukaryota > Viridiplantae > Streptophyta > Magnoliopsida > Poales > Poaceae > Lolium > Lolium multiflorum. The sequence continues at coordinate 425,505,074 of CM061750.1, forward strand.
AACGTTTGCATCAGCTCCCTACAAGCACGGTTCAAATTTGTTGTGTGCATTAGTTACATGGAATAACAGGGACAAGTCACATATTGGTAGGTAAGAGGGACAACTTAGACATTACTTTTTTCATGAACCAAGACACAAAGTTTATTTTTACTCCGGGAGCACCCTCTTTCAGTAGAGTGTCCAACTCCGCACCCGTGGGATCTGTCGTTCGCCACCACTGTTCATCCGTGAATTCGCTGAAAGGATACAATAAGCATTAGACCGAGACCACGTAGGAGATCGAAACTAGGTACAAAGTAATTTGTACACCATGTTACCTAATGAAATCGTGACCGCCATCGTCGTCGTCCCCCCACCACTTCCTTCATGTTCATAAGCACATAGAGCATTATGCAATCCTTCTCTTCCCTCTCCAATCTATATTTTTGTCCTTTACCAGCCTTGCCACCAGGACATTGGAATAGTTGAAGCTTGGGGTCATTCATGGGCACGTCGACATTGTAACGAGTGACCGGGTTATGCAGAGTGGGAACTTCATCAGGATAGTACGTTGTTGCGGCATCTGCCATCTCCCGAAGGCACGTTGCCTCAGCTATGCATGCTTCAATCTTGGCTTTGTTTCCAGTTATCTTCCGAATATACTTGAACTCTCTCTCAATACAAAACTGCCACCGAAACTGCACTGGGCCACCCAAGAGTGCCTCGTTTGCGAGGTGCACAATGAGATGTGCCATCGGAGTAAAGAAGCCTGGCGGAAAGATCATCTCCAAATTGCATAGCAACTCCGGCACTTGAACTTGCAGCTTCTCAATAACCATAGGACATATCTGTTTAGCACAGAGCGTGCGGAAGAAATGGCTCAACTCCGCGAGCACTCGCCATATGTTCTCGGGGAGATACCCTCGAAGCATCACCGGCATCAGCCGCTCAATCCATATATGATAGTCGTGACTCTTGAGCCCGGTGACTTTTCCCGTCGAAAGATTGACTCCCTTGCTCATATTCGAACAATAACCATCAGGGAACATCACGACGTATTTTAGCCACCTGAATGCCTCCTTCTTTTGGATGGAATCAAGGCAGAAGTCGGCGTGCGGCTTGAACCAATTCTTTCGACGGCCAGTAGGACGCTGCATGTGTAATTTCTTCCTATCACAGAGCTTCTCAACATCGACTCTAGCCTTGACATTATCCTTTGACTTCCCGGGAATGTTTAGGCACGTGTGAAATAAGGACTCCGCGACATTCTTTACGGTGTGCATCACATCGATGTTATGGGGAAGTTCGAGGTCCTTGTAATACTCGAGCTTCGTTAAGGCTACCTCGTGAGTCCAGTTGCACTACTGCAGAATAGGCCTCTAGTGACAGACACAAAAGGCATGTTAGTGACAGGCAAAGCGCCTGTCACTAATGACTAGTCACTGGTATCAGGTTACTAGTGACTGGCAATGTGCCTGTCACTAGTGTGTGCATAGTAATGACAGGCAAAAAGAGACGCCTGTCACTAGTTGCGATGGAAGGCCGTGGCCCTGTGACGCTTTTGTAGTGACAGCCTCATTATCCTGCATGTCACTGGTTTGAATTTTCATAATATTTATTTTTTATTTTTTCACGAATATTCCAGATATCACAATAAGACGTTATAAAAAATAAAATGCATTTTCCACGACTATATTAGATTGCACAATAAGATGTGTACCAATGAACGTTCACATCACCTAATATGACATAACTTTTGCACAAAAGTTGCAATCTATCTCATCAAGCTATTCAAGTACATTCTCTCTATGAACTCAATCTCATCAAGCTCTACTATCCAAGGAAAAACTAGGGTTCATAGGCTTGTCTCGGTGTTGATGTCATATGTTCCATGTTCATTTGATACGGATGGTTTGTGCAATATGGTAGGAGTTGTTCGAGCATGGCCTCGCACTCCTCCATAGGTCAATGTTGAAGAAAGGCTGGAGCAACACATTTTGAATGAAGGGAAGACGGATAAGGGCCCCAGTTCTCTTGTCATACTTCTTGAGAATCTTGACCAGACCTGTAATGGCAAAAGGGAACATAAACATCGTAGATAATGAAAAATAAAAGGAATTAATTGGGGCTCCATAATAGCTTAGACAGGGTATAGCGACACATGAGCATAGGTAGTCAGAACAGTAGAAGGAATTAACTGGGGCTCCATAATATATGCAACAATGCACCTTTTTCGACAAAGTGTAGCAATGCACTTACAAACAAAGCAACCACACAAAAGTTTTGAAGATACCAAACAGTATACACTTTTGCCTATAAATTTAGAGATGTGCATCTAATTAAGTCTACTATGCTAAAATGACATCAACTTGGTCATATGGTTCTGGCTCGAATTATTTACACAACGCCAAAGGGGTCTTCAGTAGATATAATAATGAAAACAAAGGATATGTATAGAGAAAGATAACTACTCTAGGCTACTACAATAGAATGATTCTTACAATCATTTTCAAAAGATGTGCAGATATACTACCCAGTGAATCAATACGTATTTGTATGAAGCAGCAGGTCAAGGAACATAATCAATCACCTTCCCAAACTTCTCCATGTGCTTGGCCTACAGCGAGATGGCCACCGACAGGCTGCAGAGAAGCGGGTAATATGCCTCAAATTGATGGCCAACTTCCGATGCCGCTGGCACGAGAGCACGTAGCTCGGCATCAACAGCTATACCATCGAACTTTGGCACCTCTGTTACTTCATGCACAACTTTGCCTTTCTTGAAGTTCTTTTTGTCTTCTCTGAACGGATGCCTCCGTTTGAGGTACTGCCGATTCGTGTCAAACGCAACATACTTGCGACCCTTATTTAGCCAAAGGAACTCAAGTCGATGCCTGCACACTGGGCATGGCCATTTACCAGCTGTACACCAACCGCATGTTAGGGCGTACCCGGGCATGTCATGCATGGTATACTGCAACCAAACTTTCATGTAGAAGTTTGTCTTCGATGCTCGGTCGTACGTCAACGTCCCGTGGTGCCAAGAGTGGTTCAAATCATCCACAATCGGCTGCATGTAGACACTCAAGTTCTTCCCCGGGTAATCGGGCCCTGGAATGATCAACGACAGAAACATGGTCTTCCTCGTCATTAGGACTCCGGGAGGGAGATTGAGCGGAATTACAAACACGGGCCAGCAACTATAATTGGCAGTCGACATACCATATGGATTGAAGCCATCTGTAGCTATTGAAATTCTGACATTCCGAGCATCTGCTGCCCTTTGGGGGTATTTTCTATCAAAGTTCTTCCATGCATTGCCATCAGATGGATGTCCCATCTTTGTCCGCCTCTTATTGTCCTTTATTCGAGTCCCCATCTTGTGCCACGTCATCTGTTTGGCGGTCTCCTCAGTAAAGTAAAGCCGCTGGATTCTTTTTATGAATGGGAGATACCGAAGAATCGACTTTGCGATTTTTGACTGCCTCACCTGACCATCCTTTCCCGTTACCTCTTCATACCTAGAGGCCTTACAAATGGGACAGTACTTGTCCTCCGCAAACTGTTTCCAGAAGAGAACGCAGCCTTTTGGACAACAGTCTATCCTTTGATAATCCATGTTGAGCGCCGACATGAGTTGCCTCGTCTCGTGCAGGCTTTTAGGCAGACAATGCCCCTTGGGCAACATGTTACCAGTTGTTCTCAGACTTGCTTCGAATCCGTCACGGGTGGTGTTGTACCGGGTCTTGTCGGCTAGACATTGGGAGATGGCATCGAGCTGAGAAATCGCGGCGCCATCGTACAGAGGCGTCTTAGCAGCGCGAATCATATCATAGAAGGCCTTCGCGGCTGGCTCTGGTTCCTCCGGTTCTGGAGGTTCCTCCGGCTCTGGCGGTTCCTCCCGTGAAGGTGGCGACTCTGGCATGTGGGCATCGACAAGATCATCTAGAAAGTCTCTAACCCCATCATACTCATTGCCATTGAGCCGCTGCCGCATCACCTCACCTCTGTCACGTTCGTGCTCATCAAAGTCGATCTGCGTGACGTAACGAGGCATATACCCATATTGCAGAAGGTGTTTAAACATGTCATCCTTTCCACGACGGTGATGCTTCAAGCAACGATTGCACGGGCAAAGTGGCTGAACCTTCTGTTTTGTACCACGCGCCAACTCCTTCACTAAATGCCAAGTCTTCCTTATCCACTCATCTGTTTTATTAGTCGCACTAACACGGCCGGTGTACATCCATCCATTATCAGCCATCCTCTGCTCTATTGGAAGCCAAACCACAAGCATAGCATTTATATCAAATAGGAAAATAAATGCATCATATTTTAATTTTTTTACCAGGCAAAACGAATGCATCAACCTACATCTCTACTAGGTGGGCTCCTAGCAGCCGCCGGATCCGTAGATTGAGTACGTTCTCCATGCTCTACCCGGTCCGAGTCAAAATTTCGGCAGCACCTCCCCGCTGCTCTCCCGATACACGTCTCGCCAAAAAGACAACAGGATGTGCATCCGGAGAACAACGGTGAGGCGCTGCCGAAATCTGACTCGGACCGGAGCAGAGCATGGAGAACGTACCCAACTACGGATCCGCCGACTGTCCCGTAAATGCCGCAAGCGTTACGGTTGAAAATATGCCGACCACTAATGCATATTTATCCGCGTAACGCTTGAGGACGGGAAGTGACACCTAGGTTACGCAACTTGACTTGGAAAATGAATCTAGTGACATAAATAAAATGCGGAGAAGAAGTTGGAAATTTTGCTCACCCTCGGCTGTAGAGGAAGTAGTCGAACAACCGACTGTCGATGTTGGCGACCGTGGAGAAGCGCGTCAAGATCCGGGATTGTCACGCCGGGGTGCTCACGACGAGGCGGTCATGGCATGGCCTATTACAAATCCATGTTATTAGAACAAATTCACATTTGCATTTCTATTTCCATTATTAAACATATCATTTCAATTTCAACTACACATTTCTATTTCTTTCCAAATGTCGACTATTCTATTTCTATTACTATTTCAAATCAATCCTACTTCTATTTTTTTCTACTATTTACACTATTCTATTTCTATCCCCACTATCTATTGTTCGAGAACATACATACATATGGTTTCTATTTCTATTTCTATTTCAAATAAATTATGCAAGGAAAATAACTTTGGTTGTCCTTCCAAATGATTAATTTCTATGTTTGTATTTCATTTTTTACCATGCAACTGTGGGACAACATTGTATTACACCTTAGGATAACAGCTATGCATGTTTACATGAACACAAAAGATTCCCTAAAAAACATGAACACAAAAGAAATAAAAACTACAAGATCCATGCTTACCATCTCCCGACGGCTGAGGCGGAGGAGGGGGCCGGGGCGAGGAGGAGGAGGCCGGGGCGAGGAGGAGGAGGCCGGGGGGAGGAGGAGGCCGGGGCGAGGAGGAGGCCGGGGCGAGGAGGACGGGGCGGCGGCGGGTCGGGCGACTGCGGTGGGGAGGCGGCCGGCCGTGGAGGTGAGCGAGGAGGGAGCGCGGCGGCGGGTAGGAGGCGGCGGCGGGTAGGAGGCGGCGGTGGGACGACAGGGAAAAGAGGGCAGGGAAAAACGCGAGCGCGGGCGGGGGCGGGGACTTGGCCGAAAACGCGTGCCGACCAGGTGTTTTTCGGGCATACCTCGTGCCCTACGCCGAGGGCCACCGTCGGCTTAGCCGTTGAGGTGGACCCTGGGCTTCCCGCTAGGGTTTGGATACGCCGAGGGCCCCCCTCGGCACATGTATTTTTTTAAATTTTTTTTCTTTCATTGTTTCATCTAATAACTATAATATACTAGTATATATTATCCAGATTACCTTTTTTACCACGTCGACTTCTAATAACTATAATATACTAGTAACGCCGAGGGCCCCCCTCGGCATCATGCATTTTTTTTAATTTTTTTTGTTTTTTCTTTCATTGTTTCTTGTAATAACTTGAGTGCGCGGTCTACCCTTTAGATCTGGCGATTGAGGAGGAGGACGGGGTGGCGGCGGGCGAGAGGCGGCGGAGGAAAAAATCGAGCGGGCGGGGCGCGGCGGCGGGACAGGGGGAAAAATCGAACGGGTTGGGGATTTTCGGGCCGCGCCGACCAGTGGTTACTAGGACACATAAAATGATGCCACGCGGCTCCGCTCGATTTTTGGCTCCGTTTGCTTTGCCAACTGCGCAAAACGGGGCCACCGGGACATGCGGTATGGCGCGGGCGCGCGCGTGCCAATCCTCAACGCGCGAAACGGAAAACATTTAGCACATAAAATGACGCGTCCTAGACCTAAAAACATTTTTCCCTCCATTTATTGAGCGAAGGAAAGTGTCGCCCCATTCAAATCCGGTCGGTTTCCGGATTCGGCGGGACACCGCGGGAAGCGGGAGGGATTCCCGGATGGCTTCCGCGCGCATATGGCATGTGATAGGTGGTGCGTACGGGTATCCTACCGCCGCGCGGAGGTCCCGCGCAATACTAAAATGCGCACCATGCAGCTCCTTCACAAAAAAAGCCCTTCCGGCACCCCGAAAATGGAAAACCGTCGCCCGTGGTTCGGATTGGAAATCCGCGACCAGGCCTTGCTTCCCATCTTAAGGCCCACGCACGTGCCAAATATGGCCTCGTTCCGACAAACTATGTGGTGAAACGGGCCGTTTCCTACTCATTTCCCCTAAAAGCCATAGAACTCCGCACGTGATAGCCCTATTCGTGAAGGGTTTTTCAAGATAATTGCCGTATCCAGTTCCGTCTTTGCAGTGGTTACTAGGACGCATAAAATGAAGCCACGCGGCTCCGCTCGATTTTTGGCTCCGTTTGCTTTGCCAACCTGCGCAAAACGGGGCCACCGGGACATGTGGTATGGCCGTACCGGGCGCGCGCGTGCACCCGTCCGCCAACGCGAAACGGAAAACATTTAGCACATAAAATGACGCGTCCTAGACCTAAAAACATTTTCCCTCCATTTATTGAGCGAAGGAAAGTGTCCCCAGTTCAAATCCGGTCAGTTTCCAGCGGATTCGGCGGGACACCGCAGGAAGCGGGAGGGATTCCCAGATGGCTGCCGCGCGCATATGGCATGTGATAGGTGGTGCGTACGAGGTATCCTACCGCCGCGCGGAGGTCCCGCGCAATACTAAAATGCGCACCATGCAGCTCCTTCACAAAAAAAGCCCTTCCGGCACCCCGAAAATGGAAAACCCGTCGCGTGGTTCGGATTGGAAATCCGCGACCGGGGCCTTGCTTCCCATCCTAAGGCCCACGCACGTGCCAAATATGGCCTCGTTCCGACAAACTATGTGGTGAAACGGGCCGTTTCCTACTCATTTCCCCTAAAAGCCATAGAACTCCGCACGTGATAGCCCTATTCGTGAAGGGTTTTCAAGATAATTGCCGTATCCCAGTTCCGTCTTTTGCAGTGGTTACTAGGACGCATAAAATGACGCCACGCGGCTCCGCTCGATTTTTGGCTCCGTTTGCTTTGCCAACTGCGCAAAAGGGGGCCACCGGGACATGCGGTATGGCCGTGCCGGGCGCGCGCGTGCACCCGTCCGCCAACGCGAAACGGAAAACATTTAGCACATAAAATGACGCGTCCTAGACCTAAAAACATTTTCCCTCCATTTATTGAGCGAAGGAAAGTGTCGCCCCAGTTCAAATCCGGTCAGTTTCCAATGGATTCGGCGGGACACCGCAGAAGCGGGAGGGATTCCCAGATGGCTGCCGCGCGCATATGGCATGTGATAGGTGGTGCGTACGAGGTATCCTACCGCCGCGCGGAGGTCCCGCGCAATACTAAAATGCGCACCATGCAGCTCCTTCACAAAAAAGCCCTTCCGGCACCCCGAAAATGGAAAACCCGTCGCCCGTGGTTCGGATTGGAAATCCGCGACCGGGGCCTTGCTTCCCATCCTAAGGCCCACGCACGTGCAAATATGGCCTCGTTCCGACCAACTATGTGGTGAAACGGGCCGTTTCCTACTCATTTCCCCTAAAAGCCATAGAACTCCGCACGTGATAGCCCTATTCGTGAAGGGTTTTTCAAGATAATTGCCGTATCCCAGTTCCGTCTTTTGCAGTGGTTACTAGGGCACATAAAATGACGCCACGCGGCTCCGCTCGATTTTTTGGCTCCGTTTGCTTTGCCAACTGCGCAAAACGGGGCCACCGGGACATGCGGTATGGCCGTACCGGGCGCGCGTGCACCCGTCCGCCAACGCGCGAAACGGCACATAAAATGACGCGTCCTAGACCTAAAAACATTTTCCCTCCATTTATTGAGCGAAGGAAAGTGTCGCCCCGTTCAAATCCGGTCGGTTTCCAGCGGATTCGGCGGGACACCGCAGGAAGTGGGAGGGATTCCCAGATGGCTGCCGCGCATATGGCATGTGATAGGTGGTGCGTACGAGGTATCCTACCGCCGCGCGGAGGTCCCGCAATACTAAAATGCACACCATGCAGCTCCTTCACAAAAAAGCCCTTCACCCCGAAAATGGAAAACCGTCGCCCGTGGTTCGGATTGGAAATCCGCGGGCCTTGCTTCCCATCCTAAGGCCCACGCACGTGCCAAATATGGCCTCGTTCCGACAAACTATGTGGTGAAACGGGCCGTTTCCTACTCATTTCCCCTAAAAGCCATAGAACTCCGCACATGATAGCCCTATTCGTGAAGGGTTTTTCAAGATAATTGCCGTATCCCAGTTCCTTCTTTTGCAGTGGTTACTAGGACGCATAAAATGACGCCACGCGGCTCTGCTCGATTTTTGGCTCCGTTTGCTTTGCCAACTGCGCAAAACGGGGCCACGGGACATGCGGTATGGCCCTACCGGGCGCGCGTGCACCCGTCCGCCAACGCGAAACGGAAAACATTTAGCACATAAAATGACGTGTCCTAGACCTAAAAACATTTTTCCCTCCATTTATTGAGCGAAGGAAAGTGTCGCCACAGTTCAAATCCGGTCGGTTTCCGGCGGATTCGGCGGGACACCGCGAAGCGGGAGGATTCTCAGATGGCTGCCGCGCGCATATGGCATGTGATAGGTGGTGCGTACGAGGTATCCTACCGCCGCGCGGAGGTCCCGCGCAATACTAAAATGTGCACCATGCAGCTCCTTCACAAAAAAGCCCTTCCGGCACCCCGAAAATGGAAAACCCGTCGCCGTGGTTCGGATTGGAAATCCGCGACCGGGGCCTTGCTTCCCATCCTAAGGCCCACGCATGTGCCAAATATGGCCTCGTTCCGACAAACTATGTGGTGAAACGGGCCGTTTCCTACCCATTTCCCCTAAAAGCCATAGAACTCCGCACGTGATAGCCCTATTCGTGAAGGGTTTTCAAGATAATTGTCGTATCCCAGTTCCGTCTTTTGCAGTGGTTACTAGGACGCATAAAATGACGCCACGCGGCTCCGCTCGATTTTTGGCTCCGTTTGCTTTGCCAACTGCGCAAAACGGGGCCACCGGGACATGCGGTATGGCCGTACCGGGCGCGCGCGTGCACCCGTCCGCCAACGCGCGAAACGGAAAACATTTAGCACATAAAATGACGCGTCCTAGACCTTACATCAAACTTGTACACATATGTTATGGGCATATGCAAGTTTTCCAGCGATTCCGACGCTCCGATGGTCTGTATCTTGAAAAACCCTAGGGCGGAGACCCCGCAGATCTACCCCTATAGCTTTCTCCGTGTGAGGGTTTACCAATGGACTTTTTACTTGCTTTGGTTTGTTTAGGACATATGTACATGGAAACCATAGGTTGGGCATACTTTACCATAAAATAGGCTCTGTTTGAGCCGTGGCGGGAGTTTCCACATACAGATCCTAGATTTTACCAAGTGCTAGCCCATGTATGCGGAAATCGTCAACGCCGGGTACATGCAAGGTTAGCCAAACATTACATCACACTTGTACATATATGTTAGGGGCAGATGCAAGTTTTCCAACAATTCTGACGCTCCGGTGATCTGTATGTTGGGAAACCCTAGGGCGGGGACCCCAGATCTACCCCTATAGCTTTCTCCGTGCGAGAGTTCACCAATGTAATTTTTTACTTGTTTTGGTTTATTTAGGACATATGTACATGGAAACCATAGGTTGGGCATACTTTAGCATAAAATAGGCTCCATTTGAGCCGTGGCGGGAGTTTCCACATACAGATCCAGGATTTTACCAAGTGTTAGCCCATGTATGCGGAAATCGTCAACAACGGGTACATCCAAGGTTAGCCAAACCTTACATCACACTTGTACACATATGTTATGGGCATATGCAAGTTTTCCAGCGATTTCAACGCTCCGGTGATCTGTATCTTGGGAAACCCTAGGGCGGGGACCCTGCAGATCTACCCCTATAGCTTTTTCCGTGCGAGGGTTTACCAATGGATTTTTTTATTTGCTTTGCTTTGTTTAGGACATATGCACATGGAAACCATAGGTTTGGAATGAAATAGGCCCCGGATGAGCCGTAGCAGGAGTTTCCACATACAGATCCTGGATTTTACCAAGTGCGGGCCCATGTATGCGGAAATCGTCAACGCCGGGTACATGCAAGGTTAGAAAACCCTTACATCACACTTGTACACATATGTTAGGGACAAATGCAAGTTTTCCAGCGATTCCGACGCTCCGATGATCTGTATCTTGGGAAACCCTAGGGCGGGGACCAGATCTACCCCTATAGCTTTCTCCGTGCGAGGGTTTACCAATGGATTTTTTTATTTGCTTTGCTTTGTTTAGGACATATGCACATGGAAACCATAGGTTTGGAATGAAATAGGCCCCGGATGAGCCGTAGCAGGAGTTTCCACATACGGATCCTGGATTTTACCAAGTGCGGGCCCATGTATGCGGAAATCGTCAACGCGGGTACATGCAAGGTTAGAAAAACCTTACATCACACTTGTACACATATGTTAGGGACAAATGCAAGTTTTCCAGCGATTCCGACGCTCCGGTGATCTGTATCTTGGGAAACCCTAGGGACCCTGAGATCTACCCCTATAGCTTTCTCGTGCGAGGGTTTACCAATGGATTTTTTATTTGCTTTGCTTTGTTTAGGACATATGCACATGGAAACCATAGGTTTGGAATGAAATAGGCCCCGGATGAGCCGTAGCAGGAGTTTCCACATACAGATCCTGGATTTTACCAAGTGCGGGCCCATGTATGCGGAAATCGTCAACGTCGGGTACATGCAAGGTTAGACAAACCTGACATCACACTTGTACACATATGTTAGGAACAAATGCAAGTTTTCCAGCGATTCCGACGCTCCGGTGATCCGTACCTTGGGAAACCCTAGCGCGGGGACCCTGCAGATCTACCCATATAGCTTTCTCTGTGCGAGGGTTTACCAATGGATTTTTTTATTTGCTTTGCTTTGTTTAGGACATATTCACATGGAAACCATAGGTTTGGAATGAAGTAGGCCCCGGATGAGCCGTAGCAGGAGTTTCCACCGATTCCGATGCTCCGGTGGTTTGTATCTAGGGAAACCCTACGGCGGGGACCATGCAAATCTACCCATAGGGTTAGGGTTAGGGTTAGCAATGGAATTTTTCCTTTTTGGAGGACATATGTACATCAATAGAAGATGTTGAGCCTACTAGCTCCAGTCGACCCGTCTGCGAAGTGCGTCACTCGTGAGACCTAGCTACATATGGCATCTACCATTTTTCCCATTAAAAAAGAACCATTTTTACATAACTCATACTACTACATAAATAAATACAAACATAATATAAAGTAAAGGAGAGAGAAGAAAATAGAAAAGAAAAAACTAAGCCGAGGGTGGCCGTCGGCATAGGTGGGTCATGCACTATGCCGAGGGGCACCCTCGGCGCCTCGCTGACGCCGTAACCGGGCCGTCACACGCGGAGCGGCGGTGCAGTAGACGCAGTCACTACGCCGACGGCCATTTGTACGCCGAGGGTGGCCGTCGGCGTATGATGCTCTACGCCGAGGGTTTGACTACGCCGAGGGGCTCGTTGGGCCGCTGCCCTGGACAGGACGTACACCGACGGCCCCGACATTTGGCCGTCGGCGTACGCCACGGCCGTCGGTGCAGCGCGCCATTCCCGTAGTGTTTGGGGCGGATTGGTTCTTCTCTCCACGTCCACGCTGGAGTGGTTGATTTTCCTCCAAGATTACGAAGCCAATCTCAACCACCATGTGTTCATCCTTCTCCATCATGTGTGATTTCTCCTTTGGAGGCAATTAGAGTGGATAGGAATTGGATGAGTTCAATCATGAAAGGCTAAATTTTCATCAGAATTTGTGTTATCTATCTTAAAGATGTTTTGTTGATATGTTCATGCAACTTTCTAATTGTAATGTGTATTATTTAGTCAGACTGACATGATCTTAGACCTGAACCTTGTATGTTTAGCGGAACAATATACACAAAAAAAAACAATGTGTTCCCGCCACCATGATTGTGAGTCATGAGGAGGTGGTGTAATTGGTATTTTCATATATGGATTACAGTTTTCGACTGAGTTAACACATGCTTATAGAGATATTCGTTGAACATGTGTACGAGTTGCACTATAGTTGCATTTGTAATTAGCGGTAGGTTGCGTGTTGAAGTCGAACACCCGAAACCTAGGCTAATATATAAGCACTACGGGAGAGCTCCAGTGTCCCGACGGCTGCCAGCCCTCGGCACAGCACAGATGGCCGTCGGCATAGGTTGTGCCGACGATGACCGTCGGCATAGCATCGTCGGCATAGTTCTGGTCTGGGACTGCCCGATCACCGTCGGCACAGACTGGCCGTCGGCGTAGATTGTTGTGCCGACGGTATAACCGTCGGCACAGTATGTCAAAATTTTCAAACTATTTGATGAAAAAATATTCGAATTATGTTTTCTGAAAAAAATTATTTTTTTCATTTTTTTTTTCAATTTTCTTCTTATTATTTTTTACTTGTTAATCTTTCACAATCACACTTAGTACACCTAATCTTAGGTCAAATTACACTTGTAGTCAAACTTCCCACTTGGTCACCCATCCTCACACTACTCCCACCCTAGCACGCTTAACTTCTTGGTTCTCTTCGGATGAGCTTCCATGAAAGAAATGACACCTTGTTGTTAATACTACCATATCAATCATATTAACCCTTTGACCGTGATGCCACACCTCTATATTTTTGAATTCTAATCAATTACTTAAGTAAACAACAATGAATATATATATATATATAATAATGTAGAATTTGAAAAACAATTAAATGATTTTTTTTGTCTTTTTATTTAATATGAAATAATTAATATCGGTAAATGTGAATTTGGCAAATAATATGTCTAAATTGATCAGAAAAATGAGAGGAATACAAATATGACATCCATATCATATTTTGAATCTACAAAGTTAATTTACCCAAAAATCATGAGCATTGATCAACTACCTCTAGTTTAAATCTAGTTGACTTTATTGAAAATGAGGTGGGAAACGGCCTCGGCATGGCATAGTTTGCCGAAATGAGGTCATATTTGGCACGTGTGTGGGCCCTAGGATGGGAAGCAAGACCTCGGATGCGGATTTCTAATCCGATCCACGGGCGACCATCTTTTCATTTTTAGTGTGTCCAAACAGTTTTTATTTGTGAAACAGCTACATGGGGCGCATTTTAGTATGACGTGAAACCTCCGTGCGATGATAGTAGACCACCTACGCACCACCTATCAAATGACATGTGCATACATTAGCTTTTTGGGAACCCATGCGGCTTCCGGCGGTGTCCCGCCGAATCCGCTGGAAACAGACCACATTTAAACTAGGGCTCAATTATTCGTCGCTCCAGAAATTCCGGAAAAAATGTTTTTAGTTCTACAACGCATCATTATATGCGGAAATACTTTTGTACACCCACGCATGGGTGTGGGTGTTTCTATCACCGTTCATTTATTCCTCGAGATTCGTGCCCACCATGGTAGATAGAAAGATTCCTTTCTCTCTCCTCTTTTTATCCGAATCTTAAAGCACAATGAACGGTGACGGAAACATCCACACCCATGCGTGGGTGTACAAAATCCACTCTCTCATTATATGTGCTATTTTTTGTCCGTTTAGTTTGTTCGCGAATGGGTGCACCCGCACGCCCGTACGGCGATACCGCATGTCCCGGGGGGCCTGTTTTGGCCAGATGGCAGTTTCAACGAAGTCAAAAAATCCCACTGAGCCACGTGGCATCATTTTATATGTCACAGTAACTATTCCGTTTGTCAAAACTAGGATATGGCAATTATTTTGAAAAACCCTTCACGAAAAGGGCTATCACCTCCGGAGTTCTATGGATTTTAGGGGAAATGAGGTGGGAAACGGCCTCGGCATGGCATAGTTTGCCGAAACGAGGTCATATTTGGCACGTGAGTGGGCCCTAGGATGGGAAGCAAGACCCCGGGTGCGGATTTCTAATCCGACCCACGGGCGACCATCTTTTCATTTTTAGCGTGCCCAAACGGTTTTTATTTGTGAAGCAGCTACATGGGCGCATTTTAGTATGACGAGAAACCTCCGTGCGATGATAGTAGACCACCTATGCACCACCTACAAAATGTCATGTGCATGCGTTAGCTTTTTGGGAAACCATGCGGCTTCCGGCGGTGTCCCGCCGAATCCGCTGGAAACTGACCGGATTTGAACTAGGGCTTAACTATCCGTCGCTCCCGAAATTCCGGAAAAAATGTTTTTAGTTCTACAACGCATCATTATATGTGCTAATTTTTGTCTGTTCAGTTTGTTCGCGAATGGGTGCACCCGCACGCCCGATACGGTGATACCGCATGTCCGGGGCTGTTTTGGCCAGATGGCAGTATGAACGAAGTCAAAAAATCCCACGGATCCGCGTGGCGTCATTTTTTTGTCATAGTAACTATTCCGTTTCCCAAAACTAGGATATCGCAATTATTTTGAAAAACCCTTCACGAAAAGAGCTATCACGTCCGGAGTTCTATGGATTTTAGGGGAAATGAGGTGGGAAACGGTCCCGGCATGCCATAGTTTGCCGAAACGAGGTCATATTTGGCACGTGTGTGGGCCCTAGGATGGTAAGCAATACCCCGGACACGGATTTCTAATCCGACCCATGAGCGACCATTTTTTCATTTTTGGCGTGTGTGAAAGCCATGAAACCTCGAACATTATAGCTCATTTCTAAGAAAAATTATTTAGGTATTTGAAATATTCCATTTTTGATATTTTTCTATGATAGATCTTGGTTTTCTGCAAAATTTGATATATTATACTTATTTTTCTCAGTTAGAATGATTTAGTTATGCTTTTTTGAAGACTGCCGTGGAGAAATAGAAAAAAGCTATGCCGACGGTATAACCGTCGGCACAGGTCTGTAGTGGAAAAAAAATAAAAAAAATGTTGTGCCGACGGCCAGACCTGTGCCGACGGTGACCGTCGGCACCTCCAGCCTGTACCGACGACCAATTTAACGCCGACGGCCATCCTTGTCGCCGCGCTCCGGAGGCTCCTGTGCCGACGGCCCCGACATTTGGCCGTCGGCACATCGCCTAGCCGTCGGCATATCCCGTAGTGAAGGGATCCCAATATATAAAGGTACTGAGAGTAGGCAAAAAGGACTAGATACAAGCTATGTTAGACATATGATCGTGTTGGACGGTTCGGTGGGGCTGGACCGGCATGGTCGCGTGGCATTATAGATCTGAAATATATGTATCACCATTGCGGGTTGTCGTCGACGGTATTATGATGGTGCTTGGGGAGCAGCGCCCATTAGAAATGCCCCGCAGATGTAGGCTTGATCATGAATAATGTTGTCAAATCTTGTTAGTGTGACCGCTTTTCCTCGATAGATTGATTTAGCACTTCCAACGATAACACATGTTAAACAAACTTTTCGTTCACAATTTCACGTACAGGTACATATAGATACGGTTAGCCGGCAACACAGGCGGTACCGTATTTTATTTAGACACCACAACAAGACACTTTTACGCACGTAACTCGGGCTCGGGAGTACTGCGTGCATTCATGGCAGGTAGGGAAGCTGAAGACGCACGACCAAACACTTACATGGAACGGAACGGAGACTAGTATAGAGTACGTATATAGGTGCTTGGAGTGTATATATGGATACGTTCAGCGAGGGCAGGTGAAGCCGGCAGGGCAGGTCTTGCCGCACTGGTTCAGGAGGAGGACGATGTCGGCTGTCACGTTGAGGTTGACGACGCCTAGGATCTTGGCCCGGATGGCCGTGCAGAGGCACACGGCGGCGTCCAGGTCTGCCAGCCCGGCCAGCAGCGGGCAGCACTGCTCGTTCGCCGGCACGCCGAAGTGTAGTTTCAGCAAGTTCAGCACGTCGGCGCACACGCCCAGCGTCAGCGTGTTGATCGGGCAGGTGCCGCCGCTGGTCGCCGGCGGTGGTGGCGACGGGGTTGGGCAGTGGGGTCCGCAACCGTGCACGGCGGCAATCATCAGGCTCAGGGCAACGAACTGGACGACGAGCTTCTTGGACGATGGCGCCATTGCTACAACCTTGTTCGAGTAAAGCTAGAGCTAGCTCGTGATCTCGATATTGTTGGATGTGGCTAGGCTTTGTGTGATGATCTTGTGCTGGGTTTGGCATGGTACTTATAGCCCGATTGCACATGCACAATAGCGTGTAGATGTCATGATCGATCGATCGTGTTTGACTCCAGCTACATTTTAATCTAAACTCCAAAATTGGTACTACCATACGTGTACCATTATTGACGCTACGGTTCTCTGCGCGGCATAACAAACAAAAGGTTAATTTAGAGCGTGATCTACGCCTGATGGGCATTCAGAATTTCCCTGGAGCTCCATACATACTCTGGATGGACTTTCCGATTTTAAAACAAGCTACGCACACAGAATAGTATAATACGGGCAACTCTTGCGCTGGTTTTCATGCCGGCATAGACACGCGTACGTACGTACAGCGCGTGGTGGCATACGATACGATGGAGGCCGAGCGAGCTTGCGTATTATATCCATTTCCTAAGGGAGCAGGAGAAGTCAACTATATGTGGCCAGTGGTATATTTTTTTTCGAAAAATAATTGCAGCTAGCTAGTGCCGACAATGGAAGCTCGTTAATCCACAGCTTACTCTCAGTCTCAGATTTGCTTCAGTTAAGCAACAGAGCCGTTCGTCCTTTCCATGGGAATTGTATTCCAACTTTGTATCGAATAGGTTTTGTTTCCGTGTTCTACTAAGATCCAACAAGAAGATTTCTAGTCTGATTCGGCAAAGAGGTACATAAATAATCCATGAGATACGATCACGCCGAGCTGAGCACAAGACCTCGTCCTCACAGTCGGATCCATGGCACGTTCTCCAATATATGCGATACCTAGGGTAATTCTACAGGAGATCCTGGTGAAACTGCCAACCAGGGACATCGCCCGGTGCCGCTGCGTCTCCAGGATCTGGCGCAGCGCCATCCGAGATCCCTCCTTCCAGCACCTCCACGTCATGGCCAGTCACGTCGACTCGGGCGTGGCGGACGTCTTGCTTGTTTCAGAGAAGCTCGAGCCCGAAAGATGCATCGAAGCCACCGTCCTGAACGTCACCACGGGAAAGACAATGTGTTGCATCACCAATCCAACGGGCTACCGCCTCACCAACGTCTGTAACGGCTTCCTTTGTTTCGCATCCCATGCCAGCAATGCGCCGGTGGTCGTCTGCAACCCTATCACTGGCGAGAATCAATCTCTTCCTAATGCACCACCTTCTCTCGGAGGAGGAGGACCTCGACGCAATCTCTTCGCCCTAGGATTCAGCCCATCAACCAAGGAGTACAAGTTATTTCGGCTTTCTTACTCAACGACAACGGGCAGTTCCGAGACTATCCTAGATGTGTGCACCTTAGGTGACAGCCAAGGGTGGCGCCGACACCCAAACCCATGCCCGTATCGCCCAGTATGCGATGGCTCCCCACCGGTGCTCGTGGATGGCAAGTTATATGTGGTGATGTACCGGGCAAACCCGCACACAAGACCCGACAAAAGGCCCGATAGGTTATTGCAAATTGATGTCGCAAGCGAGACGCACTGCGCATACGGTACCCCGGAACATCCAAAATACGAGAACCCCACTAATGATGTGCGGGTAACAGCATTTGAGCTGTGCGGGGAGCTCTGTCTCGCCATCAACACCGTGCAATGGTATAATCCAAAGCTCCAGTTCTGGGTCATGGCATCGAAGCAGCCTGCGGGCAGCAGAATTGAGGATCCACTCCACTGCCAGTGGGTTCCTAGGTACACCTTCTATCTAAATTGCAAGCTTACCGATGACCACATGAATAATAACCGTTGCAGCGACCTGCCGAGGGACGTGTGGCTTGATGACAACAAGATGATGTGCTACAGGATGGGTGACACCTTGTACAAGTACGACACGAGAGGATACTCAGCGAACCCCAACGCTAGTTTTGTGCCCTGGAACCAGCTGAAGCTCGAGCTCCCGGCGACTGATCAATCCCTGTCGACTCAACGATCATGGAGTGTTTGTGGGGGTTATCGACCAACCCTATTGTCGCCTCTCACCTTTTCACCGCCATCCGAGGATGGCGATGAGCAATTCGAGAATGCCTTGTTACGTGCGTTGAGATGCCTTAAATCAAAACAAAGAGGTCGGCCTCCATCAGAGCATTCGAACGACCTGCGACCTGCCAAGAGAATTTGCTAACCGGCAGCTGCTAGCCATTAAACCTCGAGGCCGTCCAATATAATGGCTTCCACTGTTCTACAAGCACACAACTCCACCTGTAAATGCCCCGTGTCCAGCATGATGTATTTCCTGTATTCGATCTTGCATGTATTTTCCAAAAATAAAAATAGACCCTAACGTGGAGTAGAATTCAGAGGTACAATATCTCTCAAAAAAATCAAAGGTAGCATCTTTTACGGTAGGGACGGAGAAATAAATATTTGATGGGCTGGATTAACAAATACTTGGTACTAAACTGTTCATCTATTTCCTTTGTTTCACCGAAGCAGTGAATCATCTTTACTAAAGTTCATTTTTATCCAAATAGCTGCTCAAATAGTAAAGATCAGCTTTTAAAAAATATAACTAGCTAATTCTAAGTCTACTGAGAACTAGTCTAATTGATTCAAAAAAAGAGAACTAGTCTAATACCCATCCAACTGACGTAATAACCATAATTTTTTGTATTCTACGAATATTTTTTTTTTTGCTTGGCATAGTAATTACACGAGATTGACTATGATTCTAGATATCCGAGATAGGCTGGGACAATATGGATGTGTTTGGTAGCCCGAACTAACCCAAATATTTTCATTTAAATCTAGCACAAGTGCACAACAAACTATTTGCCGTTTGTTAGCCTAGGTCGGGCCAGCTCAACAGTACCCACCTCATACGAAAAAGGCTTATTAGCCAGGCTAGGTTGGGAAGCTCAAATCGAGCTTCACAACTTGCTCAAGCTGAGCTCATCCCGCAATACACTGTAGCAGCCCCCCATCGGCCCCAACAGACCATCACCCCACCTCTTTCTCTCCTTCATTCATTTACCCCATCCTCCTCCTCCTCTTCCTTTGGCACCCTCCCTCCCGCGCCCCCAGCCTCTTCCTCTCCCGTCGGCCGAGCAAGAGCAAGGGACGCCGAGCAGAGGTATGAACTAGCGCGAGCGCCCTCCCTCCCATGGCCTGTAGAGGCAGTAGCTCGCGCGGGAAGAAGATCAAAGGCTCTGCCGCCACGGCCCTCCACTAGCCTAGCCTGCCACGAGCACCAAGCTCCGCCACCCCAAGGCCTCCCTCCCGCTGTCACGGGCACCGGCGCCCTCCCGCCCCACGTCTGGCAGAGGTAGAAGCTCTCAGGCTCCACCGCCACGGCACTCCACTAGCCTAGCCCGCCCCGAGCACCAAGTTCCGGCATCCCGAGCACGAAGCCCCGCCGCCACCACAGCCTCCACTATCCCGGCCCACCCCAAGACGTGCGCCACCGTCAAGCACGAAGCCTGGTCCGAAATCGGGGTCGCGTTCATCTCAATCGGGATCTGAGGACCCAACTGCTTTTTTATTCGATTCAAGGGCTTTTGTGTACAATTTGGACCTCATAGATCATAGTAATTTCATATTTCTACACATAAGCCTCAACATATCTTACCATACCAATCCACCAAATAACATCTCAACTGAGCCTCCCTCAATAAACGTAGGTTACCAAACACATGTCAAAATCTTATCCCAACTTAGCTAGGGTCAACATGTATGAGGAGAGACTCTCATTACACGTGGGCTACCAAACACACCCTAAGCTTCTTGTCTTCTACTCCAAGCACTTCCCATATACCTATATATAGACCCCATGAGAATCATAGCAATATATAAGAGAATATTACAGTTCGTCTAATTTGACACCCAGACCTATGATACTCCTACCCTTCCGAAAAAAAGGACATTGCGGATTTGTCTAAAACTGGATGTCTCTATAGACTAAATGTGTCTAGATACATTAAAACATAAAAAAAATCTGTGATATCGATTTTGGACAGGGAGTATTTTATCTCAACACCCGTTTACCTTTGAAACTTGTATTTTATCTTCTAACCTTCCTAAACCCGCAAAGATATAGTACTCGCTAACTCAAGTTCAGGATGCATGTAGATCTCCTATATATACACATTGACTGAGAGGACCTTCCACCCTGCCACTCTGCCATTTTTTTTCTTACGGCATTAAGCCGATCATAAACGTTCCTCGTGTGCCCTCCCTTGTCCATCTTGTAATAGATCGAATTGAGTGAAATTTGAGAAATTTACTGAAAATACATAGTCATTTTCATTGCAGTAAGGAAATTAAAGTCACAGATAATATAACCAGACATTCAGAAACGGTATAAAAAAGTATAATTCAAAGTATTATTTGGAGACTTCTATCTTACCCATAACCCATATATTATATATATATAGCATTGGTAGCCAAAATTTCTCCTGCATGCTATGTTGGTGGGATCTTAAGCAAATTCCAGCTTGCGCGATGGATCAGCTCACGCGCGCCTTTAACTTAGCGATGGTGTCGTAGTACCCTCAACATGTTGTGCTCAAACTGGTGTTTGTTTGTGTCGTCGTCGTCTTGGACCGGTGGCACCGCAAAGTTGAGAGGTGAGAGCAAGGTGGGGCGGTAACCGCCGTAGATGTTAAACTGGCATTTGGACCCTAAAGGTGCATCAGGGAGTTGTAGTTCCTTGTCCCATCGTAGAAAACCGGAGTTGGAACTGGATGTGACTTCCCCCGTGCCACCATAGAGGTGCAAGATTTCATACTGCATGTAGCACAACATCTCGTCCTCCTCAAGCCAGCACGCCCACGGCGTCGAAAAGCAATAGTTGTGTTCCGTGCAGAAGCTGTAGCGCAGATCCCACGACGGTTGCCGGTGGTGACCCTCCAGGTCCATGTTCCCCGGTGGCGGCGACATGACCCAGAAGTGGATGGTTATAGCAGTGTCGATCAAGTTGAGGATGTGCGCCACAAAGCACAGACGCCCGTTGAGCTCAAATGCACCCACCGTCGGGTCCTCATAGGGCCAGGTCTCGTAGTCCGGGAGATGGTAGGTGCAGCACGACTCAGCTGCCACATCAATGGCCAGTAATCTATTGGGATTCTCGTGTTTGGTACCATGCGTCCAGTTAAGGGTCAGCACGTATATCTTGCCGTCGATTGACACCGGCGCTGAAACGTTAGCTGGGCGACACGGGGAGGTGAATGAATCCCGACACCGCCACCCGCGTGTGTCGCCTAGGGTGTGCACGTCCACTTCCACGCACTGGTCGGAGGTAGAAGAAGACCATGGGTACGTCGACAACCGGAATAACTTGTACTCTTTGGTAGACGGACTGAATCCCAAGGCGAATAAATGCACCTTGGAGCTGACCAGTGGGGGAGCCTTTGGAAGCATCACTGCTTCGCCTGTGACAGGGTTGCACACCAGCACCGGTGCCGTCGGGCCGTCCGGATGCGCGAAGCAGAGGAAGCCGTTGCACACGTTGCCGATGGTGTAACTGCTAGGGATGGGGACGCAGCACATGGCCTTCCCCGATGACACGTTGAAGACGGTGGCCTCGTCGTTAGGGCCGGGCACGCGCCTTTCTGTGACGAGCAAGGCCTCCGTGCGGGCGGAGGTTACATGGCTGGCCATGGCGTGGAGGTTGCGGAAGAAGGGGTCGCTGACCACGCTGAGCCACAGCCTGGAGACGCAGCGGGACCGTGCGACGTCCTTGGTCGGCAACTTCACCAGGATCTCGCGTACCATATCTCTAGAGAGCTCCATGGTGCTGTTCTTCTCCGGCTCGGGACGATGAGATCCCATCGTCTTGGATCGAGCAATACAAAGAGTACAATCGGCAACCCGTGGACGCCGCGCGTTATGTGGACTAGTTAGGATTACTACTCGAGTAGACCTTTTCCATGACGTGGCCGACGTTTGAGTACCTTCACCAGGACCTAGTACTAAGACTTGCCAGTTTGACGTGGTCACGTTCAAATTAAATACGAATATAAAACCTCTTTGCAAGCGGAGATACGAAGGTTATACGAGTCGGAAACCTCTTTGCAAGAGACCTTTTCTCGCGAAACACATGTTAACAAAACCGACAAGCTACAAGGAAGAACGAAAAGAAAATCATAGCAGAAGACACAAGATTGTATCGTGGAAAAACCCCTCCAGCACAGAGGGAAAAAGAACCACATGTACTAGCCAACAAAATTACATTATATCGGGAAGTGTTTATGAACTTCGTGGTTTATCTTAAATCTGATAAACCCTAGCCAGCGGCTTACAAGATATATATGTAGGTGGTGATACCGATCCGCTTTGGCCCAATCCTCTGGCGACGAGCCTTGCTCCTATCGTCAGAAGGTAGCCTTCTTATGAATTTGGATCACAAAATAACAACACAGGCATGCGCCTTTAAAGCTTGTTAACGGCGGCTTTTATCTGTATTTTAAGGTCGTGGATATAAGTGTTCTGCTAGAGATACTTATGGGGATGCACACTCCTAATTGGATCTACGGATTCGATTCAATCCAAATTGGCGATGGCTAGATTCAACAAAGAGAAGATCAAGGAAGAACGAGACACATGTGAGCCAGTTTCGCCCGCTCGTGTGTGTGCGAGAGTACCGCTCAATACCTGCGTAGTCCACTCTCTTATTAGGCCGCCCTAGGCGGGAATGCATCCATGTATAGTTTTTTTTCCTTTTTCTATTATTTCATTATTGTTATTATTTTCTTTGGGAAAAAACAAGACTTCAAAATTTTCAAATCTGCAAATAAGGTCATATTTGAAAAGGTTTGGACTAAAAAAACATTTAAAGTTGCAAATTGTTCAAATCTGAAAAATGTTCAAAGATGGAAAATGTTCAAAAAAATAAATTTGGTCAAGTTTCAAAATTGTGGAAAAACTTATAATTTAAAATTGTTCAAATGAGAGGAGTGAAGAATGGAAAAAAAAAGGGAAACCCAAAGAAATAAACCAGAAGCCTGTTTGGCCTGGCTTCTTGTACCGATCGAGCGCAAGGCCCAGGTAAGGCTGGCCGGCCCTTCTCAGGCAGCCACGGGCCAAGTTCCCATCGCAAGTAAAATAGGAGCACTTGTTTTTCGCTAAATTGGGGCCCTAGATAGAAACCTGCCCGTGTCCGAGTCAAATCGGTACTGCTGCATGCCGATAAAACCGTGGGATCCATCTTTTTGTTGAACGAGTTTTTTGTTGAACGAGGTGTGCGCGCGGCAGATCAAAGCCGACGACAACTCACTCGTGTCGTGATGCACCCTTCCTCATCAGGAAAAAAGGAAGCCAAGAAATCCAAGCTAGTCACGCCGGACGTGCCTCATGAGCTGATTGCGACACAGATCCTTATCCATCTTCCCGTCAGGTCGCTGCGGTTCAGATGCGTCTGCAAGTCATGGCACCACTCCATCGACGACGACTATTTCATCCAAGCGCACCTCCGTGTCCGCAACTTATCCCTCCTCGTCGCCCCGCTGATCAAGAACACCAATGATGATCGTGGAGAAGAATTCATCATCGCCGGCTTGCACCGTTGGGATCACAAGCGTAACCCGGGTGGCGCCACGGCAGCTACCCTAATACACGATATGGCTGACTACGACCACTTACTCTTCACCGATAAGAGAAACGCGCACGACCTCGCGCACTCAACCCAGCCACACGGCGCTTCCTCATGCTTCCCTCCAGCCCGCACTCCGTGAGACCTCCTAGACTCCCAGCCCACATCCGAGGCCATCAGGCCTTTGGCTTCGGCCATGACCTTCGCTCCAGCGCCTACAAGGTTGTTCGATTCTTCTACCACGGCGATGGAGGTGTTCACCCTGAAAACAGACAAGCATTGGTGCCACACAGCAGCGCCACCGCCGTACCCGATCATGGCAGGGCGAACTGCGACCTTCTTCAAGGGCTCCTTGCTCTGGACGGCCCAGGCCTCGCTTCTGCCCAACACTCAGGGCTTCATCCGCTTTAACTTGGAAGATGAGTCCTTCAGCATCACGTCGCCACCGCCTCTTTGTGGCCCAAGGGTAGACTTTGCGGCATCCAGCTTAGCCGAGCTACGAGGAGAGCTGTGCCTATGCGTGCCTGGTCAGCGAGGAGCCGACAGAAGTTCGCTAGAGATGTGGATGTGCGCCGATCTTGGTACCAATGATGAGGCACCCCAATGGGACCGGCGCTATATCATCCGCTTCGCCCCCTTTTGTAGGTGGAGGTATTTGCGTCTAATTTCCATGCTTGATGAGGAGCCTGTGTTTCAAGCCGGGTCCGACCATCTCGTGCTCTGCGGTATGGAGAATGGAGATGGTGTCTTCAAGGATATGGTTAGCCTCAAGGACACAATGTATCGGAACGCCGATAATGACAGCAAACACGGTCACATTCTTCTCGAGTACATTGATGCAATCCCCTACGTCGAAAGCCTGGCTCCACTCTAGGCCTATCTGTAACATCTCAAGTTTTAACAATAATGAAATCAAGGAGAGATCAAGTACACAAAATTTGCAACAAACAAAAACTTTTTATATGCATAGTGTGTCACATACAAGTTAATGCATATGAGTGATTTTCTTGGGTGCACTTGCCATGATGAGTGTTGATATGATTATCACATGCTACTACACACTAATATATGATCATAACACCCCTCTTTGAGAAAAATAAAAGAAATGCTAAGTGTGATCCAAAACCCTCACATACACATAGGTCAAAAATGCAAACCATCACCAAAGGCCATCATGGCTTGATCTTTTGTTTCTAAAATGATTATACAACTCAAACAAACCTAAATGCATCAAAGAAATCAAAATTGAATCAAATTTGAACTCACAACCATCTCACATATGATGATGGTCACTTATGCAATTTATAACATGATCCCCTCTTTACCCCTCTGGTTAAATCATTTCTTACACTAAACTTGATTAACCAAAGCAATGTCATCCAAGACCATGTCAAGATGATGAACTTTCATGTTGACCACCCTGGCTAGAGTTGACTAGGTTGACCAGAATAAGGGTGACAAGTGAGGACTTTATATCAATGTGAAGATCATACCCATTTTGGATTTTTGCAAACTACCTCAATTTTGACCACCACCACCACCACACTACTGCAAATAATATATAAAACAAACCCTACAAATTTCACTCAAAAATTCCAAACTTTAGTTCTTGCGGCCATTTGGTCGAACACCTTGAATGCAACAATCTGCCAACTCCCTCCATTGCAAAACCCAGCAGATTTTGGCCTACACCCTCACCCCTAAGTCATCCCCAGTACCTCTCTGTACTCACCAAGCATTGCCAAGCACCATGGACAAGAATTGGTACAAGTGTGCATCACCATTTGTACCAGAGCATGCCATGCCGTGGCATGGCATGAGCTCACCATGCCACCTCTTCTTCTGGCCTTCCCCAGCACGCTCCACCGTGTCAAACGCAGGCTACACACTGCCCTGAGTCGCCTCGACGTGGCCCTCGACGATTTCGTGCACTACACTGGCCAGGCAAGCGACGCCCAGACGTGCCAGTGACGCGCACGCGCGCGCCAGAGCGTGCACGGCGACGCCACGGACACGCCCAGAGCGCCAGCTCCCCCGCCAACTCCGCTGACCCCGGCGCTCGCGTCCAACGCCAACGGCTTCACGACGTCACCAGGCACCTCCCAGACAAGCTCATTGGCCCGCGGGTGCCTGTAGACGACGCCACCGTCGACGTCCTCCGCCGCGGTACCGGAGCTCCGTCATGCGCACGAGCTCCTCGTCTCGCCCTCGTTTTCACCGCAATCAAGCCCAGCGTGACCGCACCGATGTCGCCTACACACGAGCGTCAGCGCCAGGCCACCAGCTCCCCTGTAGCATCGTCGTCGACGATGAGATCATCACCGCGCCACGGCCACCTCCAGACCCTATAAAAGGAGGCCTCCCCGTGCCTCACTCTCCACACCAATCTTGCTCGCCTCCCTTCTGAAGCTCCTCGACCTCACCCTTGCTCGATTAGCCACCACCGCCGTCCAATTTCATCGCCGGAGCCCGCAGAGGTGCTGAGAGGGCGCCGTCGATCCAGGCCACCCCCGGCGACGCCACGGCTACCAGGCGCCTCGCCGTCGTCGACAACCTCCCCACGCACACTGCCAGACACCTGCAACGGCCTGGTACTCCCTCCGACCCCCTACCTGAGCCGCCGGAGCTCGTCCTTCTCGCCGGAGACGACGACGATTATCGTCCGTTCGATCTCGTTCTGATCCTACGGCTCACCTCCTCTACCGTTTCGGTGTTTTAAACACGCTGACGCGTGGACCCCACGCTGTCAGGCGGCCCGTTGCGTGGACGCGCTACTGGGCCGGCCCACTTCCCCTTTCTCTGCGTAGCCTGTTAACGTTTCCCGCCAGCCCATTTATTTCAAACTTTAATTTTCGAATTTTGTTAATTACTCTCAGATGCTGATTTCAAATTTAAATAGAATAAAATCTACCCAACCAAATTTGACAAATTTTATATGTTTGGAAACCTTGTGAAAATATCTACAAAACTACACTGGTCCCAACCCTAGAGTGTTTGTCGAATTAATCTGAGAAAATAAACAAGGCAGGGCCTTTTTCCACTTCAATTAATTATTAAAAATTGAATAAAAATGCTATTAAGTTAAAACCAACTCTCAAAAATCATATTTCAATATATCTATCAGAATATGTAAAAATATTGCATCATTGTTTGCATGATCATGTCCTTGTTTAAAAATTGGCCCTAAGGCTATTTAAAGTACTTTTTAAATGAGCCTATCCCTTATTAATGTGTATGAGAGCATCTCTCTCATTTAAATCTTGTCCCCACTAAGTTAATATGAAGAAGACACTATGGTTATGTTAAACTCATATTAATTTAGTTGATAATATTAAACATTAATCAAGAATTATTAAAAGGCATGAGGTGATGTACCTCATTTAAATCTTTTTCCCAAATAATGATTATGAAGAGGTTGACCTTGGTCCACCTAGGTCATATGATATTAATTGAGGAAATTAAATCTTAATCAAACTTAATGAGAGGGAATTATTTTCTCTCAAGAAGTAAATAGCAACCCAAATTAATATTTATAATGAGAGGAAATTATTTTTCTTAAGAATAATAACTAAATCAACTCACATAATAAGCATGTGTTATGATAGCTTAGTAAGAGTGATTCATATGTGTGCTTAGCTTAGTATTTGAGTTGTGTGGTGATTGTGTGTATTATACTCGTATTTAGACGCTAGTACCGAGGAGTACGGAGGAGGAGGAGGTCTACACTCAAGGAGAGGAAGACCACTTTGATCAGTACAACAATCAAGGCAAGCTAATACCCTTGCAAAGTGCAAAGCTCCCAAGAGCAAAGCACCCCACCATTTTAATTTATCTTTACGAAGCCTATCCCAGTTTTATTACAAGTTATGCTTTCAAGTTGTACTACTTCCTTCTTTTCAAGTTACATTTTGATTCATGATTCACTTGGTATAAGATAGAATAATATCCTCAAAGTTAGTCTATGGCAATCAAGCTCAGTTAGCACCCCTCATGACTAGTGGCTAGTGCTAAATTACTAAAATTGACTACTCTAGATGGGAACATTGTGATATGAGATGATGAGGGTGAAGTTATGAAATAAATTTTGAATGTGAATAAGACCAAGAGAAGATAGTGATTTTTGATTAACATCTAATGTTGGTTTGGATGCGATACTTTTCCAATATTGAGTACCCCCACAATACCTGATTATGGGTAAGGCTTAACTAGAAGTTTATGTATCTTAGTATGGGTTCCCTCTGAACACACATCATAGGGGTTATGCCGAGGCTGCCTCCGTTGTTGAGAAATGATGTGAATTAAGGTGAACTGTCCGGCCAAGCCCTGTGCAGTTCCCAGGTTGACAGTTGGTCTTCACTGGGAGGCCAAGTGACAATGGATTAACTTGTCAATGCCTACGGATTGTAGACTAGGGTTTTGCTAGAAGTAGAGGGCAAGTAGATCTCGAAGGTTCAGGCGAAAAGTACTCGACGATTATGAAAACTAGGGTTATGCTGACAGAGATTCGATCCTTTCTTTGTCCCTCGACTCCCCCTTATATAGGAGGTGGAGCCGAGGGTTTCGTTTTGTACAAGTTACAGAGTCCGGGACGGTTTCTAACTCATCCCGCCAGATTACAAATAACACTTCCTATTACAACTCTAACTTTCCTTAATATATCTTGGGCTCCCGAATCTTCTTATTCTTCGGATAGTGGGCCTTCAGTAAACCCGGGTACTATCTTGGCAGGCCATTTGGGATGCCTATGTCAGTAGCCCGAGATTTTGCTTGAATCGTAGAGTCAAGGGAAATCTCTCTGTTTATTTTTATTCGAGAGCTTTTATTTATACTTCTTCACATAAAATTCTATATTGTACAGGGATAATGGTAGTTGGGGCTAGTTCATCTGACGGATCAGGTACTAGTTAACTGCTCTAGTGGCAATCCGCAAAAACCTACTTCAAGATCACGTCCCTGGACATGATCTCGGGATACTGGTGTAAACTTCGACAGGTGCCGCTTAAGGTCTTACCATTATGTCGAGTCCCAGTCAAATTTATCGAGTACCTAACGCGTCCGTTAGGATTTTTCTTCGTATCTGTTGATACGGATAAAAGTAGCAGAGCGCAGTCTTTGGCGATGCCACGCCCAGCAGAAACGGATCTGGGTCTTACCTTCGCAAATTTGCGGCATTCAGAAATTGATCGCAACTTTGGCGTTCTGAGAATATATTGTCGAGTGCTTTTCGCCTTTGGAATAGCACATTTTATCGAGTCATATTTGATGACTTATTTTGTCTTCCCGATGGGAGTATATGTAGAGTTATCTGTGTAACTCGAAATATACTCACTTTTCTTTATTTTGATAAAAATTCATCGGGCACGCGAACAGCGTTCCCGATGGGAGTAGCCCCCGAGGCTACATCCAAGGACGTGTGCTTGGGTGTAGGCTCCACAGATTAGTATTCGTTGCCGCTATATTTATAATCCTTCTCGATATTTTTATATCTATCGGGTGCGCGACCAGCGCTCCCGATGGGAGTAGCCCCGAGGCTATGAACAAATGCTTGCATTTGGTCATAGGCTCTCTCCATTTCTATCTTGTCATACTCGAAATTTTCTTCTTCTTTTTTTCAAAGTAGCCCCCGAGCGTTTGGGCAAAAACTTGTATTTGATCAAAGGCTCCCGAGATAACCTTGTGTTGTCGATAAACTTCTGAAACCTCATAGTCGAATTTTTCTTTTATCTTGACGATGTCATTGCTGATGATAGCCACGATTTCTATTTTGGAAACTGACCATTACCGCTTGTTTCGCTGCCTTGTGGGTCCCAATTCCTTATCTGACGGACACGTCGTGCAAGTGGGGGACACATGTTCTCCCCTTTTTCTGGCACACGTTCTGTAACCTCGTCAATGTTAAAATACCATTGTACCCTTGTATCCACGTGGTGATCATCTGCTGCATTCTTTTTTCATCCAACGGTTCCGTCGCTTCACCGCACCTGTATATAAGGTCCCCTTCTTCTTCCTCGAACACTTCCGCTCGCGCCGTTCCCCTGCTTTCCTCTGCAAAATTTCCTCCTGCGCTCCTCATCTCCCAAAGCTCTTCTCTTCGTAGCTACACCTCTCCGCCATTGTTGATGCCACCGCGTCGATTGACCAGGCACAGCACACCTGATTCATCGATGGCTGCCGCGGATCTAGGAGCCGCGGAGTGGGAGAGGTCCAAGATCACGAACCAGGACCTCAATCTCTTGAAGAAGCTGGGGATTACCAAGAAACCCAAAGCGGTTTGCTTCCCCAGTGAAGAAAGCTACCCAACCCCTCCAATGGGGTATCGGGTAAGTTTTGTTGATCACCTCATCCGCGGTCTTTCCGCCCCCATTCACCCTTTTCTTCGGGGTTTACTTTATGTTTATGGTCTCCAACTTCACCACCTCACGCCCAACTCTATCCTTCATATTTCCATCTTTATCACCCTCTGTGAAGCCTTCCTTGGTGTCCAGCCTAACTGGGCATTATGGAAGCGCATTTTCTTTTGTCGCCGAAATGGATCGCAATGTCGCCTATAATATAGGCGGCGTTGTTATTTCTGTTCGCTCTTCTGTCAACTACTTCGACGTCAAACTCCCTGACTCCGTTCAAGGGTGGCGCAAGAAGTGGTTGTACATTCGTGAAGAAAACCATGGATGCGCCGAAGACAACATTCCTCCTTTTGACGGTGCCGAGAAAATCCTTCGCCGCCGTTCTTGGGACGCAGAAGCTACCGAGGAAGAAAGAACTTCGACAGAGGCCCTGATGACTCGTATCCATGAGTTACAAAATACTCGTGGAAAATAATTATCAGGCATCCAAATTACGGCGTATTTCCTTAGGACTAGGGTGCAGCCTCTTCAGGCTCGCAAAAACCCTTTCTAGAATTATGCTGGCGATGAAGACGCAGATCGCTTGTCGACGAATCTGGAAGTCAAGGATTTGGATAGACTTATCCGTAGGATTTCATCTCTCAAGAAGAAAGACTCCATCCCTTCCACTTGTCGCGTAAAACCATACAGCGCCGCCCATGCACTTCCCAAGGTAAACATTGTCGCGTAATTTGTTATTGCCTTTCTTTTTGTGTTGTTACTTTTTTCTGACATCCTTCCCTCTTTTTATACAGGACCACCCAAATCTTGTTTCACTTCCTCCTCTTCCTGAAGGTGGGGATGTCGAAGAAAGGGCCGTTATCTCCGATGATAACCCAGATGCCCCCTCCTTTGCAAATGAACCCGCAGAATCTCGAAAATCTGCGGGATCCGACGAAAAAGAGGATGTCTCTGAAGCTACTGCATCGGCACAATCTCCTCCTCCTCCTGTTTCTCCAAGGAACAAAAGGAAAAGGGATGATGCCGAAGATTCCGGCACCTCCAAAGTCGACGAAGTTGTTCCTTCGCACCAGAAGGCAGGCTATGATCCATACCTCGAGGCTCTCATCAGTTCGTGAGTACCCTTTCTCTGTTTATTTGTACTTGAAGATTCTTGTCTATCTTGCTTTTTATATTGTCGACATTTGCTCGTAGTGATGATGAAGAAGAAGTACCAACTGCTGATGTGGCTGCTCGAACGAGTACGTCACATACATTAGTCGCCTCAGAGACGCCAGTCGAAGGAGAAGAAACGTCGCCTCCTCGACAGAATGTCGGCGCCGCGACTCCTCCATCAAGCCCCCTTGTCCCTTCACCAAAAAGGGCAAGGGTTGAAACAAATCCAGAGCTTACTCTTCAATCGAGTAGCTCTTCTAACCCTCTCTTGGATGATGTATGTTGTTAACACTCTTGTCACTGTTTATATTGTCTCCGTTTGCTCCTATGTGTCGTCAATTTTCCCATACCGACATTTTCTTTCTTTTTCTCTTCTTGACAGCCTATAATCAAAGAGCTTCTTCGCATCGGTGCCCAATTCGTTGGGTACCGTGATTACGCCAGCAAGACTGAAGGTAATGCCTGGCTATTTTTTGCTTCCTTTCTGCATGACTGTCGACGTTTATAACTAATCTTGTCTTCCTTTTTCAGAGAAACTGGCAGAAGCCAACGAACGTGCTGACACGCTTGCTCAAAAGTTAGAGCAATGTGAAGAGGCTCGTAAGAAGGCCGAGTCAGATGCGTTGAAGCTAGGCAAGAAGCTGACAAGGCTAAGGCTGATGCTGCTGGTGTCGAAGATCTTCGGAAACGTCTGCATGACGCCGAGACTTCACTAAGCGATCACATAACTGCGCAATCTGCTCGCGAAGCGGCGATCACCAAACGCATAAAGACACAAAGTCGTCGCTTTGTCGGTAAGTATTTGCACCATTTCATACCCTTTGGATTTTCCTTTTTTGCACTTGTTTGTTGACCAAAATTTCTATTTTTATTTTGTCAGATAGGACCTCTCAAGAATTTGAACTTGAGGATCCCGACAACGATTCTCTTCTTGACGCCGTTTCATTCCTCGAGTTTCATGGGACGGAAGCGCGTGAAGGCATGGATGAAGCCAGGGCGGGGTTGTCAAAGCTTTTCCCCTACTTCTTCCCGAAGAAAGAGGAGCCCGCGACTTTCCTTGGTCTTGCCAAGTGCTTTAATCCTCCCGAAGATCTTGGGCTGAAGATGCGCCATGAGAACATGAAGGTTGCCGTGGAAAGCACCGTTGCCCTAGTTGCTGACAGTCAACAAACTATTGACTGGGCCAAAGTTGGCGACACGGAGCAAATAGAGCAAGCAAGGTGGCGATCCTTGATCAAGGCGGCAAAGCTTAACACGAAGAAAATCCTGGCCTATCTCGGGATCAAGCCATCTTCGACTCCTAGCTCTTCAAGGCCGGAGGTCTAGTTTTTGCTTTCTTTATTTCCTTTGCTATTGTCGCCATTCTAGTCTTGGCGACAATTTCCCTGCCAATCCCTTAGGAGAACTTCTTTTGTAATGGCCATGTAAATTTTCTAGAATCAATGAAATTCCTCTTGGTGCTATCATTGATCCGGGGATTTTCTTTTCCAGTTGATATTTGATAATTATTCAACAAATCCTTCCTCTCCCGATGCTGCTCCCGCGTCTTCCTTGTCGAAGAAAGTAAGAACCGATGACAATTTCCTTGAAGGTTCTTCAAGCACACCTTTGTCGGAAGATTTACAGGAACTTCGACAACAACTTCAGTCCATGAAGAAACAAACTCTGGCAATGATGGAACAGTCTCGGAAAGCATCTGAACAAGAACAACTTGCTCGTCGACAAGCCGAAGAGGCTATGGCTGCCAAGGATGCTGCTATATTGGAAGCAAAAGGAGCTAGTGCCCGAGAAAATAGCATGCTCGAGCTGATGTTGGAAGCTAGCACGGATATGTTAGGTATGTATCTCAAACTTTCTGATGCCTTTTCTTTATTTTCCTGTGCCTTCTTTGAAGTTTCTTGCCTTGTTGTCCAATAGCCTCAGTTCTTGATGCTGCTGCCGAAGATCTAAGAGTAAATGAGAGAACGAATCTTCTTGTCAACCTTTCTCTGAACCATGGCTCTTTATTTTGGGCTACTCCTGAACGAACCCAGCAGATTGTCAGGTTCCAAGATCGTGCTTGCCAAGTGCGCGAATTTCTAAATTTTTGCACGACAACGTTGACCCTTGTTTTCAAGACTTTGTTTCCTCGGAATGAGGTTCCTGCGACTCTTCCTGAATTGCTAGAGACCTTCAGAGATGCTCCTCGTATTCATAATTTCGTACGAGCCCAACTGACTGTTGGAGCAAGATTTGCCATGATAATGATAAATATTTGCCATCCAAAGTTAGACCTGTCGACGATTGTCGTTGATTGCATGGCGAAGAAAACGCGGCGGAAGAATAATATAGATGCAATCAACGAGATGGTGACTCCTGTGGCCGAGTCGATGATAGACGAGCTTCTTCGGATGGATTCAGAATTCTTCGTCAAGGGATCTTATGCCGAGCATAAAACAACCAGAGGCTTGTCGATAGATACTATTTTGGGTTCTGACTAATTTGTAAAACTTTGTCGAAAACATTTGTTGTATATCACAGAATGCTCTATATTGTTGGAGCCCCCGAGCCTTTTGGCTAGAGTTTGTACTATTTTTCTCTTCTCAGAATTTCTTCTTGTGCTGTAATAAAACACCTTGATGGACTGCAGGATCTTGGTGTCGAAGTTCTATATTTTTGTTTGTCGAGTTTTCTGGACCAACGTGATGAAATTTTTTGACGTGTGCACTATATTTAATTATGACCAACTTCCGATTTATATATTTGGCGAGGTATTATTGTACCAAGGCGAAATATTTTCAATAAATCGAGTTTGTCTGTTTTGATATTTGAGGGTGCAGAGCCCCCGAGTATGTCGATGAATAAGAAGTATATCTTTACTATCTTTATTATATTGCAGCACCGCGAGCCCGCCTCATTAAAAACCTTCTTCGGCCCCACTCGGTGCCCCGAAAAAGGAAAAGAGTGCGTCTGAAAACTCGCGGGCGTTTCAGTACATTGTATGTTTACAAAGTAGACTATATTTCGGCATCTAAGCGTAAAAACGCCTGAGCTGTGCCACGTTCCAGGGATTTGGCTCGGCAATCCCTGTCTTCTTGTCTTTGATTCTGTATGCTCCTCCTTCGATTACCTCTGTGACGATGTAGGGTCCAAGCCATGGTGACTCGAGTTTTTCGTGACTTTTTGGTTGAGTCGCAGAACTAAGTCACCAACTTGAAAAGACCTTGGGCGCAATCGTCGACTGTGGTAATTCTTCAGGTCCTGTTGATATTTGGCGACTCGTGACAGGACTTCATCTCGAGCTTCATCAAGTGCATCGACATCATCCTCCAAGGCTTCTCTCGAGGTTTCTTCATCATATTCTGTGACTCTTGGAGAATCGTGCTCTATTTCTATCGGCAGGGGATGGCGTGTAACTCACACGTTCGTTGGGAACCCCAAGAGGAAGGTATGATGCGCACAGTAGCAAGTTTTCCCTCAGAAAGAAACCAAGGTTTAATCGAACCAGGAGGAGCCAAGAAGCACGTTGAAGGTTGATGGTCGCGAAATGTGATGCGGCGCAACACCGGGGATTCCGGCAACGCGGAACCCACAACACAACCAAAGTACTTTGTCCCAACGAAACAGTGAGGTTGTCAATCTCACCGGCTTGCTGAAAAAGATTAAACGTATCGAGTGGAAGATGTTTGCAAAGAAAACAGTAAAACACAATTGCAGAGATTGTATGCTATGTAAAGAATAGGACCGGGGTCCACAGTTCACTATAGGTGTCTCTCCCATAAGATAAAGCATGTTGGGTGAACAAATTACGTCGGGCAATTGACAAATAGAGAAAGGCATAACAATGCATATACATGATATGATAAATATAGTGAGATTTAATCCGGCATTACGACAAAGAACATAGACCGCCATCCAACTGCATCTATGCCTAAAAAGTCCACCTTCAGTTATCATCCGAACCCCCTCCAGTATTAAGTTGCAAAGCAACAGACAATTGCATTAAGTATGGTGCGTAATGTAATCAACAACTACATCCTTAGACATAGCATCAATGTTTTATCCCTAGTGGCAACAGCACATCACAACCTTAGAACCTACTGTCACGATCCCAGATTCAATGAAGGCATGAACCCACTATCGAGCATAAATACCCCCTCTTGGAGTTAAGAGCAAAAACTTGGCCAGCCTCTACTAATAACGGAGAGCATGCAAGATCATAAACAACACATAAACAATAGATTGATAATCACCATAATCATAGTACTCTCTATCCATCGGATCCCGACAAACACAACATATAGAATTACAGATAGATGATCTTGATCATGTTAGGCAGCTCACAAGATCCAACAATGAAGCACAACAAGGAGAAGACGACCATCTAGCTACTTCTATGGACCCATGGTCCAGGGGTGGACTACTCACTCATCACTCCGGAGGCGACCATGGCGGTGTAGAGTCCTCCGGGAGATGAATCCCCTCTCCGGCAGGGTGCCGGAGGTCTCCGAATCCCCCGAGATGGGATTCGCGGGCGGCGTCTCTGGAGGTTTTCCGTATCGTGGCTCTCGGTACGGGGTTTCGCGACGGAAGCTTTAAGTAGGCGGAGGGTCAACGCGGGGGCCACACGAGGGGGGGGGATAGGTCGGCGCGGCCGGGGCCTGGGCCGCGCCGGCCACCCCCGGCTGCCTCGTGGCCCCACTTCGTTATCTCTTCGGTCTTCCGGAAGCTTCGTGCAAAAATAGGACCCTGGGCGAAAGTTTCGTCCAATTCCGAGAATATTTCTTTACTAGGATTTCTGAAACCAAAACAGAAAAACAGCAACTGGCTCTTCGGCATCTTGTTAATAGGTTAGTTCCGGAAAATGCATAAATATGACATATAATGTGCATAAAACATGTAGGTATCATCAATAAAGTAGCATGGAACATAAGAAATTATCGATACGTTGGAGACGTATCAGCATCCCCAAGCTTAGTTCTGCTCGTCCCGAGCAGGTAAAACGATAACAAAGATAATTTCTGAAGTGACATGCCATCATAATCTTGATCATACTATTTGTAAACATATGTAATGAATGCAGCGATCAAAGCAAAGGTAATGACATGAGTAAACAACTGAATCATATAGCAAAGACTTTTCATGAATAGTACTTCAAGACAAGCATCAATAAGTCTTGCATAAGAGTTAACTCATAAAGCAATAAATCAAAGTAAAGGTGTTGAAGCAACACATAGGAAGATTAAGTTTCAGCGGTTGCTTTCACTTATAACATGTATATCTCATGGATATTGTCAACATAAAGTAATATAACAAGTGCAATATGCAAGTATGTAGGAATCAATGCACAGTTCACACAAGTGTTTGCTTCTTAGGTGGAAGGAGATAGGTAAACTGACTCAACAATAAAAGTAAAAGAATGGTCCTTCAAAGAGGAAAGCATCGATTGCTGTATTTGTGCTAGAGCTTTTATTTTGAAAACATGAAACAATTTTGTCAACGGTAGTAATAAAGCATATGAGTTATGAAAATTATATCTTACAAGTTGCAAGCCTCACGCATAGTATACTAATAGTGCCCGCACCTCGTCCTACTTAACTTGGACTACCGGGTCTTCGCATGCCATGTTTCAACCAAGTGTCACAAAGGGGTACCTCCATGCCGCCTATACAAAGGTCTAAGGAGAATGCTCGCATTTCGGATTTCTCGCTTTTGATTATTCTCAACTTAGACATCCATACCGGGACAACATGGACAACAGATAATGGACTCCTATTAAATGCATAAGCATGTAGCAAAGTTATTATTCTCATATGAGATTGAGGATATATGTCCAAAACTGAAACTTCCACCATGATTCATGGCTTTAGTTAGTGGCCCAATGTTCTTCTCTAACAATTTTGCATGCTCCAACCACTATTCAGACAAGACGGACATGCATAGCAACTCACATGATATTCAACAATAGTTGATGGCGTTCCCCAGAAGCATGGTTATCGCACAACAGGCAACTTAATAAAATATAAAGTGCATAAGTACATATTCAATACTACGATAGTTTTTAAGGCTATTTTGTCCCATGAGCTATATATTGCAAAGGTGAATGATGGAATTTTAAAGGTAGCACTCAAGCAATTTACTTTGGAATGGCGGAGAAATACCATGTAGTAGGTAGGTATGGTGGACACAAATGGCATAGTAGTTGGCTCAAGGATTTTGGATGCATGAGAAGTATTCCCTCTCGATACAAGGTTTAGGCTAGCAAGGTTATTTGAAGCAAACTCAAGGATGAACAAGTGCAGCAAAACTCACATAAAAGACATATTGTAAACATTATAAGACTCTACACTCTTCCTTGTTGTTCAAAACTCAATACTAGATATTATCTAGACCTTAGAGAAACCAAATATGCAAATCAAATTTTAGCAAGCTCTATGTATTTCTTCATTAATGGGTGCAAAGCATATGATGCAAGAGCTTAAACATGAGCACAACAATTGCCAAGTATCACATTATCCAAGACAGTTTAAAATTACTACATGTAGCATTTTCCAATTCCAACCATATAACAAATTAACGAAGAAGAAACTTCGCCTTGAACATTATGAGTAAAGCCTAAGGACACATGTGTCCATATGCAACAGCGGAGCGTGTCTCTCTCCCACAAAGTGAATGCTAGGATCCATTTTATTCAAACAAAAACAAAAACGAAAACAAACCGACGCTCCAAGTAAAGAACACAAGATGTGATTGAATAAAAATATAGTTTCAGGGGAACCCGATGATGTTGTCGATGAAGAAGGGGATGCCTTGGGCATCCCCAAGCTTAGACGCTTGAGTCTTCTTAAAATATGCAGGGGTGAACCACGGGGCATCCCCAAGCTTAGAGCTTTCACTCCTCTTGATCATAGTATATCATTCTCCTCTCTTGACCCTTGAAAACTTCCTTCACACCAAACTTCAAGCAAACTCATTAGAGGGTTAGTGCACGATTAATAATTCACACATTCAGAGGTGACACAATCATTATTTTCACTTCTGGACATTGCATAATGCTACTGGACATTAGTGGATCAAAGAAATAAATCCAACATAGCAAAAGAGGCAATGCGAAATAAAAGGCAGAATCTGTCAAAAACAGAACAGTCCGTAAAGACGAATTTAGAAATGGCACCAGACTTGCTCAAATGGAAAAACTCAAAACTAATGAAAGTTGCGCACATATCTGAGGATCACGCTCGTAAATTGGCAGATTTTTTCGAATTTTCTACAGAGAATTGTGCCCAGATTCGTGACAGACAGCAATGCTGTTCCTGCGCAGCGATCCCAAATATAACATCAACTTTGACATAGAAATTTTACTTGGCACAAAAACATGATAAGGAGAGGTTGCTACAGTAGTAAACAACTTCCAAGACTCAACAAAACAAAAAATTGCTGTAGGTAAAAACATGGGTTGTCTCCCATAAGCGCTTTTCTTTAACGCCTTTCAGCTAGGCGCAGAAAGTGCAAATCAAGTAACATCAGGAGATGAAGCATCAACATCATTATTTTTCATGCAAACACAACTTGTTGCAGAGGGTGCTTTAGGTGCTCCATTATCTAAATTTTCTATGGTGGTGCTAGGGGTTTTAGCAATTTTAGGCCTATAGTAATTCTTTTGTTTAGGCACTTTAGAGGCATACATGAATTTTTGCTCTTTACCCACATAGGCTTTCTCATTATACTTGAGAGAAGAAAAGGTTGAACCCAAGGTTCCCATAGCTTTTTCAAGTTCATCAATCCTATTGGTTTGATTATCATGGATAACACAAGTTCCTAGGACACTAATTCTTTCATCAATTCCTCCTAGGGATTTATCAAGTTCATCAGTTTTATCCAATAACATTTCTAATTTAGTTTCAATACTTGGAAATTTTTTCTCTATGGTTTCCAATTTTTTCATAACATCCTCAAGAGAGATTTCAATTTTAACTTCATTAACAGGTGGTATTCCAACTAGACTCTCAATGATGCAACTAGCTTCTAAAGCGGGAGTACCTAGGAAATTGCCTCCCGAAAGAGTATCAAGAACATACCTATTCCAACTAGATAAACCAACATAAAAGTTCCTAAGAAGGATAGTGGTGGAGTGTTTCTTAATGCACCTATGATGAGCATTACTAATTCTATACCAAGCGTCTTTAAAACTTTCTCCACCTTGTTGCTTAAAAGAACGAACTTCAACTTCAGGATTACTCATTTTAGTAGCAAGTAAAATAAAACAAACTAGATAGAGTAAATGCAAGTAATTAATTTTTTGTGTTTTTGATATAGAGAGCAAGACAGTAAATAAAGTAAAACTAGCAACTAATTTTTTGTATTTTGATTTAGTGCAGCAAACAAAGTAGTAAATAAAATAAAGCAAGACAAAAACAAAGTAAAGAGATTGAGAAGTGGAGACTCCCCTTGCAGCGTGTCTTGATCTCCCCGGCAACGGCGCCAGAAAAAGAGCTTGATGGCGTGTAACTCACACGTTCGTTGGGAACCCCAAGAGGAAGGTATGATGCGCACGGTAGCAAGTTTTCCCTCAGAAAGAAACCAAGGTTTAATCGAACCAGGAGGAGCCAAGAAGCACGTTGAAGGTTGATGGTCGCGAAATGTGATGCGGCGCAACACCAGGGATTCCGCGCCAACGCGGAACCTGCACAACACAACCAAAGTACTTTGTCCCAACGAAACAGTGAGGTTGTCAATCTCACCGGCTTGCTGTAACAAAGGATTAAACGTATCGAGTGGAAGATGTTTGCAAAGAAAACAGTAAAACACAATTGCGTAGATTGTATGCTATGTAAAGAATAGGACCGGGGTCCACAGTTCACTAGAGGTGTCTCTCCCATAAGATAAAGCATGTTGGGTGAACAAATTACAGTCGGGCAATTGACAAATAGAGAAAGGCATAACAATGCATATACATGATATGATAAATATAGTGAGATTTAATCCGGCATTACGACAAAGAACATAGACCGCCATCCAACTGCATCTATGCCTAAAAAGTCCACCTTCAGGTTATCGTCCGAACCCCCTCCAGTATTAAGTTGCAAAGCAACAGACAATTGCATTAAGTATGGTGCGTAATGTAATCAACAACTACATCCTTAGACATAGCATCAATGTTTTATCCCTAGTGGCAACAACACATCACAACCTTAGAACCTACTGTCACGATCCCAGATTCAATGAAGGCATGAACCCACTATCGAGCATAAATACCCCCTCTTGGAGTTAAGAGCAAAAACTTGGCCAGAGCCTCTACTAATAACGGAGAGCATGCAAGATCATAAACAAAACATAAACAATAGATTGATAATCACCATAATCATAGTACTCTCTATCCATCGGATCCCGACAAACACAACATATAGAATTACAGATAGATGATCTTGATCATGTTAGGCAGCTCACAAGATCCAACAATGAAGCACAACAAGGAGAAGACGACCATCTAGCTACTGCTATGGACCCATGGTCCAGGGGTGGACTACTCACTCATCACTCCGGAGGCGACCATGGCGGTGTAGAGTCCTCGGAGATGAATCCCCTCTCGGCAGGGTGCCGGAGGCGATCTCAGAATCCCCCGAGATGGGATTCGCGGTGGCGGCGTCTGTAAAGGTTTTCCGTATCGTGGCTCTCGGTGCTGGGGGTTTCGCGACGGAAGCTTTAAGTAGGCGGAGGGTCAACGCGGGGGCCACACGAGGGGCCCAGGATAGGTCGGCGCGGCCGGGGCCTGGCCGCGCCGGCCACCCTGGCTGCCTCGTGGCCCCACTTCGTTATCTCTTCGGTCTTCGGAAGCTTCGTGCAAAAATAGGACCCGGGCGAAAGTTTCGTCCAATTCCGAGAATATTTCTTTACTAGGATTTCTGAAACCAAAAACACAGAAAACAACAACTGGCTCTTCGGCATCTTGTTAATAGGTTAGTTCCAGAAAATGCATAAATATGACATATAATGTGCATAAAACATGTAGGTATCATCAATAAAGTAGCATGGAACATAAGAAATTAACGATACGTTGGAGACGTATCAGCAGGACTGCCTCGGCGCCATGGACCAGAAAAACGGTGTTTCCTGTGTCGCCGTATTTGGTGTTGTTCGGATACTCCACAATACACTTGGCAGCTCCTCCGGCCAAGTATGCCGAGCTTTTTCCAATGGTCCTAACAGGCGTTTCTTGATGCCATTGCAAATAATGCCATTGGCTTTCTCGACTTGTCCATTGGTGTGGATGTGCGACAGACGCAAAACTCAACTTAATGCCCACTTCTGCATGCTTTGAATTCCTTGGACGTGAAGTTACTGCCGTTGTCTGTGACAATGCTATGAGGAAC
This sequence comes from Lolium multiflorum, assembly GCA_030979885.1. Taxonomy (NCBI): domain Eukaryota; kingdom Viridiplantae; phylum Streptophyta; class Magnoliopsida; order Poales; family Poaceae; genus Lolium; species Lolium multiflorum. The sequence continues at coordinate 425,547,017 of CM061750.1, forward strand.
TCCAAATCTGAAGACGATGCACAAACTTAATCGCTGCGCCGTCCGGTGAATTTATCGGCTTTGCTTCTATCCACTTTGTAAATTTGTCGACAGCGACCAGCATATACTCATAACCTCCTGGCGAAGCTTTGTGTAGTTTTCCCACCATGTCGAGTCCCCATTGAGCAAAGGGCCAAGACAATGGGATTGGCATAAGTTCTGCTGCAGGAGAGTGAGGTCTGGCGGCGAATCTTTGGCACGCGTCGCAAGTTCTCACTATTTCCTTTGCGTCCTCGATTGCTTGTTAACCAATAGAATCCTGCTCTGAAAACCTTAGCCGCGATAGCCCGGCTGCTCGCGTGGTGCCGCATATCCCTTCGTGCACATCCTTCGGGATAATTCGTCCTTCTTCGGGTGTAACGCATCTTTGTAGCACGCAGAAATACTTCGTTTGTACAGCTCCCCTTTTACCACAGTAAAAGCTTTTGATCTCCCGATTATTCGTCTTGCTTCGACGGATCGTCGGGTGTCGTTTTCCTTAGGATATATGATATGTAAGCTGCATCCATGGAACTTGTACCATCATGACTAGCTCTTGCTCTTCTTCTTCTTCTGTGTGTCTTTGGTGATACTCGAGGTTTCTCTTTCTTCTCCTTCTTTGTTTTTGCTGGCTTTGTTGATCTCTCGCTTATCTCTTCCCAAAACACGCCTGGAGGAATCGCGAGACACTGTGACCCGATGTTTGCGAGAACGTCGGCTTCATCGTTGCTCATCCTGCTGATGTGGTTTACCTCACAACCATCGAATAACTTCTCCAGCTCATTGTACACCTCTTTGTATGCTATCATACTTTCGTTGACTGCATCGCATTGGTTCATGACTTGCGTGCCACCAATTGTGAGTCGCCGAAAATTTTCAGTCGGGTTGCACCGCAAGCTTTCGCCATCTTCATCCCGTGTATGAGAGCTTCATATTCTGCTTCATTGTTAGACGCGTTTGGGAACGTCATCCGCAAAACGTACTTCAGCTTGTCGCCTTCAGGTGATACCAATATCACGCCTGCTCCAGCACCTTCCAATCTTTTGGACCCGTCAAAGTTCATAGTCCAGGTTCTCGATAAATCTGGGGGTCCCGTGTTTTGTAACTCCATGCACTCTGCAATGAAATCTAGTAAAACCTGCGATTTTATTGCTTTTCTTTTTTCGTACGTGATGTCCCGAGGGAAAGTTCTATTCCCCAAAGGGAGACACGACCCGTAGCTTTGGGTTGTTCAGTATATTTGACAAGGGAGCCTCGTTGACCACTATTATCGGGTGCGCCGAAAAATAGTGTCGCAATTTTCTTGCTGTCGTGAATACTCCATATGCCAGTTTCTGATATTGCGGGTACCGCTGTTTTGAGGCGACAGTACTTCGCTGATGAAATATACTGGCCTCTGAACTCCATGAAGCTTGCCTTCTTCTTCTCTCTCGACTACTAGGGCCGTGCTGACCACCTGAGGTGTGGCTGCAATGTACAAGAGGAGAGGTTCTTTCTCTTTCGGTGCCACCAATATCGGTGGTGTCGAAATTGCTCGCTTGAGGTTCTCGAAGGCTCTATCTGCTTCCTCGTTCCATTGGAATTTTTCCCCTTGTTTGATCAATGCATAGAACGGCAGCGCTTTTCTCCTAACCTGCGACGCTTAAATGCGACTCGCCCCGTTAACTGTTGTATTTATTTCAGCTTTGTTGGCTTTCGCATAGTAATGATGGCATGTATTTTTTCGGGATTAGCTTCAATCCCCCTTGCTGATACTAAGAACCCGAGAAGTTCTCCTGCAGGAACTCCAAAAGAACACTTTGTCGGGTTCAGCTTGAGGCAGAATTTGTCGAGGTTGTCGAAGGTTTCCTTCAAATCTTCGATCAAAGTCGACCATTTCTTTGATGTTATTACGACATCGTCGATGTAGACTTGTACATTTTTCCAATCTGTGTTGCTAGGCACTTCTGCATCATCCGCTGGTATGTTGCTCCCGCGTTTTTCAGACCAAAGGGCATTGTTTTATAACAAAACACGCCGTAAGGTGTGATGAACACTGTCTTGGCTTCATCTTCTTCTTTTAATCTTATCTGGTTATAACCAGAATATGCGTCCAGGAAGGAAAGACGTTCGCATCCTGCCGTGGAGTCGATGATTTGATCGATCCTTGGGAGGGGAAAATGATCCTTGGGACAATGTTTGTTGAGACATGATACGTCTCCAACGTATCGATAATTTCTTATGTTCCATGCTACTTTATTGATGATACCTACATGTTTTATGCACATTATATGTCATATTTATGCATTTTCTGGAACTAACCTATTAACAAGATGCCGAAGAGAGCTGTTTTCTGCTGTTTTTGGTTTCAGAAATCCTAGTAAAGAAATATTCTCGGAATTGGACGAAACTTTCGCCCAGGGTCCTATTTTTGCACGAAGCTTCCAGAAGACCGAAGAGATAACGAAGTGGGGCCACGAGGCGGCCAGGGGTGGCCGGCGCGGCCCAGCCCTGGCCGCGCCGACCTACCTCCTGGGCCCCTCGTGTGGCCCCCGCGTTGACCCTCCGCCTACTTAAAGCTTCCGTCGCGAAACCCCCAGCACAGAGCCACGATACGGAAAACCTTACGAGACGCCGCCGCCGAATCCCATCTCGGGATTCGGAGATCGCCTCCGACCCTGCCGAGAGGGATTCATCTCCCGGAGGACTCTACACCGCCATGGTCGCCTCCGGGATGAGTGAGTAGTCCACCCCTGGACCATGGGTCCATAGCGGTAGCTAGATGGTCGTCTTCTCCTTGTTGTGCTTCATTGTTGGATCTTGTGAGCTGCCTAACATGATCAAGATCATCTATATGTAATTCTATATGTTGTGTTTGTCGGGATCCGATGGATAGAGAGTACTATGATTATGGTGATTATCAATCTATTGTTCATGTGTTGTTTATGATCTTGCATGCTCTCCGTTATTAGTAGAGGCTCTGCCAAGTTTTTACTCTTAACTCCAAGAGGGAGTATTTATGCTCGATAGTGGGTTCATGCCTCCATTGAATCTGGGACAGTGACAGAAAGTTCTAAGGTTGTGGATGTGCTTTTGCCACTAGGGATAAAACATTGATGCTATGTCTAAGGATGTAGTTGTTGATTACATTACGCACCATACTTAATGCAATTGTCTGTTGCTTTGCAACTTAATACTGGAGGGGGTTCGGATGATAACCTGAAGGTGGACTTTTTAGGCATAGATGCAGTTGGATGGCGGTCTATGTACTTTGTCGTAATGCCCAATTAAATCTCACTATATTTATCATATCATGTATATGCATTGTTATGCCTTTCTCTATTTGTCAATTGCCCGACTGTAATTTGTTCACCCAACATGCTTTTATCTTATGGGAGAGACACCTCTAGTGAACTGTGGACCCCGGTCCTATTCTTTACATAGCATACAATCTACTGCAATTGTGTTTTACTATTTTCTTTGCAAACATCTTCCACTCGATACGTTTAATCCTTTGTTACAGCAAGCCGGTGAGATTGACAACCTCACTTGTTTCGTTGGGACAAAGTACTTTGGTTGTGTTGTGCAGGTTCCGCGTTGGCGCCGGAATCCCTGGTGTTGCGCCGCATCACATTTCGCGACCATCAACCTTCAACGTGCTTCTTGGCTCCTCCTGGTTCGATTAAACCTTGGTTTCTTTCTGAGGGAAAACTTGCTACTGTGCGCATCATACCTTCCTCTTGGGGTTCCCAACGAACGTGTGAGTTACACGCCATCAAGCTCTTTTTCTGGCGCCGTTGCCGGGGAGATCAAGACACGCTGCAAGGGGAGTCTCCACTTCTCAATCTCTCTACTTTGTTTTTGTCTTGCTTTATTTTATTTACTACTTTGTTTGCTGCACTAAATCAAAACACAAAAAAATTAGTTGCTAGTTTTACTTTATTTACTGTCTTGCTCTCTATATCGAAAACACAAAAAAATTAGTTACTTGCATTTATTTTATCTAGTTTGCTTTATTTATCGTTGCTAAAATGAATACCCCTGAAAATACTAAGTTGTGTGACTTCACAAATGCAAATAATAATGATTTCCTATGCACACCTATTGCTCCACCTACTACAGCAGAATTCTTTGAAATTAAACCTGCTTTACTAAATCTTGTCATGAGAGATCAATTTTCTGGTGCTAGTTCTGATGATGCTGCTGCCCATCTCAATAATTTTGTTGAACTTTGTGAAATGCAAAAGTATAAAGATGTAGAAGGTGATATTATTAAATTGAAAGTGTTTCCTTTCTCATTAAGAGGAAGAGCTAAAGATTGGTTGCTATCTTTGCCTAAGAATAGTATTGATTCATGGACTAAATGCAAGGATGCTTTTATTGGTAGATATTATCCTCCCGCTAAAATTATATCTTTGAGAAGTAGCATAATAAATTTTAAACAATTAGATACTGAACATGTTGCTCAAGCATGGGAGAGAATGAAAACTTTGGTAAAGAATTGCCCAACCCATGGACTGACTACTTGGATGATTATCCAAACCTTCTATGCAGGACTAAATTTTTCTTCGCGGAATTTATTGGATTCAGCTGCTGGAGGTACCTTTATGTCCATCACATTGGGGGCGGCTACAAAACTTCTCGATGATATGATGATAAATTACTCTGAATGGCACACGGAAAGAGCTCCACAAGGTAAGAAGGTAAATTCTGTTGAAGAAACCTCTTCCTTGAGTGATAAGATTGATGTGATTATGTCTATGCTTGTTAATGGTAGATCTAATGTAGATCCAAATAATGTTCCTTTAGCTTCATTGGTTGCTCAAGAAGAAAATGTTGATGTGAATTTCATTAAAAATAATAATTTCAACAACAATGCTTATAGGAACAACTCTGGTAATAACTATAGGCCATATCCTTCTGCTAATGGTAATGGTTATGGTAATTCTTATGGGAATTCTTACAACAATAATAGGAATGTACCCTCTGGTCTTGAAGCCATGCTTAAAGAATTTATTAGTACACAAACTGCTTTTAACAAATCTGTGAGGAAAAGCTTGATAAAATTGATACTATCGCTTCTAGAGTTGATAGACTTGCCTCTGATGTAAATCTTTTAAAATTGAAAGTTATGCCTAATAATGATATTGATAATAAGATTACTACTACAGCAAATGCCATCCAAGTTAGAATTAATGAGAATATAAGATTAATGGCTGAACTGCGTGCTAGGTGGGATAGAGAAGAAAATGAAAAACTAGCTAAAAAGAATAATGTAGCTAAAGTTTGGACTATCACCACCACTAGTAATGCTAATTCTTCACATGTTGCTGCACCTCCTACTATCAATAGTAAAATAATTGGTGTTGGCAATGTTTCTACTCCTAGTGCAAAGCGTACAAAACTGCCTGAAATTGCTAAAACTGCTGAAACTGCTTGTGATAAAACTGCTGAAATTTTTTCCAACCTTGGGAATAATGATCCCATTGCTGTAGCTCATAATGATTTAGATTTTGATGATTGCCACATCTCTGAAGTTATAAAGTTCTTACAAAAACTTGCTAAAAGTCCTAATGCTAGTGCTATAAATTTAGCCTTTACAAAACATATTACAAATGCTCTCATAAAAGCTAGAGAAGAGAAACTAAAACTTGAAACTTCTATTCCTAGAAAGTTAGAGGATGGTTGGGAGCCCATCATTAAAATGAAATTCAATGACTTTGAATGTAATGCTTTATGTGATCTTGGTGCAAGTATTTCGTTATGCCTAAAAAGATTTATGATATGCTTGACTTGCCACCATTGAAGAATTGTTATTTGGATGTTAATCTTGCCGATAATGTTAAAGAAACCTTTGGGGAGGATTGATAATGTGCATATTACGGTTAACAATAACCTTGTCCCCGTTGATTTTGTTGTCTTGGATATCGAATGCAATGCATCTTGTCCAATTGTGTTGGGAAGACCTTTTCTTCGAACTGTTGGTGCTGTTATTGATATGAGGGAAGGTAATATTAAATATCAATTTCCTCTCAAGAAAGGTATGGAACACTTCCCTAGAAAGAGAATGAAGTTGCCTTTTGATTCTATTATTAGAACAAGCTATGATGTTGATGCTTCTACTCTCGATGTTACTTGATTTGCACTTTCTGCGCCTAGCTGAAAGGCGTTAAAGAAAAGCGCTTATGGGAGACAACCCATGTTTTTACCTACAGCAATTTTTTGTTTTGTTGAGTCTTGGAAGTTGTTTACTACTGTAGCAACCTCTCCTTATCATGTTTTTGTGCCAAGTAAAGTTTCTATGTCAAAGTTGATGTTATATTTGGGATCGCTGCGCAGAAACAGCATTGCTGTCTGTCACGAATCTGGGCACAATTCTCTGTAGAAAATTCGAAAAAATCTGCCAATTTACGAGCGTGATCCTCAGATATGTACGCAACTTTCATTAGTTTTGAGTTTTTCCATTTGAGCAAGTCTGGTGCCATTTCTAAATTCGTCTTTACGGACTGTTCTGTTTTTGACAGATTCTGCCTTTTATTTCGCATTGCCTCTTTTGCTATGTTGGATTTATTTCTTTGATCCACTAATGTCCAGTAGCATTATGCAATGTCCAGAAGTGAAAATAATGATTGTGTCACCTCTGAATGTGTGAATTATTAATCGTGCACTAACCCTCTAATGAGTTTGCTTGAAGTTTGGTGTGAAGGAAGTTTTCAAGGGTCAAGAGAGGAGAATGATATACTATGATCAAGAGGAGTGAAAGCTCTAAGCTTGGGGATGCCCCGTGGTTCACCCCTGCATATTTTAAGAAGACTCAAGCGTCTAAGCTTGGGGATGCCCAAGGCATCCCCTTCTTCATCGACAACATCATCAGGTTCCTCCCCTGAAACTATATTTTTATTCAATCACATCTTGTGTTCTTTACTTGGAGCGTCGGTTTGTTTTCGTTTTTGTTTTTGTTTGAATAAAATGGATCCTAGCATTCACTTTGTGGGAGAGAGACACGCTCCGCTGTTGCATATGGACACATGTGTCCTTAGGCTTTACTCATAATGTTCAAGGCGAAGTTTCTTCTTCGTTAAATTGTTATATGGTTGGAATTGGAAAATGCTACATGTAGTAATTCTAAACTGTCTTGGATAATGTGATACTTGGCAATTGTTGTGCTCATGTTTAAGCTCTTGCATCATATGCTTTGCACCCATTAATGAAGAAATACATAGAGCTTGCTAAAATTTGATTTGCATATTTGGTTTCTCTAAGGTCTAGATAATATCTAGTATTGAGTTTTGAACAACAAGGAAGACAGTGTAGAGTCTTATAATGTTTACAATATGTCTTTTATGTGAGTTTTGCTGCACTTGTTCATCCTTGAGTTTGCTTCAAATAACCTTGCTAGCCTAAACCTTGTATCGAGAGGGAATACTTCTCATGCATCCAAAATCCTTGAGCCAACTACTATGCCATTTGTGTCCACCATACCTACCTACTACATGGTATTTCTCCGCCATTCCAAAGTAAATTGCTTGAGTGCTACCTTTAAAATTCCATCATTCACCTTTGCAATATATAGCTCATGGGACAAAATAGCCTTAAAAACTATCGTAGTATTGAATATGTACTTATGCACTTTATATTTTATTAAGTTGCTTGTTGTGCGATAACCATGCTTCTGGGGAACGCCATCAACTATTGTTGAATATCATGTGAGTTGCTATGCATGTCCGTCTTGTCTGAAGGATCTATCATTTTAGTGGTTGGAGCATGCAAAATTGTTAGAGAAGAACATTGGGCCGCTAACTAAAGCCATGAATCATGGTTGAAGTTTCAGTTTTGGACATATATCCTCAATCTCATATGAGAATAATAATCATTGCTACATGCTTATGCATTTAAGAGGAGTCCATTATCTGTTGTCCATGTTGTCCCGGTATGGATGTCTAAGTTGAGAATAATCAAAAGCGAGAAATCCAAAATGCGAGCTTTCTCCTTAGACCTTTGTACAGGCGGCATGGAGGTACCCCTTTGTGACACTTGGTTGAAACATGGCATGCAAAGATCCGGTAGTCCAAGCTAAGTAGGACGAGGTGCGGACACTATTAGTACACTATGCATGAGGCTTGCAACTTGTAAGATATAATTTACATAACTCATATGCTTTATTACTACCGTTGACAAAATTGTTTCATGTTTTCAAAATAAAAGCTCTAGCACAAATACAGCAATCGATGCTTTCCTCTTTGAAGGACCATTCTTTTACTTTTATTGTTGAGTCAGTTTACCTATCTCCTTCCACCTAAGAAGCAAACACTTGTGTGAACTGTGCATTGATTCCTACATACTTGCATATTGCACTTGTTATATTACTTTATGTTGACAATATCCATGAGATATACATGTTATAAGTGAAAGCAACCGCTGAAACTTAATCTTCCTATGTGTTGCTTCAACACCTTTACTTTGATTTATTGCTTTATGAGTTAACTCTTATGCAAGACTTATTGATGCTTGTCTTGAAGTACTATTCATGAAAAGTCTTTGCTATATGATTCAGCTGTTTACTCATGTCATTACCTTTGCTTTGATCGCGCATTCATTACATATGTTTACAAATAGTATGATCAAGATTATGATGGCATGTCACTTCGAAATTATCTTTGTTATCGTTTTACCTGCTCGGGACGAGCAGAACTAAGCTTGGGGATGCTGATACGTCTCCAACGTATCGATAATTTCTTATGTTCCATGCTACTTTATTGATGATACCTACATGTTTTATGCACATTATATGTCATATTTATGCATTTTCTGGAACTAACCTATTAACAAGATGCAGAAGAGCCAGTTTTCTGCTTGTTTTGGTTTCAGAAATCCTAGTAAAAATATTCTCGGAATTGGACGAAACTTTCGCCCGGGGTCCTATTTTTGCACGAAGCTTCCAGAAGACCGAAGAGATAACGAAGTGGGGCCACGAGGCGGCCAGCCAGAAGGGTGGCCGGCGCGGCCCAGGCCTGCCGCGCGACCACCTCCTGGGCCCCCGTGTGGCCCCCGCGTTGACCCTCCGCCTACTTAAAGCTTCCGTCGCGAAACCCGAGCGAGAGCCACGATACGGAAAACCTTCCAGAGACGCCGCCGCGAATCCCATCTCGGGGGATTCGGAGATCGCCTCCGGCACCCTGCCGGAGAGGGGATTCATCTCCCGGAGGACTCTACACCGCCATGGTCGCCTCCGGAGTGATGAGTGAGTAGTCCACCCCTGGACCATGGGTCCATAGCAGTAGCTAGATGGTGTTCTTCTCCTTGTTGTGCTTCATTGTTGGATCTTGTGAGCTGCCTAACATGATCAAGATCATCTATATGTAATTCTATATGTTGTGTTTGTCGGGATCCGATGGATAGAGAGTACTATGATTATGGTGATTATCAATCTATTGTTCATGTGTTGTTTATGATCTTGCATGCTCTCCGTTATTAGTAGAGGCTCTGGCCAAGTTTTTACTCTTAACTCCAAGAGGGAGTATTTATGCTCGATAGTGGGTTCATGCCTCCATTGAATCTGGGACAGTGACAGAAAGTTCTAAGGTTGTGGATGTGCTGTTGCCACTAGGGATAAAACATTGATGCTATGTCTAAGGATGTAGTTGTTGATTACATTACGCACCATACTTAATGCAATTGTCTGTTGCTTTGCAACTTAATACTGGAGGGGGTTCGGATGATAACCTGAAGGTGGACTTTTTAGGCATAGATGCAGTTGGATGGCGGTCTATGTACTTTGTCGTAATGCCCAATTAAATCTCACTATATTTATCATATCATGTATATGCATTGTTATGCCTTTCTCTATTTGTCAATTGCCCGACTGTAATTTGTTCACCCAACATGCTTTTATCTTATGGGAGAGACACCTCTAGTGAACTGTGGACCCCGGTCCTATTCTTTACATAGCATACAATCTACTGCAATTGTGTTTTACTATTTTCTTTGCAAACATCTTCCACTCGATACGTTTAATCCTTTGTTACAGCAAGCCGGTGAGATTGACAACCTCTGTTTCGTTGGGACAAAGTACTTTGGTTGTGTTGCAGGTTCCGCGTTGGCGCCGGAATCCCTGGTGCTGCGCCGCATCACATTTCGCGACCATCAACCTTCAACGTGCTTCTTGGCTCCTCCTGGTCGATTAAACCTTGGTTTCTTTCTGAGGGAAAACTTGCTACTGTGCGCATCATACCTTCCTCTTGGGGTTCCCAACGAACGTGTGAGTTACACGCCATCAAGACACGTGAAGTCGACGCACATGCGAAGGACTATTGTGTGTTTTTTCGGCACCATCACTGGGTTAGCTACCCACGTGGCTTCGGTAGATATTTCCCTGATGAAACCAGCATCTTTGAGTCGATCTATTTCAGATAACATGGCTTTGCGGCTAGGCTCCGAAAAACGCCGCAAAGGTTGCTGGTCTTGCGAGAGGATCCAAATTGAGGTGGTGCTCGGCAAGTTCCCTGGGTACTCCTGGCATGTCAGCTGGACACCATGCGAAGATTTTCCGGTGCTCACGGAGGAACTCGACGAGCGCGCTTTCCTATGCGACATCCATGTTTGCGGCAATGGACGTCGTTTTCTTTGGGTCTGTCGGGTGGATCTGTACCTCTTTTGAATCCTTGGTTGTATTGAAAGTTGGCTCCTTAGAAGATCTCCCTACCTCTGGCAGCACATCATAATCAGTGAACCTTGGCGCCGCATACTCGCTTGCATCCCGAAAGTTTCTGACAGTCGATGAAAATCTTTGTCGCATTTATCGGATAGCGCAAAACTTCCTTTGATTGTGATAGGTCCCTTGGGCCCAGGCAACCTCCACAACAGATATGTATAATGCGGCACTGCCATGAACCTAGCATACGCTGGTCGTCCCAACAAAGCGTGATATTGCGACGGAAATCCACAACTTCGAACTCCAAATTCTCTATCCTGTAGTTTTCTCGGGTTCCAAACTGGACGTCGAGGTTGATTTTGCCCAATGGGTAGCTTGGCTTCTCTGGTGTAATCCCATGGAAACGTGTGTCAGTTGGTTTCAAGTTCGCTAGGGATATGTTCATCTTCCTCAATGTATCTGCATACATGAGGTTTAAGCTGCTGCCGCTATGAAAACTCTCGACACGTCAAAACCAGCGATTACTGCAGGTAAGATGAGTGCTGATTGTCCAGGTCGAGGAACTTGCTGCGGATGGTCTGCTATTGTGAAGCCGATGTCTTGCCCCGACCAATTTAAATACTCGACTGTTGGTGGAGGCATCTTTTCTGCCATGAACACTTGTCGAGAGATTACCTTCTGCGCCCTGTTTGATGGCCTAGCTGAATCATCGAGACCGCACCGTTAGAGTTGGGGTCAACATAAGGAGGTGGATGTGGTGCTGCCGCAATTCTAGCTGGTGCCGATTTTCGTCCGTAATGCGGGAGGGTGGGAGATGAATTTCGCTCCTTGGCCCCTGGGGGTTTCTGTTCGTGGCTTGGGCATTTGCGATTCCGGCTCGCAACATTGCCTGAAAGTTTCGGCAATCTTTCTGGAGATGCCCTGACTGTCTCTTTCCATTGTTGTCGAGATAAAAATGCATCTGGCACGGACCGTTCATCATCTCCTCGGGAGACACGTAAGGTCTTTGAATCCTTGGTCCATTATTTTGCCACGAAAATCACCTCTATTGTCACCTTGTTGCTCATTACTCCTTTGATAATCATCTCGACTATTTCCTCCAGGATTTCCTCGAAAACCAGCCGATATATGGCCGGGGGCATCGTTGTTGTAGAACTGGCGAGAAAATTGCCTTCTATTTTGATAATTTTGACCGCGATCCTCTTCTGGCGACCTGTGTCGCTTGTTGTATATTGCGTCTTCTCCATCTGCCCATTTATTGGCTATCTCCATGAGTGCTGATATGGTCTTAGGGTTAGTTCTTCCTAAGTCCTCGACGAAATCACCTCGGCGAATTCCTGCCACGAACGCATCTATTGCCCTCTCGTCAGATATATCTTCCGCCGAGTTCTTTATGATGTTCCACCGCTGTATATATTTCCTCATCGACTCGTCGTGTTTTTGTCGACACGCCCTCAGCTCTTCCAACGACGCAGGTTTCTTGCAGGTGGATCGGAAATTTTTCACGAAGATGTCCTCAAAGTTATCCCAGCTGTCGATGGAATTTAGGGGAAGTTTCTTTATCCAAGATCTAGCGGCACCACTCAGGTGAACTTGGATACTTTGCATAGCTGTTGCTCTGGTTCCTCCTACCAGCTTTACCATCTCGAGATAATCCACGAGCCAATCCTCGGGATCTTGCAGGCCGTCGAACTTCTTGAAATTCTCGGGTAACTTGAACCCTTTCGGTACTCGAGTTTTTCGAACTCTTCTCGTAAAGCACGGGAGCCCACACATATCTTCGTCGGCAAGCTCTGGTGAGTGCTGACGCTCCCTTCTTTCTTGTCGCGCTCTGTCCACCCTTACTTGGACTGCTGTGTCTCTTGCTCCACTTGTTCTTGGGGGGTCTTGAACTGCTGTGTTGGGTCGTGGACTGTTTCGCCTAGGATTTTCTTCGGGAGGCGTTGTTGCAAACGCTTCCCATTACTCCTACTCCAGCCATCGCCATATTGAACAATGGTTCTCTCGGGTCCCCAGGAGGTGGTCTAGACGCAAGGATGTAAGCTTGTGTTGCCATGTAACCTGCTTCTGGAGTTTTTGGGATGATATTTCCTCTTTCATCAATCGACATAAAGGACATGTCGAGATTTTGGATTATGCTTCCTCTTTCTGCTGGTATGTTTTGGACCCGAGACATTGCTCTCCTCCGGGCTTCCCTGTGACTATCTCCCGAAGTTCCTGAAAGGCGACTCTAACTCGGCGTCTGCTGTTTTGTTGCTTCTTTCTCCTCTATTCAGGGATGTTGTCTGTTTTTCCAACTCTCTGCTTACCCGAGCAAGTCTATATTGATATGCTTGTAACTCTTGTACGGTAGCAGTAGTATTCATTGGTTCTGATCCATCCATGGCTCTCGCAGCCCTATCCCACGCAGCTTGCGGGAGTTGGACTTTTGCGCGAGTTGAAGATCCGGCATATTTAGTGCCTAGGCCTGTTCTGAGATCAGCGGGATCGACGTATGGATTTCCCAAATCGTCGAAAGCCTCTGACGTTTGTGGTTCTGATGTACCCGCTTCTTCTATTGCACAGATCTGGTGGTATTTTGTGTATTGATTTTTGTCAAGGTTGGTGACACCATCATACAGAGTGGTGAAGACCTTTCCGATGGCGACAGATTTGTCGATGAAGTTGAAGCTGTCGACGCTTTCGGAGTCGCTGCTTATAAAGGAGTCCGCAGACGACTCGAAGGATGTGTTGCTGAAGATCTTGGCGAGCTTTCCGCTTGCCTTGCTGTCGACGAAGCGTGGCGACGAAAACTCCTCGTCACTCGACGAAAAGTTAGAATCGACCGCTGAAAATTCCGATGAGATCGGAACTTCGAGACGGTAGGATCCTTCCTTGTTGACGCCAAATCGGAATTCTCCGAACGTCATGATGATGGGCTCCTCCAGATAGGCACATGCATCCATACGGGAGGGCGGGTGAGGAATAAAATTGAATAGATCAGTTTTTCCCTTGTTACCTCGATCCATCGCGTTGCTTGCTGTCGACGAAGTCGAAGATCTTGAACGTGCCATCGAGATCAGCTCCTTGCAACCTCTAATCCCCACTGTCGGCGCCAATTGACAATGGATTAACTTGTCAATGCCTACGGATTGTAGACTAGGGTTTTGCTAGAAGTAGAGGGCAAGTAGATCTCGAAGGTTCAGGCGAAAAGTACTCGACGATTATGAAAACTAGGGTTATGTTGACAGTAGATTCGATCCTTTCTTTGTCCCTCGACTCCCCCTTATATAGGAGGTGGAGCCGAGGGTTTCGTTTTGTACAAGTTACAGAGTCCGGGACGGTTTCTAACTCATCCCGCCAGATTACAAATAACACTTCCTATTACAACTCTAACTTTCCTTAATATATCTTGGGCTCCCGAATCTTCTTATTCTTCGGATAGTGGGCCTTCAGTAAACCCCGGGTACTATCTTCGGCAGGCCCATTTCGGATGCCTATGTCACCAAGCTCATGGGGAGAGGTGCTCATACTAGGGTTAGTAAATGAAAGGTTATGGTTGATGATCCGCGTACTGTGTTACGATGATTCGGGGAAATCCCGACGGATGGAATCAAATGTTGTGGCACAAGTGTGCAACCTCTGCAGAGTGTAAACCTATTCGAATAGCCGTGTCCAAGGTTACGGATGGTTGGAAAGGCCATCTAGTTTCCAGTATTAGAATCTGAAAATCTGAATAATGAATGATGAATAATGGTGAATCACAACTGAGTTGTGGGAATGACACTAATGTTCCCACTTGAGTTAGTTAATTTATGAATGGTCTATATGTAATGATTATGAACTAAAATTGGCTTTATGCAAATAAAACTAGAGCTTAGCACCCTGTCTCTAAAATAGTTAGCAATTACTTTGGTATTAGTTTGCGAGTACTTTAAAGTACTCACGGCTGTGTCCCTGGCTATTCAAATGGCCAGAATATGAAGAGGAGCAGATATGAGGATGACGGTCAGCAGACGTCTACGACAACTAGGAGTCGCCTGACGTCAAGCGTTGGCCTGTGGAATAGATAGCCCCCTCTTATTACGCTTCCGCTACTATGTTGTTCGTTGATCAATAGATCAACTATTTGTGTAATATTGGATCATGTGATCCCCTTTTGTAAGACAATGATGGGTTGTAATGAATGATGACTTATGATATCAACTGTTATGTCTCGCAACAACAATATTCCTGGGATTGCGATGAATGACATAATAGGCATCCGGACTTAAAAATCCGGGTGTTGACAAGTTGGTATCAGAGCCATTGTTTGACCTTAGGAGACCCTAGTTTAGAATGGACGTTCTGAAAAATTTAGTTTATAAAACCAAGGAAATGAATATCTGTGAAAAACTTACTCATGTTCTCTTCTACAGGATCTTTTCAAAAATGATGAGCCATGCCCCTTCTTTTAAATCCATCTAAAATGTTGCCACACTTAGTCACATCTCTAACTTACTCATCCATTTCACTTTCAGATGGAGCCCTACGTCCAGACGGAGACCTACGATCTGGAAAACGGAGGAAGTCTGGTGTTTGAGCGCGACTTGTACCTGGTGTCCGAGAAGCTCGAACGCCCACCTCCCCAGTTCCACGGAGTCCGGATCCACGACACCCCCACCGGGGAGCAGCAGTGGATGATCACCGCTGACTTGAAGGGAAGTTCGGAGCCTCCCATCTCGGAGAGGATCCTTTTCTCCTTCAAGGCATGCAACTGGGCGGACGGTCTTGCTCACGCCCTTCAGGAGGGACTTGCTCGGGTGTGCGGACAGAACATCGCCGCACTCCGGGGAAGCCGCTTCGCCTACTTCGCGAGGCACGACACCATGGGAGAACCCATGGCACTCTCTTCGCACCCGGTGCTCAAGATCCATGTGCAGCATTTGGACTTTATGCTCCATGAGACCCGGAAGGACCTGGAGCTGACGCGTGTTCACGCCCACCGTGCCCAGATGGCTTTGGCTCACATGCCGAAGCTATCAGGATGCTCGCCAAGGACCGCAAGTCACTCCGCCTGCAGCGCGCCAAGAAGGATGCCACTATCAGCCGTCTTCGCGAGAAGATCCGCACCTTGGAGGTGACTGTCCGGACCCAGCAGGACCAGATCCAGGAGATGGAGGAGGATGGAGAAGACATCCAGGGAGGCGATGACTTCCTGAGTGACGACAACGACTTTGAGGATGATGAGTTCACTGATGAGGAGGACTACGCGTTTCTGGAGTCCGAGGAGGATGGGATCATTCCCATTGATGTGGATGAAGATGATGAGTAGTAGCTGCACTAGCTTCACTTACGTAGGTGTGAGTTGTATCCCGCACCATGTATCGTAGATTGTGGAAGAAGGGTTCTTAAAACCCTTAGTATGGTAACTTGTAATGTGTGATGTTGTGTGAATAAATAAAATGTGTGTTATGTTCATCATGAAAATATTTCAAGTTTTAAGTTTGAACTTAACTCAAAATAAGCCATAGAAATTCCCTCTCATCTCATGATCTATCTACCTGTTCAGATGGCCCCTCCGAACCGCAACCAGGATGCAATGCTACAATTACTGCAAACTCTGTTGGCTGACCGAGAAGATGAAAGGGCTGAAAGGCAAGCCAATATAGCAGCACTGCAGCAGATCGCCAATCAGGGCCATGGAAACCATGATCATCCTGGATCTAAACTTAAGAATTTCCAAAACACCAACCCACCTGTCTTCAGTAAGACGGAGGAACCCTTAGATGCAGATGATTGGCTGCAAACCATGGAAAACAACTTGGAGGTAGCCGGAGTGGATGAAAATGAGAAGGTGCTGTTTGCTACGCACTACCTAGCCGGACCAGCAAGAGCTTGGTGGACAAGCGCCCGTGCATTAAATGCCGGACAGATGATGACTTGGGCTGATTTCAAGCTCAAGTTTAGCAAGTATCATGTGCCACCAGGTTTGATCAAGAAAATGAGGGATGAATTCAGGGAGCTGAAGCAAGGAAGGATGTCGGTGGTAGAATACCGCGACAGGTTCCTCACCCTGTCAAGGTACGCCCCCGATGAAACCGACACCACAGAGAAAAGAAAGGAGAGATTCCTCAACGGTCTGCACGATGAGATGCAGACAGTCTTAGTCAACATCCCCTTCGCTGACCTAGAAGCCCTCGTGGACTCTGCCATCCAGATGGAAGGCAAACTGCACCAGGCAAATGAAAACCGCAAACGCCGCATGATGAATCAAAGTGGGCCCAGCAATACACCCCGGTTTCGCCCCAGCTCAAGCGGTGGTTTCAACCCCCGCAACACCAAGCCCCAAAACCAGATGTCGCGCCCCGGTTTTCAGAACCGGAGCGGAGGAAACCCAAGGCCAGGAGGCCCCCACCACAACAATAACTATGTACACCACAACAGCAACTTCAACCGCGCTCCGCCGCGCACCCCCAACCACAACCATAACAACAACAACACCAACACTGCACCCAGGACAGGAAGCAATGCCATCCCTGTCGCAACCAAGGACAAGTCCACAATCACCTGCTATGAATGTGGAGTTGTGGGACACTTCTCCAACGAGTGCCCCAAAAGGCTGGCCAAGCTCGCCGGCAACACCTCTGCACCAGCTCAGCAGCAGCGCCGTGTCTCCACCGGCAAGAAGTTCGCCCCCAACAACCCGAACAACCGCGGAGGTCGCCTCTACCACATGAACGCCGAGGAAGCCCAGGAAGCACCAGATGTGGTGCTGGGTATGTTCTCTGTTAACTCAATACCAGCAAGAGTGTTGTTTGATTCCGGAGCATCGCATTCTTTTGTTACCGAAGATTTTGTGAGCACTAGTAAGATTCAACCCATCAGCTTGAAACATGTCATGATAGTTCAAATACCTGGATCAACCACTAAAGCTAGAAAATTTTGCAAAGAAGTACCCATAAGAATTCAAGAAATAGTGTTTTTCGCAAACTTAATTGTTCTGGGAACAAAAGGATTGGAAGTAGTACTGGGTATGGATTGGATGGCGAAACATCATGGATTGATAGACTGCGCCAAGAAGGCCATCACCATGACTAGTAGCACCGGAATAACAATAGAACATGTGTCTGAAAAACTACCAGAAATTTCACCTGCAACCAAAGTGTAGCCAAACCAACTCTGGATCAGATCAGGGTCGTATGTCGATACGCTGATGTGTTTCCGGATGATCTACCCGGTATGCCCCCGGATCGGGATATCGAGTTTATCATTGAGTTAATCCCCGGAACCGGACCTATAGCCCAGAGAGCTTATAGCATGAACCCAGCAGAGTTAGTAGAGCTGAAGAAGCAACTGGATGATATGTTGTTCAAGGGTCTGATTCGACCAAGTGCGTCGCCTTGGAGATCACCAGTGTTGTTTGTGGATAAGAAGGATGGTGCCAACCGGTTATGTACGGATTATCGTAAACTTAACGATGTCACCATCAAAAACAAATACCCCTTAGAAGACCTGTTTGACCAGTTGACCGGTGCCACAGTGTTCTCTAAGATTGATCTTAGGACTGGTTACCATCAGCTGAAGATCCGTGCATCGGATATCCCCAAGACTGCCTTTACCACCAGATATGGGTTGTATGAATACAATGTCATGTCATTTGGATTAACCAATGCCCCTGCCTACTTCATGAACCTCATGAATAAGATTTTCATGAACTTCCTGGATAAGTTTGTCGTTGTCTTCATCGACGACATCCTTATCTACTCCAAAACCGAAGAGGAACATGAGCAACATTTGAAAGTGATCCTAGAAACCCTTAGGCAGCACAAGTTGTACGCCAAGTTCAGCAAGTGCGAGTTTTGGTTGAAAGAGGTTGGATTCCTGGGACACATCTTGTCTGCAGGAGGAATTGCTGTAGACCCAGCCAAAATCAAAACCGTTGAAGAATGGAAAACCCCAACCACCCAGACCGAGGTCCGTGCATTTCTTGGATTAGCCGGATATTACCGCAGATTTGTTGAAGGATTCTCAAGCATTGCCAGGCCAATGACACAATTGTTGAAGAAAGATAAGAAGTTTGAATGGACTGATAAATGTGAAGCCAGCTTCCAGCAACTTAAAACAAGACTAACCACAGCCCCCATCCTAATCATGCCGGACATCACCAAGCCCTTTGACGTCTATTGTGACGCATCTAAGATTGGTCTTGGATGTGTGTTGATGCAAGAAGGAAAGGTGATATCTTATCTGTCCCGGCAGTTGAAACAGCATGAGCAAAACTACCCAACCCATGACCTCGAACTTGCAGCCGTAGTGTTAGCATTAAAAGTTTGGCGTCATTACCTCATGGGTAATCGATGCGAGATCTATTCAGATCACAAGAGCCTGAAGTATATTTTCACACAGAAAGAGCTGAATATGAGGCAAAGAAGATGGTTGGAACTGATAAAGGATTATGATATGGAAATCCACTATCACCCCGGCAAGGCCAATGTGGTAGCGGATGCCCTGAGTAGACAGCCGTGTCAGCTAAACTCCATGATCGCAGCAGAACAACCTAGCCTGCATGAAGAGTTTGAACAGTTTAGGTTGGAACGTTAGTGAAGGATACCTAGCCAGCATAGAGCTGCAACCTACTTTGATTGGTCAAATCAAGGAAGCCCAGAAGGGAAATGCAAGCATTGCCGGAATCAAGAGTCAAATGGCAGCAGGAAAGGCACCGGGATTCACGGAAGATGAGGAAGGAGTACTTTGGTACAACGGTCGCCTATGTGTGCCGTCAGACTCAGAATTGAAACAAGTCATACTGCGGGAGGCCCACGACACTTTATATTCTATCCACCCCGGAGGTACCAAGATGTACCAAGATTTGAAGGAACAATTTTGGTGGCATGGAATGAAGCGAGAAATAGGGAGCTACATAGCTAAGTGTGATATCTGTCAGAGAGTTAAGGCAGAACATCAACGACCCGCCGGACTGTTGCAACCCTTACAGATTCCGGAATGGAAGTGGGACTCAGTCGGAATGGACTTTATCACCGGATTGCCCAAATCTAGCAGAGGAAATGATTCTATTTGGGTAGTGGTAGACAGATTAACCAAAGTAGCCCATTTTATCCCCGTCAAAACCACTTATCAGGGCCCAAAGCTAGCAGAGTTGTATATCTCCAGAATAGTCGCTCTGCACGGAACACCGAAGTCAATAGTGTCAGATAGAGGATCGCAGTTCACCTCAAGATTCTGGCAGAAAGTACATGAAGGACTTGGAACCCGGCTGAATTTCAGCACCGCTTATCACCCCCAGACTGACGGACAGACTGAAAGAGTCAACCAGATACTCGAGGACATGCTCAGAGCCTGTGTACTGGAATATGGATCCAAGTGGGAAGACTGTTTGCCTTATGCAGAATTCTCATACAACAATAGTTATCAAGCCAGCTTACAGATGGCCCCCTTTGAAGCCCTGTACGGAAGAAAGTGCCGTACCCCTCTGAATTGGTCCGAAGTCGGAGAAAGCCAAGTCTTTGGACCGGATGTTCTTCGAGAAGCCGAAGAGAAGGTGCACAAGATTCGCGAGTACCTCAAGACTGCGCAATCAAGACAGAAGCTACGCCGACAAGAGACGCCGAGAGATGACATTCGAGATTGGAGATTTTGTTTATCTCAAGGTGTCACCCCTCAAAGGAATGCAGAGATTCCAGGTGAAAGGAAAGCTCGCGCCCCGATATGTCGGACCCTTCAAGGTTCTGAGTCGCCGTGGAGAAGTATCTTATCAAATGGAGCTACCGGAAGAAATGGCGGCTGTACACAATGTGTTTCATATCTCACTGCTCCGGAAGTGCCTTGAAGTACCGGAGAAGACTGAAGTGTTCAAGAATATTGATCACAGATCAGTGGACATCAACTCAGACTTGACGTATCGAGAAGTGCCCATTCGTATCCTGGAAGAAGCATACAGAACTACCCGCACCAGGAGTATCAAGTTCCTGAAGATTCAGTGGAGCAATCACACTGAAGACGAAGCCACCTGGGAGCGAGAGGAAGACATGAAGAAGGAATACCCAGATCTCTTTAGCACCTAGTTTTCTTTAAGATCTCGGGACGAGATCTTTTGTAAGGGGGAAGGGTTTGTAACATCTCAAGTTTTAACAATAATGAAATCAAGGAGAGATCAAGTACACAAAATTTGCAACAAACAAAAACTTTTTATATGCATAGTGTGTCACATACAAGTTAATGCATATGAGTGATTTTCTTGGGTGCACTTGCCATGATGAGTGTTGATATGATTATCACATGCTACTACACACTAATATATGATCATAACACCCCTCTTTGAGAAAAATAAAAGAAATGCTAAGTGTGATCCAAAACCCTCACATACACATAGGTCAAAAATGCAAACCATCACCAAAGGCCATCATGGCTTGATCTTTTGTTTCTAAAATGATTATACAACTCAAACAAACCTAAATGCATCAAAGAAATCAAAATTGAATCAAATTTGAACTCACAACCATCTCACATATGATGATGGTCACTTATGCAATTTATAACATGATCCCCTCTTTACCCCTCTGGTTAAATCATTTCTTACACTAAACTTGATTAACCAAAGCAATGTCATCCAAGACCATGTCAAGATGATGAACTTTCATGTTGACCACCCTGGCTAGAGTTGACTAGGTTGACCAGAATAAGGGTGACAAGTGAGGACTTTATATCAATGTGAAGATCATACCCATTTTGGATTTTTGCAAACTACCTCAATTTTGACCACCACCACCACCACACTACTGATGGGGTTCGTAGCATAGAAAACAAAAATTTTCCTACCGCAAGACGAATAAATCCAAGATCTAATCTATGGAACACCCAAGATCTAATCTACAAGATCGGAGCAACGAGATTGATAAGGTACTAACCCTTGAAGATTTCCAAAGCCTACGAGATCAGATCTCGTTGTTGGTGTAGACGATCATCCCCGGTGCTGCAATCCGGCAGCACTTCCGTACTCGGTCGCGCGTACGGTGTCGATGAAGCCCTTCCTCTCCCCGTTCCAGCGGGCAGCGGAGGTGTGGTATCTCCACGGAATCCCAGCAGCACGACGGCGTGGTGGTGGTGGTGGAGAAGAATTGCTGCAGGGCTTCGCCTAAGCCTGCGCACATATGGAGGAGAAAGAGAGGGGGCGGCCAGGGTTTCTGGATGGGGTGCCTTGGCCGGCCACCCCCTCCCCTCTTTATATAGGTGGGGGGTCGGCCTAGGGTTTCCCCTAGGGCCCACCCACCCCCTTTGGCCGGCCACATGGGGGGGCAAACTCCCCCCCAAGTTTTCTCCCTTATCTCCTAATTTAAACGATTTATTTTAGGAGATAGATCTTATCTCTAGATTTAAACCATTTAAACTAGAGATAGATCTTATCTCTAAGGGGGGCCGGCCTAGGCCCACATGTCATGGTGGGTAGGACCCACTATGCCATGTGGCGCCTATGTGGCCTCTCCCGGGGTGGTGGGCCCACTGGTGGCCCTCTAGAACTTTCTAGAAGCTCCGGTCAAAACACCGGACTTTTTCCCGAACCCCGGAATTTGACTTCCCATATATGAATCTTATTCTCCGGACCATTCCGGACCTCCTCGTGATGTCCCGGATCCCATCCGAGACTCCGAACAAAAACTTCGGACTCCAACTCATATTCCGAATCTACTTATGCGACATCGAACCTTAAGCGCGTCACCCTACGGTTCGCGAACTATGCACATGGTCGAGACTCCTCTCCGAGCAATAACCAATAGCGGGATCTGGAGATCCATAATGGCTCCCACATATTCAACGATGACTTAGTGATCGATTGAACCATTTACATACGATGCCGATTCCCTTTGTCACGCGATATTTTACTTGTCCGAGGTTCGATCATCGGTATCTCCATACCTTGTTCAACCTCGTTACCGACAAGTACTCTTTACTCGTACCGTGGTATGTGATCTCTTATGAACCATTCATATGCTTGCAAGCTAATCAGATGACATTCCACCGAGAGGGCCCAGAGTATATCTATCCGTCATTAGGATGGACAAATCCCACTATTGATCCATATGCCTCAACTCACACTTTCCAAATACTTAATCCCATCTTTATAACCACCCATTTACGCAATGGCGTTTGATGTAATCAAAGTACCCTTCCGGTGTAAGTGATTTACATGATCTCATGGTCGAAGGACTTAGGCAACTATGTATCGAAAGCTTATAGCAAATTGAACTTAATGACTTGATCTTATGCTACGCTTATTTGAGTGTGTGTCCATTATATCATTCACCTAATGACATAACCTTGTTATTAATAACATCCAATGTTCATGATCACGAAACCATGATCATCTATTAATCAACAAGCTAGTTATACAAGAGGCTTACTAGGGACTCCTTGTTGTTTACATAACACACATGTATCAATGTTTCGGTTAATACAATTATAGCATGAAATGTAAACATTTATCATGAACAATAAGATATAACAATAACTAATTTATTATTGTCTCTTGGGCATATCTCCAACAGTCTCCCACTTGCACTAGAGTCAATAATCTAGTTAACATTTGTAAAGATATAACACCTTGGCCTTCTGGTGCTTATCATGTTTTGCTCACGGGAGAGGTTTTAGTCAACGGATCTGACACGCTCAGAAACGTATGTATTTTGCAATTCATTTGCGTCTCAACGCATCACTCATTTTCCAAATGAGTCGGCATTAATTGTATATGCTTAGTCCTCTGGTGGAACCTTAATTCCGCGGTCTGAAATAAGTCACTATATTGTCACACACAATATAGCTTCAAAGTTCTGACACTATCGGAACTACACCAAGTTCTCAAAGAACTCCTCGACTTAACATCCTCAGTCATTGTCAAAACAATGACATACTATGCCTTCGTTTGTAGAATCCGTCACAATATTTAGAACTGATCTAAATCTAGCATAGACTTCTTCTAGCTCATTGTGCTACCTTATAAACAACACTTAGCCTAATTGAGATTGAAATTTTATTTTTATATGTGACCAAACTAATATCGGTGCAACACCTTACAGCGATTTGTTTGTCACTTCCCCATATAAAAACTATATATATAATATATCCTTGGTTCTTCTAAAGTACTCAGGGATATTCTTACTGTTGTCCAATGATCATTACATGAATCATTCTGGTATATGCTCGTAACACTTTAGAGCACAGGACTTCTGACTTTTATTTTTCGTGATCTAAAATCACTCATGTGTATTTACTCATCGAGTGTCAAATACACTCAAGTCTTGTTAAACCTTCACATGAAAAGAACACCTTCTTAATTGAACTACTTCAATATCTATTCTATGCACTTAAACTTAAACTTATTATGTGTTTCTATCTATCTTCATAGATCTTGACACTAAATATGTTTCAATCCATATCCTTTCATTGATGTTAATTCTCAATGAAACCTTTTAAATCAATTATATAATTACACTATTTATAATCAACGATATGTCATCTACATAAAGTATTATAAATATGTCTCAGCGCTCCCACTTAATTTCTTGCAAATGCAAGCATCTTCATCGTTTCTGATGAAATCAAAACTCCTTGATTATTTCATCTGGTGAAGATTCCAACTCCGCGATACTCACTTCATCCAATTGAAGTTTGTATACCTATCTAGTATTCCACGGACCAGCAAAACTCTTGGTTGTATCTAGTATACATCCTTCATACACACTTCTGGTAAGGAATGTATTTCTGCCATCCTACTATCATATCTCATAAAAGAAATATGTAGCGATTACTAGAATAATCCACATAGACTATAAGCATTGCTACGGAAGATCTAATCTTATCGTAGTCAACTCTTTGAACTTTTTCGTAAACTTTTTCGATAAGTCAAGCTTCTTTAAGGATATTCCATCCAAGTCCATCTACTTTATAGATCCATTTACTTTCAAAAAGTATTCACCTATCTTGGATTTCATGGCGCATAGCCATTTTAACGGAGTCAGGGCCCATCATAACTTCTTTGTATGTAGTTGGTTTATCATTGTTCAAAAACAATCCTTTGTCCACAAATCATTTATTTGATTACAAAATAAACCACATCTACAAGGTTCAATAAGTACTTTGATCTCCATGACTATAACACTTTGTAGACATGGGAGCCATGATCTTCGTAGGTGCTTCCGGAACCATTTCCGATGCTGTGCTACTCTGATCATCATGCTCAGGTTCATGAACCATATCAAGTTTCATTGTCCTCCCACTCAAATAGTTCGCTAGAAACAATTTCTTTGAAATGAGTAAGAAACATCGACAAACTCTTTTATCTTTGTCTCCATAGTGGAAAGAATTCCCAATCAATTCTCTGGGATAACCAACAAAGACATTCATCCGATTTTGGTTGTAAACTTATTTACTTATGCTATGCATACCAAAATTTAAGAAAGGACTATTAGGGTTTATACCCATGCCATAACTCGTATGGTGTCATTTCAACGGATTATGATGATGCTCTATTTAGTGTAAAAGCGGTAGTCTCTAAAGCATAATCCACAAAAAATATAATGGCATCATTTTATCTCATCATTAATCCAACAAGGTTTGGATACGTCTCTCGGATACTCCGTCATCATTATGACACTCCAAGAAACGTGAGGTTGTAGAACAATTTCATAACTCTCTTAGATGTTCGCTAAAACTCGTAATTCAAATATTTCCACCATGATCCAATCACAGATATTTGACTTTTCTATTACGATGATTTCCACTTCATGCTGAAATTTATTTGAATCCATTCAAATGTTTCAAACTTCTTCCTTATCGAATATATCCACATATATATACTCAATTCATTGTTAGAAGTTTTCATGAAGTAGAAGAATCTCCCGCACACAACTATGCCCAGTGAACCATATACATCATTATGTATGTTTTCACTAAGTTAGTTGCCCGTTCAACTCTTGGCCTATGAACGGTATTTAAGTCATTCTCTTTAGAAGAGATTTGCAAGCGCCAAATGATTCAAAAATCATATGACTCCAAAAATCCATTCAAATGGAGTTCCTTCATGCGTTTCTTTCTAACATGACCTAAATGGCGGTTCCACTAATGAGTGGAATTCATATCATTTGCCTTATGGCATTTTAACGTCAGTGTTATGCATGTGTGCTTCACCATAAAGATTTATAATAACTTATCCATCGTACATGGAATATGTCATAATTTGAACAACTCATTGTTTTCATTTGACTAGAACATAACAACCATTGTAAAGTTCTTTATTATAAAATCCGAAGGGCTAGGTAAAATGCCAACGACGAACACAATAACACTTTATTTTGTTCCAGACGTGCATTTCTACCATATTCCTTGTCAGTCACTTAGGCCATTGTATTCTTGTATTGCGTTGTCTTGTATGACACCTCATACCAACCAATATGGTACAATTACCCAAGAATTTCATTGTGTGACCAAACAAGGAATACATCCATAACATGTATATCATCTATATACACCTGAGCTAGACTTTCTAGTCTTTTCTTTCTTTCTGCCAAAATATCTTTTGTAGTTTCTCTTTTAGCTTTCCTCATTCTCAGAAAACACTTCACCTTCAATAACTTCTAGGTCCATTGGTCAAATACCAATAACCTTGAGGTTCTTACCTTGAAGTTGACCATCACATGACAAGTGTTCTAGATTTCACTATTAGTAACCTTTTAATGTAATGAACAATTTCACTCATAATTTTATCCATCAAATCATGACGACTTTCCGAGACCATGTCTGTACATGCTAGGCTCGTAAAGTTTAACCTTAGTATTCGCATGTGCAAATCTGGCTTGCACCCGTTGTATGCACACGTAGAATCTATAACACCCGATCATCACGAGATGCTTCGAAGCGACGAGTCTTAGCAACGGTGCATACTAAGGACGATCACTTCATGGATATGCGAATATCGTTAGTGCCCAACTAGTTGGAGGATTGGGATGCCTGGCATCTTCAACCTTCGTACATTCCCATAAAACTTATGAGTTTATGTAGTCTCACTAGATTATATTCTATCATCTTGCAATAAGGTCTTAGATATCACATATATCTCATACCTTGCTCATTTCTGAAAACAAAATTTTCAGCTCCTTACTTTTCAAACGGATTTGAACTTCAAGTTTCACGGAGACAAGATGATTTAAGGTACTAATTGAAACCATTGATCTTTGAATCATCAATGTGAGGTTTACTAAAAGTTTGCATTAGGACTTAATCATATCTTGATTCTTTAACAATACGGTACCAGTCCGTAAAGTTACTTGTCAGACTTAACAGTATTTCTATCTCAATTACAAGACTAGCGCATGGTAGAAAACGGATGCCAATTCTACAAATTTAATTCAAAATACTATTCAGACTATGTTCATGATAATTTGAGTTCATTTTTAATTCTTCAATTAACTAGGTGAACTCCCACTCAAAACAACATCCCTCGCATTGTCTTAGTGATTACACGAACCAAATCCACTACACCAAGTCCGATCATCACGAGAAAAGATGTAGATTCAAAGGCGAACACTCAAAGTGTTCATCATATCATTCATATGACTCATGCTCTACCTTTCGGTATCCCGTGTTCCGAGACCATGTATGTACATGCTAGGCTCGTCAAGGCAACCTTAGTATCCGCGTGTGCAAATCTGGCTTGCACCCGTTGTATGCACATGTAGAGTCTATCACACCCGATCATCACGAGATGCTTCGAAACGACAAGTCTTAGCAACGGTGCATACTAAGGATGAACACTTTATTATCTTGATATTTAGTGAGAGGGATCATCTTATAATGCTACCGTCGCGATCTAAGCAAGATAAGATGCATAAAGGATTAACATCACATGCAATTCATAATATGTGATATGATATGGCCTTTCTTCTTGTGCTTTTGATCTCCATCTCCAAGCACATTATCATGATCTCCATCATCACCAGCATTGCACCAAGGTCCGTGGCGCCGCTTCATGGTTGTCCATCACTTATAGCTACTATAACAACTACTTGAAATAAAGCTATTACAAGATGAATAGACACGCAGGTCTTAACAAATTTAAAGAAAACCATTAGGCTCCTGCCGGTTGCCATAATACAATAATGAACATCTCATACATCAAATATAATCATCATCACATCATGGCCATATCACATCACCAAACCCTGCAAAAACAAGTTAGACGCCTCTAATTTGGTTTGCATATTTTACGTGGTTTAGGGTTTTCGAGTAAGATCCAATCTACCTACGAACATGAACCACAACGGTGATACTAGTGTTGTCAATAGAAAGAGTAAATTGAATCTTCACTATGGTGGGAGAGACAGACACCCGCAAAGCCACTTATGCAATACAAGTTGCATGTCAAGCGTGGAGCAAGTCTCATGAGACGCGGTCATGTAAAGTTAGCCCGGGCCGCTTCATCCCACCATCCCGCAAGATGCAAAGTACACTAACCAAAAACAACAAGAGCATCAACGCCCACAAACCATTGTGTTCTACTCGTGCAACAGATCTATGCATAGACATGGCTCTGATACCACTGATGGGGTTCGTAGCATAGAAAACAAAAATTTTCCTACCGCGAGACGAATAAATCCAAGATCTAATCTATGGAACACCCAAGATCTAATCTACAAGATCGGAGCAACGAGATTGATAAGGTACTAACCCTTGAAGATTTCCAAAGCCTACGAGATCAGATCTCGTTGTTGGTGTAGACGATCATCCCCAGTGCTGCAATCCGGCAGCACTTCCGTACTCGGTCGCGCGTACGGTGTCGATGAAGCCCTTCCTCTCCGTTCCCGGGCGGCGGAGGAGTGGTAGATCTCCACGGAATCCCAGCAGCACGACGGCGTGGTGGTGGTGGTGGAGAAGAATTGCTGCAGGGCTTCGCCTAAGCCTGCGCAGCATATGGAGGAGAAAGAGAGGGGGCCAGGGTTTCTGGATGGGGTGCCTTGGCCGGCCACCCCCTCCCCTCTTTATATAGGTGGGGGTCGGCCTAGGGTTTCCCCTAGGGCCCACCCACCCCCTTTGGCCGGCCACATGGGGGGGCAAACTCCCTCCCCAAGTTTTCTCCCTTATCTCCTAATTTAAACGATTTATTTTAGGAGATAGATCTTATCTCTAGATTTAAACCATTTAAACTAGAGATAGATCTTATCTCTAAGGGGGGCCGGCCTAGGCCCACATGTCATGGTGGGTAGGACCCACTATGCCATGTGGCGCCTATGTGGCCTCTCCCGGGGTGGTGGGCCCACTGGTGGCCCTCTAGAACCTTCTAGAAGCTCCGGTCAAAACACCGGACTTTTCCCGAACCCCGGAATTTGACTTCCCATATATGAATCTTATTCTCCGGACCATTCCGGACCTCCTCGTGATGTCCCGGATCCCATCCGAGACTCCGAACAAAAACTTCGGACTCCAACTCATATTCCGAATCTACTTATGCGACATCGAACCTTAAGCGCGTCACCCTACGGTTCGCGAACTATGCGGACATGGTCGAGACTCCTCTCCGAGCAATAACCAATAGCGGGATCTGAGATCCATAATGGCTCCCACATATTCAACGATGACTTAGTGATCGATTGAACCATTTACATACGATGCCGATTCCCTTTGTCACGCGATATTTTACTTGTCCGAGGTTCGATCATCGGTATCTCCATACCTTGTTCAACCTCGTTACCGTACTCTTTACTCGTACCGTGGTATGTGATCTCTTATGAACCATTCATATGTTTGCAAGCTAATCAGATGACATTCCACCGAGAGGGCCCAGAGTATATCTATCCGTCATTAGGATGGACAAATCCCACTATTGATCCATATGCCTCAACTCACACTTTCCAAATACTTAATCCTATCTTTATAACCACCCATTTACGCAATGGCGTTTGATGTAATCAAAGTACCCTTCCGGTGTAAGTGATTTACACGATCTCATGGTCGAAGGACTTAGGCAACTATGTATCGAAAGCTTATAGCAAATTGAACTTAATGACTTGATCTTATGCTACGCTTATTTGAGTGTGTGTCCATTATATCATTCACCTAATGACATAACCTTGTTATTAATAACATCCAATGTTCATGATCACGAAACCATGATCATCTATTAATCAACAAGCTAGTTATACAAGAGGCTTACTAGGGACTCCTTATTGTTTACATAACACACATGTATCAATGTTTCGGTTAATACAATTATAGCATGAAATGTAAACATTTATCATGAACAATAAGATATAACAATAACTAATTTATTATTGTCTCTTGGGCATATCTCCAACAACTACTGCAAATAATATATAAAACAAACCCTACAAATTTCACTCAAAAATTCCAAACTTTAGTTCTTGCGGCCATTTGGTCGAACACCTTGAATGCAACAATCTGCCAACTCCCTCCATTGCAAAACCCAGCAGATTTTGGCCTCCACCCTCACCCCTAAGTCATCCCCAGTACCTCTCTGTACTCACCAAGCATTGCCAAGCACCATGGACAAGGAGTGGTACAAGTGTTCATCACCATTTCCAGAGCATGCCATGCCGTGGCATGGCATGAGCTCACATGCCACCTCTTCTCTGGCCTTCTCCAGCACGCCCCACCGTGTCTCCACACTTCACTGAGTCGACTCGACGTGGCCCTCGACGATTTCGTGCACCGCACTGGCCAGGCAAGCGACGCCCAGACGTGCCAGTGACGCGCACGCGCACGCCAGAGCGTGCACGGCGACGCCACGGACACGCCCAGAGCGCCAGCTCCCCTGCCAACTCCGCTGACCCCGGCGCTCGCGTCCAACGCCAACGGCTTCACGACGTCACCACGCACCTCCCAGAACAAGCTCATTGGCCCGCGCCGTGCCTGTAGACGACGCCACCGTCGACGTCCTCCGTCGCAGTACCGGCTGCTCCCGTCATGCGCACGAGCTCCTCGGTGCCTCGTTTTCACCGCAATCAAGCCCAGCGTGACCGCACCGATGTCGCCTACACACGAGCGTCAGCGCCAGGCCACCAGCTCCCCTGTAGCATCGTCGTCGACGATGAGATCATCACCGCGCCACGGCCACCTCCAGACCCTATAAAAGGAGGCCTCCCCGTGCCTCACTCTCCACACCAATCTTGCTCGCCTCCCTCTTCTGAAGCTCCTCGACCTCACCCCTTGCTCGATTAGCCACCACCGCCGTCCAATTTCATCGCCGGAGCCCGCAGAGGTGCTGAGAAGGGCGCCGTCGATCCAGGCCACCCCCGGCGACGCCACTGCTACCAGGCGCCTCGCCGTCGTCGACAACCTCCCCACGCACACTGCCAGACACCTGCAACGGCCTGGTACTCCCTCCGACCCCCTACCTGAGCCGCCGGAGCTCGTCCTTCTCGCCGGAGACGACGACGATTATCGTCCGTTCGATCTCGTTCTAATCCTACGGCTCACCTCCTCTGTACCGTTTCGGTGTTTTCACTGACGCGTGGACCCCACGCTGTCAGGCGGCCCGTTGCGTGGACGCGCTACTGGGCCGGCCCACTTCCCCTTTCTCTGCGTAGCCTGTTAACGTTTCCCGCCAGCCCATTTATTTCAAACTTTAATTTTCGAATTTTGTTAATTACTCTCAGATGCTGATTTCAAATTTAAATAGAATAAAATCTACCCAACCAAATTTGACAAATTTTATATGTTTGGAAACCTTGTGAAAATATCTACAAAACTACACTGGTCCCAACCCTAGATTGTTTGTCGAATTAATCTGAGAAAATAAACAAGGCAGGGCCTTTTTCCACTTCAATTAATTATTAAAAATTGAATAAAAATGCTATTAAGTTAAAACCAACTCTCAAAAATCATATTTCAATATATCTATCAGAATATGTAAAAATATTGCATCATTGTTTGCATGATCATGTCCTTGTTTAAAAATTGGCCCTAAGGCTATTTAAAGTACTTTTTAAATGAGCCTATCCCTTATTAATGTGTATGAGAGCATCTCTCTCATTTAAATCTTGTCCCCACTAAGTTAATATGAAGAAGACACTATGGTTATGTTAAACTCATATTAATTTAGTTGATAATATTAAACATTAATCAAGAATTATTAAAAGGCATGAGGTGATGTACCTCATTTAAATCTTTTTCCCAAATAATGATTATGAAGAGGTTGACCTTGGTCCACCTAGGTCATATGATATTAATTGAGGAAATTAAATCTTAATCAAACTTAATGAGAGGGAATTATTTTCTCTCAAGAAGTAAATAGCAACCCAAATTAATATTTATAATGAGAGGAAATTATTTTTCTTAAGAATAATAACTAAATCAACTCACATAATAAGCATGTGTTATGATAGCTTAGTAAGAGTGATTCATATGTGTGCTTAGCTTAGTATTTGAGTTGTGTGGTGATTGTGTGTATTATACTCGTATTTAGACGCTAGTACCAAGGAGTACGCCGAGGAGGAGGAGGTCTACACTCAAGGAGAGGAAGACCACTTTGATCAGTACAACAATCAAGGCAAGCTAATACCCTTGCAAAGTGCAAAGCTCCCAAGAGCAAAGCACCCCACCATTTTAATTTATCTTTACTAAGCCTATCCCAGTTTTATTACAAGTTATGCTTTCAAGTTTTACTACTTTATTCTTATCAAGTTACTTTTTGATTCATGATTCACTTGGTCTAGGGTAGAACAATATCATCAAAGTTAGTCTATGGCAATCAAGCTAAGTTAGCACCCCTCATGACTAGTGGCTAGTGCTAAATTACTAAAATTGACTACTCTAGATGGGAACATTGTGATATGAGATGATGAGGGTGAAGTTATGAAATAAATTTTGAATGTGAATAAGACCAAGAGAAGATAGTGATTTTTGATTAACATCTAATGTTGGTTTGGATGCGATACTTTTCCAATATTGAGTACCCCCACAATACCTGATTATGGGTAAGGCTTAACTAGAAGTTTATGTATCTTAGTATGGGTTCCCTCTGAACACACATCATAGGGGTTATGCCGAGGCTGCCTCCGTTGTTGAGAAATGATGTGAATTGAGGTGAACTGTCCGGCCAAGCCCTGTGCAGTTCCCAGGTTGACAGTTGGTCTTCACTGGGAGGCCAAGCTCATGGGGAGAGGTGCTCATACTAGGGTTAGTAAATGAAAGGTTATGGTTGATGATCCGCGTACTGTGTTACGATGATTCGGGGAAATCCCGACGGATGGAATCAAATGTTGTGGCACAAGTGTGCAACCTCTGCAGAGTGTAAACCTATTCGAATAGCCGTGTCCACGGTTACGGACGGTTGGAAAGGCCATCTAGTTTCCAGTATTAGAATCTGAAAATCTGAATAATGAATGATGAATAATGGTGAACCACAACTGAGTTGTGGGAATGACACTAATGTTCCCACTTGAGTTAGTTAATTTATGAATGGTCTATATGAAATGATTATGAACTAAAATTGGCTTTATGCAAATAAAACTAGAGCTTAGCACCCTGTCTTTAAAATAGTTAGCAATTACTTTGGTATTAGTTTGCGAGTACTTTAAAGTACTCACGGCTGTGTCCCTGGCTATTCAAATGGCCAGAATATGAAGAGGAGCAGCAGTATGAGGATGACGGTCAGCAGGACGTCTACGACAACTAGGAGTCGCCTGACGTCAAGCGTTGGCCTGTGGAATAGATAGCCCCCTATTACGCTTCCGCTACTATGTTGTTCGTTGATCACTAGATCAACTATTTGTGTAATATTGGATCATGTGATCCCCTTTTGTAAGACAATGATGGGTTGTAATGAATGATGACTTATGATATCAACTGTTATGTCTCGCAACAACAATATTCCTGGGATTGCGATGAATGACATAATAGGCATCAGGACTTAAAAATCCGGGTGTTGACACTATCCAAGAATTAAGAATTTGTATTTAAATTTTTTGTCCATCCCAATTTCTTTAATAATTATTAGCGGGTGCTGCTCACACCCTCGCATAAGGTTTGATAAATATTTGATGGATTTTAAGGGTGTTAAAATATGAATTAATTTTCTTGATGCATTTTACATCATTTCTCGTAAGGTTTCCAATTCTCTTACTCTCAAGCTTCATAAAATGGTGCTATGAAACGATCATCATGATACACATTACGACTTTCGATTACCATGTGTTGTTCATATATTTTCGTTGTTGTCAATATATGATTTTTTTTGACAATTTTACCGTAGGAGAAACTCCTAAGGTGTGATTTTACATTATTATATTATTAATAAGGCTCTGCACTATACGAAGTTCAGAAAGCTCCGTATGATTTTCTATCCAATCCAATACTTGCTAATTTGGCATCCAATAAATTTTGCATTAAGCAAGTACTCCGTACAAAAGATTCTGTAGCGACTTGCAATTTTTCAAGATCATCTCGTGCTGCAATAGGCATTGGCGATGCTTGTACAGATTATAGTTTGACGTGGCAGCAGCGCCAAAAGATGACCGTTGAGGATCCAGGTTAGGCGGCCACCAGGACCTTGCGTCGCCGCCGTCTAACGCTGGCTCCAGCCGGTCTGCCTCCTTGGTCCTCTCCAGCGATGGGGGAGAACTCTACTTCGGCTGGATCAAGAGAGCATCTCCACTCGTCTCCCCGATGAGATCCTTGAGTGATGTTTTTTCCATCCGGACGGCGAAATTCGGTTCAGTCGTGCCCCCGATTTCTCGTTTTTGTCTGGATTTGGCCCTTCATCCATCCAGAGCCGCCATCCCCGGTCTCCGGGGAGCTATCGGGGAGTCCGGACGAGTGGCGGGGAAGGGCCGATCTGTGGCGACGGATACACGAACCCCACCACCACCTCGCTCAAAATCCCCCCTCCCACCCCTCGTATCTCTCTCGCCGCCGGCACCACCCCGCCGGCTTGTTGCCCAGATTCTGCCGTCCCTGCTTCCTACCTGCCTATATGGACGCTCCGAGGCAACGCCGACGCCAACGTCGACGCCAACTAGTTTGTCTTTATTAATTTGTTTGAAAACTTGTAAAATTGTGTGTTTCATTTGTTTCAGCACTTGTTATACATTGTACTGATTTTCGCCGAATTTATTTCAGCAATTTTCTGAATCTTGTTTGCCGAACTTGTTAAATTTTATGTCGAATTTGTTTGAAATATGTCAAATGGCCGAGGTTGGGGTGTCCTGCCGGGGGGGACGGTTGGAACTTCGCCGCTCTCCAGGCTAAATTTTCCTCCAATCCGGAGGAAAATTTTGTCGAATTTAGGCGTGGGGAGCGCAAACAAGTGGAGATGCTCTTAAGACGGATGGTGAGAGTCCGAGAAAGAGTCTTGCTCGTCCGAGGTTCCTTTCGATGTGGTGTTGGAGTTTTTAAAGGATCCGCGCAGGAGGATCCTGGCTTGACGAAGATCAGTAGGAGGGAGAGGACGGATGAGGAACTTGCACACGTATTAGAGTATCTCCCCACGGATAGGTAAGCAGTACAACCACACGTACATGTGTATGTGGGGAGTAGTCGTACGTCTTAGCAGCACATTAACTATGCGACAAAGAGTGACAACACACGTCAGCGCCGACTAACTATATATTTATTTTCTACTTATTTGACATAGCAACCATATATTGTCATTCTATCAATATGTGATAGGTCATCTAGATGCATATTCTTCTTTGCGCATGTACTCTCCAAACTAACTGACCTTCATCGCTTGACTTGATGTGCGATGCCACTTGGCAGGTAGTATTCTTTTCTTAATTAGCTTCTGAACGTTTTTGGTGCAGTCGGGTTTTTTAACTTGTTCAGTTTGACTTTTTTTCAAATTTGATCTTTTTCAGATTTGAATATTTTTTAAACATGAACATTTTTTAATCTGAACATTTGAAATTTCAAACTTTTACAGATTTTTTACTCTTTTTCAGATCTGAACAATTTTTTTATTTGAACTTTTTTCAAATCTCTGAAAACTAGGGAAAACAAACAGAATACGAAGCACATACATAGTCATATGCGGAGCTAATGAAGCGAGCTGAACATGGGCTGGTCTATTTGGATGAAAGCCATATGCGTAGAGCCGTTGGGCTCCTCGGGTCGAAATCCGGCGCTATTTAGCGTTGGATTGGATGAAATTTTGGTCCGGGGAGCGCCGAAGTTCCAGCCGTCTTTCCGGTAGACACCCGGGCTTCGGTGATTTTTAGAGGAAAACGTTCCTGGATGCCAAATTTCGTGCATAATTTGGCGAATTTGACCAGTTTTACCAACATTTGGCTTATTATTACAAATAAACGTTTACAGTTCAACAAAACAAGACAAGTTTTCAAACAATAAAATGGAAACTAGTTGGTGTTGCCTTGAAGCGTCCATATGTGCTCCACCAGATCATCCTGCAGCTGTTGATGCATTGTGGAGTCTCGAATCTCCTGACGCATAGCGATGAACGCAGCCCACGATGCCGGCACCTGGTGGTTAGGCTGTGCAAGAGGACCCTCTCTGTCATATGGTGCAGCTTGTTCGCTCAGAGGAACCGGATACTTCCGCTCATTCTCGATAATCATGTTGTGTAAGCACACACAACAGTTCATCACCTCCCACATCTGATCTTTCGACCAAGTCAAAGCGGGGAACCGGACTACAACAAATCTCTGCTGGAGGACACCAAATGCACGCTCGACATCCTTTCGGCAAGCTTCTTGTTCCTTGGCAAACTGCTGCTCCTTCGGGAGGGCGGGGCTTGAGATAGTCTTCACAAATGTTGCCCACTTTGGATAGATACCGTCTGCAAGATAGTATCCCTTGTTGTACTGTCGGCCATTGATCACAAAGTTAACCGGGGGAGCATGACCCTCAACAAGCTTGGAGAAGACCGGCGAGCACTGCAAGACGTTGATGTCGTTGTTGGATCCCGGCATACCAAAGAAGGAGTGCCAAATCCAGAGATCATGGGTAGCCACTGCCTCAAGTATCACAGTGCAGCCTTTTTTGTGACCCTTGTACATTCCCTGCCAGGCAAACGGACAGTTCTTCCATTTCCAATGCATGCAGTCAATGCTTCCAAGCATCCCTGGAAATCCTCGAGCTTCATTGACAGCGAGGATCTTAGCAGTGTCTTCGACAGTGGGTGATCTCAAGTAGATGTCCCCGAACACTGCTATCACCGCCCTGCAGAACCGGTAGAAACAATCAAGGGCGATGGACTCCGCCATCCGAAGATAGTCATCGGTAGAATCACCAGGAGCTCCATATGCCAGCATCCGCATAGCCACCATGCACTTTTGGAGGGCGGAAAACCCTGCCATGCCGGTGCAATCCAACTTGCATCTGAAATAGGAGTCGTACTCTCGAAGGGCATACACAATTTTCAGGAAGAGCTTCCGGCTCATCCTGAAACGACGCCTAAAAACAGCCTCACCGTGCAATGGATCGTCGGCGAAGTAGTCGGCGTAGAGCATGCAGTAGCCCTCCATTCGCTGCCTCGGCTTGCACTTCCGGCGACCTGGTGCCGACCCACCACGGCGACCAATGACCGACTCGGCGTACAAGCCGGACAGGCAAGCTAGGATCAGCAGGTGCTCCTCGTCTTGGGCGGCGGCTGCCATTTCTTCTTCAAGAAGCTCGGCGAACATCTGCTCCTCCTCCTCGTCGGAGTCCATGCCCGGCCAGGCAATTGGACGAACACCTGTCGGGTGTGTCGATGAGGAGCGACGCGAGGGAGCTGCCCGGCGGCGGAAAATAGGCAGAGGGCACGACGGGCGGCGGAATATAGGCTGCTGGGTGGAGGAACGACGGAGTTGAGGCAACCGGCCGGCGGATTGGCGAGGGGTGGTGCCGGCGGCGACAGAGCAACGGGGGGGGAGGGATTTGCGTCGACAAAGTGGTGGGGTTCGTGTGTTCTCTCGCCGACAGAGCGGGCCCGTCCCCGCTTTTCTCTCGTCCGGTCCGATTGCACGGGGGGCCGGGTTGTCTGGGCTCTCCGGACGGATGAAAGGCCTAATCCGGACGAAAACGAGGAACCGTGGGCGCGACTGAGCCGTTTTCGTCCATCCAGATGGAAAAAAAACGCGTCATGTGGACCTCGTCGAGAAGACGGCTGGGGATGCTCTAACGCGCACGCACTAGGGCAATATTGGAGCTCCCGAAAAGACATGCATGGCAACTACAATTACAAAGGGAGGGAAAAATGCAATTACATAATAAATTAAAATAAAAATTGCACATACAACGCAATTACACATCGATGTGCAGTTCTGAGTCTACAAGTAAAAAATGCATTAAATTTCTGGTGCATAAAATTGTAGGGATTCGTTGCATAGAAAACAAAAAATTTCCTACCGCGAGAACGCAATCCAAGCCAAGATGCAATCTAGAAGACGGGAGCAATGAGGGGATGATCGAGACTCACCCTTGAAGAGATTCCAAAGTCTACAAGATGAGGCTCTTGTTGCTGCGGTAGACGTTCACTTGCCGCTTACAAAAGCGCGTAGAAGATCTTGATCACGGCGCCACGAACGGGCAGCACTTCCGTACTCGGTCACACGTTCGGTTGTTGATGAAGACGACGTCCACCTCCCCGTTCCAGCGGGCAGCGGAAGTAGTAGCTCCTCTTGAATCCGAAAGCACGACGGCGTGGTGTCGGTGGCGGTGGAGAATCCCGGCGGAGCTTCGCTAAGCGTGCGGGGAAGAAGGAGGAGTGGGGCGGCTAGGGTTTGGGGAGAGGGGGTGGCCGGCCTCCAAGGGGTGCGGCCAAGGTGGTGGCTTTGGTGTGGCCCCCCCTCCCCTATGCCCCTCATTATATAGGTGGAACCCCAAGTGTTGGACTACAAGTCTTCGAATAAGACCCGAACCCAAAACCTTCCATGTTGTAGGGAAACCTACCCAAGGTGGGACTCCCACCCAAGTGGGATTCCCACCCTTCCATGTGGGGTGGCTGATACGTCTCCAACGTATCGATAATTTCTTATGTTCCATGCTACTTTATTGATGATACCTACATGTTTTATGCACATTATATGTCATATTTATGCATTTCTGGAACTAACCTATTAACAAGATGCGAAGAGCCAGTTGTTGTTTTCTGCTGTTTTTGGTTTCAGAAATCCTAGTAAAGAAATATTCTCGGAATTGGACGAAACTTTCGCCCGGGGTCCTATTTTTGCACGAAGCTTCCGAAGACCGAAGAGATAACGAAGTGGGGCCACGAGGCAGCCAGGGGGGGCGCGCGGCCCAGGCCCGGCCGCGCCGACCTCCTGGGCCCCTCGTGTGGCCCCCCGCGTTGACCCTCCGCCTACTTAAAGCTTCCGTCGCGAAACCCCGTAAGAGAGCCACGATACGGAAAACCTTACAGAGACGCCGCCGCCGCGAATCCCATCTCGGGGGATTCGGAGATCGCCTCCGGCACCTGCCGGAGAGGGGATTCATCTCCCGGAGGACTCTACACCGCCATGGTCGCCTCCGGAGTGATGAGTGAGTAGTCCACCCCTGGACCATGGGTCCATAGCAGTAGCTAGATGGTCGTCTTCTCCTTGTTGTGCTTCATTGTTGGATCTTGTGAGCTGCCTAACATGATCAAGATCATCTATCTGTAATACTATATGTTGTGTTTGTCGGGATCCGATGGATAGAGAGTACTATGATTATGGTGATTATCAATCTATTGTTTATGTGTTGTTTATGATCTTGCATGCTCTCCGTTATTAGTAGAGGCTCTGGCCAAGTTTTTGCTCTTAACTCCAAGAGGGGGTATTTATGCTCGATAGTGGGTTCATGCCTTCATTGAATCTGGGATCGTGACAGAGGTTCTAAGGTTGTGATGTGTTGTTGCCACTAGGGATAAAACATTGATGCTATGTCTAAGGATGTAGTTGTTGATTACATTACGCACCATACTTAATGCAATTGTCTGTTGCTTTGCAACTTAATACTGGAGGGGGTTCGGACGATAACCTGAAGGTGGACTTTTTAGGCATAGATGCAGTTGGATGGCGGTCTATGTACTTTGTCGTAATGCCCGGATTAAATCTCACTATATTTACCATGTCATGTATATGCATTGTTATGCCTTTCTCTATTTGTCAATTGCCCGACTGTAATTTGTTCACCCAACATGCTTTATCTTATGGGAGAGACACCTCTAGTGAACTGTGGACCCCGGTCCTATTCTTTACATAGCATACAATCTACTTGTGTTTGTTTTCTTTGCAAACATCTTCCACTCGATACGTTTAATCCTTTGTTACAGCAAGCCGGTGAGATTGACAACCTCACTGTTTCGTTGGGGCAAAGTACTTTGGTTGTGTTGTGCAGGTTCCGCGTTGGTGCCGGAATCCCTGGTGTTGCGCCGCATCACATTTCGCGACCATCAACCTTCAACGTGCTTCTTGGCTCCTCTGGTTCGATTAAACCTTGGTTTCTTTCTGAGGGAAAACTTGCTGTTGTGCGCATCATACCTTCCTCTTGGGGTTCCCAACGAACGTGTGAGTTACACGCCATCAAGCTCTTTTTCTGGCGCCGTTGCCGGGGATCTGAAGAAAAGTTACACCACAGAGAATTGCCTCCCACGACAACAGCTCTTTTTCTGGCGCCGTTGCCGGGAGATCAAGACACGCTGCAAGGGGAGTCTCCACTTCTCAATCTCTTTACTTTGTTTTTGTCTTGCTTTATTTTATTTACTACTTTGTTTGCTGCACTAAATCAAAATACAAAAAAATTAGTTGCTAGTTTTACTTTATTTACTGTCTTGCTCTCTATATCGAAAACACAAAAAAATTAGTTACTTGCATTTACTTTATCTAGTTTGTTTTATTTACTGTTGCTAAAATGGCCAACCCTGAAAATACTAAATTGTGTGACTTCACAAATGCAAATAATAATGATTTCCTATGCACACCTATTGCTCCACCTGCTACTACAGCAGAATTCTTTGAAATTAAACCTGCTTTACTGAATTTGGTTATGAGAGATCAATTTTCTGGTGCTAGTTCTGATGATGCTGCTGCCCATCTCAATAATTTTGTTGAACTTTGTGAAATGCAAAAGTATAAAGATGTAGATGGTGATATTATTAAATTGAAAGTGTTTCCTTTCTCATTAAGAGGAAGAGCTAAAGATTGGTTGCTATCTTTGCCTAAGAATAGTATTGATTCATGGACTAAATGCAAGGATGCTTTTATTGGTAGATATTATCCTCCCGCTAAAATTATATCTTTGAGAAGTAGCATAATGAATTTTAAACAATTAGATACTGAACATGTTGCTCAAGCTTGGGAGAGAATGAAAACTTTGGTAAAGAATTGCCCAACCCATGGACTGACTACTTGGATGATCATCCAAACCTTCTATGCAGGACTAAATTTTTCTTCGCGGAATTTATTGGATTCAGCTGCTGGAGGTACCTTTATGTCCATCACATTGGGGCGGCTACAAAACTTCTTGATGATATGATGATAAATTACTCTGAATGGCACACGGAAAGAGCTCCACAAGGTAAGAAGGTAAATTCTGTTGAAGAAACCTCTTCCTTGAGTGATAAGATTGATGTGATTATGTCTATGCTTGTGAATGGTAGATCTAATGTAGATCCAAATAATGTTCCTTTAGCTTCATTGGTTGCTCAAGAAGAAAATGTTGATGTGAATTTCATTAAAAATAATAATTTCAACAACAATGCTTATAGGAACAACTCTGGTAATAACTATAGGCCATATCCTTCTGCTAATGGTAATGGTTATGGTAATTCTTATGGGAATTCTTACAATAATAATAGGAATGTACCCTCTGGTCTTGAAGCCATGGTTAAAGAATTTATTAGTACACAAACTGCTTTTAACAAATCGGTTGAGGAAAAGCTTGATAAAATTGATACTATCGCTTCTAGAGTTGATAGGCTTGCCTCCGATGTTAATCTTTTAAAATTGAAAGTTATGCCTAATAATGATATTGATAATAAGATTACTACTACAGCAAATGCCATCCAAGTTAGAATTAATGAGAATATAAGATTAATGGCTGAACTGCGTGCTAGGTGGGATAGAGAAGAAAATGAAAAACTAGCTAAAGAGAATAATGTAGCTAAAGTTTGGACTATTACCACCACTAGTAATGCT
Organism: Lolium multiflorum; assembly: GCA_030979885.1. NCBI lineage: Eukaryota > Viridiplantae > Streptophyta > Magnoliopsida > Poales > Poaceae > Lolium > Lolium multiflorum. Next base: position 425,588,765 of record CM061750.1, read on the forward strand.
AATTCTTCACATGTTGCTGCACCTCCTACTATCAATGGTAAAATAATTGGTGTTGGCAATGTTTCCACTCCTAGTGCAAAGCGAACAAAACTGCCTGAAATTGCTAAAACTGCTGAAACTGCTTGTGATAAAACTGCTGAAATTTTTTCCAACCTTGGGAATAATGATCCCATTGCTATAGCTCATAATGATTTAGATTTTGATGATTGCCACATCTCTGAAGTTATAAAGTTCTTGCAAAAACTTGCTAAAAGTCCTAATGCTAGTGCTATAAATTTAGCCTTTACAAAACATATTACAAATGCTCTCATAAAAGCTAGAGAAGAGAAACTAAAACTTGAAACTTCTATTCCTAGAAAGTTAGAGGATGGTTGGGAGCCCATCATTAAAATGAAATTCAATGACTTTGAATGTAATGCTTTATGTGATCTTGGTGCAAGTATTTCTGTTATGCCTAAAAAGATTTATGATATGCTTGACTTGCCACCATTGAAGAATTGTTATTTGGATGTTAATCTTGCCGATAATGTTAAAAAGAAACCTTTGGGGAGGATTGATAATGTGCATATTACGGTTAACAATAACCTTGTCCCCGTTGATTTTGTTGTCTTGGATATCGAATGCAATGCATCTTGTCCAATTGTGTTGGGAAGACCTTTTCTTCGAACTGTTGGTGCTGTTATTGATATGAGGGAAGGTAATATTAAATACCAATTTCCTCTCAAGAAAGGTATGGAACACTTCCCTAGAAAGAGAATGAAGTTGCCTTTTGATTCTATTATTAGAACAAGCTATGATGTTGATACTTCTACTCTCGATGTTACTTGATTTGCACTTTCTGCGCCTAAAGGCGTTAAAGAAAAGCGCTTATGGGAGACAACCCATGTTTTTACCTAAAGCAATTTTTTGTTTTGTTGAGTCTTGGAAGTTGTTTACTACTGTATCAACCTCTCCTTATCATGTTTTTGTGCCAAGTAAAGTTTCTATGTCAAAGTTGATGTTATATTTGGGATCGCTGCGCAGAAACAGCATTGCTGTCTGTCACGAATCTGGGCACAATTCTCTGTAGAAAAATCGAAAAAATCTGCCAATTTACGAGCGTGATCCTCAGATATGTACGCAACTTTCATTAGTTTTGAGTTTTTCCATTTGAGCAAGTCTGGTGCCATTTCTAAATTCGTCTTTACGGACTGTTCTGTTTTTGACAGATTCTGCCTTTTATTTCGCATTGCCTCTTTTGCTATGTTGGATTTATTTCTTTGATCCACTAATGTCCAGTAGCATTATGCAATGTCCAGAAGTGAAAATAATGATTGTGTCATCTCTGAATGAGTGAATTATTAATGATGCACTAACCCTCTAATGAGTTTGCTTGAAGTTTGGTGTGAAGGAAGTTTTCAAGGGTCAAGAGAGGAGAATGATATACTATGATCAAGAGGAGTGAAAGCTCTAAGCTTGGGATGCCCCCGTGGTTTACCCCTGCATATTTTAAGAAGACTCAAGCGTCTAAGCTTGGGGATGCCCAAGGCATCCCCTTCTTCATCGACAACATCATCAGGTTCCTCCCCGAAACTATATTTTTATTCAATCACATCTTGTGTTCTTTACTTGGAGCGTCGGTTTGTTTTCGTTTTTGTTTTTGTTTGAATAAGATGGATCCTAGCATTCACTTTGTGGGAGAGAGACACGCTCCGCTGTTGCATATGGACACATGTGTCCTTAGGCTTTACTCATAATGTTCAAGGCGAAGTTTCTTCTTCGTTAATTTGTTATATGGTTGGAATTGGAAAATGCTACATGTAGTAATTCTAAAATGTCTTGGATAATGTGATACTTTGCAATTGTTGTGCTCATGTTTAAGCTCTTGCATCATATACTTTGCACCCATTAATGAAGAAATACATAGAGCTTGCTAAAATTTGATTTGCATATTTGGTCTCTCTAAGGTCTAGATAATATCTAGTATTGAGTTTTGAACAACAAGGAAGACGGTGTAGAGTCTTATAATGTTTACAATATGTCTTTTATGTGAGTTTTGCTGCACTTGTTCATCCTTGAGTTTGCTTCAAATAACCTTGCTAGCCTAAACCTTGTATCGAGAGGGAATACTTCTCATGCATCCAAAATCCTTGAGCCAACTACTATGCCATTTGTGTCCACCATACCTACCCACTACATGGTATTTCTCCGCCATTCCAAAGTAAATTGCTTGAGTGCTACCTTTAAAATTCCATCATTCACCTTTGCAATATATAGCTCATGGGACAAAATAGCCTTAAAAACTATCGTAGTGTTGAATATGTACTTATGCACTTTATATTTTATTAAGTTGCCTGTTGTGCGATAACCATGCTTCTGGGGAACGCCATCAACTATTGTTGAATATCATGTGAGTTGCTATGCATGTCCGTCTTGTCTGAAGGTCTATCATTTTAGTGGTTGGAGCATGCAAAATTGTTAGAGAAGAACATTGGGCCGCTAACTAAAGCCATGAATCATGGTGGAAGTTTCAGTTTTGGACATATATCCTCAATCTCATACGAGAATAATAACTTTGCTACATGCTTATGCATTTAAGAGGAGTCCATTATCTGTTGTCCATGTTGTCCCGGTATGGATGTCTAAGTTGAGAATAATCAAAAGCGAGAAATCCGAAATGCGAGCATTCTCCTTAGACCTTTGTACAGGCGGCATGGAGGTACCCCTTTGTGACACTTGGTTGAAACATGGCATGCGAAGACCCGGTAGTCCAAGTTAAGTAGGACGAGGTGCGGGCACTATTAGTATACTATGCGTGAGGCTTGCAACTTGTAAGATATAATTTTCATAACTCATATGCTTTATTACTACCGTTGACAAAATTGTTTCATGTTTTCAAAATAAAAGCTCTAGCACAAATACAACAATCGATGCTTTCCTCTTTGAAGGACCATTCTTTTACTTTTATTGTTGAGTCAGTTTACCTATCTCCTTCCACCTTAAGAAGCAAACACTTGTGTGAACTGTGCATTGATTCCTACATACTTGCATATTGCACTTGTTATATTACTTTATGTTGACAATATCCATGAGATATACATGTTATAAGTTGAAAGCAACCGCTGAAACTTAATCTTCCTATGTGTTGCTTCAACACCTTTACTTTGATTTATTGCTTTATGAGTTAACTCTTATGCAAGACTTATTGATGCTTGTCTTGAAGTACTATTCATGAAAAGTCTTTGCCATATGATTCATTTGTTTACTCATGTCATTACCTTTGTTTTGATCGCTGCATTCATTACATATGTTTACAAATAGTATGATCAAGATTATGATGGCATGTCACTTGGAAATTATCTTTGTTATCGTTTTACCTGCTCGGGACGAGCAGAACTAAGCTTGGGGATGCGATACGTCTCCAACGTATCGATAATTTCTTATGTTCCATGCTACTTTATTGATGATACCTACATGTTTTATGCACATTATATGTCATATTTATGCATTTTCCGGAACTAACCTATTAACAAGATGCCGAAGAGCCAGTTGTTGTTTTCTGCTGTTTTTGGTTTCAGAAATCCTAGTAAAGAAATATTCTCGGAATTGGACGAAACTTTTGCCCAGGGTCCTATTTTTGCACGAAGCTTCCAAGACCGAAGAGATAACGAAGTGGGGCCACGAGGCAGCCGGGGGTGGCCGGCGCGGCCTGGCCCGCCGCGCCGACCTACCTCCCTGGCCCCTCGTGTGGCCCCCGCGTTGACCCTCCGCCTACTTAAAGCTTCCGAAACCCCCAGCCGAGAGCCACGATACGGAAAACCTTACAGAGACGCCGCCGCCGCGAATCCCATCTCGGGGATTCGGAGATCGCCTCCCGCACCCTGCCGGAGAGGATTCATCTCCCGGAGGACTCTACACCACCATGGTCGCCTCCGGAGTGATGAGTGAGTAGTCCACCCCTGGACCATGGGTCCATAGCAGTAGCTAGATGGTCGTCTTCTCCTTGTTGTGCTTCATTGTTGGATCTTGTGAGCTGCCTAACATGATCAAGATCATCTATCTGTAATACTATATGTTGTGTTTGTCGGGATCCGATGGATAGAGAGTACTATGATTATGGTGATTATCAATCTATTGTTTATGTGTTGTTTATGATCTTGCATGCTCTCCGTTATTAGTAGAGGCTCTGGCCAAGTTTTTGCTCTTAACTCCAAGAGGGGGTATTTATGCTCGATAGTGGGTTCATGCCTTCATTGAATCTGGGATCGTGACAGTAGGTTCTAAGGTTGTGATGTGCTTGTTGCCACTAGGGATAAAACATTGATGCTATGTCTAAGGATGTAGTTGTTGATTACATTACGCACCATACTTAATGCAATTGTCTGTTGCTTTGCAACTTAATACTGGAGGGGGTTCGGACGATAACCTGAAGGTGGACTTTTTAGGCATAGATGCAGTTGGATGGCGGTCTATGTACTTTGTCGTAATGCCCGGATTAAATCTCACTATATTTACCATGTCATGTATATGCATTGTTATGCCTTTCTCTATTTGTCAATTGCCCGACTGTAATTTGTTCACCCAACATGCTTTATCTTATGGGAGAGACACCTCTAGTGAACTGTGGACCCCGGTCCTATTCTTTACATAGCATACAATCTACTTGTGTTTACTGTTTTCTTTGCAAACATCTTCCACTCGATACGTTTAATCCTTTGTTACAGCAAGCCGGTGAGATTGACAACCTCACTGTTTCGTTGGGGCAAAGTACTTTGGTTGTGTTGTGCAGGTTCCGCGTTGGCGCCGGAATCCCTGGTGTTGCGCCGCATCACATTTCGCGACCATCAACCTTCAACGTGCTTCTTGGCTCCTCCTGGTTCGATTAAACCTTGGTTTCTTTCGAGGGAAAACTTGCTACGTGCGCATCATACCTTCCTCTTGGGGTTCCCAACGAACGTGTGAGTTACACGCCATCCGGCCCCTTTGGGGGAGTCCACCTTGGACTTTCCCCTCTAGGGTTGGCCGGCCATGGGTGGTGGAGTCCCTCCGGGACTCCGCCTTCCAAAGTGATTTCTTCCGGACTTTTCTAGAACCTTCTAGAACCTTCCATAAATGCACCGGATCATTTTCAAACATATAAAATGACTTCCTATATATGAATCTTATTCTCCGGACCATTCCGGAACTCCTCGTGATGTCCGGGATCTCATCCGGGACTCCGAACAAATATTCGAACTCCATTACATATTCAATTTCTACCATTTCAACATCCAACTTTAAGTGTGTCACCCTACGGTTCGTGAACTATGCGGACATGGTTGAGTACTCACTCCGACCAATAACCAATAGCGGGATCTGGAGATCCATAATGGCTCCCACATATTCAACGATGACTTAGTGATCGAATGAACCATCCACATACGATACCAATTCCCTTTGTCATGCGATATTTTACTTGTCCGAGGTTTGATCATCGGTATCACTCTATACCTTGTTCAACCTCGTCTCCTGACAAGTACTCTTTACTCGTACCGTGGTATGTGGTCTCTTATGAACTTATTCATATGCTTGCAAGACATTAGACGACATTCCACCGAGAGGGCCCAGAGTATATCTATCCGTCATCGGGATGGACAAATCCCACTGTTGATCCATATGCCTCAACTCATACTTTCCGGATACTTAATCCCACCTTTATAACCACCCATTTACGCAGTGGCGTTTGATGTAATCAAAGTACCTTTCCAATATAAGTGATTTACATGATCTCATGGTCATAAGGACTAGGTAACTATGTATCGAAAGCTTATAGCAAAAAACTTAATGACGTGATCTTATGCTACGCTTAATTGGGTGTGTCCATTACATCATTCATACAATGATGTAACCTTGTTATTAATAACATCCAATGTTCATGATTATGAAACTAATCATCTATTAATCAACAAGCTAGTTAAGAGGCTTACTAGGGACTCTTTGTTTGTTTACATAACACACATGTATCAATGTTTCGGTTAATACAATTATAGCATGGTATATAAACATTTATCATAAACATAAAGATATATAATAACCACTTTTATTATTGCCTCTTGGGCATATCTCCAACAGTCTCCCACTTGCACTAGAGTCAATAATCTAGTTTACATATGTAAAGATATAACACCTTGGCCTTCTGGTGCTTTATCATGTTTTGCTCACGGGAGAGGTTTTAGTCAACGGTTCTGACATGCTCAGAAACGTATGTATTTTGCAATTCATTTGCGTCTTCACGCATCACTCATTTTCCAAATGAGTCGGCATTAAATATGTTTGGTCTTCTGGTGGAACCTTAATTCCGCGGTCTGAAATATGTCACTAATATTGTCACACACAATATAGCTTCAAAGTTCTGACACTATCGGAACTACACCAAGTTCTCAAAGAACCTCTTGACTTAATATCCTCAGTCATTGTCAAAACAATGACATATCTGCCTTCTTTTGTAGAATCCGTCACAACATTTTAGAACTCTTCTAAATCTAGCATTGTGCTACCTTTTAAACAACACTTATCCTAATTGAGATTTGAAATTCATTTTTATATGTGACCAAACTAATATCGGTGCAACATTTTACAGCGATTTGTTTGTCATTACCCCATACAAAAATATATTTATATATCCTTGATTCTTCTGAAGTATTCAAGGATATTCTTACTGTTGTCCAATGATCATCACATGAATCATTCTGGTATATGCTCATAACACTTTAGAGCATAGAACATCTGATTATGTACATATTATACGTGATCTATAATCACTCATGTGTTTCAACTCATTGAGTATCATATACACTCAAGTCTTGTTAATCCTTCACATGAATAGAACACCTTCTTTATATACTTTAACTTAAACTTATTATGTGTTTCAATCTATCTTCATAGATCTTGACACTAAATATGTTTCAGTCCATATCCTTTCATTGAAGCTAATTCTCAATGAAACCTTTTAATCAATTATATAATTACACTCTTTATAATCAACGATATGTCAGCTACATAAAGTATTACAAATATGTCTCAGCGCTCCCACTTAATTTCTTGCAAATGTAAGCACCTTCATCGTTTCTGATGAAATCAAAAACTCTTTGACTATTTCATCCGGTGAAGATTCCAACTCCGCAATACTCACTTCATCCAATTGAAGTTCGTATTCTTATCTAGTATTCTACGGACTAGCAAAACTCTTGGTTGTATCTTGTATACACCTTTAATACACACTTCTGTTAAGTAATATATTTTGCTATCCTACTAGCATATCTCATAAAGAAATATGTAGTGATTACTAGAATAATCCACATAGACTATAAACATTGCTACGGAAGATCTAATCTTATCGTAGTCAACTCTTTGAACTTTGTCGTAAACAACTTTTCGACAAATCGTGCTTATTCAAGGATATTGCATCCAAGTCCATCAATTTTATAGATCCATTTACTTTAAAAAAGTATTCATCTATCTTGGATTTCATGGCGCATAGCCATTTTAACGGAGTCAGGGCCCATCATAACTTCTTTGTATGTAGTTGGTTTATTATTGTTCAAAATCAATCATTTGTCCACAAATCATTTATTTGATCACAAAGTAAACCAAACCTACAAGGTTCAATAGGTACTTCGATCTCCATGGCTAAAACACTTTGTAGTCATGGGAGTCATGATTGTCGTAGCCGCTTCCGGAACCTATTTCCGATGCTGCGCTACTCTGATCACTATGCTCAGGTTCATAAACTTTATCAAGTTCTATTGTCCTCCACTCAAATACTTCGCTAGAAAACAATTTCTTGGAAATAAGCAAGTAATATTAACAAACACTTTTGTCTTTTACTTCATAGTGGAAAGAATTCCCAATCAATTCTTTGGGATAACCAACAAAGATATTCATCCGATTTTGGTTGTAAACTCATTTACTTATGCTATGCATACCAAAATTTAAGAAAGGACTATTAGGGTTCATACCCATGCCATAACTCGTATGGTGTCATTTCAATGGATCATGATGATGCTCTATTTAGTGTAAAAGCGGTAGTCTCTAAAGCATAATCCACAAAAATTATAATGGCGTCATTTCATCATTAATCCAACAAGGTTTGGATACATCTCTTGGATACTCTATCATCATTATGATACTCCAAGAAATGTGAGTTGTAGAACAATTTCATAACTCTCTTAGATGTTCACTAAAAATCGTAATTCAAATATTTCCAATATGATCCAATCATAGATATTTGACTTTTTCTATTACGATGATTTCCACCTCATGCTGAAATTTATTTGAATCCTTTCAAAAGTTTCAAACTTCTTCCTTATCGAATATATACATATATACTCAATTCATTGTTGGAAGTTTTCATGAAGTAGAAGAATCTCTCGCACACAACTATGCCCAGTGAACCACATACATCATCATGTATTTTTCCACTAAGTTAGTTGCCCGTTCAACTCTTGGCCTATGAACGGTATTTTAGTCATTCTCTTTAGAAAAGATTTGCAAGCGTCAAACGATTCAAAAATCAAATGACTCCAAAAATCCATTTGCATGGAGTTCCTTCATGCGTTCCTCTCTAACATGACCTAAATGGCGGTTCCACAAATAAGTGGAATTCAAATCATTTGCCTTATGGCATTTTAGCGTCAGTGTTTATGTATGTGTGTTTTCACCATTAAGATTTATAATAACTTATCCATCGTACATGGAGTAATGTCATAATTTGAACAACTCATTGTTTTTATTTGACCAGAGCAAAATAACAATTATTAAGTTCTTTATTATAAATTCTAAGGGCTAGATAGAATGCCAACGACGAACATAATAACACTTTATTTTTGTTCTAGACGTGCATTTCTATCATATTCCTTGTCAGTCACTTAGGCCATTGTATTCTTGTATTGCGTTGTTTTGTATGACACTTCATACCAACCAATATGGTACTAATACCCAAGAATTTCATTGTGTGATCAAACTAGGAATACAATCATAACATGTATATCATTTATATACACCTGAGCTAGACTTTCTAGTCTTTTCTTTCTTTCTGCCAAAATATCTTTTGTAGTTTCTCTTTTAGCTTTCCTCATTATTCAGAAAAACACTTCAACATCAATAACTTCTAGGTTTGTTGGTCAAATACCAATAACCTTGAGGTTCTGAAGTTGATCATCATATGACAAGTGTTGCAGATTTCACTATTAGTAACTTTGTAATATGATGAACAATTTCACTCATAATTTTATCCATCAATTCATGACGACTTTCCAAGACCATGTCTGTACATGCTAGGCTTGTAAAGTTTAACCTCAGTATTCGCATGTGCAAATCTGGTTTGCGCCCGTTGTATGCACACGTAGAATCTATACCTTAGTATTCGAAACTACGAGTCTTAGCAACGGTGCATACTAAGGACGATCACTTCATGGATATACGAATATCGTTAGTGCCCCAATAGTTGGAGGATTGGGACGCCTTGCGTCTTCAACCTTCGTACATTCCCATAAAACTTATGAGTTTATGTAGTCTCACCAAATTATATTCTATCACCTTGCAACTAGGTCTTAGATATCACATATATCTCATACCTTGATTATTTCTGAAAACTATATTTTCAGCTCCTTACTTTTCAAACAGATTTGAACTTCAAGTTTCACGGAGACAAGATAACTTTAGGTACTAATTGAAACCATAGCTCTTTGAATCAACAATGTGAGGTTTACTAAAAATTTGCAATAGGACTTAATCATTTCTTGATTCTTTAACTATACGGTACCAGTCCGCAAAGTTTCTTGTCAGACTTAACAGTATATCTATCTCAATAAACAAGACTAGCGTTTGGTAGAAAAACGGATGCCAATACTACAAATTAATTCAAAATACTACTCAGACTATGTTTATGATAATTAGTTCATGTTTTAATCTAATTACTAATGAACTCCCACTTAATACAACATCCCTCATAGTTGTTAAGTGGTACACGATCCACATCCACTACCAAAACCGATCATCACATGAGATGATGTAGCTTCAATGGTGAACATCAACATGTTGATCATATCATCCATATGACTCGTGTTCAACCTTTCGGTTTCCGTTGTCCCGAGGCCATGTCTGTACATGCTAGGCTCGTCAAGCAAACCCAAGTATTTCGCGTGTGCAACATGGCTTACACCCGTTGTATGTGAACGTTGAGTCTATCACATCCGATCATCACGAGATGCTTCGAAACGACGAACTATATCAACGGTGCATACGAGGGGAGAACACTTTATTATCTTGATATTAATGTGAGGGATCATCTTATAATGCTACCGTCGCGATCTAAGCAAAATAAGATGCATAAAGGATTAACATCACATGCAATTCATATGTGATATGATATGGCCCTTTAGTCTTTGCGCCTTCGATCTTCATCTCCAAAGCACGGATATGATCTCCATCATCAACGGGCATGATCTCCATCATCGTCGGCGTAGCGTCAAGGTCCATGGCACCGTCTTCATGGTTGTTCACCTCATGTAGCAACTATTACAACTACTTTGAAATACTACTCAACATGAAATTTAAAGACAACCATAAGGCTCCTGCCGGTTGCCACAATACAATAATGATCATCTCATACATATTCATCATCACATTATGGCCATATCACATCACCAAACCCTGCAAAAACAAGTTAGACGTCTCTAATTTGGTTTGCATATTTTACGTGGTTTAGGGTTTTCGAGTAAGATCTAATCTACCTACGAACATGAACCACAATGGTGATACTAGTGTTGTCAATAGAAGAGTAAATTGAATCTTCACTATAGTAGGAGAGACAGACACCCGCAAAGCCACTTATGCAATACAAGTTGCATGTCGAGCGTGGAGCAAATCTCATGAACGCGGTCATGTAAAGTTAGCCCGAGCCGCTTCATCCCACTATGCCACAAAGATGCAAAGTACTCAAACTAAAGACAACATAAGCATCAACGCCCACAAAAACATTGTGTTCTACTCGTGCAACCATCTATGCATAGACACGGCTCTGATACCACTGTAGGGATTCGTTGCATAGAAAACAAAAATTTCCTACCGCGAACGCAATCCAAGCCAAGATGCAATCTAGAAGACGGGAGCAACGAGGGGATGATCGAGACTCACCCTTGAAGAGATTCCAAAGCCTACAAGATGAGGCTCTTGTTGCTGCGGTAGACGTTCACTTGCCGCTTGCAAAAGCGCGTAGAAGATCTTGATCACGGCGCCACGAACGGGCAGCACCTCCGTACTCGGTCACACGTTCGGTTGTTGATGAAGACGACGTCCACCTCCCGTTCCAGCGGGCAGCGAAGTAGTAGCTCCTCTTGAATCCGACACACGACGGCGTGGTGTCGGTGGTGGTGGAGAATCCGGCGGAGCTTCGCTAAGCGTGCGGGGAAGAAGGAGGAGGGGGCGGCTAGGGTTTGGGGAGAGGGGGTGGCCGGCCTCCAAGGGGTGCGGCCAAGGTGGTGGCTTTGGTGTGGCCGGCTCCCTCCCTATGCCCCTCATTATATAGGTGGAACCCCAAGTGTTGGACTACAAGTCTTCGAATAAGACCCGAACCCAAAACCTTCCATGTTGTAGGGAAACCTACCCAAGGTGGGACTCCCACCCAAGTGGGATTCCCACCCTTCCATGTGGGGGGTGGCCGGCCCCTTTGGGGGAGTCCACCTTGGACTTTCCCCTCTAGGGTTGGCCGGCCATGGGTGGTGGAGTCCCTCCGGGACTCCGCCTTCCAAAGTGATTTCTTCCGGACTTTTCTAGAACCTTCTAGAACCTTCCATAAATGCACCGGATCATTTTCAAACATATAAAATGACTTCCTATATATGAATCTTATTCTCCGGACCATTCCGGAACTCCTCGTGATGTCCGGGATCTCATCCGGGACTCCGAACAAATATTCGAACTCCATTCCATATTCAATTTCTACCATTTCAACATCCAACTTTAAGTGTGTCACCCTACGGTCCGTGAACTATGCGGACATGGTTGAGTACTCACTCCGACCAATAACCAATAGCGGGATCTGGAGATCCATAATGGCTCCCACATATTCAACGATGACTTAGTGATCGAATGAACCATCCACATACGATACCAATTCCCTTTGTCATGCGATATTTTACTTGTCCGAGGTTTGATCATCGGTATCACTCTATACCTTGTTCAACCTCGTCTCCTGACAAGTACTCTTTACTCGTACCGTGGTATGTGGTCTCTTATGAACTTATTCATATGCTTGCAAGACATTAGACGACATTCCACCGAGAGGGCCCAGTATATCTATCCGTCATCGGGATGGACAAATCCCACTGTTGATCCATATGCCTCAACTCATACTTTCCGGATACTTAATCCCACCTTTATAACCACCCATTTACGCAGTGGCGTTTGATGTAATCAAAGTACCTTTCCAATATAAGTGATTTACATGATCTCATGGTCATAAGGACTAGGTAACTATGTATCGAAAGCTTATAGCAAAAAACTTAATGACGTGATCTTATGCTACGCTTAATTGGGTGTGTCCATTACATCATTCATACAATGATGTAACCTTGTTATTAATAACATCCAATGTTCATGATAATGAAGCTAATCATCTATTAATCAACAAGCTAGTTAAGAGGCTTACTAGGGACTCTTTGTTTGTTTACATAACACACATGTATCAATGTTTCGGTTAATACAATTATAGCATGGTATATAAACATTTATCATAAACATAAAGATATATAATAACCACTTTTATTATTGCCTCTTGGGCATATCTCCAACAAAAATTTACATACATGTAAAGCTGCATTTAAATCATACGGATAAATGCATTGTGCATATATGCTAATTTTTTCATATATGTACAATTATACATACATGTTCCAAAATGTAGATAAAAAAAAGAAAGGGTTTTTCGTTTGCTCATGAAAAGCATGTGTTCCCGGTTACACATATACTCCCTCCGTTCTTTTCTATAATGCCTATTGTTTTTTCGCATTTGTTTCAGAATATAAGAGTAAAGCTATGTTTTTTTGCAAAGAACCCCTTCCACCGATCAGGTCTAGTCCAGAAAATCTGGAAACCGATCTGGTCATGTATTTCTGAGATCTGTTTTCAGTTTTCTATTTGTTTGTGATATCGCTAGGGGGTTTTGTGTCAAAAAAATGGCTCGCGCTAATTTCCGTGCCAAAAAACAATAGGCACTATAGAATGGAACGGAGGGTGTATGAAATTGTGCAACTATATGCAATCTCTACTATTAAGAGCAAACTGGTGAATGCCTGGTGTCACATTTTCAGGATGGACAATAATACCCCCACGTCTACTATCCAAGATGATTTATCTCAACGCAACAAACAACTCCACACCATTAGGCGTAGCTTTTCAAAATTTCAAATGGCACAACAAACACCTACTATTTCTCAACTAACACGTCTTTATCCTACCAAGATGATTTATCTCAACGCAATCTTGAAAAAAAAACCTGCGCGCGGAACAAAGAAAACGCAACTAACAAAACAACTCCAGCCCGTGTCACGTTACACACCCATCCACGCTTACTAAGAGGAGAAATACCAGCATGTGGGTAACAAACAACTCCACACCATTAGGCGTAGCTTTTCAAAATTTCAAATGAACAGAATGTCTTCGTCGTCAATTTTTCTCTCACCTAGCGGCTTGATTAAGATCCGGTTAATAGGGAGATGGTTTGGCTTTCCAAAGTCCCAATCTTTAACAACCAACGCTACAGCCACGCCTAAGATGGATGTTTTTCGTCATCCCCGCACCACACGCTGCCCTTCTCCACATCTCTCTCGGCCGCCTCCCCGCCATCCTCCATCGCAGCCGACGCACACCATCTTCCCCAAGCAAACGCACGCCGACATCGTGGAATTCCCCGCACTGCCGGACCAGGAGGAAATAGACGAGGAAGGGAACAACACTAGCCCATTCAACCCTGACTTGCGCGGGCGGCCGCATCGCACGCCAGATCCCACCGCATCATCGCTCTCCGAGGCCGTTGCGCCGTGCAAGGCCATGCTCAACGACCTCCGACAACAACTCCAATGGAAGCATTCTGAGGTGGACAAACTCATAACTAACGAAGCTCGTCGCCGCAACGCGCGTCATCACGCCGCGGCGGACAACACACGGACGGCGGAGCTGTTCGTCGCCTGCGCGGAGAAGGCGCAGCTCCGTCTCCACTGTCATGGACATCAGCCTAGGATTACAGAAATTCTTGAAGTTACTTGTACAGGTACTACTCAATGGCGTGAGATGAGACTGTAGCTTCTCCATTCCCTGCAAATCCACCTCAGGATTTCAGGTGAGCTACGATGCTTTTTCCTGTACCGGATATTTCACACTAAATTAAAGATCATGGTTCTACAACTTTTATTTCCAGTCCATTTGATTCATACAGTGATTTTAAGGACAAATGGTTGGACGGTTACCATCAATTTGATTCATGCAATGAGTATAAAGACAATGGTTCTGGTGTTACTTTCGTATGGTATTCTGAAGACAAACTACATTGATGAACTACTAAATTAGGAAGATGATTAGTATGTCCCAACCCTTAAAATGTTGCTTGTTTTATTTTTCACTTGAAGTAGTCCTGATGAACTACTAAATAGAAAGAAGTTTGTCGATCTTGATGTGATTTTGAGTGTCTGGAGAACTGATAATTCGCTTGGCAGCAGACAATGATTACTTTAGTGTCCTACTACAACTAAAAGTATTCAGTTCAACAGTCCAATACAGTCCTACCAAAAAGGTAAGGTGAACATACAACATGCATTTTCTTGACTTTATTTTATGGTTGTTAGAACATTACTCAAATGCGTGGGATAGGATATGAAATTGGCCCTTTATAATTTTACCTCTGAAGGTTTTTTATTTTCTTATTTTAAATCCCTACGGTCGTTTAGTAATTGTGTTTATGTTCATGCAGACAATATGCATTCGTTCATTTGAGTGTCTAGCGTTGTGAAGAGCATATTTGTGTACCATTTTAAGTTCTTCTATAGTTCTATTCTATATGAAAGAAATTGGAATTAAGAATGAGAATAATCCTAGGCTTGCCATAATGTAAACATTACAACGTGTTGATCAGTGGAATCTCTACTATTAAGAGCAAACTGGTGAATGCCTGGTGTCACATTTTCAGGACGGACAATAATACCCCCACGTCCTCAATTCATATTTCCTCCCTCAAACCACCCGGTCCGCACTCCTCAAAAATAGCTAACCATCTTATCTTATCTTATCTTATCTTGCTAATAGGAACAACTACCTTGATGGAGTTATCACAGTTTGACTCAATTTACCACACGCATATCCTCATGGGGCCCATCCTCTACGACTCTGGTGTTACTGTACCTGTACAGTAATTCAGAAAATCTGCCGTCCAGTTTAATCTAACGAGCCTCCTGCGACTCATCAATGGACACTGGGTTCGAAACGAACTTAGGCGCCAAATTTGTACATGCAGAGGCAACACTCGCAAGTAATATTTCAGAAGAGCTGCGCCCATTGGTGAACTTGCATGGGCTGCACTTGCAACAGTATTGTTGATTGCTGACCGTACAAGATCGGCACCAACGGAACCAGCTGTCACGGCAGGCCGGCTCCGGCGGCAGCAGCAATCGACGAGGCCGACGTGGCCGGCCGGCCTGCATTGTACAACCTCAGTTGCGCCAAATTTGTACATGGAGAATCAGCCATGCTTTCGCAAATACAACCTCAGTTGCGCAAGAGGGAGGTATCAGACGACAAGGACAACGCGGAGTCAAGGAAGGGTACGTGCTCTGTCTGGCTGTGTCGCTGCTCGCGGCGAGGTGTCGAGGAAGGGCGTCAAGTGCTGCCGGCGGCAAGGCGTTGAGGATGAGAACCGTGTCACTGCCGGCGGCGAGGTGGCGAGGAAAGGCGTCGTGTCGCTGCCGCCGGCGAGGCGTTGAGGATGAGAACTGTGTCACTGCCGGCGGCAGGGTGGTGAGGAAGGGTGTCGTGTCGCTGCCGCCGGCGAGGCGTTGAGGATGAGAACCGTGTCACTGCCGGTGGCAGGGTGGAGAGGAAGGGCGTCGTGTCGCTGCCGCCGGCGAGGCGTCGATGAAGGGCGTCGTGTCAGGCTGTCGGCGGCGAGTCGTCGACGAAGGGCCATGTGTCGCTGCCAGCGACGAGGCATCCCAAGTCCCAATTACGTATTGTTTTCATGTCACTTGGAGGAACAACTAGAGATGTCCTACGATGCAGCTGTTTAGCCAATTGATCCTCAATCTACAGAAGATGATCCTGCTCTGCTTTTTGGCGCTAGCTTGCAGTGCTCACGTAATTCATTTGGCGCCAAAAGAAAGATATATGCGATATTCCCTCCATACTACCTTAAATACAGGAATTATTTTTCTAATCCGGGTGTCCACCGATGAATGGCAGGAGACCCGTTAGATTAAATTGGACGGCAGATTTTCTGAATTACTGTACAAGTACAGTAACACCAGTACTGTAGAGGAGCTGCGCCCATCATCATGGCAACCCATCGTTTCCGACTCTGGTGGCGTGGCATCGCCGCACCGATGGGTGGGACTGCCAGGCGCAAATCTGGAAGGTGTAGCAGTGCGAGTCGGCTTTCCCATGGTGCGTGCACGTCGCGGCCGCCGGTAGCTCTTTGGATGAACGGGGCGATGATATGTCCAATTTGCATCACTATTTTGTATCATAATTTGCTGTTATTCATTGATATATTTCATATTGGGACACAATACTTATGTTATTTCATCTATTTTGCATGTTTCATCATCATTGGAGGATCAAGCACCGGAGCCAGGATTCTGCTGGAAAAAGCACCGTCAGAACGCAATATTTCGGAAGATCAACTGTGGAAGGGAATTTCACGTAAATTCCTATTTTTCCAGATGACGGAGGGAGCCAAAAGGGGGAGCAGAGAGGAGCCACTGTGGGCCCAGACCACAGGGGCGGCGCGGCCCAAGGCCCGGCCGCGCCCCTGTGCTCTGGGGGCCCCACAGCCCCTTTCGCCTCCTTTTCTTCGCGTACTCCCTCGTCCCGAAACCTAAGCCAGAGGACCTCACGAGGGTTACAGCCGCCTCTGCGGGCGGAGAACACCGAGAGAAAAGAGCTCTCCGGCGGGCAGGAATCCGCCGGGGAAATTCCCTCCCGGAGGGGGAAATCGCCATCGTCATCGAGCGGGACATCATCTCCATCATCATCATCATCATCTCCACCATCTACACCGCCATCACCACCGCTGCACCTCGTCACCGCTGTAGCAATTCGGGTTAAATCTTGATTGTTTGATAGGGGAAACTCTCCCGGTGTTATTCTATACTTGTTGTAGATGCTATTGAGTGAAACCATTGAACCAAGGTTTATGTTCAGATTGTTATTCATCATCATATCACCTCTGATTGTATTCCATATGATGTCTCGTGAGTAGTTCGTTTAGTTCTTGAGGACATGGGTGAAGTCTAAATGCTAGTAGTGAATTATGGTTGAGTAATATTCAATGTTATGATATTTAAGTTGTGGTGTCATTCTTCTAGTGGTGTCGTGTGAACGTCGACTACACGACACTTCACCATTTATGGGCCTAGGGGAGTGCATCTTGTATTCGGTTGCTAATTGCGGGGTTGCCGGAGTGACAGAAACCTAAGCCCCCGTTAGTATATCGATGCAGGAGGGATCGCAGGATCTCGAGTTTAAGGCTGTGGTTAGATTTATCTTAATTACTTTCTTGTAGTTGCGGATGCTTGCAAGGGGTATAATCACAAGTATGTATTAGTCCTAGGAAGGGCGGTGCATTAGCATAGGTTCACCCACACAACACTTATCAAAACAATGAAGATTATTAAACCACATGAAGCGAAAGTACTAGACTAAAATCCCCGTGTGTCCTCAGGAACGTTTGGTCATTATAAGTAAACAAACCGGCTTGTCCTTTGTGCTAAAAAGGATTGGGCCACTCGCTGCAATTATTTCTCTCGCATTTTATTTACTTGTACTTTATTTATCTGCAATATCAAAACCCCATGAATACTTGTCTGTGAGCATTTACAGTGAATCCTTCATTGAAACTGCTTGTCAACACCTTCTGCTCCTCGTTGGGTTCGACACTCTTATTTATCGAAAGTACTACGATACACCCCTATACTTGTGGGTCATCAAGACTATTTTCTGGCGCCGTTGCCGGGGAGTGAAGCGCTATTGGTAAGCGAAATTTACTGTTTGTGCTGATTTTATTTCTGCCTGCTGCTATAAATCATTATGGAGAGATCCTCTCTTCAATTTCTATTTGGGAAATCTACTACTACTGCAACGGTAGTGGATGAAGCGCCAGGTGAGGAAGTAGTACCATATAAAATACCTATGAAAATTATTGAACGTGTTATGGATAACCGCTATGAAGGGGATGGAACTATTCATCCTGGTGATCATTTACTGTTTTTGCATGAATTATGCGGGTTATTCAAATGTGCAGGTATTTCTATGAATGAAGTTAGGAAGAAACTATTCACTATATCGCTGTCTGGTAAAGCGGCGCACTGGTATAAATTGCTGAAGAATGGTGATTCTATTGATTGGGAGGACATTGTGCCTTTATTCTATTCCAAATTTTATCCTCCAAGTGAAATTCACAAAGATCGGAACCGCATATATAATTTTTGGCCTCATGATGGAGAGAGTATTGCCCAAGCTTGGGGGAGATTGAAGTCTTTAATGCTCAAATTCCCCATTCATGAGCTTCCTGGTAATGTTATTATTGATAATTTCTATGCAAGACTTTCTTTTCAAGACAAGACCTTGCTGGATACTTCTTGTTCTGGATCATTTACACGCAAGAATGAAGAGTTTAAAAGAGACCTTCTTGATCGGATCCAAGAAAATACTGAAGGATGGGAGAACGACAAAGATAGAGAATCGGGTATAATTTATGATTATAAATGCATTGAAGCTTTTATGGATACTGATAAATTTCGTAATATGAGTGCTACATATGGTCTTGATTCTCAAGTTGTTGCAAATCTTTATAAAGCTTTTGCCTCTCATTATGAACTGCCTAAGAAGAATTTTGACAAGTATCATGAACCGTATAAAGATAAAATTGATTCATCTGTAAACAAATGTGTAGTGGTTGAAACTGTTGATAATGTTATTCCTGAAGCTTATATTGAAAAAACTCCTTTCCCTGCTAAAATGAAGGAGTACTCTGTCATATCTAGTGCAGTTAATAAAAGTGAAAAGAAACCTAAAGAACCTGAAGAACAAATTAAAATTGAACCTGCTGTTGCAATAGTTAAAGATCTTGTGACTGAAAATGTGGAGGATGGTCATATTATTTTCTGTGAGGATGCTTCTAATATTGTTTCACATCCTAATAAATCCAAACAAGTTAGTGTTCCTATGCTATCTGTTAGAATTGGTGATCATTGCTATTATGGTTTATGTGATATTGGTGCAAGTGTTAGTGCTATTCCTTATGAGCTTTACACGGAGATTATGCACGAAATTGGTTCTTGTGAACTTGAAGATATTGATGTGGTTATTCATCTGGCTAATAGAGAAACTATTTCTCCAATTGGTATTGTTCGAGATGTGGAAGTTTTATGTGGTAAGATTAAATATCCTGCTGACTTTTTGGTACTTGGTTCTGCTGCTAGTGATCATTGTCCTATCATTTTTGTAGACCTTTTCTAAATACTTGTGGAGCTATTATAGATTGTAAGAAAGAGAAAATTTTGACTAGATTTGCTGGTGAACCTTATGAATTTAACTTTTCTAAATTTACCAAAACTCCTTATAAAGCTGACTTGCCTAGTAATGATTTTAAAATGGAGCAGTGTGCATCTATTGTTCTTGTTCCTAATAATCCTTTGCAGCAACATTTGGAGAATAGTGAAAGTGAAGCTTTTAGGAAAGAAAGAGATGAGCTTGAGGAAATTTTTCTTCGCCAACCTATTCTCAAGCATGATTTACCGGTGGAAGATTTGGGTACAACACCGCCACCAAAGGAAGATCCTGTTTTTGATTTAAAGCCTTTACCTGACAATCTTAAATATGCTCATATTGATGATAAGAAAATATATCCTGTTATTATTAGTTCTAAGCTTTCAGAGATTGAGGAAGAAAGGTTATTGGAAATATTGAAGAAACACCGAGGAGCTATTGGCTATACTCTTGATGATTTGAAAGGGATTTCTCCTTCTATTTGCCAACATGCTATTAATATGGAAGAAGATGCAAAGCCTGTTGTTGAACATCAACGTCGTCTAATTCCGAAGATGAAGGAAGTGGTAAGGAACGAGGTATTAAAACTCCTTGAAGCTGGTATTATATATCCTATTGCTGATAGTAGATGGGTTAGCCCTGTGCATTGTGTTCCTAAGAAGGGAGGAATGACTGTTGTGCCTAATGATAATGATGAGCTTATTCCTCAAAGAATAGTTGTAGGTTATAGAATGTGCATTTATTTTCGAAAAGTTAATAAAGTTACTAAGAAAGATCATTACCCTTTACCCTTTATTGATCAAATGCTAGAAAGGTTATCTAAAAATACTCATTTTTGCTTTCTTGATGGATATTCTGGGTTTTCACAAATTGCTGTTAAAGCTAAAGATCAAGAGAAAACCACTTTTACTTGTCCTTATGGAACTTATGCTTATAGGCGTATGCCTTTTGGTTTATGTAATGCTCCTGCTACTTTTCAAAGATGCATGTCTGCTATTTTTCATGGTTTTTGCGAAAGTATTGTAGAGGTATTCATGGATGATTTTTCTGTCTATGGGAATTCTTTTGATAATTGCCTGCGAAACCTCGATAAAGTTTTGCAGAGATGTGAAGAAACTAACCTTGTTCTTAATTGGGAGAAATGCCACTTTATGGTTAATGAAGGAATTGTATTGGGACATAAAATTTCCGAGAGAGGTATTGAAGTTGATAGAGCTAAAGTTGAAGCAATTGAGAAGATGCCCTATCCGAGGGATGTTAAAGGTATTCGTAGTGTTCTTGGTCATGCTGGGTTTTATAGGAGATTTATTAAAGATTTCTCTAAAATTTCAAAGCCTCTTACTAATCTTCTTCAAAAAGATGTACCTTTTGTTTTTGATGATGATTGTAAAGAAGCTTTTGAAACTCTAAAGAAAGCCTTAACAACTGCTCCTGTAGTTGAACCTCCTGATTGGAATTTGCCTTTTGAAATTATGTGTGATGCTAGTGATTTTGCTGTAGGTGCTGTCCTTGGACAGCGAGTAGATAAAAAATTAAATGTTATTCATTATGCTAGTAAGACTCTTGATGCTGCTCAAAGAAATTATGCTACAACTGAAAAAGAATTGTTAGCTGTAGTCTTTGCTTGTGATAAGTTTAGACCCTATATTGTTGATTCGAAAGTTACAATTCATACTGATCATGCTGCAATTAGATACCTTATGACAAAGAAAGATGCTAAGCCAAGGCTTATTAGATGGGTACTTCTATTGCAAGAATTTGATTTACATATTATAGATAGGAAAGGTGCTGATAATCCTGTTGCTGATAATTTGTCTAGATTGGAAAATATTGCTTATGATCCTGTTCCTGTTAATGATAGTTTTCCAAATGAACAATTGGCTGTAATAAAGGTGAGCTCGCGAGAGAGCCCTTGGTATGCTGATTATGCTAACTTTATTGTTTCGAAGTACTTGCCTCCAACCTTTTCAGCTCAGCAAAGGAGGAAATTCTTTTATGACTTGAGGCATTATTTTTGGGATGACCCACACTTATATAAAGAAGGAGTGGATGGTATTATGCGAAGATGTGTTCCTGAATATGAACAACAGGAGATATTGAATAAATGTCATGGAAGTGTTTATGGAGGACATCACGCTGGAGATAGAACCGCGCAAAAGGTTCTACAATCAGGTTTTTATTGGCCAACACTCTTCAAAGATGCAAGGAAATTTATTTTATCTTGTGATGAATGTCAAAGAGTTGGTAATATCTCTAGACGCAATGAAATGCCTATGAATTATACTCTTGTTATTGAACCATTCGATTGTTGGGGATTCGACTTCATGGGTCCTTTCCCTTCTTCAGACGGTAACACTCATATACTTGTCGCTGTTGATTATGTTACTAAATGGGTAGAAGCTATACCTACAAAAAGTGCTGATGGTGAGACCTCTATAAAAATGCTTGTAGATATTATATTTCCTAGATTTGGAGTACCTAGATATATTATGACTGATGGAGGTTCTCATTTCATTCATGGAGGTTTTAGAAAAACTCTTGCTAAGTATGGTATTAATCATAGAATTGCTTATCACCCTCAAACTAGTGGTCAAGTAGAATTATCAAATAGAGAGATTAAAGCTATCTTGGGTAAGACTGTTAATAAATCTAGAAAGAATTGGGCTAGCAAATTGAAAGAAGCACTATGGGCTTATAGAACTGCTTATAAAAATCCTATGGGAATGTCACCTTATAAAATGGTTTATGGAAAAGCTTGTCATTTACCTTTAGAACTAGAGCACAAAGCTTATTGGGCTGTTAGAGAACTAAATAAAGATCCTAAATTAGCCGGTAATAAGAGGTTGTTGCAATTAAGTTCTCTAGATGAATGGAGAAGTGAAGCTTATGAAAATGCTAAACTCTTTAAAGAAAAAGTTAAGAAATGGCATGATAGAAGGATCATTAAAAGAGAATTTAATGTTGGAGATAAAGTTCTATTGTATCGGTCTCGTCTCAGATTCTTTGCAGGGAAATTACTCTCGAAGTGGGAAGGACCATATGTTGTTGAGGAGGTGTATCGTTCAGGAGCAATTAAAATTAGCTCTCTCCAAGGCAATGCCACACAAGTGGTGAATGGACAAAGACTCAAGCATTATATCTCGGGCGATTCTTATAATATTGATGTTGATATTATTCAAGTGGAAACACCGGAGGCCTTCATCAAAGGACAAATTGACAGTCCGCCAGAACTGGACTTTGAATAGGTAACAGTATAGGTAATAAAAAGTCCGCGTTTACCTTTCCGAACATTATTTTTGCTGTTTTTGGAAAATATGAAAAATTACGGAATCGAAACGGAGTGGAAAAGACGCGCGAGGGCGTGCCACCATAGGCCGGCGCGGGCCCCACCCTGGCCGCGCCGACCTATGGTCTGGCCGCCTCGGTGTCCCGTTTCCACTCGTTTTCGGCCTGGAACCTTCCTTTTGTCGTAAAAATATTTGCTATATAATCTCCCGGACCCCTGGAGGTCCGTAATATCGTTTTCTCGTCGTGTTTTGTTTCGAGCTGTTTTCTGCCAGGATCTGCTTCGGATCTAGATCCATCATGTCTTCGTCGGGAACTCGAAGGACAGCTTCTTTGAGGACGTCGTCAACCCGTACATGAACGAGCTGAAGATGCACCCCAAAGAGTTGCAGCTCGTGGATGGAGAGTTGCAGATCAAAGATGTCCAGGGTCCTAAGGGAGAAGGGAGCTTGGAAGACAGGATGGAGAAGCTGGAACAAGAGGTTTTCAACTACAAGAAGATGGCTGAGCGTGAAGTGGATATCTTTCACAAGATTGTGTCTGAACTCATTGATGGACACAAGAAGGAGACTGCAAAGCTGTGGGACGATATCTTCTCACTTCACGACACCACCAACAAACTCCAAGCTCAACTCTATGATGTCCATAATCAGAACTGTGAGTATGAAAACAGGTTTAAGCGCATAAGTCATGCTGCTAGTTTCAGGTTTCCGGAAACCAAGATGTCTTTTGTTGATGGAGGGCCTCTTCCATGGAAGTCTGATGACGACAAAGATTCACCATCATCACCGAAGGAGTAATTCATCATCGGTATTGGCATCCCCTTGGTTTGTTCCAAGCTTGGGGGAGTGCCGCGGTATCACATCATCACTACCTTTATCTTTTACTATCAAGTAGTGTCATATCATGAGTAGGGAAGTTATCATATGGAATAGTATGCAATGTGGAAGTATCTCTCTTAGTTAGTTATCTATGTATCCGTTGGTGTGAGTTATCGTTATGGAATATTAATGAGAAGTCTTATCATTTACTTTTTGCACACCTTATTTTAGTTTGCAATCTCCATTATATGATTACTCTTGACATGAGTATTGATATCACTTTGGGAGCATTAAGTAAATCTATTTGGTTTTGGCAAACTTAGCATTGGTCAATAGCAACAACACCCTGATGTTTAATAGGAGAGAGAAATACACTTAGATACATTACTCCATTATCTCTATGCTTAGTATTCTTAAGTTAAAATTGCTTGTGCTTATGAGAAAGATGCATGATTGTTTCTATCATATGTATATTTGTTTGTTTCCCTCAACCTTTATGCTTGCTATCAAACCTTGCTAGCCAAAGACCTGTATCGAGAGGGAATGCTTCTCATACATCCATAACCTTAGACCAAACCTATGCCATTTGTGTCCACCATACCTACCTACTACATGGTATTTTCTGCCATTCCAAGTAAATACTTCATGTGCTACCTTTAAATAATTCAAACTATACTACTCCTTATTTGTGTCAATGTTCTATAGCTCATGAGGAAGTATGTGGTGTTTCATCTTTCAATCTTGTTGGGCGGACTTTCACCAATGGACTAGCGGCACATCCGCTTATCCAATAACTTTGCAATAAGAGCTGGCAACCCCAATTAATAACTTTCATTAATAATTCTCTTCACATGTTTTGCTCTGAGTTATCAGTAAAACTTAATTTTGCAATAGACACTCCTCCATGGTATGTGAATGTTGGAAGGCACCCGAGGATTCGGTTAGCCATGGATTGAGAAAGCCAAGGTTGGGGGAGTGTCATCCTTAATAAAACTAAAATACATGTGTAAACAAAAGAGAAGGGGGATGATCTACCTTGCTGGTAGAAATGCCGTCCCTCATGGGAGCCGCTCTTGAAGGTTCGTTTGGCAAGGGGGTTAGAGTGCCCGCTACCATTCGTTGACAACAACAAACACCGCTCAAAATCTTACTTTTATGCTCTTTATATGATTTCAAAACTTGAAAAGCTCTAGCACATGATTTAATCCCTGCTTCCCTCTGCGAAGGGCCTGTCTTTTACTTTTATGTTGAGTCAGTAAACCTATTTCTCTCTATCTCAAGCAAGCAATTGAGTTGTTGTGAACCAATCATTTATGCTATGATTCAGTTGATCATGTCTTTTATACTTTCTTGTTTAGTACCAATTTTATCTGAATGAATATGACTTTGAAGTTATCAATGATTATGAAGAGATTGTCATGCTTGAATATGAAAGCTCAGCTATAAAATCTAATATGAAAGCTTTGCTTAAAAGTACAATCCGTTAGTAGTTCTCTGACCAAGAACAAAGTTTGCCATCACCAATTATGATTTCTTATGCACCTTTACTTGTGATTTCTCTTTACCTATTTCAAGATGAGTTATATGAGGAAGTTGTTTACTAGAATGTCTTGTGTGAATGCATATGATGCTTCTTGTCCGTATTTTATTTATCGACTCTTCACTCTATAAACATGTGGTCTTGTTTATCGAGCTCAGTTTCGCTTGGGGACAAGCGAGGTCTAAGCTTGGGGGAGTTGATACGTCCAATTTGCATCACTATTTTGTATCATAATTTGCTGTTATTCATTGATATATTTCATATTGGGACACAATACTTATGTTATTTCATCTATTTTGCATGTTTCATCATCATTGGAGGATCAAGCACCGGAGCCAGGATTCTGCTGGAAAGCACCGTCAGAACGCAATATTTCGGAAGATCAACGTGGAAGGGAATTTCACGTAAATTCCTATTTTTCCAGATGACGGAGGGAGCCAAAAGGGGGAGCAGAGAGGAGCCATGTGGCCAGACCACAGGGGCGCGGCCCAAGGCCTGGCCGCCACCCTGTGCTGGGGCCCCACAGCCCCCGCCTCCTTTTCTTCGCGTACTCCCTCGTCCCGAAAACCTAAGCCACAGAGAGGACCTCACGAGGGTTACAGCCGCCTCTGCGGGGCGGAGAACACCGAGAGAAAAGAGCTCTCCGGCGGGCAGGAATCCGCCGGGGAAATTCCCTCCCGGAGGGGGAAATCGACGCCATCGCCATCGTCATCGAGCGGGACATCATCTCCATCATCATCATCATCATCTCCACCATCTACACCGCCATCACCACCGCTGCACCTCGTCACCGCTGTAGCAATTCGGGTTAAATCTTGATTGTTTGATAGGGGAAACTCTCCCGGTGTTATTCTATACTTGTTGTAGATGCTATTGAGTGAAACCATTGAACCAAGGTTTATGTTCAGATTGTTATTCATCATCATATCACCTCTGATTGTATTCCATATGATGTCTCGTGAGTAGTTCGTTTAGTTCTTGAGGACATGGGTGAAGTCTAAATGCTAGTAGTGAATTATGGTTGAGTAATATTCAATGTTATGATATTTAAGTTGTGGTGTCATTCTTCTAGTGGTGTCGTGTGAACGTCGACTACACGACACTTCACCATTTATGGGCCTAGGGGAGTGCATCTTGTATTCGGTTGCTAATTGCGGGGTTGCCGGAGCGACAGAAACCTAAGCCCCCGTTAGTATATCGATGCAGGAGGGATCGCAGGATCTCAGAGTTTAAGGCTGTGGTTAGATTTATCTTAATTACTTTCTTGTAGTTGCGGATGCTTGCAAGGGGTATAATCACAAGTATGTATTAGTCCTAGGAAGGGCGGTGCATTAGCATAGGTTCACCCACACAACACTTATCAAAACAATGAAGATTATTAAACCACATGAAGCGAAAGTACTAGACTAAAATCCCCGTGTGTCCTCAGGAACGTTTGGTTATTATAAGTAAACAAACCGGCTTGTCCTTTGTGCTAAAAAGGATTGGGCCACTCGCTGCAATTATTTCTCTCGCATTTTATTTACTTGTACTTTATTTATCTGCAATATCAAAAGGGATTTCTATTTTCGTGCCCTTGCTTCGTTAGTTGTACTCAGTTTTCCCCAGGTCCTTAGTTTTTCCTCAGTTTTACCCAAACGTTTGTCTGAACCGCAGAAGGAGCTCGGACGGAAGGAATCCGTTAAGTTGACCGTTCCGTGCTGACGAGTGGGGTCGTGTCGTTTGTGGGGTCGCGTCGTGTGGGACCGCGTCGTGTGGGGCTGGTAGGAAGGGACCGCGTGGGACAGGACGAGGCCGTATTTGTGGGGCCGTAGCGTGTAGGGCCGTAGCGTGTGGAGCCGTGTGGGTCCGGGACGGGGCACGAGTGGTTTCTGTCTCTTTCGCCCAGATTAGCAGTTTTCAATGTACCTTTTTCCTCTCTATCGCTCGATCTCATTCATATTTGATAGCCCAAATTGGTAGCAAATCTAGAGAAGCTTCTCCTTCTGTTTTTTAACGCCATTCATTTCTTTATGCCTTCGTTTTTACCCAATCAGGTAGGAAATCTAGGGCACAAATCCAGAGAGAAAATATAGGATAAGCTGCATACAACCAACATAGCATAGATATATTCAGGACAGATCCAAATGTAGTACCGATAGATCCAACATAAGCTACATTTTACATGAATTTAATCTGCTCTACAGATAGAGCAGTCACATACAGAGAGTGCAGTAGGCACGTTCAACGCCTCCAGGTGGCGCGTGTGACTCGCTTGGAGGTTGCGCAGGTGAATCCCAAGTGCTTTGTGTTTGGCCATGTACGCATGCACGTTCACGGTACTTCCAACTCTAGCGCCATGGCTGCCAATGGATTCAGCATGGTTCAGCAGGGTGTTGAAGTTGGTGTCGAAGAGCCTCCTGTTGCAGAAGGGGCACTTGTAAATGCCTTGAGCAAAGGGGCGACCGTATTGGCCGGCCTGCAGCCTCCTGAGGACGTGACGAGTCTTGGTGTGGAAGGACTCGTCGTCGCTGTCGACGTCGCTGCTCTCGACCTGTCACGTAGCACCAAAGATCGTGCAAAAAACACGGAGTCAATTGCAACGATGATTGAACAGAGAGTGAACAAAAAATCATGCATGATAATATGGGCTCGAAAAAAAGAGGTAGCCTCAGTTACATTGGACACACTTATATCCAGGATTTGAGTAAGTAAACCAAAGATCATGCACAACAAATTTGTACACACCAATTGTTTACTGACCAAACCCTGAATCAATTTAGGGATGCCCAAATATTCATCATCATCGGCACAAATCTGAAACAAAAGCAAATCACAAACACTAATAACGCAAGATCTAACACAAAAGGATCGAACTAGGAACAGACGAACAGTAATAACGCAAGATCTAACACAAAAGGATTGAACTAGGAACAGACGAACAGTAATAACGCAAGATCTAACAAAAAAGGATTGAACTAGGAAGAGACGAACAGTAATAACGCAAGATCTAACACAAAAGGATTGAACTAGGAACAGACGAACCGTAATAACGCTAGATCTAACACAAAATGATTGAAATGAGATAAGAACAAGGGAACAAAGGGTTACCTCCGAATCGTAGTCGACGATGGTGGTGTCGTAGGGGTTCTTCGGCGCGTCGTACTGCACTGGTTCGTACGGGTCCCAATGGACGGGGGCCTGACGGGGCGGCGGCCGATGCGCCGGCTACGTTGGAAGCAGCGACAGGGGCCACGGACGGGCGGCCGATGCGCCGGCTGCTACGTTGGAAGCAGCGACAGGGGCCTGGACGGCGGCGGCGGCCGATGCGCCGGCTGCTACGTTGGAAGCAGCGACAGGGGCCTGGACGGGGCGGCGGCCGATGCGCCGACAATGGGCATCTCATTCTTCTCCATCGCCGGCTGTTTTCTTCGGGGTTTTTCTTCGGTTGTGGAGAAGATGATGGGACAGGAGAGGCGGTTGCAGTGAGCCAGTGAGAACGTGCGTCGAGGGAGAGAAAGAGGGGCTCTATAAAGACGAAGGTGGCGTGTACCGCAACACGCGTCCGCTATGCACGGCTGCAGCGTGCACCGCTACACGAGTCTAACCCTGGGACGTTTGGTGTACTCAGTTATAACCTCAGGCCTTATACAGAAATTTTATCTGTACTCAGTTTTCCCCTCGAGGACTTAGACCGGCAAGTGCAATATACTCAGTTTTACCCTCAAGTAGCTGGTCAACAGAGAGTCAACAAATGAGATTAACATAGCTAATTGAGTCATTTCATGCGCAAAAAAATCCAAAAAAATAAAAACATAGTGGCAACTACTCATGGAGTCTTCCTACGCAACCTGCCACCTAGAAAACCTTAACAAACATATATAAATCAAGTTTTACCACAAATTGCCACTTCTCAGAATCACTAGTGTAGCTATGAAGATGCATGGTTTTCCACCCAAACCCCTTTGCAAAACATCTTTCCCAAAACATAGTTTGTCTAAATGATGCCATAATTGTCACACTCATGTATATTTGAATTGCAAATAATTTGATGTAGCCCAATATGAATTATATTGTACAAAACACACATTTTTCATTTTGTAATTCTTTTGTTTGAATCCCTTAGTCTATTTACTATTTATGTGCCCTTGGATTCTTAGTACTACTCAGTTTTGCCCTCAAGTACTGTCACAAATGCTCTGAGAAGCCCAAACTTATCCTGATTGGTTGAGCCGTTGTCACACGGATCGACTCCACGAACCGTTGATCCACTGATCTAACGGGCAGTATACCCCTATCCGTCTCTTCGTGGCAACCTCTCTCTCTCTCTCTCTCTCTCTCTCTCTCTTCGTGGCCACCCATCTCTCTCTCTCTGTCGGTGGAGAATAAACATGAGGAACATAGTTTGGGATATAGTATTGGTATTTTGAAACGGCCTAAAAGTGGTATAATTTTGTTATAAACATGAGGCATACATTTTTGCTGATTTCGGCGATTGCATTATTTGTCACCCCTCTAACAATTATCAACTATCTTTAGCTGTCCTTTTCTTTTAGGGAATATAGTTTGGGATATGGTATTGGTATTTTGGAAAGGCCTAAAAGTGGTATAATTTTGGTATAAACATGAGGCATACATATTTGCGGATTTCGGGGATTGCATTATTTGTCACCCCTCTAACAATTATCAACTATCTTTAGCTTTCCTTTTCTTTTAGGGAATATAGTTTGGGATATGGTATTGGTATTTTGGAAAGGCCTAAAAGTGGTATAATTTTGGTATAAACATGAGGCATACATATTTGCGGATTTCGGGGATTGCATTATTTGTCACCCCTCTAACAATTATCAACTATCTTTAGCTTTCCTTTTCTTTTAGGGAATATAGTTTGGGATATAGTATTGGTATTTTGAAACGGCCTAAAAGTGGTATAATTTTGTTATAAACATGAGGCATACATTTTTGCGGATTTCGGCGATTGCATTATTTGTCACCCCTCTAACAATTATCAACTATCTTTAGCTGTCCTTTTCTTTTAGGGAATATAGTTTGGGATATGGTATTGGTATTTTGGAAAGGCCTAAAAGTGGTATAATTTTGGTATAAACATGAGGCATACATATTTGCGGATTTCGGGGATTGCATTATTTGTCACCCCTCTAACAATTATCAACTATCTTTAGCTTTCCTTTTCTTTTAGGGAATATAGTTGGTAATTTCGGTGAATGCACACACTAACTTTGAAAACAACTACAAGTACATGTAACTGAATAATGGATTTGTAACAAGGTATCCCTTGTAACAACTTCTAGCGCCTGGTGAGCAATGATAAGAATCCGATCGTAATTATACAACAAAAAAAACAACCAGCCATCATATTAGCTTGCTTCTTCAACTCGATCAGCTGCCTTAACTGCTTGTTCATTTTCTTCAGTTCTCCCTTCACTTCCACCAGTTCTGCATTGGGAGCATTAGGCATAATCGGAAGGTCCCTAATCGGAACGGCTCCTCTCTCCGCCGCATTCTCTACACCAAGTCCCCCCCTCCCAAATTGCGCCCCCCAATAGCGCCAATTGATTCCTGCAACTGAAGCCTCTGAACGTACACATCGATCCACTCGAAATGCCTGCATTTCTTCAAGATCTGAAAACAACAACGTGAACCCTAAATCCCAAATTCGAGGGAATAACAAGAAAATCGAGAGAAAACAGAGAAATTGGAGCGAGATCTAACCTTATCCCCCTCTCTATATGGCAAGCTCTCGCATGCAACGAACTCACGTCCACGGTTGCCGTTCTCGTCCGTCTTACAGATCGACCGCTTCAGAGGCTCCTGGCGTGGGCAGTCAGGGCATCTTGTCAAAGGCACGGGTCCATACTGCGGCCATGAAGAACGGGAGGTCGAAGAGAAACTAGACATCACCCGCGTGCCGGAGAAGGGCTGCCGCTGGCGGAGAAGAAGAACAATGGGGCGCGGAGAAAGAAAGGGGAAGCAATGGCACGGGCACGGGCACGGGGCTAGCTCGGGCTCCCATTTTGCAACGGTCACCTGGGTAAGCTGTGGGTCCGGCGCGCTAACGTGGACAAGTTGTGGGTCCCACGATGATCTGGATAAGTGGAGACGTGTCCACTGCGGGGCACCAACAGCGGCCCCACTTGCCAGCACCAACCAACGTCAACTAAACGGGATTCCTTCCGTCCGAGCTCTTCTGCGGGTTATAGACAAGGGGGAACTGAGGAAAAACTAAGGATCTGGGGAAAACTGAGTACAACTAAGGAGCCGAGGGCACGAAAATAGAAATCCCATATCAAAACCCCCTGAATACTTGTCTATGAGCATTTGCAGTGAATCCTTCATTGAAACTGCTTGTCAACACCTTCTGCTCCTCGTTGGGTTCGACACTCTTATTTACGTACGCGATACACCGGTATCTTGTGGGTCATCAGGCGACTGAATTTTTTCGGCTCTTTGGATGGAGGAGGGAGGGAGTAGATCGAGGGTTAAGCAGCGACCATGGCGTGTGGTCTACCGCGTACGCCTCATTTGCCGTGCGCAAGAGAAATTGAGAAAAGAGATGAGAATAGCTGGAGACATAGATTTGGCTTGTGTGTTTACTGCTGCTGCCGCTGACTGCTAGCGCGCGTGTTTGCCTGCCAATTGCAAAGGTGTGTTTCCGCTTCGTCTTATTTTATCTCAGAATGAGCGCGTGTGCTTTCTTGTGTATGCCGCGGCTGCTAATTGCTATTGATGCTGCTTGCTAGCACGTACAGGAGTGTTAGATGCTGCTTTCCTGACTGCTGTAAAACTTTTTGTTTCCCAGCGCCTCAGGCCGGCAACCAGCGGGCCACGCCTCCATCCAACGGCACCGCGTTCAGGTTTTTTGACATACGAAGTGGTGATCCTATTACTGCTTTGTTGACTTCTGTCATGTCTTTGGATACTTCACCGTTCAGATCATGTGGTGATCTTGCTTAGCTTATGTAAGTAATTAGTCTGAGATGTTTGATTTATTGAGATTGCAGATCCGATATTTTTTTCTCTCCCCTGAAGTCTCCGATCTGTTTATTTGTTCTATAATTGCTTTTGGATTCTGTATTTTCCTGTTTTTATTACCGATGTATTCATGGATCTTGGATCCCCAAAATCTGTTTTGCTTGTTTGTTAATATATGCAGAATCTGTGATATATTCATGATAACCTGTGACCGTGGAACATGATTGTAGCCTGATGTAAATTTCTGACGTGGAGAGGGCTCACGTTGGTCCATGCATCTTATTTATCTACTTCATGTTGCAGAAAATTCTTGTTCATATACTCCATTATATTTATTGAGCCAATCGTTCTTGTTCAAACAGATTTTTTTGTTGAAGGGAATCTCAAGAACAAATGCTTCAGATCCAAATGTCAATGGATGGTTTGTTCTGAATAAAACTTTTGTTTAATCTCCATATGTGTAAA
The DNA here is from genome assembly GCA_030979885.1 of Lolium multiflorum. Lineage (NCBI taxonomy): Eukaryota > Viridiplantae > Streptophyta > Magnoliopsida > Poales > Poaceae > Lolium > Lolium multiflorum. The sequence goes on from CM061750.1 coordinate 425,621,618, forward strand.
TCGTGTTGGAATTCTGTACCATTTTTTATGGGTAATATCAGAAATTAATTTCGTATCATATAAAAAATATGGCAATGTCAGAAATAAATTTCTATCATATGATTTTTTTTGTTGTGCCATGAGAATGGGAAAGAGCGGAGAAAAATGAACGGTAAAGTTTGTGTATTATAAACCAATTTTACGGTTCAAACTGATCTATTGAATGATTCTGGTTCATGCCATATTAATTTCCCATTCTATCCTGGACAGAACTACATCGAGGTCGACCTTGTTTTTGCTTATAGTCAGGTCACCGAAACTATCCATTTGTGGTAAAGGAATATTTCCAAAAATAGTAATAGTGGGCCCGCGTGGGAACCAAAGGAAAGCACGGGCAACTCTTCAACGGCGGAGTAACAACCGTGCGGCTGATGGAGGAGTGGTTTAGCTCCGGAGGGCGGGGAGGTCGGCAGCCTGAACCGTCCGCCGAATGGCAGGGAGGCCGGCAGCCGAAACCGTGCGCCGGGGGGTGTGGAGGCCGACGGTGAGTGGCTCGGCGCCGGAGGATGGGATGGACGTGAGAGAGCTAGCCGTGGACGGGCGCCAAACAGCGAGTGACCTTGGCGGCGTGTGTGGCCACAGGCGGCATGAGTAACCCATGCGGTGGTGTCGGGAGAATGTGAAATTGGGAAAAGGTTGTTATTTTAAAATTAAAGTTGGGGAAATTTGGGTGAGGAAGAAAGCAGGATTGTCCGACTTTTCTCAGTACTCCAATACCAACAAGCACTGACATGTGGTTTTCTGTGGTTATCATTACAAAAAAAAGTATTATCATCCTAATGACCAAGAGATAATAATATTTTCCATTTATTTGCAAAAAATTGTTTGGTTACTTAGTATTTTCTTTTATGCTTTCATGCGATAAATGATTTGTTCATCCAATTTGCACCGGGAGTACTTTATGTTCACATTCTTATATTTTTATGAAAATAAAACTTCATGCTAACTCGATAGATTGATTGTGCAGGATGGCTACGAGTTGACAAAGAGATTTTTGATACACATACTCAAGTACCTTGCTAATGACATTGAAAATAACATACAGGATGTTGTGCGAGCATATGTTATTCACGATCAAGAGAGCATGGATTTAATAAATAATATAAGAAATAATATGTCGGTCTCGTTGCCTTTTATAATTATTACACTAAATTATGTGATATGATCTTATGATATTTTAAATATTATGTGGTTATTTTTATATACTTAAAAGTTTTTACGCATCATTTACACTTGTAATATTTGTGAAACTACATAAAGTAGAGATCCATGTAATATTGTGACTGACATAAGTTAGGGAGCCGTGGCGAAGCACGGGCATTCCACTAGTTGCACATAGGAAAAAAACAATTGGCCAGGGGTGAAAAAATGTAATTATATGCTAATGTCTAATTGCACACAACTATCTTATCGTCTCCCTTTCTATTGACCACTCTCTCCATATTGAAGCAAGCCCAGAACAACGGAAGAAAAGAATGGATAAAACTTAGCCCAAATATAGGCCAAAAATCTTTTAAAAAAAGGAAAAAAAAAGACCAACAATCCGAAAGAAATGAAAGATTACTTGTTATCACCTGATTTTGGCCAAATCAGGAGACGGGCCGTAAGTGAAGATGGGCTTAAAGGGAGCATCTTCGAAGCGGCCTTGCGCTGAGAGTTCGGGCTTAATTGCCCATGTATCTGTAACATATTAGATCGCATCTTAGTTTAGAAGTTAGAGTTTTACTTGTGCACGGTTTGGTGCACGCCCACATTAGAAAGTCCCCTGGACTATAAATATGTACCTAGGGTTTATGGAATAAACAACAACCAACGTTCAACACAAACCAATCTCGGCGCATCGCCAACTCCTTCGTCTCGAGGGTTCCTCCGGTAAGCACCATGCTGCCTAGATCGCATCTCGCGATCTAGGCAGCACGAGCCTGCCTAGTTGTTCATGCGTTGCTCGTGCTGAAGCCTTTTTGATGGCGAGCAACGTAGTTATCATAGATGTGTTAGGGTTAGCATTGTTCTTAGTATCATATGCTGTCGTAGTGCAACCCTTGCGCATCTAGCCGTCCCTGTACCTCATCATGGGTGCAGGGGCGGCACCCCGCTTGATCGTTATTTAGTAGATCTGATCCGTTACGATCGCTCCTTGATTCATCAAGGATTAGTTTAATATCTGCAATAGTTAGGCCTTACAAAGGGTTGGAGGATCCAGCGGCATGTAGGGTGTAGTTTGCTGCCCCTAGACAGGACGTTCCGAGGATCAACCTAGTGTTGGTTTTTAGGCCTTGTCTAGGGCTGGCTTACGGTCACCGTGCGTGAGCGCGAGGCCCAATCGTGAGTAGGATGATCCGATTATGCGGTGAGAACCCCAGATCGTCGTGGATCTCATATGCTTTATCTTGATCAAGCAGGACCACCATATATTCGGCCACCTTGGACGAATCATGGGTGGATCGGCTCCATGAGCCGATTCACGGGACAACCCGAGAGCCGATCGAGGCTCGTATTTAACGTGTACGTGTGTGCCCTGCGGAAACTAAGCGAGGCATCATCCACACCTTCGACCGGTATAGGTCAGGTGGCACGCCCTGCAATTTGCATCGGCGCGCGACCGGAGGCTTTGCGGGCGTCGCTCTGAGGGATGGGGCCAGCCGCAGCCCTAGTTGTTCCCGGCTCTACGGTGTTGACCATCACTGCCCGCCGGTGGGTTTCTGACGTCAACACATTCTGGCACGCCCGGTGGGACAATCTTCAACGACAACCACCTCGCCATCCACATCAGAGATGGCAGAAGAAGCTCCGGTCAAGTACGAGGACCCGGCTGACAAGTTCAAGAAAAGGCATAACAAGGTCAAAGCGGTCCTCGGAACCGAACTCGTCGGCTCCTGTGAGAAGACCCGTGCGCACGACATCAAGCTCAACGGAGACACGCGTCCTTTGCCTGGCGTCAACACGGTCGATCTCAGCCACTCCATAAGGGAACCAGGGTTCTCTTTCGATGCCAATATGGCAGGGTTCGTGATTCGCCGTGATGCGGACAAAGCAAGAGCAGCCACGCGCGTGGCAAAGAGAAAGGGAGGCCGTTCCACGTGACCGGCCCCAAGACGACAATAAACGGTACCTGGCCGAGGAGGAGGTGAGAAACATGCGGCATCCACGCCCATTACCCGAGCATCTCCTCAGCAAATATGATCAGCCATACGACCGACGTCGCCGCTACGGCGAAGGCGATCAAAGGGATCATCGGTCGATGCAGGCGGAAGGTATCGTCAGAACAACGGCCACGACGACGGGTACGAACGTCGCGCCAGAGGGAGGTCTGAGGAACCGGACAACGTGGATAGGCACTGGGACTGCCCCTCTTCAGACACTGCTGGGATTCCGGAATGAGCCGATTGCCAACAATCGGCAATTGCCCAGAATGTAAACAAAAGGAGAAGGGTACAGCTAAGGTGTCCGTGTTCGAGCGTCTAGGGCCTCTCCCGCTTTGGAGCAAGCATACTGAGTCCGTTCAGATGGGAGATCACGAGGAACTAGAGGACGATGATGAAGAGGATAAGTATCATCGGCCAAGATGGTGTCCTGACGGGCTCAGCCGCTCCCAGAAACGAAGGGTTCAGCGACTACGTGCGTTGGAAGAAGCCGAAAGGATATATCTGCACGCGCTGAGGAAGGCACGGCCTGACCTGGCCGCCAAAATTCAGCGAACCCTGGATGTAGAAGGCCGGCCACAAAGAAAGGAGTGGCGCCCTAAGCAAAGGGAAGCCGATGACGACGCATCGGCAGACATATGAGCAGCGCCATCTAGACTTGTACCAGAACAAGTACAAGCACGTTACCCTGATCGAGAAGGACAAAGATGAAGGTTCTGCAAGAGATCGGGAGTTCACTAATGCTGAGTGGGCCCGGGGGGCAAAACCCGTGTCCTGCAAGTGGGCCACGCAACCAGGGCCGGCAAAGGGATTCGACTTCGATTTGAGCAAAACGGAGCAAATTTTTGATTGGCTCCTGAAGGAAAAACAGCTGAAGTTACCCGACGGCCACAAAATCCCCACGTTACAAGAGATGACCGGCAAACCATACTGCAAATGGCATGACACGTTCACCCATGCCACCAACGACTGCGACCTTGCGCGGACAGATACAGATGGCGATAGAGCAAGGCCGGTTACTCTTTGATCAGTTTGCCATGAAAGTTGATACGCAGCCGTTTCCGGAGGTCAACATAGTCGATCTCAGCCACTGCATAAAACGCGAGCCAGGTGGCTCGTCTGATGTTAATAGGGCAAGGCTCGCAGATCACCATTACGAGGATAGACCCGGGAACAGTCACTCCCGCGGAAAAGGCGAAGAGGAGGCCGATCCACACGATCGGCCCCAAATGATGACAAGCGTTGACCTAGAAGGCGATGGAAAGCTGGGATATGGGTTTACATCGGCTGACGGGCCAGAAGAGATTAAGAAAGTCAAGAAGGAGATCAAGGAGTTGTTGGACGCCGGGTTCATCAGGCCATGCAGGCACGCTGAAAGGATTTCCAATGTAATACCTGTGGAGAAAAAGGATGGCCGGTGGCGCGTTTCCGTAGATTTTCGAAATCTCAACATTCTGTGAATAGTCGGATCGACCACTACAAGGTGAGACGATTCCAGCGATCGGCTACAATTACTCGCACCACCCTTGTTTACTGATGTGCTATTTCGCATTGGTGAGTGGCGAGAAAATCTTGAGTTGGCTGGAAAGCCGATATCTTCAATCACGTGAAGGATTCGGCTCGGGGGGCATATACACGGAGAAGGTACAAAGCCACAAAGGATGTACCCAGGGGAAGCCGATTCATGAATCGATCGGCTAATAAAAAATCGAAAAATACAGAAATTTTTGAGCACAGCCGATGCGTAGTCATCGACTTAAGGATTCAAAGCCGATGCACGGCCATCGACTTAAGGGGTTTAAGCGAAAGCCTAACCCGAGCAGGCCCTTCATTGAGATTGCCTGACAACTCGGGCCCTCTCTTCAACGACTTCCAATTCCTTCGGCAAGACTTCAAGCTCGGCAGCACCAACAGGAGCATCAGTTTGGGCGTTCAAGACGGCCCTTTTTCTCATTTAAGGTGTTGAGGTTTGCCGGCAGGTTTGAGGATCACCACCCTGGCCAAACATCAGGAACAGCATGGATGTGCAGATCGGACTAGGATCACGAGAGCAACCGGCGGTCATCCAGTTAGACTGAACTTCATTTTTCACCAAAGGTTGCCTCATCGGACCAAAGAGACTTGGGAGGAAGTTCTCTGCTGTTAACAACCGATTTCGATTAGAATCGGCTGACGCTGCACCATAGTAGAGGGGCTGATAGTGGCCCAATGCAGCTGGTGCAACCTCACTCTCGCCTTGATCGAGGCTCGGGGGGCAGCGAGCCAATGGTGTTGAAATTGGCTGTCTCTGCATCATAACCATGCTGAACGAGAGAGTTATTGCAGAATAAAACCACCAGGGTTGACGGGAGGAGTCTGAAGGAGGGGCCATCTTCGGTGGTTAGACCTTAGGCCAGTTCGTTGCGGCACGGGAGTGCGACATCGCTGGAGAAGCTGTGAGCAAACACTTGTTGGGCAGAGGTGTCAGCTTCAACGTCAAAGGTCAGGCTTTCCTGGGAGCATTAACTCAGGAGTTTTGTTATCAGGACGAACATCATATTCGGATGACGTTAAAAGTCTAAAAGCCTTGGGGTCTCAGAGCTGCGTGTCGGACCTGTTCGATTAGAAGTTTGGGTCTGAGGTCCATGGACTGCAAGTCGACATCTGAGAAGGCAATCAGATCGATCTGTTTTGCAATCCATTTGAAAGCTGATGCTTTGCCATCGGCTCGTTAAGCATCTACCGGGTTGACAATCGGCGGGCTCAGTATAAAAGAAATCGGCAAAATCAAGTTAAAGGGAACTTATTCATTGATAAGCAGAGATTTCTTACAAAAAGAGCCGATTGCTCTCAAGGGGAGTTGCTGGGAGGGATGTTGTCCCATCCACTGCTCCTAACTCTATCCTATCTAAAGGCCGCTGCTGTCCTCATCCTCGCCATCATCGGCGCTGCTCCCGGCCGGCTCATCCTCACTGCTGGAGAAACCACCGGCGGGACCTTCATCGTACTCATCTTCTTCGCTAGCGTCGCCATAGTCGCTGTCGAAGTCGCAGATGTTGCCCGCCCAGGGGCAGAGACGCTTGGCCGGCGGTTCGTCGGAGGAGGTGGTATCCTCCTCCTCTTCCTTCACCTCCTCAGTGGAGGAGTAACCGTCCCAGGAGAAGCCGTCGTCGTCGCTTTCCTCCTCCGACTGCACGGCGAGAAAGCGAAGGTCGCTCTCCCCGTCCGTTAAAGATTGGTCGTCTTCAGACCAAACAAAGGAGTCGTGGGTCGACTCGTCCCCGTCGGCTATGGCGCGGCGAATGTCGGCCGCATGGGCCTCTTGTGGACCCCATTCAGGCGTTGACTCGCGGGAGGTGGAGGACTGGCTGGAAAGATCCGATGGGGCAGAGGAAGAAGAAGACATTGTGGCGCAGGAGGGCTTTTGAGGGTGCTAATGCGAAGAGAAGAGACTGTTCGTGGCAGTTAAATAAAAGGGGATGTAGTAGAAATTCAATGCCACAGCAGTTTCCGAGGAGGTGGTACCAAAACTGTCAAATCATGCGGAGAAGTTGAGAAGGCAAGCTATCATGATGAAGGACTCTGCGACGGTTCTGCTCTACCACGACATGACCCTACGAGAGAAAAGCATAATGATTTTGGAAATGTCATTTCCAAAACCAGGGGGGCATGTGTTATCACCTGATTTTGGCCAAATCAGGAGACGGGCCGTAAGTGAAGATGGGCTTAAAGGGAGCATCTTCGAAGCGGCCTTGCGCTGAGAGTTCGGGCTTAATTGCCCATGTATCTGTAACATATTAGATCGCATCTTAGTTTAGAAGTTAGAGTTTTACTTGTGCACGGTTTGGTGCACGCCCACATTAGAAAGTCCCCTGGACTATAAATATGTACCTAGGGTTTATGGAATAAACAACAACCAACGTTCAACACAAACCAATCTCGGCGCATCGCCAACTCCTTCGTCTCGAGGGTTCCTCCGGTAAGCACCATGCTGCCTAGATCGCATCTCGCGATCTAGGCAGCACGAGCCTGCCTAGTTGTTCATGCGTTGCTCGTGCTGAAGCCTTTTTGATGGCGAGCAACGTAGTTATCATAGATGTGTTAGGGTTAGCATTGTTCTTAGTATCATATGCTGTCGTAGTGCAACCCTTGCGCATCTAGCCGTCCCTGTACCTCATCATGGGTGCAGGGGCGGCTTGATCGTTATTTAGTAGATCTGATCCGTTACGATCGCTCCTTGATTCATCAAGGATTAGTTTAATATCTGCAATAGTTAGGCCTTACAAAGGGTTGGAGGATCCAGGCATGTAGGGTGTAGTTTGCTGCCCCTAGACAGGACGTTCCGAGGATCAACCTAGTGTTGGTTTTTAGGCCTTGTCTAGGGCTGGCTTACGGTCACCGTGCGTGAGCGCGAGGCCCAATCGTGAGTAGGATGATCCGATTATGCGGTGAGAACCCCGATCGTCGTGGATCTCATATGCTTTATCTTGATCAAGCAGGACCACCATATATTCGGCCACCTTGGACGAATCATGGGTGGATCGGCTCCATGAGCCGATTCACAGGACAACCTGAGAGCCGATCCAGGCTCGTATTTACGTGTACGTGTGTGCCCTGCAGAAACTAAGCGAGGCATCATCCACACCTTCGACCAGGTATAGGTCGGGTGGCACGCCCTGCAATTTGCATCGGCGCGCGACCAGAGGCTTTGCGGGCCGTCGCTCCGAGGGGGGCCAGCCGCAGCCTAGTTGTTCCCGGCTCTACGGTGTTGACCAGTCACTGCCCGCCGGTGGGTTTCTGACGTCAACATTACTGCACTAGCCAATTGAACCAAAAGTCCGAACTGATGGAAAGAGACTAGACAGTGTATTTATATTCAACACTCCCCCTCACGTCTAGGCTATTTTAGTCCTTAGCGTGGGTTTGGTGCGGTCTGAAGAATTTTTTTTCTTTTGTTTTTAAAACTGCGTGAGCAGGGTCTTGAACTTGAAACCTCTTGGCTCTGATACCATGAAAGATTACTGCACTAGCCAATTGAACCAAAAGTCTGAACTGATGAAAAAAAATTAGACAGTGTATTTATATTCAACAAGAAAAGCCCGCCATAAACAAAAACGTACCAAAAGGACAAAAAAAATATCCCAAAAGCCAAAACCAAATCCCCGCCACCAGCCGTTTTTCATCTTGAGAAAGAAAATAATTATCGTCGATCGAGAACTAAGACAGATCTCGGTTAACCGAGAACTAGTAAAAGTGTACGATATATCTTGTGTCGTCGTCTTTTGCTTATTCCACTGTCTCGAATATTTTCCCTGATCTTAAAATTGCAAAAGTTATGCAGATTTAATAGACAGCTATACTTCGACAAAAAATTGTTCATGATGCACGAACACACGTTTTGGAGAATCCCGGCCCAGCTCAACCTTTGGGCCGGAAGGACGTAACACTCCTTGTTAGGAGTAGTCCAGCTGTAGCAGTTCTGCCTATACCAAAAACAGAACAGTACATCGACTGCTTCCTCTGAAAAAATGTAGAACTTTTGCTTCGCCTTTGCAGACTCTTCTTTTGTTGCAATCCTCTTTTCTTCTTCATCTTTCCGTTTTCTTCTTTGTTTTTTGATTGAATATTCCAGTGCTCCTTCCCAGCGATATCACACCTCAAAAATGTGCTACTGCTACAACTACTGGCCATGAGAAAGCTGTGCACTGCACTTTCTTCTCTGGCCTTTACAAGTACCACCTTTAGAGCATGTCTAATGGAACCCTTAAATCCGTATACAACCGTTTTTTTACGGATTTAAGGGTTCAAATGATATATAGTGGAACCTCTAAATCCCTAAATCTCTAAAAAAAATTAGAGGTCGAGGCTCTAATCTGTGCTCCGACCTGTACAGGTAAGGGTTGGAGGCCCCGACCCGTGCTCCGACCCCTACACGTTCACAACGGACGCGGGAACGAGTTCAGCTCCTCCTCCCTCCCGAGCGCGCCTCCACACCACGCCGCCGGCGCCGCCGCCGCCCTCCTCGCCGGCCGCCGCCACGCCACCGGATCGAGCACACCTCCTCGCCCCCCGGGACCTTTTCGGCCTCCGCCGCCTCCTCCTCCTCCCGCTCGAGCTCCGCCCGGCCGCCGCCCCGCCTACCCGCGCCGCCCCCCTCCCCGAGCTCCTCCTCGCCCGAGCTCCTCCTCCTCCCCGAGCTCCTCCTCCTCCCTCCCCGCCGCTCGGCCCCGGCCTCCCCCTCCTCCGCATCGAGCTCCGCCCCGCCGCCCCCCCCCCCGCCGCCGCTCCGCCCCCAGCCTCCCCTCCACCGCCGCTCGGCCCGCCCCCAGCCTTCTCCCCCGACGCCGCCCGACGCCGCTCGACCCCGTCGAAGGTATTTTCTTCCCCCTTTTGTTTTGTAAATTTTGTTCATACTATTGATGAGAAAAATAGGCACAAAATTTATATTTTGATGCAAATATGCTCATTTGTTGTAGATGGAGATGAACTCCGACGACTCCATGTCGTTGTCCTCCGAGTCCGGTTGGTCTTCGTCGGACGATTCGGACATTGAGGAGTTGCTTCAAGACGATGACGTGGAGATGATGAGCCTCCTCGTCGACGTCCAAGAGATCGAAGACCGCGCAAAGCTGTTGGATCATAGGAGAGGATCGGTGATGGGGCGAGAGTACATTTACCGCAACCGTGGTCTCGGGCACGAGCAACTGATGCGAGACTACTTCGCGAAGGAGCATCCTACATACCCACCTCGCCTCTTCCGGAGAAGGTACCGAATGCGCCGTAGTTTGTTTGTGAAGATTGTTAATGATTGTGAGGCCGCCTCGGATTACTTCAAGCGTCGTAGGTCCGCCTCCGGTCAATGGGGGTTTAGTGCTTATCAAAAGATATCGGCGGCAATGCGTGTGCTCGCCTATGGCGTACCCGCGGACTATACCGACGAGTATCTTCGCATTGGTGTACAAACAACCACGGATTCCGTCCGTAGGTTTGCAAAGTTGGTCATCCGGTTGTATGGTGATTTGTATCTTCGGGCACCCAACGAGGAAGATACAAAGAGGTTGATGGAGATGAATGAAAAAAGGGGATGGCCGGGGATGCTTGGTAGTCTTGATTGCATGCATTGGACATGGAAAAATTGCCCCAAATCATGGCATGGAATGTATTGTGGAAAAAACAAGGATGCAACCATTGTGCTTGAGGCCGTGGCATCGGAGGACACATGGATTTGGCATGCATTTTTCGGTTTGCCAGGTACACTCAATGATATCAACGTGCTCAATAGATCTCCTTTGTTTGCAAGATTAGTTTCTGGAGATGCTCCAACTTGCAACTACAAGGTCATGAACCATGAGTACTCAATGGGATACTATCTCACCGATGGCATTTATCCCGAGTGGGCAACTCTTGTGAAGTCCATCAAGGAGAAAAATGGTGTGCCCCTAACAAAAAAACAAGCTCATTTCACAAGGGCACAAGAGGCAGCCCGCAAAGATATTGAGAGAGCTTTCGGTATTTTGCAAGCAAGGTTTGCCATAGTCCGGGGTCCAGCTCGTTTTTGGGACAAGAAGACCTTGCAGGACATCATGACATGTTGTGTGATTCTACACAACATGATCCTAGAGGATGAGAGAGGGTTAAACCTCCCTTGCTTCTATGACAATGTTGGCACCCGTGTGCAACCGGAAAGGAACCCCAATCGCGTAGAAGCTTTTCTTGAAGCACACCGTGCGATTGAGAATGCAAACACTCATTGTCAACTCCGGGATGATCTTGTAGAGCACCATTGGCAGTTGGATGGGCGGCGCCAAGGCTCATGATGTGTCTTTGTTTCACTTTGCTTCGAACAATTTTTTTAATTTGCCAAAAACATTGTTGTAATATTTGGAATGATTATCTTGTGCTTGAGAGTACTATTTGATGTTGTAATAATAACTAGAATGATTATTGTTTGATTGATATGGTGATATTTGTGATATTTGTGATATGAAACTGTGATGAGGGTTTGAGGGTTGAGTCAAATAGTGGAACTTCCACTATTTGACTCAACCCTTAAAATTTAAGGGTTTAAGGGTTCCACTAAATGACTCATGTTTTTCACACCTCCAACCTCTCCAATTTTGCCAATTCTCGACCCTTATAGCTATAAAGGTTTAAGGGTTTCATTAGACATGCTCTTACTTTGCACACTGTTACTCCTGCGTTGCAACCTCTACTCCACTACCCACTACTATGCTTTAAAAGGGTGAGTAACCACAACATTGTGATGTTTTTTATTGCACCATGATCGATAAGGCGTCGGTGAAGAGTGAGGCCAAGCTGAGTCCTGATATCGGCTCAACTACCATGACATGCTTTCACACAAAATAATGGATACGACAGATCCTGCGTCGGCATTGAACAAACGAACCAACTAACGATAAGTACAGAAGCAATATCCACTGGTATATATGTAAGCGGCGGCGGTATGCATCTGTCTACACATATTAGAGTAGTGCCCAGCCCGACAATTTTTCACTGGACACACCCATGGACCAACACATCGATGTGTCAGTCACGTCTGCTGCACAAATTAACTATGCGACAAGGAGTGAAAGCCCTAACGTCAGCTACCTAATTTCTACTCCCATTTTTATACTAGTTGTCGTTGATTTAGTACACCGTTATAATAAATCAACCGCAACTAATAGGGAACTGAGTAAGTACTTATTTGACGTGGCAACTAAACAATATCAATATTGACGGGCGATGGCGGCCGATGCCTTTGCTTCTTCAGCATGTACAGTGGTGTAACCTCCCATGCAATGCGAATTTACTTCCTGTTGACTCGATGTGCCATGCCAGCTAGTTAGCTTAATTAGCTTTTCAAAACTGTTTTTTAGAAGAAATAGAAACTATCTTTTGAAGAAAAATATTATGATTGAAGCGATGGAGGAATCAGTGGCTGAAAACATAGAAACAATAATGTACTATCAGCTAAATATATGCTACTTCTAGAGCTAGCTTTATTGCTTATCATAAAACAAAACTGCACTCCTTGTCATTACCAGTTTAATTACACATGAGCCATGCTTTTCAATAATCGAATTGCTTGATAATTAATTTGCATCATCACGTGGTTAGTACTGATTCAATTCTTCAGTAACGTGCAACGGAAATGTAGGACTCTTATTCTATATATCTCCGGGACAGGATCAGACAAATCGAGAGAATCGCGTGAGGACTTGGCTATTTTCATTCTCTACGGTCAATGGCTTGTGCTAAATTCTGATCGTTGTCGAATTAAAACTCCATGTCAATGGGTTTTTGCAGCCGTACAGTTACAGGCAGCCAATGCAAGCTACCAGCTGGCTACTAGTATCTGATGATGTAGTGTACTAACGGTGTTGCCCTTACGAAAACGTGATGCATGAATACACACATGAACGTGGTGTGTTATGGCCACATGCCAATGTTCGCCCAAGTACTGTTCGAACTGTCGATACGAGCTACATCAGTTGAGTTCAATAATCGATATGGATCAGCTTTTTTTTTTTTCATTTCAACACTGCCGACGCGCATATGACTTTAAAGTTTAAAGCCAAATGCATGGTATGCTGCAATGAACGGATCAGCTCCCAGATTTTATTGATAAACTAACTGCAAGTACTAGAAACGAGTTTGTGTTTATTTGCTGCTTAGATTTGGCTACCAGCAGTAGCACCTGAAATCAAGAAAGATGGAAAGAAGACGCAGTGAGGATTGAAAAGTAGAAAAGGAAGTTGACCCACCCCGGCAAATGGAACTCCACTAGCTAGCACTGAAAATCTAAATCGGAATCTATATACAAAAACGAGGGGTATCTTTCGGTGCCAGCAAAGAAAGAAAGAGAGATCGAGACGATCATAAAATATGTCTCAGCATTGCTAGCATGAGTGGAATTGCAGTCCCATTACTTAATTATAGGCAAAGTTATGCATGGATTTAATATGCAAGAGGTCATTTGTTGCTAACAACATCGAAGACTATGGCGTGTTAGGTATACAGTAAATCCAATTAATTGCATGATCAAGCAAAATATAGTTAAATACCAGCCTGGTATAATCTTAAGGATCAAAATGAACAATCACAAGAAGCCTACCTGGTAAGTATATATGCATGCTTAAGATCATTATCAAGAAAAAAGAACACCAAAGACATGAATGATACAGCTAACAACAAGCATAACAAAGGTAAAAAAATGTTCATTGTCAACCAAAAACAAACGAAAAAATTATTAACGAAAAACATCACTGTAAAAGATAAAAAAATTAATATAATACATATAATAGTTGTTTGTGTGTTACAAAATAATGTTCATGCATTTTCAAATTTTGTTCATGTATATAAAAGGAGATCCATCTTTTGAAAGATACCTTAACGGCTTCCAAAGAAAAGTGGTCCATCATGTATTTCAATAAAATCATTTACTAGAGTGTTCTTTCAAATTTATAATTTTCCATACATCTCGAAAATGTTATTCATGTTTTACAGAAAAATATTCACATGTGCAGAAATATTTGTGTATATCAGAAAATGTACTCACGTATTCATAAAAAAAACTGATGAAAAAGAAACAAAGAGAAAACCAGCAGTACTAATGGACTGGCCCACGATAATGTGACTCGTCGCTGTTACTCGCAGTAAGCAACATATAGCAATTAAGCTTTCCCTCAAAAAGAACAACAATGCTACACCTATGGATAACTTTTACGGAATCACCTTACCGACTCACAGCACCCAGGCAAAACATGTGAACGTGGCCCGCTTTTTTAGGGGAGAGTTTCAAACTGAACCAACCAAATACCTACACCTCTATCCGTAAGATTTTTGTAAGCCCTGCACGTCCGTAAGTATAGCATTATTGCAAAAAGAATATAAAAATAGCAATTGTGCATCTCCCTTACAAAACTTAAGGTGCAGAATCCTTCAAAAGACAAAAAAAAACTAAGGTGTACCAATGCCTTTGCGTTTGCGGGCTCTCCTTTTGTTGGCTGCCCTTTATTTCTTCCTTTTCTTTCTCGTTCGTCCCTTTCTCCTTTGTTTTTCGGTTGAATATTCCATTGCTCCTTCCCAACGGAATCCAGACTGAAAAATACGCTGCTAGTAGTAGAAAGCTGGGCACTTTATGTGTCGTCTTGTCCTTTGTTACGACTTTTACTTTTCATACCGTTATTTATCAGAAAATAACGAATACATGCATACTGCGTTGCGAGCTACTACTCCTGTTCGTTGGGGAGTAATGGTCATCTCAACAGTACATTAACGAAATAAATTATGCGACAAGGAGTGAAAGCGTCATTGCCAACAAACATATATCCAACGCGTCTGTGTCATTTTATACTTCCAATGATCGATGTGGATTTCTATGACTCTTGTGCCGTGCAAATTACGCTGGAAACAGAAAAGGCTACCTCCGCAGGTGACCTGATGTGGCAGTTGAACAAATTAATCAAAGAGATCGAGGCATCGGCGTCTCCTATAACACGAGAATGTTCTCGGCTATAGCTTCGACTCTAGAGCCACTTTCTAACCATAGCTTTAATTGTCCTCCATAAGCTACTCCTTGTCATTACAAACTTAATTATACCTTGACTAATGACTACACCATATGAAACTTCCATATTCCTACCTTGATACTAATAGAAATGCTTAATTAACGTTGATCACGTCCATCTTCACGTGGTATAGATAATGCTAGTACCGTATTGCTGCTGCTTATAGAATTCATAGGTAACATGCAAGCGAATGTATACATTCCATGGAAGACAAGATCAAGCAGATCGGGAGAATCAGGCACGAGCATTTCATATTTCGTCTGGTCAATGCATGGCCAAATGGTGCGAAAGTGCGTTCCGTGGGATTAATTCCATGTCAACGGATTGTTGCAGGATCTTCTAACACACTAATTCTCTAGCTGCAATGTGTTGCTGTGGCTAGGTAAAGCAGACAAAGTAATCCGCCGACACGTACCCGCAGATTTTAATTTTTTCGAAAAGTGGGAAAAAAGATTTGCCCTATTCCATTGAATAATGAGAATGAGTTTTACAAATAACCTGGTTACAACCCTGTTACAAAGGGTACTACTCTTACGGCATCAAATTTCTCATACATTTGTCACTCGCCAACACCTAAATCCTAGCCTCTAACTCACATTTGTCACCCACAGATTAAAGAGAAGCGGTAAGCCGCAAATAACAGAGGGTACTCCCAGATCGTAAACTATGTAATACGAGTAGTACTAGGAAACCACAATTGTAGTAAAATAGCATTTTAAAGATTTAGAAAAATCTAAAAATAAATCAGAGGTAGAAATTGTTGTGTTCTACCAATTTGCAAAAGTAAACCTCGAAATATCTCACAATCTGGACTGTGCAAAAAAGACAAAAATACAACTATAATAAATAGTGCAAACTTTCAAAACCTCAAAATATGTCAGATTTTGTTATTTTTGTTCATCCCCAAATATATGGTATCGTGAGTTCAAATTTTGCACATCGATAGAAATCAATATTTTGTACATCTATTATTTGGTTTTATGTGAAACATTAAAATTCCATTTTGAATTTTTTAAAACTACATGTAGCTCGTCCTACAAATTTCCACTCCTGAAGTCGATTTGCATTGAAAAATGAAACACCGTTTTGGACTTGGAAAAAGAGCTAGACACCAACCTATGCGTCGTCCTCCTTGGGAGCTATAGGGGAAACCTAGACAACTTCCTCCATCCCCTGCCACCAGAGGAGGCGCCGGTGAAGCTGCACGCACCCCGGGAAAGGTGGTGACGACACATTTTATCCTCTAGAGGCTCTCCTACTCGAGGTTCCATGTGCATGGAGTTCAGTAGGCGGCCCTGGAGGTAGGTGGCATGCGAAGGAGCAAAAGGTCCTCAGGCACTGGTACATAAGATCAAAGGAGGTCCATAGCGTTGCAGCGGGGGAGGGCCCGATCAGGGCCTAGCGGGCTATGGCTGGCGTGCGCGGGAAAGCGCTTGGGGCTTGGCGTATACTCCAGGGCGGCCTGGGAGTGGTGGAGATTGGGGACCGTCTTCGTCAACAATACCTATAGCTACACGACTTGAAAATTACGGACACCGTCTTCATCTTTTTATTTTTGAGGGGACGATCACCGTCACATGCTTATCATGAATAAAAACTAAGACACATAAACACATGGTTAAATATCGTTTTGTTGTTAACAAACACACAAAATACACTTAGGGGGAATGTCCTTTTAGTAGGTTCATGGCTCTTCATGGTTATGGTTAGCGTTCTTGTGTACTATGGGCGGCGAGGTCGTTGATCCGATTGGTTTTTCATCATGAAATGCGAAGGATGATCTAGCTGATACGTACAAGTGGCGGCCCGGGAATTGGCATGACGTTCGAGATCCACGGGTCAGCTACTTGATGACTAGGATGTGCGGCTCGTGTGTATTTTCATTGAAGAGTGATGTAAGACGGTGGCTCCAGAGTAGGAGGTGTGTGATTGTTGCGAATTGGGTGAATGACGGGCCTCCTCGCTTATGAGGTTATATCTTCCGATTTTACTTATAAACCGAGCAATGTATGGTCTGTATGAGTTGTACCCGATTTGACTTAGAAATTGTGGTACTCTCTTTGCCAAAAGAAAAAGTCTAGAAAGAGGACGCATGGAGCATCGGAATTAGTACTATTGTAGTATAAAGGAAGCGGCAAATGAAATACTCCTACGTAGTTTTGAAATTCCACTGGTACTGATAAAATCAGATTCTTTTACTTTGAAAACTGAGGGGAATTCGTGAGCATGTCACACGAGAGCGACTGTATTGGGAATCATGGAAGCAGTACCAACACCAAAAGGCCAAAAGGAGGAGCCAGATTCAGGAAAAGGCAACCAGATTTTCTTTTGGGAAAGAAGAAAAGTCGATCAGAATATCCCAACAAAAAGGCTGCGTTACTTTTCGCGCCATCTGCACTCTCTCCCTGCCATCTGGACCCACCCGTGTAGATGGCCCACATGTAAGCGAGAGATACCGAAGCACTATCCAGTGTAACAGTATGAGGTCGCCTCATCGGCAGCAGTCGAATAAATGTGCCCATAAAAGCGTTAAGCGCAACCGCGGCAAGCCCAACAAACTCCTCTGCCGCCCGGGCTTCTTCCACTTCTCCCTGCCGGCCGTCACCCAGCAATGGCGACGGCGTGGGTGCGCGCGCGTTCTCTCAGCTGCAAGTCCAGAGCCGTCGCCGACGACGTGTATAGCCCGCCGCCGCTGCCCAAGAAACACCCGCCACCGCCGGTCAAGAGTTCTGTCGAATTCATGCCGGCTAAGGAGAGTCGGAGGTCCAGGTCCAGCGAGCACGACCGGCCAGCTAGGAGGAAGAAGAAGAAGGACACGTCCGAGCTCGCGACGAACAAGCCCAAGCAGATCGCGGCGTCGCCGGCGCGCCCGAGCTCGTCGTCGTTCTTGGCAATGACAGAGCTCCCTGAGGGCCACTCCTCGCGGCGCATCGTCGAGCTCATCTTCGCGTCCGGATGGAGCCCTCAAGCGCCGGAGGTCGAGGTGGAGGCGCTGTTCCGCGTGCACAGCACGGCGCGGGCGGTGGCGCGCTTCGAGGACGCGCGCGCCGCTGCCAGGGCACGCGGCGCGGCCGCGGACGACGCGCGGTGCGCCGCCGACGGCAACGAGGTGATGCGGTTCCAGTGCCGCCCCGCTGACGGCGAGGACTCGGTGATCTGCGCCGCGGTCGCCACGACCAAGCTGTCGGCCGTGTGCACGTTCGACGGCAGCGGCGCGGCGGACGCCAGCGCGGCCGGAGGCACTGGAGGCCGCAGGAGCATGCTGGTGTGCCGCGTCATCGCCGGCCGCGTCCGGCGCGCCGCCGATCCTCCGTGCCACGCCGGCGAGTACCAGTCGGTGGACGCGGGCGGGGGCGAGCTCGTGGTGCTCGACCGCCGCGCCGTGCTCCCCTGCTTCCTTGTCGTCTACAGGGTCAAGCCGGCTCTGGACCATTGATCCGACGCCCATGGATCCTCGTCCTCCTGTAGTCACCACCACTGACCGAATCTGCTGACTGTTAGCTAGGCATCCATCACCATGGATCCATTCCATGATCGATGCAGATGCAGGTGTGCATGTGAGACTGTAAAAAAGCTTCTTCTTCTTTCGATTCTTTTCTTACTCCCACGATTGTTGAAATTGTATAAAAATGCAGCCACGTTCTTCAGTCCCTGAATTCCATGATGCTCGAGCTTACTTTCTTCACCGCATTCATTCATTCCCCAATCACGACCCATTGTACACCCGGCGCCATCGCAGATTGCTGGGACGTCGCCGTCCCCACCGTTCACCATTCAGCACTGAAAAACACAGATTCGTCGTCGCCGTAGGTTCAATTCGAGGTCGACGTACGACCTGTCAACACGCGTTCGTCGTCTTCCTCCTCCTCCTTGCCCTTTTCGCGACGATTTCGGATTTGGCAACACTCGCGGGCGACGACGACAGGTATGGACAAGCTCGCTTGCTGTAGAATCCATATATTGTTGGATCGTTTTGTTCGCATCCGCTTGTCCCTGGACGATGCCCTTCGTCATCTGGCATCCATGTGCTATCTATCAATGGCAGCTTCAGCCAACTTGTTGTTGGTGATCCACTTCAGCTTCAGATTTCTACTGTGTTACTTCTGAACCGGGTGAAGAGCGAAACAGAAATGCAGCGTCAAGTAATCAATGTCGAAAGGGCATGTTCACTGAGAGTCTGAGACAGCACACACATGGCTGCATCGTGTGTAGGATTGCTACTGCTAGTGTGTATGCATATGGTCCATGGCCAGCATCTGTGTCTGCAAGCTAAAATATCACATTTTTGAGGATGCTACCGGTTTGAGTAACAATTGCCAAAAAGGTCCTGTTGCGCCAATTAGATGTGAAGACTATAGATCTTAGTAATATCCTGCACCACTTCCCGGCTACAAAAAACTAACTTCCCAATGTGATACCTGGGGTTCCCTTTGTCCATTCATCGTCAACGTAGGATCGACCTACAAAACCTTGCATATACGATTGCCGGCAAATTTGATTTTAGGACTTGGAAGAATGTTACTATGGCTGGCCGTGGAGTTTTTGCCCGTGTCGTGGTTTTCGTTATGTATTACTTCTAGAGTGGTGGTTTTTGGAAATCCTAACGTAAAGTAGTTGCTTTTTGTCACCATTGCCTAAAGTGTGATGGCTTTTTGTAATTTTCTCCACATCTCAAGCTATCTACCACATCACCTTTTGAAGCTATCTTTACCTTCCTTTGGAGGTCCTCAAAAATAACAAAGGCCACCTCCATGCATATTTGAGGGCTAAATGTGAGAAGCTTTTGGGAGAGAAGTGCAAAGAAAATTGGGAGATGATTTACCGCCCATCAAAGATTGGTGGTCTTGACATCTTGAACCTTGGATTCCTCAAAGGCTTGGATCGGATTTGGGAATCCATGCAACAATTAAGATAGCGAATTCTTTGACTTGGCTACGTTGTCAAGGTTGGAGACGGAGAAAAAGCTAAATATTAATAATCTTCATGGCTTTATGGAGTTAGATCCAAAGAAATTGCTCCAATATTCTTTGATCTCTGAGAGGAGAACAATTCTACGGTGAAGAAGTCCCTCCAAAATAACTTTTGGGTTATAAAACGCAATTTGAAGGCATGGTAAACTCTATGATTGATGGTTTGGAAGGTTTGAGCTCCATCCAAATCCAAGTTCTCTACATGGTTTGTGTTGAATGTAGATAGGCTGCAGCCCAGTAACGCAGCCCATGTAGTCTACAATTTCTGAAATCTCAAGGTCCATCACGTTAGCAGCTTGGGACAGCCTTGGGGGACAAAGTTTAGTCCCGCATTGCTAGTTGAGAGAGAGTTGGAGTGGTATATAAGGGCAGTTGTTCTAGTCCTTCCAAGTGAGTGAGAATAGAATGAGCCCTCGCGCACTCCTCCTCCTCCGCCCGCCCCGCCTCGTCTACTCGAGTTCGAATTCGAGTTCGAGTTCGAGACACACTCAAGGAAGCCTAAATTTTTGCTTGGTGCACCAACTGAGTTGGGTACGTGTCGACCTGCATGTGCATGCTCGCCGCGTGTCCCTGGCTTCCTACATGTCGGGTCGGCTCTCCTCCCAGGATATACAAGGAGACACATCAGATCTGGAGACTACAGCTGAAAGAACATCTCTCATATTATGTTTTGAGTGTTTGATGTCAATATACGTGATACACTAATGTTTGGTTAAGTGGTACAGGGATTATATAAATACATTTGTATGTGTGTTGGATGTGGTCAATGCTGTCAAAAAGAATCAGCAAAAAGTTCATCAGGACCGGATAATCCGGGCCGGATATTTCCAAAATATCCGGCCCCTACTTAGGCCGGAATATCCGGCCCCCCGGAAGCCCCAACGGTTGGATTTTGGGGAGGGGTATTTATACCCCTCTTCTTCTTCCTTCCTCCTTTGCTCAATCATTGCAAGAAAAATCTGCCAAGCTTCACCACCATTAGAGCCACCTCAAGAACACAAGATTTGCAAGATCTCCTTCCTCCCCCAACCAAAGCTCTTGATCTTTGGAGATTCGAAGGAGAAGCCACCGATCTACATCCTCACCGAAGCGATTTACATTTCCCCCTCATTTGTTTGAGGGCCCCCTTGCTAGTGCTCCTCTTTGGATCCCTAGTTGATTTGTGTTGATGTATTGTTGTTGATTGTTGTGTTGTTACAGATTTGGGAGCCTCCAATTCGGTTGTGGATGTGTGCCCCAAGAACCTTGTAAAGGCCCGGTTTCCGCCTCGAGGAAATCCCTTAGTGGAAGTGGGCTAGGCCGTGGCGTTGCTCACGGAGATCGAGTGAAGCCTTCGTGGCTGTTGGTTTGGCTTGCGTAGCAACCACTCCTCCAAACGTAGACGTACCTTCTTGCAAAGGGAACTACGGGAATCATCTCCGTGTCATTGCGTGCTACACTCTCGGTTACCTCTATCCTATTCTATCTCCTATATATTGTGTAGTTATATCTTGCTTACTGATAACCTTGTCATATAGGTAAATTCACTTAGTTGCATATCTAGAGAATTTACCTTTGTGCCAAGCCTAAATTGAAAAAGAACTAAAAATTGGTTAGCACCTATTCACCCCCTCTCTAGGTGCGCATACGATCCTTTCAATTGGTATCAGAGCCTCGGCTCTTATTTCGGGCTTAACCGCCTAAGAGTATGCCGGACGATGGGCCTTCGGAAGAGGCCGGTAAGTTGGTCACCATGGAGGACATCAATTCGTTGAGAACCTCCATGTACGCTCAAATGGAAAGCATGAGAAAAATGATTTCCGAGCTTTTGACTCCGGTCCTTCCTAGGGCTCCCGCCGTAGAGGTAAAGGACACGGGTGTGTTAGAAGAGGGAGGTGCTTCGGCATTACCCTCCTCTACCAAACCCGTGGAAGGTGATAACTTAAACACTATCAAATCTCCCATTGCATCTCCTAGGGGAACTAGTGGAGGTGAGAGCTACAATCGAGTAGCTCCACCTTTTCTATCTCCCGATATACCGGTTCCCCATCCCCATTTGAACATTCGAGGCGACCCACCTAAGTTTTCCGTTGATAATTTCGATACTTGGCAATTTGAGTTTCGCTCTCATGTTTGCAGTGCCTCCAATGAACTTTGGAGAATCATCTTGGAAGGCTTCAAGCCCTACAACCCCAACAAGTTGACTAGAAGAGAAGCGGTTGATAGTCAACTCAACAACACCGCCTTGCACATGATTCAAACTAGTGTGGGGACAAAGGAGTTGTCTCGTGTTCGGAACTACACCACCGCCAAGGAAGCTTGGGATGGTTTGGCCGCTAGTTGCATTGGAAGTGAGAGAACGAGAAGGAACAAGTATAATGCTCTTCGGAATCAAAGGATTCATGAGGCTACCGGATGAAGATCATCAAGTCATGTATGGAAGACTTCTCACCGTTGCCGATTCCTTCCGGCTTATTGGTGCCACCCACATCAATGACTCTTGGATCAAGGAGAAGTACATTGAATGCATGATGCCGTTTGTACCCATTGATGTCAAGACCCTTGTTGGGAGAGAATGCTATTCCTCTCTCACGTCTCAAGAAGTCGTGCACGAGATGCAAGCCCTCAAGGTGCTCGAGCAAAACTCTCATGATTCTCGCAATCGTGCCATTGGCATGTCAAAAGGGAACAATCTTGCCTTAATGGTCAACCCCATAGAAGAAGTGCACCCTCAAGAACAATATAGGGCATCTTGGAGTATGTCCTATCCGGAAGATTTGGAATGCCACTACCATGATCACATGGCCTTCCATGCAAAGTCCTTTTGGGTTGATCCCTCCAAGGCCAAGGAAGACAACATCAAGAGAAACCACAAAAGTGGGTTCACTAGCTTTGGTCCAAAGACAAGATCATGCTACAATTGTGATGACAAGCGCCACTTCATTGCCGAATGCCCCTATGAGAATAGAGAGCTTCATAATGGAAGGCTCATTCCCAAGGACAAGAGCAAAGACACAAAGGGAAAATATTCAAAAGCCCCCAACAAGAAATTCTACAACAACAAGACCAAGAAGAGCAAGAGGCCTTCAAGAGTTGTGCTAGTGACTAGGGAAGAATATTCTTCCGATGAAGTTGAAAGTTCTAGTGGTAATGAAGGAGAAGAAAGCTCAAAGGAAGTGGCCGCCATTGCCACTACCAACATTCCCTCTTCATCTCTCTTTGAATCCCCCAATGAGAATCCTCATATCAAGAATGCACATTGCTTCATGGCAAGGTCCTCCTTGGACACATCTATTGTGCTATCAAGTCAAGAAGAATATACCTCCGGAGATGATGATGTTGATGATGAAGAAGATGCAACCTCTAATGGATTGGTCGCTCTTGCCTCCCTCTCCACTAACTCTTCATCACCAAGTGAATCCCCCAATGAGATCATTCATGTGGAGGAAGAAAGTTGTCTCATGGCCAAATCCTCCGAGGTATCATCTCCTAGCCCCTCTATGCCTAACATATCAAGTGATCTAGAGGTTGATGATGCTAGTCTAAAAGTGAAACAAGAAATGCTAGAGTTTGATGAATTCATTTTTAACCTACAAGGTAACAACAAAAAGCATGTTTCAAATCTCAAGGCTCGTTTAGCTCAACAAAATGATACTCTTGAGAAAAAAGGTCAAATAGAGAGAGAAGACTCTCTTGAAATCCATGCTCTTAAAAATGCTCTTGAGGAAAGTCAAGAAACTATAGCTTCTCTTGAGGAGAGGCTAGAAAATCTTGAAGAGCCTCAAGATAAAATTAACAAGCTCACTAAAGCTAGAGATCTTGCTAGGGCTAAGACTAAATTGCTTAAAGAGGAAATGGCCCAATTTGGTGTTGATCATGAGAAACTTGTGAAGGATCTAGATGAACTAGACAAAGCTCACAAAGCTTTGAAGAGTGAATACACTCTCCTATCCAAGTCAAATGAGCAACTTCAAATTAGGCTTGCTTCATATGATGTGCCTAGTTCCTCTACCCCTTCATGTGATCATGCAAATATTATTGAGGAAAATGCTAGGTTGAAGGATGAACTTGCTAAGGCCTCCTCTCCCCAAAGTAAACTTTCTTTGGATGATCTTTTGAGTAAGCAAAGATCAAACAATGGGAAGGAGGGCCTAGGTTTTAATGCCAAGGCAAAGAAGGCAAACAAGCAAAAGGCCAAGCCCGCACAAGAGAAGAAGAAAGCTATCACCAATGGTGAAGCCCCTAAGGGCAACACCATTAATGATGATGATGCGGGAAATGCTAACCCTCACTATGTTCTATTTAAAGATTATTATGGTGATGTTTATGCTAAATATGTTGGCCCATATGATGGTTATGTTGCTTGGTCTATTTGGGTCCCAAAGACCCTTGTTGCTAACAAAAGAGGACCCATTGAGAAATTGGTACCTAAAACCAAGAATTGATCTCATGTAGGACTATGCCGCCGGAGGTTCAAAATGGGTACTTGATAGTGGATGTACAAGTCATATGACCGGCGGCAAGAACCTCGTCAAGGAGTTGAGGCCCAATATACATGATATCACCGTCTCCTTTGGCGATAATTCTACATCCGAGGTATTGGGTTTTGGCAAGGTTGTGGTTGCACACAACATTACTCTTGTGGATGTCATGCTTGTCAAAACCCTTGGTTACAATTTGCTTTCCGTTTCCGCCCTTGGCAAGATGGGTTTCGCCGTCTTTATTGATAATGATATTGTGGTCCTTGATGACCCACAAGTATAGGGGTGTATCGTAGTATCTTCGATAAGTAAGAATGTCGATCCCAACGAGGAGCAGAAGGTGTTGGCAGCAGTTTCGATGAAGGATTCACTGTAAATGCTCACAGACAAGTATTCAGGGGTTTTGATATTGCGGATAAATAAAGTACAAGTAAATAAAATGCGAGAGAAATAATTGCAGCGAGTGGCCCAATCCTTTTTAGCACAAAGGACAAGCCGGTTTGATTACTTATAATGACCAAACGTTCACGAGGACACACGGGGATTTTAGTCTAGTGCTTTCGCTACATACGGCGATTAATCTTCATTGTTTTGATAAGTGTTGTGTGGGTGAACCTATGCTAATGCACCGCCCTTCCTAGGACTAATACATACTTGTGATTATACCCCTTGCAAGCATCCGCAACTACAAGAAAGTAATTAAGATAAATCTAACCACGCCTTAAACTCTGAGATCCTGCGATCCCTCCCGCATCGATATACTAACGGGGGCTTAGGTTTCTGTCACTCCGGCAACCCAATTAGCAACCGAATACAAGATGCACTCCCTAGGCCCATAAATGGTGAAGTGTCGTGTAGTCGACGTTCACACGACACCACTAGAAGAATGACACCACAACTTAAATATCATAACATTGAATATTACTCAACCATAATTCACTACTAGCATTTAGAATTCACCCATGTCCTCAAGAACTAAACGAACTACTCACGAGACATCATATGGAATACAATCAGAGGTGATATGATGATGAATAGCAATCTGAACATAAACCTTGGTTCAATGGTTTCACTCAATAGCATCTACAACAAGTATAGAATAACACCGGAGAGTTTCCCCTATCAAACAATCAAGATTTAACCCGAATTGCTACAGCGATGACGAGGTGCAGCGGTGGTGATGGCGGTGTAGATGGTGGAGATGATGATGATGATGATGGAGATGATGTCCCGCTCGATGACGATGGCGATGGCGTCGATTTCCCCCTCCGGGAGGGAATTTCCCCGGCGGATTCGCCCGCCGGAGAGCTCTTTTCTCTCTGGTGTTCTCCGCCCCAAGGCGGGCTGTAACCTTCGTGAGGATCCTACGTGGCTTAGGTTTTCGGGACGAGTACGCGAAGAATAGGAGGCGAAAAGGGTCGTGGGCCCCAGCATAGGGTGGCGCGGCCGGGCCCGGGCCGCGCCGCCCTATGTCTCGGCCCACAGTGGCCCCTCTCTTCTTCCCCTTCTGCTACCTCCGTCATTTGGAAAAATAGGAATTTACGTGAAATTCCCTTCCATTGATCTTCCGAAATATTGTGTTCGACGGTGCTTTTTCCAGCAGAATCGGCTCCGGTGCTTGATCCTCCAATGATGATGAAACATGCAAAATAGATGAAATAACATAAGTATTGTGCCCCAATATGAAATATATCAATGAATAACAGCAAATTATGATACAAAATAGTGATGCAAATTGGACGTATCAACTCCCCCCAAGCTTAGACCTCGCTTGTCCCCAAGCGAAACTGAGCTCGATAAACAAGACCACATGTTTATGGAGTGAAGAGTCGATAAATAAAATACGGACAAGAAGCATCATATTCATTCACACAAGACATTCTAGTAAACAACTTCCTCATATAACTCATCTTGAAATAAGTAAAGAGAAATCACAAGTAAAGGTGCATAAGAAATCATAATTGGTGATGGCAAACTTTGTTCTTGGTCAGAGAACTACTAACGGATTGTACTTCTAAGCAAAGCTTTCATATTAGAATTTATAGCTGAGCCTTCATATTTAAGCATAACAATCTCTTCATAATCATTGATAACTTCAAAGTCATATTCATTCAGATAAAATTGGTACTAAACAAGAAAGTATAAAAGACATGATCAACTGAATCATAGCATAAATGATTGGTTCACAACAACTCAATTGCTTGCTTGAGATAGAGGAAATAGGTTTACTGACTCAACATAAAAGTAAAAAACAGGCCCCCGCAGAGAGGAAGCAGGGATTAAATCATGTGCTAGAGCTTTTCAAGTTTTGAAATCATATAAAGAGCATAAAAGTAAGATTTTGAGCGGTGTTTGTTGTTGTCAACGAATGGTGGCGGGTACTCTAACCCCCTTGCCAAACGAACCTTCAAAGAGCGGCTCCCATGAGGGACGGTATCTCTACCAGCAAGGTAGATCATCCCCCTTCTCTTTTGTTTACACATGTATTTTAGTTTTATTATGGGTGACACTCCCCCAACCTTGGCTTTCTCAATCCATGGCTAACCGAATCCTCGGGTGCCTTCCAACATTCACATACCATGGAGGAGTGTCTATTGCAAAATTAAGTTGCTTACTGATAATCAGAGCAAAACATGTGAAGAGAATTATTAATGAAAGTTATTAATTGGGGCTGGGAACCCCATTGCCAGCTCTTATTGCAAAATTATTGGATAAGCGGATGTGCCGCTAGTCCATTGGTGAAAGTCCGCCCAACAAGATTGAAAGATAAAACACCACATACTTCCTCATGAGCTATAAAACATTGACACAAATAAGGAGTAGTATAGTTTGAATAATTTAAAGGTAGCACATGAAGTATTTACTTGGAATGGCAGAAAATACCATGTAGTAGGTAGGTATGGTGGACACAAATGGCATAGGTTTGGTCTAAAATTATGGATGTATGAGAAGCATTCCCTCTCGATACAGTCTTTGGCTAGCAAGGTTTGATAGCAAGCATAAAGGTTGAGGGAAACAAACAAATATACATATGATAGAAACAATCATGCATCTTTCTCATAAGCACAAGCAATTTTAACTTCGGAATACTAAACTCATTAGCATAGAGATAATAGAGTAATGTATCTAAGTGTATTTCTCTCTTTTATTAAACATTAGGGTGTTGTTGCTATTGACCAATGCTAAGTTTGCCAAAACCAAATAGATTTACTTGATGCTCCCAAAGTGATATCAATACTCATGTCAAGAGTAATCATATAATGGAGATTGCAAACTAAAATAAGGTGTGCAAAAAGTAAATGATAAGACTTCTCATTAATATTCCATAACGATAACTCACACCAACGGATACATAGATAACTAACTAAGAGAGATACTTCCACATTGCATACTATTCCATATAATAACTTCCCTACTCATAATATGACACTACTTGATAGTAAAAGATAAAGGTGGTGATGTGATACCGTGGCACTCCCCCAAGCTTGGAACAAACCAAGGGATGCCAATACCGATGATGAATTACTCCTTCGGCGATGATGGTGAATCTTTGTCGTCATCAGACTTCCATGGAAGAGGCCCTCCATCAACAAAAGACATCTTGGTTTCCGGAAACCTGAAACTAGCAGCATGACTTATGCGCTTAAACCTGTTTTCATACTCACAGTTCTGATTATGGACATCATAGAGTTGAGCTTGGAGTTTGTTGGTGGTGTCGTGAAGTGAGAAGATATCGTCCCACAGTCTCCTTCTTGTGTCCATCAATGAGTTCGACACAAATCTTGTGAAAGATATCCACTTCACGCTCAGCATCTTCTTGTAGTTGAAAACCTCTTGTTCCAGCTTATCCATCCTGTCTTCCAAGCTCCCTTCTCCCTTAGGACCCTGGACATCTTTGATCCGCAACTCTCCATCCACGAGCTGCAACTCTTTGGGGTGCATCTTCAGCTCGTTCATGTACGGGTTGACGACGTCCTCAAAGAAACTGTCCTTGAGTTCCCGACGAAGACATGATGGATCTAGATCCGCGATCCTGGCATAAAACAGCTCGAAACAAAACACGACGAGAAAACGATATTACGGACCTCCAGGGGTCCGGGTTTATATAGCAAATTTTTTTACAACAAAAGGAAGGTTCCAGGAAAACGAGTCGGAAAGGGGCAACGAGGCGGCCAGACCATAGGTCGGCGCGGGCCTGTCGGCCGCGCCTATGGTGGCACCCCCTCGTGCGTATTTTCCACTCCGTTTCGATTCCGTAATTTTTCATATTTTCCAAAAACAGCAAAAATAATGTTCGGAAAGGTAAACGCGGACTTTTTATTACCTATACTGTTACCTATTCAAAGTCCAGTTCTGGCGGACTGTCAATTTGTCCTTTGATGAAAGCCTCCGGTGTTTCCACTTGAATAATATCAACATCAACATTATAAGAATCACCCGAGATATAATGCTTGAGCCTTTGTCCATTCACCACTTGTGTGGCATTGCCTTGGAGAGAGCTAATTTTAATTGCTCCTGAACGATACACCTCCTCAACAACATATGGTCCTTCCCACTTCGAGAGTAATTTCCCCAAAAGAATCTGAGACGAGACCGATACAATAGAACTTGATCTCCAACATTAAATTCTCTTTTGATGATCCTTCTATCATGCCACTTCTTAACTTTTTCTTTAAAGAGTTTAGCATTTTCATAAGCTTCACTTCTCCATTCATCTAGAGAACTTAATTGCAATAACCTCTTATTACCGGCTAATTTAGGATCTTTATTTAATTCTCTAACCCAATAAGCTTTGTGCTCTAGTTCTAAAGGTAAATGACAAGCTTTTCCATAAACCATTTTATAAGGTGACATTCCCATAGGATTTTTATAAGCATAAGCCCATAACGCTTCTTTCAATTTGCTAGGCCAATTCTTTCTAGATTTATTAACAGTCTTACCCAAGATAGCTTTAATCTCTCTATTTGATAATTCTACTTGACCGCTAGTTTGAGGGTGATAAGCAGAAGCAATTCTATGATTAATACCATACTTAGCAAGAGTTTTTCTAAAACCTCCATGAATGAAATGAGAACCTCCATCAGTCATAATATATCTAGGTACTCCAAATCTAGGAAATATAATATCTACAAGCATTTTTATAGAGGTCTCACCATCAGCACTTTTTGTAGGTATAGCTTCTACCCATTTAGTAACATAATCAACAGCGACAAGTATATGAGTGTTACCTTCTGAAGAAGGGAAAGGTCCCATGAAGTCGAATCCCCAACAATCGAATGGTTCAATAACAAGAGTATAATTCATAGGCATCTCATTGCGTCTAGAGATATTACCAACTCTTTGACATTCATCACAAGATAAAATAAATTTCCTTGCATCTTTGAAGAGTGTTGGCCAATAAAAACCTGATTGTAGAACCTTCTGCGCGGTTCTATCTCCAGATGTCCTCCATAAACACTTCCATGACATTTATTCAATATCTCCTGTTGTTCATATTCAGAACACATCTTCGCATAATACCATCCACTCCTTCTTTATATAAGTGTGGGTCATCCCAAAAATAATGCCTCAAGTCATAAAAGAATTTCCTCCTTTGCTGAGCTGAAAAGGTTGGAGGCAAATACTTCGAAACAATAAAGTTAGCATAATCATACCAAGGGCTCTCTCGCGAGCTCACCTTTATTACAGCCAATTGTTCATTTGGAAAACTATCATTAACAGGAACAGGATCATAAGCAATATTTTCCAATCTAGACAAATTATCAGCAACAGGATTATCAGCACCTTTCCTATCTATAATATGTAAATCAAATTCTTGCAAAAGTACCCATCTAATAAGCCTTGGCTTAGCATCTTTCTTTGTCATAAGGTATCTAATTGCAGCATGATCAGTATGAATTGTAACTTTTGAATCAACAATATAGGGTCTAAACTTATCACAAGCAAAGACTACAGCTAACAATTCTTTTTCAGTTGTAGCATAATTTCTTTGAGCAGCATCAAGAGTCTTACTAGCATAATGAATAACATTTAACTTTTTATCTACCCGCTGTCCAAGAACAGCGCCTACAGCAAAATCACTAGCATCACACATAATTTCAAAAGGCAAATTCCAATCGGGAGGTTCAACTACAGGAGCAGTTGTTAAGGCTTTCTTTAGAGTTTCAAAAGCTTCCTTACAATCATCATCAAAAACAAAAGGTACATCTTTTTGAAGAAGATTAGTAAGAGGCTTTGAAATTTTAGAGAAATCTTTAATAAATCTCCTATAAAACCCAACATGACCAAGAACACTACGAATACCTTTAACATCCCGGATAGGGCATCTTCTCAATTGCTTCAACTTTAGCTCTATCAACTTCAATACCTCTCTCGAAATTTTATGTCCCAATACAATTCCTTCATTAACCATAAAATGGCATTTCTCCCAATTAAGAACAAGGTTAGTTTCTTCACATCTCGCAAAACTTTATCGAGGTTTCGCAAGCAATTATCAAAAGAATTCCCATAGACAGAAAAATCATCCATGAACACCTCTACAATACTTTCGCAAAAACCATGAAAAATAGCGACATGCATCTTTGAAAAGTAGCAGGAGCATTACATAAACCAAAAGGCATACGCCTGTAAGCATAAGTTCCATAAGGACAAGTAAAAGTGGTTTTCTCTTGATCTTTAGCTTTAACACAATTTGTGAAAACCCAGAATAACCATCAAGAAAGCAAAAATGAGTATTTTTAGACAACCTCTCTAACATTTGATCAATAAAGGGTAAAGGGTAATGATCTTTCTTAGTAACTTTATTAACTTTTCGAAAATCAATGCACATTCTATAACCTACAACTATTCTTTGAGGAATAAGCTCATCATTATCATTAGGCACACCAGTCATTCCTCCTTTCTTAGGAACACAATGAACAGGACTAACCCATCTACTATCAGCAATAGGATATATAATACCAGCTTCAAGGAGTTTTAATACCTCGTTTCTTACCACTTCCTTCATCTTCGGAATTAGACGACGTTGATGTTCAACAACAGGCTTTGCATCTTCTTCCATATTAATAGCATGTTGGCAAATAGAAGGAGAAATCCCTTTCAAATCATCAAGAGTATAGCCAATAGCTCCTCGGTGTTTCTTCAATATTTCCAATAACCTTTCTTCCTCAATTTCCGAAAGCTTAGAACTAATAATAACAGGATATATTTTCTTATCATCAATATGAGCATATTTAAGATTATCGGGTAAAGGCTTTAGATCAAAAACAGGATCTTCCTTTGGTGGCGGTGTTGTACCCAAATAAATCATGCTTGAGAATAGGTTGGCGACGAAAAATTTCCTCAAGCTCATCTCTTTCTTTCCTAAAAGCTTCACTTTCACTATTCTCCAAATGTTGCTGCAAAGGGTTATTAGGAACAAGAACAATAGATGCACACCGCTCCATTTTAAAATCATTACTAGGCAAGTCAGTTTATAAGGAGTTTTGGTAAATTTAGAAAAGTTAAATTCATAAGGTTCACCAGCAAATCTAGTCAAAATTTTCTCTTTCTTACAATCTATAATAGCTCCACAAGTATTTAGAAAAGGTCTACCAAAAATGATAGGACAATGATCACTAGCAGCAGAACCAAGTACCAAAAAGTCAGCAGGATATTTAATCTTACCACATAGAACTTCCACATCTCGAACAATACCAATCGGAGAAATAGTTTCTCTATTAGCCAGATGAATAACCACATCAATATCTTCAAGTTCACAAGAACCAATTTCGTGCATAATCTCCGTGTAAAGTTCATAAGGAATAGCACTAACACTTGCACCAATATCACATAAACCATAATAGCAATGATCACCAATTCTAACAGATAGCATAGGAACACTAACTTGTTTGGATTTATTAGGATGTGAAACAATATTAGAAGCATCTTCACAGAAAATAATATGACCATCCTCCACATTTTCAGTCACAAGATCTTTAACTATAGCAACAAGTTCAATTTTAATTTGTTCTTCAGTTCTTTAGGTTTCTTTTCACTTTTATTAACCGCACTAGATATGACAGAGTACTCCTTCATTTTAGCAGGAAAGGAGTTTTTTCAATATAAGCTTCAGGAATAACATTATCAACAGTTTCAACCACTACACATTTGTTTACGGATGAATCAATTTTATCTTTATACGGTTCATGATACTTATCAAAATTCTTCTTAGGCAGTTCATAATGAGAGGCAAAAGCTTTATAAAGATTTGCAACAACTTGGGAATCAAGACCATATGTAGCACTCATATTACGAAATTTATCAGTATCCATAAAAGCTTCAATGCATTTATAATCATAAATTATACCTGATTCTCTATCTTTATCATTCTCCCATCCTTCAGTATTTTCTTGGATCCGATCAAGAAGGTCCCTTTTAAACTCTTCTTTGTTGCGTGTAAATGATCCAGAACAAGAAGTATCCAGCAAGGTCTTGTCTTGAAAAGAAAGTCTTGCATAGAAATTATCAATAATAACATTACCGGAAGCTCATGAATGGGGCATTTGAGCATTAAAGACTTCAATCTCCCCCAAGCTTGGGCGATACTCTCTCCATCATGAGGCCAAAAATTATATATGCGGTTCCGATCTTTGTGAATTTCACTTGGAGGATAAAATTTGGAATAGAATAAAGGCACAATGTCCTCCCAATCAATAGAATCACCATTCTTCAGCAATTTATACCAGTGCCAGACAGCGATATAGTGAATAGTTTCTTTCTAACTTCATTCATAGAAATACCTGCGCATTTGAATAACCATAATTCATGCAAAAACAAGTAAATGATCACCAGGATGGACAGTTCCATCCCCTTCATAGCGGTTATCCATAACACGTTCAATAATTTTCATAGGTATTTTATATGGTACTACTTCCTCACCTGGCGCTTCATCCACTACCGTTGCAGTAGTAGTAGATTTCCCAAATAGAAATTGAAGAGAAGATCTCTCCATAATGATTTATAGCAGCAGGCAGAAATAAAATCAGCACAAACAGAAATTTCCTTACCAATTCCGCTTACCAATAGCGCTTCACTCCCCGCAACGGCGCCAGAAAATAGTCTTGATGACCCACAAGTATAGGGTGTATCGTAGTATCTTCGATAAGTAAGAATGTCGATCCCAACGAGGAGCAGAAGGTGTTGGCAGTTTCGATGAAGGATTCACTGTAAATGCTCACAAACAAGTATTCAGGGGGTTTTGATATTGCAGATAAATAAAGTACAAGTAAATAAAATGCGAGAGAAATAATTGCAGCGAGTGGCCCAATCCTTTTTAGCACAAAGGACAAGCCGGTTTGATTACTTATAATGACCAAACGTTCTCGAGGACACACGGGATTTTAGTCTAGTGCTTTCGCTACATACACTGATTAATCTTCATTGTTTTGATAAGTGTTGTGTGGGTGAACCTATGCTAATGCACCGCCCTTCCTAGGACTAATACATACTTGTGATTATACCCCTTGCAAGCATCCGCAACTACAAGAAAGTAATTAAGATAAATCTAACCACAGCCTTAAACTCTGAGATCCTGCGATCCCTCTGCATCGATATACTAACGGGGGCTTAGGTTTCTCACTCCGGCAACCCCGCAATTAGCAACCGAATACAAGATGCACTCCCCTAGGCCCATAAATGGTGAAGTGTCGTGTAGTCGACGTTCACACGACACCACTAGAAGAATGACACCACAACTTAAATATCATAACATTGAATATTACTCAACCATAATTCACTACTAGCATTTAGACTTCACCCATGTCCTCAAGAACTAAACGAACTACTCACGAGACATCATATGGAATACAATCAGAGGTGATATGATGATGAATAGCAATCTGAACATAAACCTTGGTTCAATGGTTTCACTCAATAGCATCTACAACAAGTATAGAATAACACCGGGAGAGTTTCCCCTATCAAACAATCAAGATTTAACCCGAATTGCTACAGCGATGACGAGGTGCAGCGGTGGTGATGGCGGTGTAGATGGTGGAGATGATGATGATGATGATGGAGATGATGTCCCGCTCGATGACGATGGCGATGGCGTCGATTTCCTCCTCCGGGAGGGAATTTCCGCGGATTCCTGCCCGCCGGAGAGCTCTTTTCTCTCGTGTTCTCCGCCCCGCAGGCGGCTGTAACCCTTCGTGAGGATCCTCTCGGCTTAGGTTTCGGGACGAAGGAGTACGCGAAGAAAAGGAGGCGAAAAGGGTGTGGGCCCCCAGAGCATAGGGTGGCGGCCAGAGCCCGGCGCGCCGCCCTATATCTGGCCCACAATGGCCTCTCTTCTTCCCCTTCGGCTACCTCCGTCATTTGGAAAAATAGGAATTTACGTGAAATTCCTTCCACAGTTGATCTTCCGAAATATTGTGTTCGACGGTGCTTTTTCCAGATCAGGCTCCGGTGCTTGATCCTCCAATGATGATGAAACATGCAAAATAGATGAAATAACATAAGTATTGTGCCCCAATATGAAATATATCAATGAATAACAGCAAATTATGATACAAAATAGTGATGCAAATTGGACGTATCAGTCCTCTTGTGGAGCAAGACTCTAAAAGTCGTTTTCGTTGGGTATCGCGAACATAACTTGTATGTGGTGGACTTTTCGGGGACCACCACTTCAAGTGCGATGTGCCTATTCGGAAAGGCGGATGTGGGTTGGTTGTGGCATCGCCGCTTAGCCCATGTCAACATGAGACTTTGCAAAGTCTTCACAAGGGGAACCATATTGTGGGACTAATGGAAAATGTTTCTTTGCCAAAGATCGTGTTTGTAGGGCTTGTGTTGAAGGCAAAATGCATGACTCTCCGCACCCAAGCAAGACTATCATCTCTTCCAAGAGGATCTTGGAGCTCCTTCATGTGGATCTCTTTGGTCCCGTTACTCATGCAAGTCTTGGTGCGAAGAAACATTGCTTGGTGATTGTTGATGATTACTCAAGATACACTTGGGTATACTTTCTCAAGACGAAAGATGAGACTCAACAAATATTCATTGACTTTGCTACTGAGGTGCAACGCCAACACAACCTCCTCATTATGGCAATAAGAAGTGACAACGGCTCCGAGTTCAAGAACTATACACTCAATTATTTTCTTAGTGATGAGGGGATTCGTCATCAATATTCCGCTGCTTACACCCCTCAATAAAATGGTGTTGCGGAGAGGAAGAACCGGACTCTTATGGATATGGCAAGATCTATGATGGCGGAGTATAAATCCCGCTATAACTTTTGGGCCGAAGCCATCTCCACCGCTTGCCACTCTTCTAACCGGCTCTATCTCCGCAAGGGATTGAACAAGACTCCATATGAAATACTCACCGGCAACAAGCCTAATATCTCATACTTCAAGGTGTTCGGTTGTAAGTGTTTCTACAAAATCAAAGGAGTTCGTTTGTCTAAATTCGCTCCTAAAGCTTTGGAGGGTATATTTGTTGGTTACGGTGCCGAATCTCACACTTATAGAGTCTTTGATATAGCCTCCGGGATTATCATCGAATCTTGTAGTGTGAGGTTCGAAGAAAATGATGGCTCCCAAGTGGGGCAAGTTGATGTATGTGCAGGTGATGAAATACCTCAAGATGCCATAGTAAGAATGGGTGTGGGATTTTCCGCCCCATTGAGGGACACGGTGTGGCGTCTCGGGAAGAACTATGCTCTACCACGGTGGAGCCCTCATCCTCTCAACATCAACAAACCCCATCTCTTGAAGCTAATGATGCACCAACCCAAGAACAAGAAGAAAACCCTCCCTCTCATGAACAAGATCAAGGACAAGATCAACCAAGAATTCATGATGGCTCCGATGAGTATCCATTTGATATTTGTGCTTCACCAAATATTGTCCAAGATCAAGCACATGAGGATGAGCATTCTCAAGAAATTGAGGAAGCTCAAATTGAAGGTCGAGACGGGGACCCAAATGATCAAGTTGATCAAGTGACACCTCCAAGGCCAAGAAGAACCAAGGAGGAGATCGAGGCCCGTCGTCTAGCAAGAAGAAAGGCAACTTGAGCGTCTTGAACACACACATGACAAGTGATGGCGTGTAACTCACACGTTCGTTGGGAACCCCAGAGGAAGGTATGATGCGCACGGTAGCAAGTTTCCCTAGAAAGAAACCAAGGTTTAATCGAACCAGAGGAGCCAAGAAGCACGTTGAAGGTTGATGGTCGCGAAATGTGATGCGGCGCAACACCAGGGATTCCGGCGCCAACTAGGAACCTGCACAACACAACCCAAGTACTTTGTCCCAACGAAGCAGTGAGGTTGTCAATCTCACCGGCTTGTTGTAACAAAGGATTAAACGTGTAGTGGAAGATGTTTGCAAAGAAAACAGAAAACAAGTAGATTGTATGCTATGTAAAGAATAGGACCGGGGTCCACAGTTCACTAGAGGTGTCTCTCCCATAAGATAAAAGCATGTTGGGTGAACAAATTACAGTCGGGCAATTGACAAATAGAGAAAGGCATAACAATGCATATACATGACATGGTAAATATAGTGAGATTTAATCCGGGCATTACGACAAAGAACATAGACCGCCATCCAACGCATCTATGCCTAAAAAGTCCACCTTCGGGTTATCATCCGAACCCCTCCAGTATTAAGTTGCAAAGCAACAGACAATTGCATTAAGTATGGTGCGTAATGTAATCAACAACTACATCCTTAGACATAGCATCAATGTTTTATCCCTAGTGGTAACAGCACATCCACAACCTTAGAACTTTCTGTCACTGTCCCAGATTCAATGGAGGCATGAACCCACTATCGAGCATAAATACTCCCTCTTGGAGTTAAGAGTAAAACTTGGCGAGCCTCTACTAATAACGGAGAGCATGCAAGATCATAAACAACACATGAACAATAGATTGATAATCACCATAATCATAGTACTCTCTATCCATCGGATCCCACAAACACAACATATAGAATTACATATAGATGATCTTGATCATGTTAGGCAGCTCACAAGATCTAACAATGAAGCACAACAAGGAGAAGACGACCATCTAGCTACCGCTATGGACCCATGGTCCAGTGGACTACTCACTCATCACTCCGGAGGCGACCATGGCGGTGTAGAGTCCTCAGGAGATGAATCCCCTCTCCGGCGGGTGCCGGAGGCGATCTCAGAAATCCCCCGAGATGGGATTCGGCGGCGGCGTCTCTATAAGGTTTTCCGTATCGTGGCTCTCGATCTGGGGGTTCGCGACGGAAGCTTTAAGTAGGCGGAGGGTCAACGCGAGGGGCCACACGAGGGCCCGGGGCTAGGTCGGCGCAGCCTGGGCACGGCGCCACCCCCTGGCCTCCTCGTGGCCCCACTTCGTTAGGTGGTCTTCGGAAGCTTCGTGCAAAAATAGGACCACAGGCGAAAGTTTCGTCCAATTCCGAGAATATTTCTTTACTAGGATTTCTGAAACCAAAAGCAGAAAAAAATGGGCTCTTCGGCATCTTGTTAATAGGTTAGTTCCGGAAAATGCATAAATATGACATATAATGTGCATAAAACATGTAGATATCATCAATAAAGTAGCATGGAACATAAGAAATTATCGATACGTTGGAGACGTATCAGCATCCCCAAGCAGTTCTGCTCGTCCCGAGCAGGTAAAACGATAACAAAGATAATTTCTGAAGTGACATGCCATCATAATCTTGATCATACTATTTGTAAACATATGTAATGAATGCAGTGATCAAAGCAAAGGTAATGACATGAGTAAACAATTGAATCATAAAACAAAGACTTTTCATGAATAGTACTTCAAGACAAGCATCAATAAGTCTTGCATAAGAGTTAACTCATAAAGCAATAAATCAAAGTAAAGGTGTTGAAGCAACACATAAGAAGATTAAGTTTCAGCGGTTGCTTTCAACTTGTAACATGTATATCTCATGGATATTGTCAACATAAAGTAATATAACAAGTGCAATATGCAAGTATGTAGGAATCAATGCAGTTCACACAAGTGTTTGCTTCTTAAGGTGGAAGGAGATAGGTAAACTGACTCAACAATAAAAGTAAAAGAATGGTCCTTCGCAGAGAAAGCATCGATTGCTGTATTTGTGCTAGAGCTTTTATTTTGAAAACATGAAACAATTTTGTCAACGGTAGTAATAAAGCATATGAGTTATGAAAATTATATCTTACAAGTTGCAAGCCTCACGCATAGTATACTAATAGTGCCCGCGCCTCGTCCTACTTAACTTGGACTACCGGGTCTTCGCATGCCATGTTTCAACCAAGTGTCACAAAGGGGTACCTCCATGCCGCTGTATAAAGGTCCAAGGAGAATGCTCGCATTTCGGATTTCTCGCTTTTGATTATTCTCAACTTAGACATCCATGCCGGGACAACATGGACAACAGATAATGGACTCCTCTTAAATGCATAAGCATGTAGCAAAGTTATTATTCTCATATGAGATTGAGGATATATGTCCAAAGCTGAAACTTCCACCATGGTTCATGGCTTTAGTTAGCGGCCCAATGTTCTTCTCTAACAATTTTGCATGCTCCAACCACTAAAATGATAGACCTTCAGACAAGACGGACATGCATAGCAACTCACATGATATTCAACAATAGTTGATGGCGTTCCCCAGAAGCATGGTTATCGCACAACAGGCAACTTAATAAAATATAAAGTGCATAAGTACATATTCAATACTACGATAGTTTTAAAGGCTATTTTGTCCCATGAGCTATATATTGCAAAGGTGAATGATGGAATTTTAAAGGTAGCACTCAAGCAATTTACTTTGGAATGGCGGAGAAATACCATGTAGTAGGTAGGTATGGTGGACACAAATGGCATAGTAGTTGGCTCAAGGATTTTGGATGCATGAGAAGTATTCCCTCTCGATACAAGGTTTAGGCTAGCAAGGTTATTTGAAGCAAACTCAAGGATGAACAAGTGCAGCAAAACTCACATAAAAGACATATTGTAAATATTATAAGACTCTACACTGTCTTCCTTGTTGTTCAAAACTCAATACTAGATATTATCTAGACCTTAGAGAAACCAAATATGCAAATCAAATTTTAGCAAGCTCTATGTATTTCTTCATTAATGGGTGCAAAGCATATGATGCAAGAGCTTAAACATGAGCACAACAATTGCAAGTATCACATTATCCAAGACATTTTAGAATTACTACATGTAGCATTTTCCAATTCCAACCATATAACAAATTAACGAAGAAGAAACTTCGCCTTGAACATTATGAGTAAAGCCTAAGGACACATGTGTCCATATGCAACAACGGAGCGTGTCTCTCTCCACAAAGTGAATGCTAGGATCCATCTTATTCAAACAAAAACAAAACAAAAGACGCTCCAAGTAAAGAACACAAGATGTGACTGAATAAAAATATAGTTTCGGGAGAGGAACCTGATGTGTCGATGAAGAAGGGGATGCCTTGGGCATCCCCAAGCTTAGACGCTTGAGTCTTCTTAAAATATGCAGGGGTGAACCACGGGGCATCCCCAAGCTTAGAGCTTTCACTCCTCTTGATCATAGTATATCATTCTCCTCTCTTGACCCTTGAAAACTTCCTTCACACCAAACTTCAAGCAAACTCATTAGAGGGTTAGTGCATCATTAATAATTCACTCATTCAGAGGTGACACAATCATTATTTTCACTTCTGGACATTGCATAATGCTACTGGACATTAATGGATCAAAGAAATAAATCCAACATAGCAAAAGAGGCAATGCGAAATAAAAGGCAGAATCTGTCAAAAACAGAACAGTCCGTAAAGACGAATTTATAAATGGCACCAGACTTGCTCAAATGGAAAAACTCAAAACTAATGAAAGTTGCGTACATATCTGAGGATCACGCTCGTAAATTGGCAGATTTTTCGAATTTTCTACAGAGATTATGCCCAGATTCGTGACAGACAGCAATGCTGTTTCTGCGCAGCGATCCCAAATATAACATCAACTTTGACATAGAAACTTTACTTGGCACAAAAACATGATAAGGAGAGGTTGCTACAGTAGTAAAAACTTCCAAGACTCAACAAAACAAAAAATTGCTGTAGGTAAAAACATGGGTTGTCTCCCATAAGCGCTTTTCTTTAACGCCTTTCAGCTAGGCGCAGAAAGTGCAAATCAAGTAACATCGAGAGATGGTGTGTCAACCTTACCTTGGGCTTCATCTTTACCTTTCTTAATGTTTTTCTTTCCTTTTGGTTTAGGAAATATATGATTTCCCCCTGGTATAGAGGTGAATTTCAGAGTGCCTTCTCCCACATCAATGACTGCTCCCAATAGTTTCAGCAGGATCTTCCGAATATGATTTTCCTGTTTCAATAATAAGATAATCAATGGATATTGTTCTTCCACGAATGGTTGTATGCACACTGCAGCTATTCCCTTAGGAATTATGATAGAGTTATCAATAAGAGCTATTTCTTCTCCCCCTTTATCGACTCCCCAAAGTTTCAAAGATTTATAAATGTTTTCAGGCATAAGGCAAAATTCATACATAATATCACAATAGGCATGAAGAGTTCGATCACCGATAACAATTTTAACAGAAGGGTCCCATGATGAAGGTTTAGGATTCCCTAAGACTTGTTCAAGACGATTACGAACACAGTGATAATTATCATTTAAGCGAGATGTACTTATCTCGAGATTGTTCAATCTATTATGAATGCTAATAAGGGCTGAATCAAAGTTATTAGCTGAATCATGTGATGCAACCAATTTCTTTATGGCATTAAAAGCTTGATCCCCATTACAATGAAGGAAATCTCCTCCTACTAAAGTGTCCAAAGCATATCTATAGCGAACCATAAGACCAAAATAAAAATTACTAAGGAGCAAACTTAGAGTCATTTGAGGTTCAGTTTTACGATAAGAAGTAAAAATTCTAGACCAAGCATCCTTAAAACTCTCCTCATCCCCTTGCTTGAAAGTGAAAACTAAGTCTTCAGGTGAAGAAGTAACAGGTTCAGAGCTAGACATGGTAATAAAAGTAACTAAATTTTTTTGTATTTTAAATATAGAGTGCAGGACAATAAAGCAAACTAGATAGAGTAAATGCAAGTAACTAATTTTTTGTGTTTTTGATATAGAGAGCAAGACGGTAAATAAAGTAAAACTAGCAACTAATTTTTGTGTTTTGTTTAGGTGCAGCAAACAAAGTAGTAAATAAAATAAAGCAAGACAAAAACAAAGTAAAGAGATTGAGAAGTGGAGACTCCCTTGCAGCGTGTCTTGATCTCCCCGGCGGCGCCAGAAAAAGAGCTTGATGGCGTGTAACTCACACGTTCGTTGGGAACCCCAAGAGGAAGGTATGATGCGCACAGTAGCAAGTTTTCCTCGAAAGAAACCAAGGTTTAATCGAACCAGGAGGAGCCAAGAAGCACGTTGAAGGTTGATGGTCGCGAAATGTGATGCGGCGCAACACCAGGGATTCGGCGCCAACTAGGAACCTGCACAACACAACCCAAGTACTTTGTCCCAACGAAACAGTGAGGTTGTCAATCTCACCGGCTTGTAACAAAGGATTAAACGTATCAGTGGAAGATGTTTGCAAAAGAAAACAAGTAGGTTGTATGCTATGTAAAGAATAGGACCGGGGTCCCAGTTCACTAGAGGTGTCTCTCCCATAAGATAAAAGCATGTTGGGTGAACAAATTACATCGGGCAATTGACAAATAGAGAAAGGCATAACAATGCATATACATGACATGGTAAATATAGTGAGAGTTAATCCGGGCATTACGACAAAGAACATAGACCGCCATCCAACTGCATCTATGCCTAAAAAGTCCACCTTCGGGTTATCATCCGAACCCCCTCCGGTATTAAGTTGCAAAGCAGCAGACAATTGCATTAAGTATGGTGCGTAATGTAATCAATAACTACATCCTTAGACATAGCATCAATGTTTTATCCCTAGTGGCAACAGCACATCACAACCTTAGAACTTTCTGTCACTGTCCCAGATTCAATGGAGGCATGAACCCACTATCGAGCATAAATACTCCCTCTTGGAGTTAAGAGTAAAAACTTGGCCAGAGCCTCTACTAATAACGGAGAGCATGCAAGATCATAAACAACACATGAACAATAGATTGATAATCACCATAATCATAGTACTCTCTATCCATCGGATCCCGACAAACACAACATATAGAATTACATATAGATGATCTTGATCATGTTAGGCAGCTCACAAGATCTAACAATGAAGCACAACAAGGAGAAGACGACCATCTAGCTACTACTGGACCCATGGTCAGGGGTGGACTACTCCTCATCACTCCGGAGGCGACCATGGCGGTGTAGAGTCCTGGAGATGAATCCCCTCCGGCGGGTCTCGGGTGATCTCGAATCCCCGAGATGGGATTCGCGGCGGCGCGTCTGTAAGGTTTTCCGTATCGTGGCTCTCGTGCGGGGTTTCGCGACGGAAGCTTTAAGTGGGCGGAGGGTCAACGCGAGGGCCACACGAGGGGCCCGGGGGCTAGGTCGGCGCGGCCGGGCCTGGGCCGCGCCGCCACCCCCTGGCCTCCTCGTGGCCCCACTTCGTTAGGTCTTCGGTCTTACGGAAGCTTCGTGCAAAATAGGACCCGGGCGAAAGTTTCGTCAATTAAGAATATTTCTTTACTAGGATTTCGAAACCAAAACAACAGCAACCGGCTCTTCGGCATCTTGTTAATAGGTTAGTTCCGAAAATGCATAAATATGACATATAATGTGCATAAAACATGTAGATATCATCAATAAAGTAGCATGGAACATAAGAAATTATCGATACGTTGGAGACGTATCAACAAGGTCCTTGGTGATTTGAGGGCAAGTGTTACCACAAGAAGGCAATTGGCTAACTTTAGCAATCATCATGCTTATATCTCCTTAGTGGAACCAAGAAAGTATTTGAAGCCCTAGAAGATTCGGATTGGTTGGAAGCTATGCACGAAGAACTCAACAACTTCAAGCGCAACAAAGTATGGACCTTAGTAGAGAAGCCAAAGGGGTGCCGCAATGTTATAGGCACTAAATGGATTTTCAAGAACAAGCAAGATGAG
Organism: Lolium multiflorum; assembly: GCA_030979885.1. Lineage (NCBI taxonomy): Eukaryota > Viridiplantae > Streptophyta > Magnoliopsida > Poales > Poaceae > Lolium > Lolium multiflorum. The sequence continues at coordinate 425,664,890 of CM061750.1, forward strand.
TTTGGAAATGTTGTGAGGAACAAGGCAAGATTGGTGGCTCAAGGGTTCTCTCAAGTTGAGGGAATTGACTTTGGAGAAACCTATGCTCCCGTGGCTCGCCTTGAGTCCATCCGTATCCTTCTTGCTTATGCATCGCATCATAACTTTAAGTTACAACAAATGGATGTGAAAAGTGCATTTCTTAATGGTCCTTTGCATGAAGAGGTTTATGTTAAGCAACCCGGGGTTTGAGGATCTCAACTTTCCTAACCATGTCTACAAGCTTGATAAAGCACTTTATGGTCTCAAACAAGCTCCTAGAGCTTGGTACGAGCACCTTAAAGAATTGTTGGTAGACCGTGGGTTTGATGTTGGGCTAATCGATCCCACTCTTTTTACTAAGAGAGTCAATGGGGAGCTTTTCGTTTGCCAATTATATGTTGATGATATTATCTTTGGCTCTACTAACAAAGCTTTCAATGATGAATTTTCAAAGCTTATGACCGATAGGTTTGAGATGTCTATGATGGGAGAGATGAAGTTCTTCCTTGGTTTTGAGATCAAGCAATTGAGGGAAGGAACCTTCATCAATCAAGAAAAATATCTCCAAGACATGCTCAAGAGGTTCAAGATGACCGAGTTGAAGGGTGTAGCCACTCCTATGGTTACCAAATGTCATCTTGCACTTGATCCCAATGGTAAAGAGGTGGATCAAAAGGTATATCGCTCCATGATTGGATCCTTGCTTTACCTTTGTGCATCTAGACCGGACATAGTGTTGAGTGTTGGTGTGTGTGCAAGGTATCAAGCTTCTCCTAAGGAGAGCCACATGATGGCTCTCAAAAGAATCTTTCGTTATTTGGTTGATACCCCAAGATATGGTATTTGGTACCCCAAAGGCTCAAGCTTTATTCTCAATGGATACACCGATGCGGATTGGGCGGGAGACAAGGATGATAGGAAATCAACTTCCGGGGCTTGCCAATTTCTTGGTAGGTCCTTGGTGTGTTGGTCTTCTAAGAAGCAAAATTGTATTTCTCTCTCCACCGCCGAAGCCGAATATGTTGCGCCGCAAGTGGATGCACTCAATTGTTATGGATGAGGCAAACTTTAAAGGAATACGGTGTCATTTGTGACAAAGTGCCTCTATTATGTGACAATGAGAGTGCCATCAAGATTGCCTATAATCCGGTGCAACATTCAAGAACGAAGCATATTGAGATCCGGAATCATTTCATTAGGGATCATGTTGCCCGTGGTTATATTGAGCTTATCTATGTTCCTACCAAAGATCAACTTGCCGATATATTCACGAAGCCTCTTGATGAAGCAAGGTTTTGCTATTTGAGGAATGAGCTAAATATCATTGATTCAAGGAGTATAGCTTGACCATCTTGCAAACACACCTTCATCTCAAAACTTTATTTGGTTTAGATGTGGGCATGGAAATAGGGGGAGTGCGGTTTAAACTATTGAGCTATCCCTCCCCAATAATGCCAACATTAAATAAAATCATTCTCTTTATATCATATAATGATATGTGAGCTTCAATGATGAGTAGTGGTTTTGGGCCCAAGATATATCTTCGCGGTGCCATGCCATAACACTCATATATGGTGGCCTAGGCCACCACACTCTTCTTTGAGAAGAGTTGGAGTTATTTGGATCTTATCGCTTTTTATTTGACAACTCCATGTTCTTATGGGAAATCACTCTAGTTTGGCCTTATTTGCTCATATCTTTCAAACTTGAGTGATCATGTACCATTAACAGTTTGTACCCTCTAAACCTAAGCCTACACTCTCCTATAAGCCACTTCCATCTTGCTCATTTGTCATGTTTGGTAAAAACTTGGAGTTTGAGGATTTTCGATCGGATGATCTAGGATTGCCCCATCTTATTGGTAAATATGCTTCCTATATGTGACGTGATACATTATTGCATCACATATGAGTTTATGCAAATAACCAACTAAAGATAGGCAGGATTTACGGCGTTCTGGAATTTCCAGAAAACCGGATAATCCGGCCACTGCAACCCGGAAAATCCGGCCCGGATTATCCGCCCTAAACTAGGGCCGGATTATCCGGCCTGGGCAATCATGAAAGGGCTGAGGACGAGGCCGCGGGGAGAAACGGTTCATACCACCCCCACGCGCCTCTCTCTCCTCTTTCTCCTCTCAAGGTCGCCGGAGCCTCACCTCCTCGCCGGAGCCGCCCCGTCCACTCCCTCCCGGAGTTTTTGGGTGGATCGGGTGCTCCTCCCTCCTAGCTACCTTCTCCTCCAAGCGGCTTTCGCAATGGAAGCGGGTATGACTCACAATCCCTAACCCTAGGTGTTGTGATTTGTATGTGCTATTTTCTTGGTGGATTTGGTGTCTAGTTGTTCCAAATCGTTTGTAGTGTACTCCTCTTGCATGCTATAAGGCCGATCTGTTCATAGACAAGTTGTTGATTGCAAAATCTGCTAGTTTCGCACAGGGCGGTTATCCGGCCCCCGCGAGGACCGGATTATCCGCCCCCTTGGGACACCGGATTATCCGGCCTGGAGCTTCATCGCCACTGCAGTTTTGATTCAATCTATCTTGTTTAGACTTGTACCAACTTATAGTATGTTTCTCGAGTACATTACTGTATCATACATGACTTATGAGCATTATCTTTCCTTTGCTATCCGTCTTTGCTATTCACAGGTCGTGTTTCTCGGGGTGTTCGGAGACGCCCAAGGGGTGATCGGTCAAGTGATGAGTTCACGTCCAACGCTCCTCGCAAGTTCTCAGCATCAAGGCAGAAGAACAAGGACCCAAGGGAAAACTACAAGACCATGGACCTTATCTCTTATTCCGCTATCCGCATGAAGAACTGGTATGAAGACCTCCCAAGGGATGAAGAGACAGAGGGCAGGAAATTCTGGTGCATGGAGCAGGAGTACATCTACAAGGACATTTATGAGCCCATGCCGAAAGTGCGACCCATGCAAGCAATCAATGTGGAAGACCTTTCTGAAGATGATCATTTGCGGATGCCATCTGGGTGACTGGTAGGATGGGCTTGCAGGATCTGATGAAGATTAAGTGTGACTATAGTCCAGAGTTGGTGAAGCAATTCTTTGCCACTTTGGCCATCAAGAAAGATGATGACCCACTCATGGCTCGGATGACTGGTTCCACTCACTGTCGCGCAACCTTGCGCCGATTTGCTGCTATTCTTGGAGTTCCTGCAGAAGGAGGTCGTTGTCTTCATGGACCACAGAAGCGATAAGGATGTGTTGTTTGATCTCTATACTCAGCTGGAAAGTTGGTTCTACTAAGGGGCTGCTTCCCATCTATAGTCAGTTACTCAGGTTCTTTCGGGCCACCATCTCTCCAAGTGGTGGTAACAATGATGCTCTCCGGGGAGCTCTTGTGAGTCTTATGCACCTCAGCTTTAGGTGTGCCCGTGATACTAATGGGATTGTGACTACACTATTGATGTCATGGACTTCATCTTCAATGAGATTCATGATGACATGGTATCCCGGACCACCATACCTTATGCACCATATATACAGCTCCTCATCAACAACTCTGTGGCCATGGATGAAGACTTGAGCGGATACTCATTGGTGAAGCATTCTGTCAAGAAGGCTTACAAGATCAAGCCAGTATCTTCTGCTCCTCCTGCACCTGACTCCTTCATGGGTGATGCTCGTTCTAGTGGTTTTGCTCCTGCTCGCCGTCCGGATCTCCCGGCTATGAAGAAACAAGTGAACATGCTTAGCTGGTTTCAGCGGCACATCCTTTGCATGAACATTGAGATCCATAAGGAGAACTATGCGGCCAGCCGAGAGCGTTCGAGTTAAGCATACTCGGGCGGTTATGCTCAGAGTGGTGAGCAGGCCCCCGCGCCTCCGTTCACCCAGATTCTGTGGGTGGCATTGTGCTCAGAGTTCCGTGGAGTGATCTTGTGATTGCATTCAAAGGTCCAACCTCCTCGCCGCTCTCCGGATGCCCCTAACACGATGAAGATGAAAGAGGAAGAGGAACAGGAGTACCAGTCCGAGGACGACGAGGGCTCCGAGTGATCTCCATGGGGCGAGTAGCATCGCGCTTATTTTGGCGTCTCGATGCCAAAGGGGGAGAAGTGTTCTATTAGGAACTCTCTCGGGGATTTGCATGGTTTGCATGGTTTGGGCACAAGCATACGCGTTTATCATTCATATATTGCTTGTGTTCCCTCTTATTTGAACTATTTGCTTTGGTTGTGTTTCGTTTAAAACTATGTGCTATGTGGTGTGAGACATTGTTATGGTTTTGGGATTTCTATATGTTGAGATCAAGACTATTATATTATGTGTGATGCTATATCTCCGTATCATATATCTACACATGGGTATGATTTCTAGCATCCTATCTCAACTTCATATATGTATATGTCTCGTGTTAGAACCCATGATGGATACCTCTTGTGTTGAGGCACCTCGCTCCTATGTGTTGTGTATTTGTATTCAAATGCAAATTACTCATATGCACACATGTAGGGGGTGCCTCTATGTTTTGCCATCATGCTTGTCTCTATAGTGATTCTCTTGCAAATCCGTATATTATCATCAAACACCAAAAAGGGGGAGATTGAAAGAACATCTCTCATATTATGTTTTGAGTGTTTGATGTCAATATACGTGATACACTAATGTTTGGTTAAGTGGTACAGGGATTATATAAATACATTTGTATGTGTGTTGGATGTGGTCATGCTGTCAAAAAGATCAAAAAAGTTCATCAGGACCGGATAATCCGGGCCGGATATTTCAAAATATCCGCCCCGGTTTTCGGCTAAGGACCTGAGGAATTGCTGCTCATATCTACTGTTGATGGGACATTTGGGATATTGTCTGGTTTTGTCCCGGGCCGGATTATCCGGGCCGGACATTTCAGAAATATCCGACCCTCGAAATGGCTAAGGACTGAAGAAAAGCTTGTCGGATAGAGGCCGGATATTTGGCCGGACATTGTCCCGGTTTTGTACCCGAGGCCGGATTATCCGGGGGTGCTCAGGCCCTACTTAGGCTGAATATCCGCGCCGGCCCCAACGGCTGGATTTTGGGAGGGTTTTTACCCCTCTTCTTCTTCCTTCCTCATTTTCTCAATCATTGCAAGAAAAATCTGCCAAGCTTCACCACCATTAGAGCCACCTCAAGAACACAAGATTTGCAAGATCTCCTTCCTCCCCAACCAAAGCTCTTGATCTTTGGAGATTCGAAGAGAAGTCACCGATCTACATCCTCACCGAAGCGATTTACATTTCCCTCATTTGTTTGAGGGCCCTTGCTAGTGCTCCTCTTTGGATCCCTAGTTGATTTGTGTTGATGTATTGTTGTTGATTGTTGTGTTGTTCAGATTTGGGAGCCTCAATTCGGTTGTGGATGTGTCCAAGAACCTTGTGCTGGTTTCCTCCTCGAGGAAATCCCTTAGTGGAAGTGGGCTAGGCCTTTGTGGCGTTGCTCACAGAGATCTGAGTGAATCCTTCGTGGCTGTTGGTTTGGCTTGCGTAGTCCACACTCCTCAAACGTGAGACGTACCTTCTTGCAAAGGAAGGGAACTACGGGAATCATCTCGTGTCCATCGCCACACTCTCGGTTACCTCCTATTCTATCTCCTATAAATTGTGTAGCTATATCTTGCTTAGTGATAACCTTGTCATATAGGTAAATTCACTTAGTTGCATATCTAGAGAATTTACCTTTGTTAAGCCTAAATTGAAAAAGAACTAAAAATTGGTTAGCACCTATTCACCCCCTCTAGGTGCGACATCGATCCTTTCACAGCTCTCAGAACTCTCTAGTTCGTCTCTCTCACGTTCCTTTTCTGCGCCTCTCTAGTCTTTCCCATCCCGGCTGCACAACCATCCGGGAGAGCAGGCCTCGGAACCCATCCCGTTGAGATCCTACACCGGAGACGGGGCGATGTTTTTTGGGAGCGTCTCGCGCGATCGCTGATCTTGTTCGTACTTCTTCTTTGCTTGGTTGACTGCTTCATCAATGTGACATCAACAATTCTCATGGTGGTCTTTGGTCTGTCTTTGCGACCTTCCGGTGGCGATGTACATGCTTTTCCTCTCTACCTTTTCTTCTACTTGTTCCATGTTCAGATCGATGCATGTGCTTAATTGATATAAATTTAGCTGGCCTGGTCAATATATAACATGTTTCTTCAAAATACAATATGAGACGGACAGATATGGGATGCACTGCGTTCCTTTCATCAACCTTCAGGGAACCAAACCGGGACCAAGACCATTGTCGGTATCATGAAACCCTTTAGTCCATTCGTTTGGACCCTTCCAACTTCTTCGATTACAAATTGTGCGAACTAAAGAGATTTTTTTAAAATTTTCCCCCACAACCCCCGTTCGCCTTTTTAAAATGTTACAATTAAAAAAAAAATATAAAAAAATTTAAAATGTTTTAGGATTCTTGTATGTTATACATTATTAGGAAAATTAACAAATTTTTTTCACTTATTTTGCAAAAATGTTTTGAAATGGTAAAACCGCAATAACTTTTGCGTACGACGTCAAAAAAACGTATAATATATCACCTGGGTTTACATCCGAATTGTTTGCGGAGCCTCATAATCTCAAAATTCCAAATGAAATATGAAAGAAGATTTTAGTTTTTGTTGGAAATTCTTTTATTTTTTTTTTTAAAATAATAATTACATCATGCATAAAGATTACTATTACTTAACCACAAAGTTAGCCAATTTTTTAGATTTTCAAATTTTCAAGTTTGGCAAAAAATATTAAAAAATAATAAATTAAAAAAACAATTATAATACAGATTTAAAAAATTATAATTATAATACCATTACCACAACATGTACGTTATTAGTTTTGTTTATTAAAATAATTATTTGGATTTCGAATAATAAATAAGTGTGACATCGACCAACATGTTAATAGGATTGATATGATACTAGTATCACAACATGCGCAAGCACTTGGAAGCGGGATGGGAAAGGAACTTGGAAGTTAAGCGTGCTAGTGCTGGAGTAGTGGGAGGATGGGTGACGGAAGTTGGACCACGAGTAAGTAATTTGACTAGAGATTAAGGATAGTTAGAGATTAAGTGGAGTTAGAAACTAAACTAGTTAAATAACTGAAATACTAGAAATTCTGAAAAAATAGGAAAAAAAGAGGAGAAAAATAATTGGGAACCAAATAGATAAAAAAAACCGAAATAACCTTAGTCCGGTTAGACTACCTCGAAACCGAGCAGCCAACGTGGGACCTTTAGTCCGGTTTGTTTTACAACTAAAGGGATACTAGTCCCGCCTAATTGGTCCCGGTTTGGAAACCGGGACTAAAGGCCCAAATGAACCGGGCCTATAGCCCCGTTTTCCACTAGTGGATGGCCAATTTGTGGTATTGTCCACTATGCAATCAAGTCCGACAATCGACATCACATATCCTATTCAAGTGTCCCTTCACCATCCAACCTTGGAAGGCTATCCTTGCTTTGTTCGGTAGACACGACATGGGTACATTTCTATAGGCAAACATCACTTGTGTATAAGATCGGTTGACAAAAATGGCTTCGGGACAATATAGCATTAGGAAGGCATGGCCTCTTTGCTTATGCTTGTGTCTTGGGAATATCAGAAGATAGACATGCCTGGGTCTCTGGAACTGACAAGGACAGCGGAAATTCAATTTGGCTCATGGGTGTATATGCTCCCTTTACAGAAAATTATATTTCTAATTGTTAAAAAAATTCGCATGTACATCTCAATAATCTATGTGCATTCGTGCAGTTTCGCGAAAAAACGATATTTTTGTGATCGATGACAAAACAAGTCTCATATAAAGCCTTATTTTTAGCACTAAATTTTGTATTTTTTAGCCCAAACGAGTTGAATTTTCATGCAAAGTCCTTGCGTGTACTTACTATGTGAAGATGTACTCGTGAATTTTTCGCTTAAATTTTTTTAACATTCCAAAATATATTAAAGTTAGAGTTTAAACTAAAGGGAACACACGTGTCTAGGAGTCAAAACATCACTCCCGACGTTATCAAGATCATGAGATTACATTGCCAACGCTAAAATTATGTGTAACACTTTACCGAGAGAGTAGGTTCTTGTAAAACTAATCATAGTGCAAGTAATATTACTTGCACTATGATTAGTTTTATAAGAACCCAGACATATTAAGAACACATACTCCTACATAAATGTGTAGCTAGACCTTGAGATCAGTACCAGTATCTGTCCACTTCCTGCCTAGGACTGAAATAAGTATTTGTACGGTTAGTTGGTTGGCTGACTTTCGTTTTCTTTCATCACTGTTCCGTTCGGTTTACCAGCCTGCGATTATGACAAGTGTTGATGCTAGTAAGTACTACGGGGCAGGAGTACTCTGCTCTGCACGGGCCATGCATTATCTGGCTGGCAAAGCTGGTCCTCCTGAACATATCGCCGGAAAATTCAGTGCTCCCGTCCACGGGAGGACCAGGGGGTTGTACTGCCAATGGAGATTATCAGGACCAGGCGTGTCACTTAGAGGTTAGAGCATCTTCAACGGTGGTCTTAATAACAAACTAATATTTTTACTTGGAGCCTCACTATAAATGGGTTCGTTTCGGTTAAATCTATGTTTACCAAATACATTAACAGATATACAGTTTTTCTTAAAAATTATGGTACCACTAAAGGTCAAGATCTTTATGTGGTTCCTCTTTAAAAAGATACTGCTTACGAAATATAACCTTGCAAAGAGATACTTAAATGGATGCACAAAATGTGTGTTTTGTGGTTCTCAAGAAACAATTGACCACTTGTTTATTTCACGCTCAGTTGATTGTCTCATTCCAAGAGTAGTTCATTTTACCTTTAACATTTCTCCTCGAACCAATGTGACAAATATGTTCGAAAATTAGTTAAATAGGATTGACAAGAAAACATAAGCTTGAATCCATGCAGGAGTTTGTGTTTTAGTTTGGACAATATAAAATTAGCATGCCGATGTGATCTTTAACAGATTGCAAAAATCAAATTTCTTGCAGGTTATCCACATGGTGCCTTCTTCAATCTGCGTGTGGTCTTACCTCCTTTGTATGAAGCAGCGGGAACTGTGGATACTGGGTACAATCAACTGATGTCGGTTGTACAAGTTATCTTCGGCCAGGATGGCTGGCAGCTTTCTAAACGTATAAAAATGCATAGAGGCTAATTGTGTTCTTTGTTTAGATGGTTGATATTTTCTGAAGTTTTGAGTGATCCTTGAATTATAAAACCCATACTATGATGCTAGCAATAAATAAAGGCTATGTGCATTGTTTCAATGCAGAGGCTGGGTGATGCCTCCATTTCGAAAAAAAAATCTAATTTTGTCCTAGAGGGCCTGATAATATTCTTATAAGGACCAAAATCAGTGATTCCAAATATGTTAAATAATGTGAACTAACTAAAATAGCTAACCAAACTAGCAAATCGTAGTTGTTCTTAACTCATTCTAGACTAAAAACAGCCAAGTTATTAAGTATGGAAACAAGCCAACATAAGTTGATGAACTAGAAGCCAAGAGTGGTTAAAAGTTTAAGCAAGGACAATGTAGGTCAAATGTGGTTAAACCACCCTCTAATGTAACTAATATGTTTGGTAATTGGCTAAACGGAGTGAGTAAGAGGGACAAAGCTTATATTCGAATTGGTGTTTCGGCAATTTGTTGGTCGATTTGGACTAGCCGGAATGATATCATCTTTAATAAACAAAGGGGCACAAATTTTTTGCAGGTTATTCTTCGTGCGGCGCATTGGCTACAACTATGGGCATATCTGCTCCCGTCGGACCAGCGGGATACTATGGTTACTGGATGCAACCGGCTCCTGGAGGTCACTCAGGACTGCTATTTCCAGGCTACTGGATGGCGTCACATTAGCAGGATTCTAGATGGATAGTTTTGGTCTTATATTCGTCTGCAGATGTTTCGATCCATTTTGTTTTAGTGATCTTTGTTTACCAGACATGTTCTTTGTAATAAGCACTTGACTTTGACGTTTATTTTATTAATAAAGGGCTGTGTGCATCGATTGATGCAGAGGCCGGGGCCATGCTCCCATATCTAAAAAAAAAAGGTCCATTCACTTGCCAGTTCTTACAGCCAACTCAGTTCCTGCAGCCTATCTCGCTGCATGCACGGACCAGCAACACAAATCTGAATCATTGGGTGACCATGTGTTCCGCGCTTCAGATGAGACCAGATCAGGTCAGATTAGCAGCATGCCACCTACACTATTTATGGGCCATATATTTGTGCAAATTAGTGTGGCCACCTAATCGCTGCTTGCAAGTGCGACGGCGCAGAGGCAGGTCCAGCGCTAGCGTTATTTGTCCGGATAATCTTTTGAATAAACTGTCGTCAGGATGGAGAACGCAAAGATATGCGATGGGACTGTTCGCCGACCGCTCTCTCTCTCTCTCTCTCTCTCTCTCTCGTACACACGCAGACTGAAATGAATGCTGAGAGAACGAGCTGAATTTCATTTAGATCTTGCAGCACCAGATGCTGACACCGACAGCTGCATTGTTGGTATGGTATGCATTGACTGATGAGGCCTATTCAGAGTTCAGACTTCAGACACACACACACACACGACATTTCCTGACTATCCCAGCACCACACCTCGCGCCTATGATATGATTTGATTCTACTCCACCCACCAGCTACATCTTCATCAGCTCGTCTATACATATCCTGTTAATTTGCTAACTTTGCTTTCTGCAACTAGATCCCTGCAAATTAAGAATCAATTGTACTTAGCAGCTGATGTCCAGCCGCTGCTACATTCCCTAGCTGCAGACATGTTCGTCTCAAAAAAGAGACAAAAATAAGAGAGGAAGATCGAATCGATGCAGCAGCCATAATCAGACCGTTTGTGCACTGTCGTTTCGATGACAAACACTGGAGTGTACGGTTCTATCATCATGCTCCCGACCCACTGAGACAGCAACAAGCCAACAAGTGTAGTTGACGCAACGAGACTAGCATTATATTCTGCCTAATCTCACTAGTGCAGTAACAGTGTACAGTGTGCGGTGTAGTAACAGTGCTACCGTGCTCTCAGGATGATGTATCTCACGAGAGCATGTTCCTGACATTGTGCAGATGCAAGAACGATCGCAATTTCGAACGAGGGCATGCATGTTCATGACATTCTGCAAAATCTGTAAGAATGGTGGGGAAAAATCATGATGATATCTTTGAGTTTGGCCAGCTACAGTATATCGTAGATCATGGCTTCTTTTCACCAACACCACTATGCGTCTATGCCTGCTGCTGCTCCATCCCGGTGCGCAACTTTGCACGCTAAAATCTGACGGAGTTCATGCGGTGATGCAGAGGTACATGCATCAGACTCTCGCGCCTTGACATGGTAATCTGATTTGGTACTAGATAAATTTGGTAGCATGCTTCTTTCTCACGTTCTGCACTTGCATCGGACTCAATGGCGTCCGTGGATTATAGTAGCTGCTTATTACGTGTTTGTACCACTAATTGTTAAGAGAATTTGTGCTCTTTTATGATGTTACGTCTGCTATACACTGCACACCGATGTAACGTTGACAGGAATTCAGTGGCTCCCCTGTACCTCCGGCTGCGCGTTCGGTTAATATGGTCAATTCGGTTCGGTTAATTCGGTTATACGGTAAATACAGTTTCAATACTTCGGTTAATACGGTTACGTATAAAAATACGGTACGGTTTCGGTAATAACCATTAAACTTCGGTTCGGTTTCGGTAATAACCAAATTAACCAAAGTTGACGCGAATTTTAGAATAAAAACAAACTTTTATGGTCAGATATTTCATTTTTGTATTTTGTATGATCATACTAAAGATTTTGGAAAAGAGGGAAACAAGAAATAAAGAAATTTGGGACAAATAATAATATATATGTATTTTGTACGACCATACTAAAGGTTTTGCAAAAGAGGGACAGAAAAAACAAAAAAAAATTGACCAAGATGAGGCATACTGTATGTAGGATTCGAACTAGCAACCTATCTAGAGAACAACCAGGGAACAGACCAACACACTACAGCAGCTACCGTGTAATTAACTCACTTTAGATGTTATATTAACGATCTGAGCGAAGTTATTCTTGCCTAGAGTGCGCGATTCTATGCTAGTCTAGACGTTCGGTTTCTTTCGGTTTAACCGCGGTTTTTCGGTTAAAAACCGAATTAACCAAAGTCCTTTCGGTTTGATGTTTTGCTAACTGAAATCTAACCATAAAACCATAAAAACTGAAATTCGGTTTCGGTTAGGTTTTTTTCGATTCGGTTTTCATTTTCGGTTCGGTTATGTGCAGTCGGACCTGTACCCACTTCGAAAACTAAGCAAAAAAGGCTCCTTCCGAAAAAAGATTAAAAAAACTAAGAAAATGGTGTAGTCCCAAGTTTCTGGCCTTCTGTACTATTACATCTTGTGTACGCTGAAAACTCCTGCAATGCAACAGTAGTTCATGGCTTGTAGAAAGTACTAGTCTGAACAAGGGTTACACACTTCGTATAACTTTGCAAAAAGGACTTTCATATTAAATTTGAGCAAAAATGACGATGTGGGGTTAGCCCAGTGGTTGGGGTCGCAGTGGCGCACCCCAACGACCGGAGTTTGATTCCTGTCAGGCATGAATTTCGGAAGTGTCACGCCGTTTCTACTATATCAAAAAAAAATGCCTAGTTCCTCCTAGACACGGTTTCATTTTTCTTTTTTTAATTTGAGAAAAATAATATGAATATTTTTGAGTAAAATAATAATTTGAGCTCACACCAAATAATAATATATGTATTTATACAATCCCTTTATCCTGTAGAAAAATATGATTATTTGGTGTAAGATCTATTTTTTTTAGAAAATTACCCATTGAAATGTGAACAATATAATATGATCATTTATTACGTGTTACGAAAAATGAGAAAATGAGAATGCTACAATTGCATTTTTATGAATATTTACAAGCCTACGTTCCAACCAATACATGTGTGTGGGCTTTTATTTTCAAAACTTGCAAACATGGTTTATGTTTTATCTAAGTTTTAGAGTGAGTTTCGATGTACCTAGGTTCTAAAAACCGCCACAAAATTAGATGCTTTTCTCACAAAAAGGAATAAAAGGTTAGTATGTTTTTTTTTCACAAAATGCATGAAAAAGGACTAGCCGGCTGGTCCTTTTATGGTAAAAAAAAATGTAAGTTCCTGGCGTTATTTGTGTGTTGCTACTTTACACAAAGATGCAATGCAACAGTAGTCCATGGCATTTGGCAGGTTGTCACTGTAACATTGACAAATATGTTCCACTTCGATCCTTTTTCGCACAGGGCAAATATTTGGACCACAATTCCTCACATGGCAGCTCAGCAATTATCCTAACAGATACAGTAAACGATGTACACACAGGGGAGCCTTGTTCTATGGAGCATCAATCCATCCAAAGGATTCCAGGTTACAAAAAGAAAAGTTTCAGGTTTACCATCACTTGCTAAATATAAATCTGCGTCTACCAAAGGCACAATCTAGCACTTCTCAGCGTCGTCGCGAAGCCTGTAGATTTTTAGCCAAAAAAATAATCCTTCTCCAACGGAATGATGGCTAGCAACGACACACCGGGGTCTTCAGCTAGAGCTTCATACGCAGCAATATTCACAGAGCTGGTTAGAAACTTACAATTGTCCTTTGAACTCACCTAAACCTTCTGTTTCTCGGCGCTTGTGAGATACGACCCAGAGTACTGGTGCGTCGACATGAAAAATTCTCATTTAATTCCATGCATTAGAACAGCGTCTAGGTAGTCGTGATCGGGTCGACGGGGCATACTTGTCCCCGGGGTTTCTCCTCCGAGTCTTCCTGAGCTCGTACCCTATAGCATGCAAATCGTCGCATATCTCGTGCCTGGCCAGGGAGACGAGCCCGGGCAGTATCTCCCTCTGGAAGTCTCTCATTCCTCTCCCTCTCTTCAGCTTAATCCCACAGGACGGCCCGTCCTTGTCCGGTGCTCTCACGGGGATCGAGTCAGCATCGTCTCTCATCTGCTCCAGGTTCATCACACCTTCCTCGAAAGAATCCAGTGAAACCTGAGGTTCATCGCTTGCTTCCCGGTCATCTGTCTTGTTGTTGCTGCAGCGGCTGTCTGTGATCCATGCAGAGTTATCCATGAATATGGAAACAAGCGTCTCGGCTGCCGTGGCTGCGATTTTTTCATCTTCTTCTGTACCTGGTTGGTGCATGCTGGTAGTGTCCAGATTATTTGGTGCTGTGTTGCTCGACGGTCTCAATCTTGGACAAGCATAGTCACGGCCTTGAGGAGTTTCTGGAATCGAAATTTGTCTGTTAGTTGCAATTCCAGATTCTGGTGACCGTACACTGTTGCCATCGATACTATCAGCCTCGCGACAATCTCTGATAGTTGGACTTTCAACGGAAGAAACATTTCGCTGGCCCTCATTTTCAGTGAAGTAAAGGCTGGATGCAAGTTTTTCACTACCATCACCATTCAAATGATTCTCACTCAAACTGCTGGCTATCGTTGCTGGCAACTCGATGCTTCCAACTGACACATTTAAGTCAAAACCCTCCATTTCACCATTTAAGTCAAAACCCCTTTGGTTATCCCTATTTTCAACAGAAGAAACATTTCTCCCACCTGACCCAACTGAGAATGCTTCACGAGGAAATCCCATGTTGCCCTGAGAACTCAATCCCGAAACGTCGTGTAGTGTATGGTGATGCTGAATATTTCCTCTGAAATGCGTGACATGTTTAGAAGCGTCAACATGGAAAGGCTGAGAACTGCTCTGAGGGTCACAAAATCCTGCAGCTATCACTTTCCTGGCGCTATCTGGAGCAGAGATGGATGTTACAACTGAGGACCCTTTTGATGATCCAACGCTAGATTCGCCTGCCATGTGGAATGCTTTGCTGGAGTTACCGCAGCATTCGCCAGACTGTATTGTACTTGAACTAGACAAAAGAGAACAGAACACTTTCGAAGGATCAGCGAAACCACTGAAATCATTTTCTTGAGCAACATTCAGGTCAATAAGCATGCCTCCAGATGCAGTAATCTTTTCTTTGACAGGTGAATGACTGTCTGGGGTATCACTAGATCCAGTTGAACCTGAAATATTGAAAAGATAAAGGATTAAGAGAATACTCCAGGAGATTCTCACACTTCTCCAGTCGAGTTACAAAAAATAATGCATAATATGAGTCTACACGGGAAGAGTTATACTATTAGTCAAGAGCTACACTAACTATATCCATGCAGTGTTTACAGAAGAGTTCATTGAGTCTGTAACTTTCATATGCACGAACCATTGAGATGGTCAAAACAATTTTAGTTACAATGATATACAGGACTCAAAAGCTTATTTTCTCCAGTAGAGTCTGAAATAGAATATTCCTCATAAAAGATGACTATTTGGGAGGCAATCATATGACTCATGGAACATTGTATAATGGTGTAAAACTAACAATAGGGACTCTGGGTACCTGCATTTCTGCTATTCTAAATGAAATAAACAGATTTTGTAGTGGCGCTGATTAGATAAAAGATGATCAAACTGCAGACCATATTCTGAACGCATCAACTTGATTGATACTTTCATGCGTTAATATTGATAAGAAGTATCTAAAAATGGAATCACAACATATTAACTTGGCTTATTACCATATTGTTATACTGTCAAATACACGATATGTAATGGACACAATCAAGTGCAGTGAGTAATAACACTTGATCTTTGAGACCCTATGCTTATTAACAATGGTTAAATGACCTCACCTCAAGACATGAACTACTCAATGAGCCCTTTTCTTGGTCAAATATCAACAATACAAACAAATAAAATCATGCCTAGGAAGGATTACACAAGAAGCAGCCCTGTTGGTTCCAACCTAAATGGATATTTCAGCTCAGCAAAATAAAAGATCAGAAATTTAGAGGAGTCGTATTGTTTCATCAAATTAATTACCCTATATTGGTATTGGCATTGTGTAAATAAAATAAGGCATTTTTTTACATTGTTACAGTGCAACCTTGCAGAACCAAAACACATTAGTATGCACGGAATATGGCTCTTCGTGTTCCAATCACAAGGACAATTCTTTTGAAGCAACTCAATGTTTAGCAGGCACTTGGCTTTGCATTTATCAGTTATGCTTGACATAAGATGATCTATCGGCATTAGCTACCACAATAATCTACACAGGCCAAGGAGGAATGCTCCTTAATTCACCAGAAGTAAGATGGGTCATAGTCTGCAATTATCCAAGAACCCACCTTTGCGGTTGGTGTAGTCACTGAACCGAGCGGAAGAAATAATCTCCACATCATCGTCGTCTTCCGATGTTGCCGGTCTCTCTAAATCGATCATAGGGCGGTAGCCAGACCTCACCTGTCCACAACCATGATCAGGTTTTCTCCTGGAAGAACCCTCGCCACCCAAATTCTCTGCCCCTAGCTCATAAAAACGACGCGACACATCTGGATGAGTTTCGCTTTCATTCAAATCCATCTGTGGTATCAAAGAAGTCATTTAGCAGCACGAATTTGGGGAAAGTTGAGGTGACTCTTTCTGTAGATTGCATAGCTCACCATGCGAGAAGAACCATCCAGGGAATGCCGAGCATACAACACATTACCGGGTTGCTGCTCCCAGAAGGGCCTACCGTTCGGGAGATTGTTGTGAGACCAATACATCCGATGCAGGTCCTTCACCTATCACAACCAGATGCATCCATCCAAATGAGGGAGTGAGCAATACTACTATTTAGCAGTCAAAGTAATCAACTTTATGAATCCAGCAGCAAAATAGATTTTTTCGACAAAGGGAATATATTAATATAAGTAGATATAGCAAAACAGATTAAGTATATTTATTATTCCATCTCAGAGGACGAATTACTTGAAAAGTGGTAACTTTATTCGTTGGTTATTTTTATTTCTTTTTTTGACCAAGAATTACATCAGCAGCTAGCTGGTATAGATGAAGAAAAAAAGAAACGAATTTCATATGAAGCAAATCACCTGGTGGCGGAAGGTGTGTTCTTGGCGGAGCATTGCGCGCTGGAGGCGGTGGTGGTCCTGCTGGACTGGCGGCTCCGGTTCCGGCGGCGAGCAGTTGAGATCCAAATCCATGACCGCCGCCATGATCTCTCTCTCTCTCCCCTGTATCCATCAACAACCAACAGAAACAGAAAAGCTAATTCAGATCAAGCAAATCGACCAACAGAAACGAGGAAAAGTAAGACGCAAGCATCCAAATAGACGTGGATTAAAAAGAAGAAGGAAATATCGGGCGAGCTCACCGAATAATTGGAGGCGGATGCGGAGCAGGAGCAGGGGCTACTGGTCGCCTCCTTTGTGCATGCTTTTCTTGTGATGTTTTTCTTTCTTTCTTTGTTTGCCAAAGCCAAGCCCTCTCTTTCACCACATCTCGGGCGTCGCTGTTGTTTTCTCCCCTACCTCAAACTCCAATGAAGAATCTGTGTGCTTCTTTTTACTGGACAGTCGATCTGGGAGCGAGGGATGGAGGTAGGCGGGGGAGAGCTCAGCTCAGCCTCAGCTGTGGTTGTTCTGGCTGCTGCTGTCCCGTCTTGGCTGGCTGTCAGCTACTGTGCTGCTCTACTCAATCTCTCTCTTACTTTTTCTTCACTTCCTCTGCTCTGCTCTGCTGCCGTTTTTCGTTTTCTTTTCTTCTGGGAGTATTTTTCACTGAACCACAATTGGACGGCAGTACGACCAGCCCACTGTTGGGGTTGAAAAAGTTGGGATTTTGGAACTGCTGGGAACTTGGATCGGTTCTACTGCACTTCCATTCTTTACTATAGTCAAAATATATCTTCTACCATGAGGTGTGGAAGAAATTTGCTTGGAATTGTAACTAAATTTTCTGCAGAAATTAGGTACTGATGACTAGACTAGACTAAAGAATGGTCTTGTGATGAAATTCCTTGGTAGAATCAAGATAATATCATATCTTGACCCCCCTGTGACACTCTGTCCTTGGATGGATGAGTAAAGTAATGTGGTGTGTGGATGTGTGATGCTGCCGATGATCTTTGTTTGTTTGCGTGTCAACTGTCGAAGGGGGTTGGGAGAGCGGATGGAATGGATCCCTGTCGGCCTCGCTCATCACTATTTCCTACTACACACTAATCAAGCCAACGACTAACTGATAAATGCATATGGATGCAGGGTTCCAGTTTATTACTAGTGGTAGCAGTATTAACAATAATCCTGATGTGTTTCTAGTCTAGATTAAAAGTATGGAATTCCAAGGTTTTGATGCAAGTGTCGTTTTCATCTTGCTTTTGATTGTCCACTTTGTAAGTCACGACCGCGTTGCTACGAGGACCGGTGGAACAAGGAATATCCTCCACATATAACCATAAATAACCAAGAAAGAACAATATATTCCTCAAAGAAAAAATCAACGGACATAAGAACGAGGAAGAGAGGAGGAAACAAATAATGGGTGGTGATGATAGGAAAGAGACAGAGGAAAGGCTGTCATGAGAGAATAACTACAATGCTAGTTGAAAGTGCATGTCATGCCCAAAAAGCCCCTATACCTTTGTCACCTCAGCTCCAGTCTCTCCTTCATGGGGGCCATATGCTGTGATGTGATGGGGTTCTCATCTGGGTGTGCGACAGCACCCCACTGCAATTTTCTTTTAGGTTTTGTGCTTGACCATGTCGTTGAAAGGAAACCATGTGTTTTGGCCTAAAATGGGCACCTTTTCTCCCAAAATTACCAAACAAAAAATGCATGAGTGCTGTTCATTTTCGCTGTAAATCAGTCTCCTATAGCTAGCTGAGATTAACTCCATTGTTCGTAGTACTAGTAGCATGATAGGTCAAGTGTACCAAGAAAACAAGAGCAGCAAAGCATAGCAAGCAAGAGGATGAGAAATTAAGTAGCACAGGGGACAAGTGTTCATGTGGTCCTCCCATGCCCTGACAAATGAAAAAGATTGTACTACTACCTGTACTCATAAATCTCATAGCATCTCCACTCATGCCTTCCATACAGCCCCGGTGCAGCCGTATTTTGGGCCGTATGGAGGGTCATTGGCGTCAAAACGGAAATGGGTGACGGTTGATTTCTAGCTGTGCCCTCTCTAAAAAAATTTAAAGTTCAAATTTAATAAAAAAAAATGATTTTATAGATAATTGGGTGATTGCATACATAATTGGCCATAATTTGATTAACAAAGACCCTAAATCTAATGGCGTCAACAGCCGAGGCCTAGGCGCCAGTACATCGCCGCCGCATAGTCCTCCTCCTCGTCCTCGTCAGGCTCCTGCTTCGGCAGCGCGTAGTAGCTGCAGCCCTGGCCGACGTTGCCGCATCTATGATGCCTGCTCGGCAGGTCGGCGTCGTTGTCGTCCTCTAGGCCGACGAACAAGCCTGAGACCATGCGTGAGGCCTCCTTGTGCGGTGCTCTGCCAATGGCGTCTCCTCGAATGAGGCGCTCGGCGACCCGCTGGCCCAAAAACTCTTTTGCGCCGTCACGCCCCATAGCCCTTTAGGGGCCTTTAGGACCCCACTGGAGATGCTCTTAGGATGAAAAAAAGGATTACATGGAACCATGTGGGTACTACATAGTACTCTTTCTCTTCAATATTAGTTGTCGTTAGTATAATATTTATTCGATAAAGATTAGTATAATATATATGTATCTACACATTTTTTTGTACAAATATATCTGCATGATCTGCATCTACGACAACGAATATGAAACGGGGGAAGTACTATGTAGGAGTACCACGTTGATCGGTCAGAACATAACGTGAGTTAATTAGCGGAAATAAAATCTAGGGAGAGATAGTGCAAGTCAAAGTATATGTTATGGTTATAGATGGCAGGCAGGATTCTCACATAAAGGTTGAGGAGTACATCTTGTTCAAGCTGATATTATGTGCGTGCCCGGATCGATCTGCCTAACTTTAGTCCATCATTTATTCTTCCCCAGAAAGGCCCCTTCAAATGTAGCAGTACGTTGCTGGTGGCCTAGCTCGTTTCTCTTCTCGACGGGGCCCTCGTGTTTATTTGCAGCGACGTACCACGAAAGCTACTGGCATCAGTACTAGCTAGCTAGTTGCCACACATTATTTGCAAAGTGTTGCCCACGTACGTAGCCACCGCTGCAGACAAACTTGTTTTTTTCAGAGATTAATTGCAGGTATGACAAGGAAATAGTATAGTTTTGTTTGATAACTTGGGTTAAAAGTTGTATACTATAACATATGAGATAAACCTGTCTCCATAATCTATTCCCGTCCCTTTCAAAAGATAATCTATTCTCGTCGGCAAAAAATCCTTATCCCGAGCATGAAATGAGGGAAAAAAGTGAGTGTAGCTTTCAGAGGGGAAAAGCATGTGCGAGTTCTGTGTTCGCGTGTATCAATCACGTGTCAGATGGAGAGAGATTGGCACAACTAGCAGCACACCTAATTTATATTCATAGAAAGCATCCACATGTACATTTGTTTAACTTACTAAAAAGATAGCAACATTTAGTAGACTAAATTAGTATCCCTGAATTTATCTTGTAATGTAGTTTCATAATATAACAATTTTTCGATAAAATCATAATATACCATTTGATGTCATATATGTCGTTATTTTGTAAAATCGATCAAATTTAAGAATGTTTGACTTAATAAACAATTAAAGTACACTTATTTATTAATAAAGGGATTATTTCAAGAATTAATTCATCGAAATTAACAAATGCTTCCAGCAGAGTATTATCGTCAGACTGGTAAAGAGAACATACTTCCAATTAGTCTTTACATGCAGCTGTGATTGAGCTACTTCCTATGAACCAAATTAATTAACGCAGCTTGAACATATATTTTTATAGGACATAGTCTATGGGTGCACCAATTAATTTAAGTAGAATGGAGTATATAGCTTCTACGAGTAGTGCGTGCATATATACCGCCTCACCAGTCAGACATAACCATGCACATTGTACCTGTGATGAGTACTACTTTGAACAAGATTCGAGGCCCCATCAGTCGGCGTGCGAATCTCCAAGTGTAATTAAGCATAGCTATCTGCTAGCTAGTACTGGCAGCACTTGTTGGGCAGTTAATCGAGTGTGCATGTGCAAACTTAAGGACAACACTGACAGTGTCGTTTAGGGCATCTTCAGGCGACAGACTTTATTTCAAACACACAATGTGTCTGTTTTGGTTTGTTTGGTTTTCATCCGCCTTTAAATTTGCCTCTTGTCCGAAATGGGTTGTGATGCCCTAGTGGGGACGCTCTTTTTTTTGTTTATAGCCGGTGACAAATATAACCACATATCAGAAACTCTAAAATTTGGCAAACACAAAAAAGCGGCCACTCTCTTTGACAACGCCCTTCACTTGTCCAGTCAGGTCCTTCCATCAACTTGCGACTACTTCTTTCTAGGCGTCAAGGGTGGACTGTACGTTGGCACGTGCCATATTCGAGTTGGGTTTGTGTTTGTCTTGTTTCGATTATGAAGCGGTATAGTGGCTCTCCTGACCTCTCGCCATCCCGGCTGGATATGGAAATGCGTGTCCTTGTTTTGTGCTTTTGGGTTGTGCGTCGTAAGCCGATGAGTGTCATCTACATGGCTTTTTGGGCCCGGTTTTTCCCATAATTGGATCTATCTTCCATCTATTCAATGTATTTAGCAGCTTCTAACATTAAAAGAAGCGGTCATGAACTAGTATTAGAGATGCAAGACTTGACTATGGAATAGTAACAGCCTTCAGGGTCCTTCAGGGTCGTTGGCAGGGTCGTCGGCTTCAGGCAACACCTAGGATTTGAACTTTGGCTTGATGAGGTTGAAGTTGATGCAGGACCAGCCAAAGCACTACATGAGGGGTCGGCGCTCTGGACGAGGAAGAACATGACACGCACGTCGGTGAGGAACTGCAGCAGCGGTGCAAGGTAGGCACACGGTGGGATGATGTATCGATGCGGCGGAGGATTCGAAGCGGCAGTGACAGGTCAGAAAAGGAGGTGGCGGTAGGTCAGAGAAGGAGGCAGCGGCAGGCCAAAGCGGGAGACATGTATGGGGATTTCTCCTCGGGAGAGAGAGGAAGAAAAGAAAGAAAATGAGAGTAGGAGGGAGGAGAGAGGGCTTTGTGTCACTGCATATGGGTCAGGCCATGGATAGCAGCGGACCGCAAACTTTTCCGCCTCGACCCAAAGTTGGACCAAATTTGATCTCATGGTGGGTCGTGCGTGGAAAGTTTGACCATTTTGGTCAAGCCGCTCGTTTGGGTATTTTGTGTCCATCAGAGATATCCGTTTAGGTCAAGCTGTTGGAGATTCTCTTACCCGTCGGATGAAATGGATCAGTGTGGGACTACCTAGCTCATTAAAATTTCCTACTACTACACAGACTAATTACACGAACAACTAACTAATAAATGAATACTATGCATACATGGTTCTGTTTTATTACTGGTGGCAGTTTTAACAATAATTTTAATGTATTTCCTACTGAAGTGTAAAGGTTTGCTTTCAGAGATTGGAGTTGCCCATACAAGTGTTGCTCTCAATCTTCTTTTGATTGTCCACTTGGGCATCTCCAACGGGGCGACGAAACGGACGTCTTTGTCCATACTTGTTCGTTTGCGTCGTCTCGCGGACAGGAAAATAGTCGTTTTTGATCGCGTGTTCGTTTTGCGCCAGGGTGCCCCCAGCGACCCGACACATTTTTTCTACATTTTTTCTATTTTTTATTTAAACATAGATACAAACATTACACAAACTAATACATAGTTTGGAACATGGTTAAAATATTGTAATATGAGGAAACCTAACTAGTGTTGGTCACGCAGGTTTCTTATGTTTGCTGCCAAGACAAAACACTCTCGGGCACTCTCGGGCACTCTCGATCACTCAAACTGGAAAATCTAGCTGACAATGATAGCCCTGTTGTTCCTACCAAGGTTCCTACCAAGGGAGAACATACAGAAACCTCCACTAGTGGCTTCAATATGCTCGTGGTCATCTTCGCTGCAAAGAAAGAACACTGTCGGTGTCCGAGCCGGACTCGCCAGTGTGGTAGTGCCCGCGGCAGGATATGTTGTCGAACACCTTGACAATCATCTCGCCATACCCCTCATAGAGGAAGATGAGCTGGCAGTCGGGCTCGAGATCGAGGTCACGGGCGAACTTGTCCCACCCGGTGTGAAGGTACATCTTGCCCTCGCGGGGGTGGTTGCGTCGTAGGAAGAGCGAGGCGGCGCGACGATGAAGGTTGTGGCATCTAGGGTTTGTGTGGAGAAGAGGATGAGGAAGACGAGTGCGTGTCCCTCTTTATATACGCCGGATGCAGCCGAGGGGCGCGGCACGTGTGGCATCGCCATTATTTCTTTGGCTGAGGTGGGCGGCGGCCGCTCGGCAGGCAAGGCATCGCCATTATCGTGGTGCAGACTGTCGACGCGATGCCTCGGTGCCAGCTGGCGCGCCAGAGAAGACACATCGAGTCTGGGTCGCCGCCAGGCGGGCCGACGAAACATCCGCTAGACGCGAGTGGACACTGGGCGCGACCGCGCAACGTCCGCGGAGACGCATCCGAAACGCATATTTGGGCCACGTTTGCGTCTCCGCGGACACCCGGTCACTATGCGTCGGGTCGTTGGGTCTGGTCCCAGGCGCATTTTTCGATCACGCAGACGCAAACGGTCGTTCTATAACTTTTTGCGTCGCTCCATTGGAGATGCCCTAAGTCATGACCGTGTTGCTACAAAGTACCGGTGGAGCGAGGAATATACCCACCATAAGTAAGCAAAAAAAAATCAAGAGAATGAAGAATAAAAGGAGGAGGAACCAAATAATGGGTGGTGATGATATGGGAAAGGCTGTCATGAGAGAATAACTACATGCTACTGCTGCTCCTACTACTAGTACACGAAAGCTGATCATATCCTTCCTAAAAAGCCCCTACCTTTGTCACCTCAGCTGCAGTCTCTACTTCATGGGGTGCGATCTGATGTGATGTGTTCTGATCTGCTGTGCCACTGCAATCCATTGCACCTTCTAGGTCTTGAGCTTGCTTGCCATGCTGTATATCAAGGAGAAGAATATTTTAGCTGTATACCAATCCTGCTTAGGGTTAGGGCATCTCCAGCGGCGCGATGCATTTTAACGTCCTAAAATATTCGCGCGCGTCCGTTTGTGTCGGCTGAAATGGTCGAAATCGACCGCGCGTCCGTTTGCGTAGGGGTGGCTCCAGCGGCACAACGCATTTTTTTGCTCGAATCATTTTTTATAACGTGAAAACATAATTTACGTAGTTTAACACATGAAAATAAACCCTAAACGCGTGCGCCTACTGCTGCTCGTCGTTGCTGTCGAGCACGATGAGCTCCGGTACCGTCCACGGCCAGTTGGAAACCGGAGGAGCGTACGCCGGGCGCGTCGGCGGTGCGGGGGGTGGAGGCGCCCAGGGCTGTGGCTGTGGTGGAAGCGCCCATGGCTGTGGCTGTGGCGGCGGTGGAGGCGCCCAGGGCTGTGGCTGCGGTGGAAGCGCCTAGGTCTGTGGTTGTGGCGGCGGAGGACGCCGTACGTGGCGGCGGAGGAGGGCCGGATGTGCCGGTGGAGGAGATGCTGGCGGCGGTTGTGGCGCGGCGCGCGCGTAGATGCCATTGTTGCGCGCGGCCGAGCCGCGCCGATGCGCTGAAGAACATCCGCGACATTGACGCGAAGGCTCGGGCTGTGACGCGGAAGCGATGCCCTCGATGTAGGCTCGCGTGCGGCGGGCCGGTGGAGCGACGAGACACTTTGCGCGTGCGCGCAGCGTCCGCCGAGACGCATTTCAGACGCAAATATGCGCCGGGTTTCCGTCGCAGCGGACGCCCCGGTCACGATCCGTCGCGCCGCTGGAGATGGTGCAAGACGCATTTTCGGTCACTAGTAACATGGTAGGTCAAGTGTACCAACAAATAGAGCAGCAAAGGATACTGGTAGCAAGCAATAACATGACAAAGTATAGCACCGGCGGGGACGAGTGGCCGTGTAGTCCCCGCATGCCCAGACGAACTAATACTAGTACTACTATACTGCTCCACTGGTATTACTATCCGGGCTTTGAGATGAAGTACAATAATGTTTAGCCAGTTGGAAATTCAATTCGGCTCCCGGGTGCGTATGCTCCCCTACCAACAAAACATATTTCGAAGTGTGGAAAATTTTTGACAAAAAATTCTACATGAACATCTCCATAATATATGGGTATGCGTCAAGTTTCACGAAAAAATAATATTTTTTGGCCTATGTAAAGAAAACTTATCCTGTGAAAAGCATTGTTTTCAGCACTGAATTTTGTCTTTTTTACACACGTCACACGATAAGTTATTTTTTTATGAAACGACTTTGTGAACGCGTAGAACATGAAGATGTACGTGCGAATTTTTTGTTTCAATTTTTTTGAAATTTCAAATATGTGTAAGATACATTTTAAAATATAGGAAGCATATGCTCCCATGTTCCAAAACATCATTCCCCCAGCCAGTACACTATAAAGTTTAAAATTATATTTGTACTTAGTTAAAGGAAAGATTAGAGAAAACAAGATAAGTGAGCTCTCATATAAGGTCAATTCTAGCACATGCGCTAGACACTGTGAGAGTGAAAGGTGAAACATGTGTAGAGGAAATAATATTTTAGTAGTTAACTATTGTACATACTAATTATAAGTTGCCTATAAATGGTATAGTATCTTCCTTATAGCCAACTGCCAGCCCAGCCCTACTATTAAACCTGCTCTGAGATGAGGTAGAAAACATACTGGCAAATGCTCACTTGTACGTGAGGTGAAGAATGTATAGAAGCTCGAAATTTGATACTCCCGGTTCTGAATGTATGCCGCATCGTCAATAAATTTAGAGGTATTTTAGTCTCTGCTATATAAAACCTAAATCTGTAACAAGTATCTAGTGCTCGATCTACGCCGATGGAACGTTTGATCGATCAGAGCGTACAGATAACTCAAAATACTTCCAAGGAGACATACTCCAAGTCATTGTATATATGCAGATGGCAGGCAAGATTCTAACAAAAAGGTAAAGGAGTACATATAGTTTATGCCGATATCACTAGTGGAAAATGGGACATCCATCTAAGCCCATTGGTACCGGTTCCCTTACGAACCGGTGCCAATGGGGCAATCTGCACCGGTTCGCGGGCTCAAGCGTGCGAGGAGCAATGGCACCGGTTCGTGAGGGGCTTTGTACCGGTTCGTGTTAGGAACCGGTACGAATGTCTTCGGCCATTTGTCAGACGCTTGGTGGGGCCCGGGCAGGACCTTTGGTACCGGTTTTTAACACGAACCGGTGCCAAAGGGTGCTCCCTATATCATCATCGAGCCCGTCCCCTGGCCGGCTCATTTTTCTTCTTCCTCTCACACACAAAATTTTTGCACCTCTCACACTCCAACAAATCTCTATTTTTTCTCCACCATTTTAACAAGATTAAGGGCATTCATCTATCCAACGGTTAGCAATATCATCCTTTCTTCCGGCGTTCCTAATTTAGCACATCTCTTTGATTTTAACTCGTACTATTTTTCTAGTGCTAGCAAGGTGTTCGATGAAATTCCTAAGTTAGGGATTTTACTTTTTTATAATGAATTTGAGCTGAAATTATGGTATATTTTGTAGGTTTTAATTAGTATCATCCCCGTCTTACCGCCGTCGATTGCCAGCGTCGTCCCCTAGCCTACCGTACAACCTCGGTGAGCCTCTTCTTTTTTATAAAAAAAACTTAGTTTTATGCGATGAACTTGAATATTAATTTAGTTTGTCACTCATATATCCACGATGTTGTGTAATTAATGATATTTGATATACATATAAAATGCAGATGAATCGACAATGGATGTACGGTGACCGGTGCCATCCCGACTTCATTAATGGCATGCATTATTTTCTCAACGTGGCTGGGCAAACAGGCAGTCGAATGGTTTCATCTATTGTCCATGTAGTTCCTGTAAGAATATGACGGATTACTCTACCTCAAAGACATTCATGTCCACCTGCTGCAGAACGGTTTCATGCCCGGCTATAATTGTTGGACCAAGCACGGAGAAAGAGGGATATATTGGAAGACAACGAAGAAGAGGATAGTGACAACTATCCTATGTTCAACGAAGACGGTGATAGTAGAATGGGGAAGACAGCTGAAGAAGAGCCCATTTTTGATGAGCCCATTTTTGATGACCCGATGACGATTTGGATCGGGCCATTCTTGATGCGAAGATAAGCGTGGAAGTGAAAAGGAGAGGTTGAAGTTGGAGAAAATGTTAGAGGATCACACCGTTGTACCCAAATTGCGAAGATGGCCAGAAAAAATTTGGTACCACGCTTTAATGGAAGGAAGGCAGAGAATGGTACTTCTGACAAGGGATTTGAAAAGTTGCTGAAAATAATAAAGAAGATGCTTCCAGGAGAGCGTATTGCCCTCTAGTACATACGAAGTAAGAAGGTTGTCTGCCTCTAGGATTAGAGGTGCGGAAGATACATGCATGCATCAATATTGCATCCTCTACCGGGGAGTACGAGAATTTGAATGCATGCCGGTATGTGAGTGCATTGAGGTATAAGATCGAGGCGAGATGACCCTGGCGATGTTGAGGGCGAGTCCACCCCCGAAGAGGGTTCTGCGAAGGTGATGTGGTATGCTCCTATAATACCACGTTTGAAACGTTTGTTCCAAAACAAAGAGCATGCCAAGTTGTTGCGATGGCACAAAAGGACCGTAAGAAAGATTTGATGCCGAGACACCCCGCGATGGGTCGCAGTGGAGAAAAATCGACAGAGTTCAAGTCATTTTCAGATGACGCAAGGAACTTAAGATTTGGTCTAAGTACAGATGGCTTTAATCCTTTCGGTGTGAGAGCGCCATAGCACCTGGCCGGTGACTCTATGTATCTATAACCTTCCTCCTTGGTTGTGCATGAAACGGAAGTTCATTATGATGCCGTGCTCATCCAGGGCCCGAGGCAACCCGGCAACGACATTGATGTGTACCTGAGGCCGTTGGTTGAAGAACTTTTATTGTGGCGTGACGAAGGTGTACACGTGTGGGATGAGCACGAACAAAAGGAATTTAACCTACGGGCGTTGTTGTTTGTAACCATCAATGATTGGCCTGCTCTTAGTAACATTTCGGGGCAGACAAACAAGGGATACAACGCATGCACACACGTTTAGGTGAGACTGACACTATATATTTAGGAAACAAGAATGTGTACCTAGGGCATCGTCGATTTCTTCCAAAACAACATCACGTAAGAAAGAGAGAAAAGCATTTCGGAGGTGAGGCAGATAACCGGAAGCCTACCCGCCCTACGGGGAAGTTATATGATATGGTCAAGATTTAAAAGTGATCTTTGGAAAGGGTCGCGGCGGACAATCTTCCGAATGTTGACGGACATGTACCCATGTGGAAGAAGAAGTCGATATTTTGGGAGCTACCCTACTGGAAATTCTTAGAGGTTCACTCCGCAATCGACGTGATGCACGTGACGAAAAATCTTTGCGTGAACTGCTAAACTTCTTGGGCGTGTATGGGAAGACAAAAGATACACCAGGATGCACGGCGGGACCAGCAAAGTATTCACGAAGGAAGCAACCTGAATCCAGAGAAGTATCAAGGTCCTGCCAGCTACGCTCTTACCAAAGAAGAGAAGGAGATCTTTTTTGAAGTCCTGAGTAGCATCAAGGTCCCGTCTGGCTTCTCGTCGAATATAAAGGGAATAATAAACATGTCCGAGAAAAAGTTTCAAAACCTAAAGTCTCATGACTGCCACGTGATTATGACACAATTACTTCCGGTTGCATGAGGGGGCTTCTGCGGAAAATGTTCGAGTACCCATTGTGAAGCTATGTGCTTTCCTCAATGCAATTTCTCAGAAGGTGATCAATCCACTTACTCTACAAAATTTACAGAAGGATGTGGTCCAATGTCTAGTCAGCTTCGAGTTGGTGTTCCCACCATCCTTCTTCAATATTATGACACATCTCCTAGTTCACCTGGTCGAAGAGATTGGCGTTCTCGGTCCTGTATTTCTACACAACATGTTCCCCTTTGAGAGATTCATGGGAGTCTTAAATAAATATGTTCATAACCGTGCTAGGCCAGAAGGAAGCATCTCCAAGGGCTATGGAACAGAGGAGGTCATTGAGTTTTGTG
This sequence comes from Lolium multiflorum, assembly GCA_030979885.1. Taxonomy (NCBI): domain Eukaryota; kingdom Viridiplantae; phylum Streptophyta; class Magnoliopsida; order Poales; family Poaceae; genus Lolium; species Lolium multiflorum. The sequence goes on from CM061750.1 coordinate 425,694,101, forward strand.
TTGACTTTATTCCTGACCTTAAGCCGATCGGTGTTCCTGAATCGCGCTATGAGGGGAGACTGCGTGGAAAAGGCACGAAGAAAGCAATAACGTGTATGGACGGACATTCTTTCACTCAAGCACACTACACAGTTCTACATAATTCCATCTTGGTGGCTCCGTACAAAGAGGAACACAAGGATATCTTACGCTCTAAATACCCGGAGGAACGTGAAGATTGGATTGATGGAGAACACATGAAGACTTTCGGCGGTTGGTTGCAAACACGTCTCGAATGATGATGATGAGCAGCTTCTGTGGCCAAGCAACCATCTTGACTATCGACTTTTCAAGGGTAGAGATTAATGGGAACACATTTTACACGTTCGCCCAAGATAAAAAGAGCACCAACCAAAACAGGTGTCCGCTTTGATGTGAGATGACAATGGGAAGAAGGTCACATATTATGGGTACATAGAGGAGATATGGGAACTTGAATATGGACCTAATTTCAAGGTCCCTTTGTTCCGGTGCAAATGGTTCAACCTGAAAGACGGGGTGCAGTAGACCCGCGGTACGGAATGACTAAAGTGGATCTCAAGAATCTAGGGTACGACACAGAACCATTCGTCCTAGCCAGTGAAGTGGCTCAGGTTTTTTATGTGAAGGACATGTCTAGCAAACCGAAAAAAAAGAAAAGAAAGGCAAGAGGACACATCATACGATGAGCCAAAGCGGCACATAGTTCTTTCAGAAAAAGGAACATCGTGGGAGTAGAGGACAAGACAGACATGTCATAAGATTATAATAAGTTTGATGATATTCCACCCTTCAAGGTGAAAACTGACCCAAGCATCATCTTAAATAATGAAGATTGTCCATGGTTGCGTCGCAAGAAGAGAAACAGACGAAGAAAACTCGGAAAACTAGCTAGATAGGGATCATAACTTGTGTATCTCAATATGGAAATCACTTTTGTGTAATGATGTTAACAATGGAGCTTTCACGGGCTTGCATGGAAATTTTTCCAAGGCGGAACTTCCGAATATGCCATATATAGGGCATGTGCACCAAGGGCATATTCGAGAAGCCACGGGAGATTTTCCTATCCTTCCACAACATTGTTAGAGGAGATGGAGTCTTTCATGGGCTTGGGGAAATTTTCCGAGAGGCACTTTCGAAGATGCCATAGATCGTGTGCACCAAGGGCATCTTCGAGAAGTTCCGCCACGGGAGATTTCCCAACCCTTTCCTCCATCCATGGGGATGAAACTCTCCATCCATGTTGGCTTGTTGAGCTGCTTGCCATGGCGATGCTCCTTTTATAGGCACGGCGCCGCTTCTACTTTGTCTTCTTCCTTCGACAGGGTGTCGTGCGCACATGCTTTATCTCATCGAGCGGGCGTCCTTATCATGCGACAACTTTAGTACCGGTTGCACCCACCAGCCGGTACTAAAGGTTACCCACGCGTCCTTATCCCACGACAGCTTTGTTACATGACAGAAAACCACCTTTATTACCGGTTGCACCCACCAGCTACTAAAGGTTACCCACGCGTCCTTATCCCACCGACACTTTGTTACATGACAGAAAACTACCTTTAGTACCGGTTGCACCCACCAAGCGGTACTAAAAGGTTACCCACGCGTCCTTATCCCACCGACAGCTTTGTTACATGAGAAAACCACCTTTAGTACTGGTTGCACCCACAGCCGTACTAAAGGTTAACCACGCGTCCTTATCCCACCGACACTTTGTTACATGACAGAAAACCACCTTTAGTACCGGTTGCACCCACCAGCCGGTACTAAAGGGTTTCCCGCCTATTTTTTCACCGGTTCCCGCCTCCGTCATCCCGCCATTTTTTCACTATATATGTAGGCTTGGCCTCCATTTACATATCACATCTAGACTCATATCTGCAAACCTCATCATTCTCTCCCATGGCTTCCATCGTATATCTAACCCTCCCCCGGGAGGCGGAGGCGCTTTGCGCCTCGAACTACCCCCGCCCGCCGGCTACCCGTCCGACCGGTTTTGCTAAGCGTCGGAGGCGTGCCGGTCCCTCCGGTCCCTCTAGGTGTGGCGCGAGATGGCCATCACGAACCACTACTACTTCGAGCTCACGCGGAGCAGCGGAGGAATCCCCGGTGGCATCCCGACTAGAGCCCGACTTGGGAAAGCTTCTTCATCAATCGGCGTGAGAGGCCGCTGCCGAGCACGGAGGGCGGCCCGCCTCTGGAAACTTCAACAGGCGGCGGCGTCCGTCGTGGTCGCGAACAACTCTCCAGGCTTCATGGCCTACCGTGGCCCCCGCCCTGCGCTACCCTCGGTCCCAGCCCACGTGTGCTCTCCCGCCGGGGTTCGACTACCGCGACCGTGCAGCCGACGATGATGACGGCGACTACGAGCTACAGTGGCGAGTACTATAGAGCTAGGCACGAGTATGACCGAATGACTCCAACGAGTCAAATACGGCCATGTATCTTAATTTTCAGTTGAGCTACTTTTAATTCGAGTTCAATCGTAACAAAATTGTATTCCCACCCTTTCTTTCTCGCCTTTTTTTCTCCACGCGCGGCATCGTGGCGGGCAAGTTTCCCGCGCGACGTCGGGGAAACTTTCCGCGCGGACGGCGTCGTGGCGGAGTAAGAAAAAAATAGAAAAAAACAGAGAAAAGAAAAGGAAAAATAAATAGAAAATAAAAGAAAAGGAAACAGGAAAAAGAAAAGAAAAGAAAAAGAAAAGAAAAAAGAAAAGCAATAAAAATAAATAGAAAATAAATAGAAAAGAAAAAGAAAAGCAAAAGAAAAAATAAATAGAAAAGCAATAGAAAAAATAAATAAAAAAGAAATAGAAAAGAAAATAAATAGAAAAGAAAAGAAAAAGAAAAGCAATAGAAAATAATAAATAGAAAAGAAAAATAAAAGCAATAGAAAATATAAATAGAAAAGAAAAGAAAAGCAATAGAAAAAATAAATAGAAAATAAAAGAAAAAGAAAAGCAATAGAAAAAAATAAATAGAAAATAAAAGAAAAAGAAAAGCAATAGAAAAAATAAATAGAAAAAGAAAAAGAAAAGAAAAGCAATAGAAAATAATAAATAGAAAATAAATAGAAAAGAAAAGAAAAGAAAAGAAACAGAGAAGAAAAAAGAAACAGAAAAGAAAAAGAAAAGAAAAAGAAACAGAAAAGAAAAGAAAACAGAAAAAGAAAAAAGAAAAACAAAAAAAAACCTTTGGTACCAGCCTTTCGTACCGGTTGGTGGTACCAACCGGTGCCAAAGGGGGTTCGCCTCCATTTTCACCTAGCCGCGCGGGACAATCCCCAAATCTTCAGAGTTCGACGCACGCCACGCACACTTGCGCCGTCGCAACACCGCCGACACGCTTTGAACATACGCCGAACTCGCCATCGCCACGCAGGCACTCGCTGACGCGCACAGTTGGAGCACCCGGCTCCTTTTTCCCTCCCCTTTCTCTCTGCGAGCATGGGCGCTCCGCCCACCTCGTCGTCGCTGCCGCTCCACCCACCTACACCGTTGCCGCCGCTCCTCCACGCCTACGCGGCCCGCGGCCACCTCGCGAAGACGACGGCGTCTGCAGCCTCCCTCCCCACCACCCTCGCCAGGACCGGCCAGGTGGACGGCGCGCGCGCCCGGCCGGTGTTCGATGAAATGCCGCGGCGAGGTGGACGGCGCCGAGCGCCCTGGCCCTGGCCGCCACGGCCCCGCACACCGCCGCGTCGTCGCGCCTGGCGGCGGCGGACACTGCCGCGAGCACCTCCGCGACGTCGGCGTCGGCGACGGGCACCTTTGGCGTGGGCACGCGCTCGGCCTGGTTGGCGCGTGGCGTGGTTGGGGGCCAGGTCGCCGAGGCGGTGACAGGGCAGGTGGCGCGGCCGGTGATAGGGCAGGTGGCGCGGCCGCTGGAGAGCCACCCCTCGAGGTTGCCCCGGTCGTAGGTGATCCCCGTGGGCGCCGTGATCGGGTCCTTCATCAGCTCGAGCGAGAGGAGCAGTTTGGACGGAAGAGACTTTGCGGTGGCGGGAGAGAGTGAGTGGAGGAGAAGAATTAAGTATTTTGTTGGTTCTGGTTGGAGTCGGGGTGTTTGAATGTTGACCGTTGAACACGCAACGTTTGAATGTACGACTTCGGCGCCCGCGTCGCCCTCGCGTTGCGGCCGCGAGCGGTGATCCACCGGCGCCAACCTCGCTCGCAAGTCGCACCGCCAGAGGAGGAGGAGCGCCGAGTGTTAGGGTTAGGGTCCGTAGCGGTGCCGCGCGACATAGAGAAGAGCGAGAGGAGGAGCGCCGAGTGTTAGGGTTAGGGTTTTTTGCTTTCTTCATTTCAATTGTTATCCATCTAGCAATCTGTTATATGATCATGACAAGATGAATGAAATATAATTGCTTTCTTAATTTTGTAGTGACATTGAGCTATGGCGGATGGCACCTTCGTCCGAGATGAGGAGGGGGAAGAAGCGGTGCAGAAATTGAGATTTGGGTCCATGGAGATGATGTCAGAGTTTTACTTTCTGAATGATTTCGGCGAGGGACTTGAGTCCGAACAAGTTAGAAGAGACAACGAAGTTTCCATAACAAACTCCGCCGAGGTGTATATTTATGTATCAAGTCTATGTTCATCACTAGATGCATTCATTTATTTGTATTCCACTTATTAACGAATAATTTTTCTATTAGCCTTCTGGATCATCGAGCAAGTCTGTTAAAACAAAACGAGGCCCGGCGCGAGTTCTAAAGGGCGGGGTAGGTTAGCCCTCACGGCATTTAAGGATAATGGTGAACCGGTGCATCCCAAAGATCACTACACCAAATTTACAAGTCAAGCTGGAGTTCTTGTAAGGGACCATGTACCGATCAGCATTCGAGAGTGGCATAAGCCGAAGAAAGCGGAGAATGAAGCTAGTTATGTCAACGACGCGATGAAAAAGTTTCTTTGGAAACAGCTAAGCCTCAGCCTGGGAAGACATGACGGAAGGCGGAGAAGAATAAAGTCAAGGAATGGACTCTCAGAAGATGGCCATACAATTCCAGACCTGGAAGAAAAAATTATGGGACAAATAAAGAATGAAGATCCAGTATTCGATGATAATCTAGTGAAGATAAAGGATCACTGGCAAGAATTTAAGAGGTATAAGCAATCGTCTACTTTTGTGTCCCGATCGGTCACAAATAAGAAAAATGCTGCAAAGAAGACAATTTGGCATCATATGGGTCAGGTGGCTACAAGACTGCCATTCCGAGGTGGATAGCGTATGAAAATGAACCGATGGCTGCGGGAATCACTCCACAGACATGGGACTGGCCCGAACGGTCCAAGTTCTGGTTGTTCGCGCATGGGGCAAGGTTGGACCCAAAGACAGGGCTGATCGTTGCGGAGGGAAATGGAAGGAAAAGATTGAGCAAATCGTACTGAAGCTTGTAGCTGCAATTGAACATGTTCGAAAGGGAGAGTACATTCCCGATAGAGAGAATGACAAGCTGACACTCGCTCGGGGAATCCACGAACACGTTGGACGGTACGAGCTCGCCCGAGGTCTCACCATGAAGGAAGCGTTCCCGGAGTCCGCTGACACTTATAGAAGCCGTTCGCGGAAGAAGAAGAAGGACGCCGACACGTTAAAGGAATTGTTAAATAGGGTGTCGGCGCTTGAGAAAAATCAGAGGGCACGTGATCAGCCGAGTGTTCCTACGGATCCTCAAGCCGATGCCGCCCCATCTCAGCGAAGAAGCAGTGTGGGTTCCCGCATCTTGACGGATGTGGAGGAAGCTACCCCGTGGATTATGTCACGGAGAAGACAGATTGCGAGCTCTATATGTTATTCAGGAACGCGTCCGTTAAGGTGGCGGTCGGTTATGTTTACCCAAGTGAAGAAGGAGCAACGCACCACCATATGCCCATTCCACCTGGCTGTGTTCGTGTCGGGGTGGATGAAGTTGTTCGGCTTTTGAAACAGTGGAGCTTGATATTCCTAGAGGTGACGATGAGAGACACTTGCCGATGTCAAGCACGGTTTCGCCCTATGGCCCAAGAAACACATCGTCCTTCTGCAAAGGCCACCGACTCCTCATGTGCAGTCCACATGAGCATCAAGGCCTTCGACTCCTCCTCCTAGCAGTCCACATGAGCAGCAAAGTCCACACCTACACGAGAGGGACCCCAGCGTGAGTCCACCACCTCGAGATCCTCCGCGTAGACAGCGCCCGGTAAGCGGAACGGTACGCCGCCTAAGAAGAGATCTAGAAAGGAGAAACCACTGCCGCCTATTGAGAAGTTACCTTGGGAAAAACTCCCGAGGAAAACCAGGAAGCCGTTGAGTCCCAGCTGAGGGCCTTTTTTGCTAAGAAAGAGCCAGAGATACCTTTTGAGAAGACACTAGATCCGGTGAAGGTTCGTCTTACAATCGAGAATATGTATAACCCTGAACCATCGCCGCCATCTGACTATAGGCGTTCTATTGAAAGGTCGTACGACGAAATGATGGAGGCGAAAAACCCCACTACCAGCTCGGGTATCAAGGAGATAAAAGGGATACACCAAGTCTACCAGCTCGGACAACAACCCGTTAAATCGGTCCCCCCTCTAAAGGTGTTTGACGAGAAGGCCGTTCAAAGTTCTCGACAAATCTCAACCGATTACGCCATGGCTAAGGTAGTATATCAATATGTTCAAGGGAAAGATTTGGTCGAGAATCTCAGCAAGCTACCAACAAGTATGCGTAACTTGCATACATGGTACGGTGTTGCCGCAAAGGGAGGGATGAAGACTATCATGGTGCGAGTTAAGGAAGAGCACTACTTCCAAGAATACTCTGTGAGCGTTGACTTCTGCGAGCTTTTCCAGTTATACAATCTTCGGGCCCTCGACAAATCTATCATCAGTTGCTATTGTCTGTAAGTGATTTATTTATATAATTTGAGAAGTCTTTAGCTCAGCTCCTTGATTATCTGCAAATTATAATCTTTTGTGCGCTATGTTATGCAGATTGAAGATGCTCGAATGCAAAAGGGATGAAATCAAGGACATTGGGTTCATTGACCCGGACACAATGCATGTCAAGACCATAGAAGAACCCCTCTATAACAGGGATACACCGGAGACTTTGCTAAGGTTTTTGAAGCGACAACGTGACAAAAAGACAATACTTTGGCCTTACAACTTCCAGTGAGTGTTACTCTCTTATAACACATTCTATTTTGCTCACTTATATATATGACACTACATATTTAAACGTGCGCGGGTTTCACTTTATTCTTATCGTCATTAAAATGTACGAAGGAGAAGTTGAAGTCTTTGACTCACTAACCAAAGAGGCCTATACTATACAAGTCTTGTTTTCTTATGCTCAAAAGGTAATTCAAATTCTTATCGGTTTTTTGTTAGTTTCCTGATATCAACCGATTGATAACTCTTTTGTGCATTTTCTTTTGTCGGGCGCGTATGGGAAACTTTCATCAAGGAAGATCAGTCCCATGATTGGAAACCGAAGCTGATATGGCGTGCGAACAAAGTAAGTAGTACTACCTAGGTCCACACACCTTTATCATACTTCATTATTGTTTGGCTGAATTATATTCTTGTACAGAAATGCGCAAACAACCACCGGGGACTAATCTATGTGGATACTACGTTTGCGAGTACATCCACAGAATGTCGAGAGAGCGAATAATGAAAGAAATAGAGAGGTACGAAAATAATATTCACAAATTTATTTTCTTACCATAAGTTGTGCTGAGTTTCAGTAATAATTGTTTGATTTGTGATTTGATATAACACACATAGCTCATGTATTCATCTTATTCTTTTACAGTTGAGAAGAAAGCGGGAGAAGATCGGAATCGAGGAACGCTTCAAAGCAATCGGCGAGGAATTGGCGGGATTTTTCCTTCGGAAGTCATACCACCATCCGGAGAGTACCACTATGCATAAAGATCTTCTCCAGCTCCTCGATTGCTTTGTGTGTATATATAGTTTGACTGGGGTACCACTATGGTACATGTGTGTAATAGATCGATCTTCATGCATGTACTATGGTGCATCGACTTGATTTGCATCGGAGAGTACTACTTATGCAATTACATGTGTGTTATATTATATGCACCAACTTTATATGCATCACTTTGATCTTCATGTACTACGTAAACCCAAATGCATTTCCGGTGCATCGACGCGATATGAAACGCTCCGATACCCCTAAACCCCTGCAGAAACCCTAAACCCTGAATTCTCTGCCGCGGCAGAGATTCATGATTTTTTCCTGCCGCGGTAGCCAACCTTTGCAGTGGTTTGTAGTACAAACCGTACGAAAGGTCCATCGCCGTGCGCTCTCCGGCGCCACGTGAGGCCCATCTATACCGGTTCGTAGAACGCACGAACAGGTATGCGCTTATACCGTACATCTTGTAAATTGCAAATGGCCCTCTGGAACCGGTATTGATAAGCGTTTTTCCACTAGCGTATGTTTGTTTACCAGTTCATGTCCCGATCGATCTGCCTAACTTTAGTCCATTAGAGTTTCTTTTCCTGGCGGGGCCCCGATTTTATTTTGCAGGGTCGTCGCAGTAGAGCTACCGCATCGAGTACCACCTAGCTAGGTGCCGCACATTATTTGGAAACTGTCGCCACGTAGCACTCACCGCACTAACCGCAGCACATGACTTGGCGCTTTTTTCCCCCAGAAATTACATGACTTAATTACATAGAGTACATGAGAAAGAAAAATACTGTACCAGATTGTTGCTAACTTGGGTTAAGAGTTACACTGTATACCCATAGTTTTTATAGGAAACTAGGTAGGCAAAATCCTTACGCGTGAAAGAAACGAAAGGAGGAAAGTGAGTGAACGTAGCTTTCTAGGGGAAAAGCATGTGCGTCTACTGTGTTTGCGTGTATCTCAGGTGTCAGATGGTGAGATGGATACAGTATTACAGTACCGCAACTATCAACGGCATATTGAGAGCGCATCGTTTATACACTACAAGCTCAATTAAGCATGTGACTTTATCTTGTTGTGGTTGTGCAACTTCTGTACAATCACCTTCATGCTCTACCTCTCTCAAGAAAAATTAAGTCCTCTAGTTTAGTTCTATTTAGAAAGAACAAAAAAAATTTAGGAAAACCAAAGGCAAGCTTTCTTGTAGGAAGTTAACACCCGGGATCAGTTTTGATTTTTCGGAATTGATGGGTTAACTTCCATCTTGCCAAAGGACATCTGCGCAAAATTTAACCCCCTAGTAATCCTGATCACCTGGTCGGTTTGGCAGGAGCGAAGCGCTCGAGTCTTTGATAGGTGCTCCAAACCCATCAATATCCTCATAGAGCAGATTAAGGCGGAAGCAAAACTTTGGTCGCTGGCAAGCAAGGGTCGTCTAAATTTACCGGGGGTTTAATTCAACTTTATCTTTGTCACTATATTACTAGCCTGCCTCCTTTTGAGGTCGTTGTACAAGCCCTTTTCTTTCTTTCTGCTGGTCGCTTCTTGTTGTAATTTGTGTAAAACTGTAGCCACTTTTTTGGCTTTCCTTATTCTAATATAATACATGCAAGGCTCTTGCATGGTTCGGAAAAAAGAAAGAATTGATGGGTTACCTTACTCATGCAGGACGGTCATGAGAAGCATGGCCCGCACGGAGCCACTGGCCACTGCTGACCCCCTCAGCTACCTTCCTCGGTTTGAGGTCCTCCACCTCCACATAGATGATCTCTTGCATGTCTCCTGGCCCTCGGCCCTCAAATGTATCCAGCCGGTTGCCGCTTCTGGGCGACGACCACGCCCGACTGACGTAAAGGAGAGAAATGAAAATAAAAGTGATATCTCAGTCAAATCGGCAGGACATGGGGGCAAAAGAGCGCCCATAAATATCGGCAACCACGTGTAATGAGAGTGTACAACGATAGGAATGACCAGAAGAGGGACATGACACCAAATTAGAAGGGTTAGATCGCATGAGAAAGGACACATGACGTTACGCTAACTCATAGAGTTAAGGCCACACATAGAAAACCTGTGGGACCGGAAAAAATAGAGGAAAGGAGAGGCACCAGTAGAGATGGCAATGGTTACCATAACCCGCCTACCCGTCGGGTAAAAAGCCAATATGAGTACGAGTATATGACAAAAAGTTACCCATGGGTATGTAAATTAAAAAATGGCATACCCATCGGGAATATAGGGTATGGGTATGGGATTATAGAACTCATACCCGCGTACCTATTTTGCTCGTCCAACATTTTATAAGTAGACCAATGTGATATTTTAACGTACTTAATTTTTCTCTGATCACACATTCACGTAGATAGTTTGAACCTCACGCTTCCCGAGCCCATAATTATTGGTAGGTTAGTGAGGATTAGACCATATTTAGGATCGCTTCACCTCCTGTCATTTGACTTCCTCGGTATCTTTACGTGATCACATCTTGGTGTTTTGCTATTTATGATCAAAGTGGATGTTTATGAGAATGTGTTGTTGTCTATAGTATGCTCTTGCTCGTAATTATGTGTGTTTGTAATGTGTTTTTTTTTTAAATTATGGTAACATGCTTTTATAAACTATGGTAACACCTGATTTTCACGCCAAAAAAGGAAACAAAAAGGAGGAAGTTCGGATCTATAGTAAAGATTTGTGGATTTAAAGTGGCAAAAATGCATATGTGGCATTGCTAATCAATCAGCAAAACCGGACAACTTTTATATAGGTTATAATTATATTTCTAAGAACATACCTATACAATGAAGAAATTAACACGACAAACTTGCTTGTTCAAGGATTAGTTCGACCAATTGCCCATTGGCATGTATTTCTTCTCCGTTCTAAACTAATTAATTTAACTTTGTCTATATATGCATATACCTAAATATTTTTAAGTGTTTAGATATAGACATATCTAGATAAAACAGCACCAATTACCTTGTTAGATAGGAAGTGAGAGTGGATAAACGGACAACGAGCCACTGTAACCTCCTTATTTTAAAAAATTCAAAAATCCTATTTAAAAAATCTGAAAAAGTCTTAGAGATAGCCAATGATCTTTACTACAAGCGTGTAAAATCTCTGTACGAACTAATTTATATTCTAGGCTACATTAAAAAACAAAATATAATTCTTTATATTATTAAAATGTGCACTATTCACTATGAAATTTGGCAGATTTTATCAATTATGTAGTCTAGAATAGAAAGTGGTTTGCGTTGAGATTTTGCACATTTATAGTACACATCATTGGTTATCACTAAATATTTTTTCAATTTAACTTTAGAATACAAATTATGAGTATTTTAAAATAAAAAGCTATACGTAGCTTGGCGTCTGTTTTAAATTTCCTATAATGATTGATGTCGTGCATGCAGTTAGGGTTCAGCTAGCGAGCACTTTTTATATGGCTTTGAACCGTGACTGCACATGACATTTCCTTCCATGCACATTGTATATGATGATGGATACTTTGAATAAGATTCGTGGCCCCGTCATCTGATTGGGAATCTCCAAGTGATTAAGGAAAGCTAACGGTACTTGTTGTAGCACTTTTTTTGCGGGTAGCCGAGTATGGATGCATGTGGACAGTATCCATTACCCGACATGGCTGGTTTTCTTTTAGTATTACTGTTACTGTCCCTGTCACTGTCAGGCTTGGTCGGGGTATAGTTCGTGTATTGGATTAAGTACCCACAACTAAAACTTACTTTAGAACTTGCAATAGTAATCATGAAATTTCCAACTTAAATCGTTTCTTATTTTCGGCTTGCATAGCAAATGGTCATGTTAGTATTTGACGAAATAAGTTCTAAAGCAGAGTATTTTTTAAAAGGTGTCTTTGGTTGGTGCAAATGAAACAAATGTACGAATTCAGGGCGAGTGGTGAGTGATAGAAGTAAGTACATTTGGTCTTCACAGATGACATAAAATGAGGTTTAGGTTAATGTTGAGATTCCTATGGAATGGAGGGTATATCAACACGTTGCATAGGAATTTGATGACCTCAATCCTATGACTCAAACGAGTTCATAGGTTTTTTTCAAATGGCTTAAAATCCTCCAAAATTATTATGAAATTTCTCCAATTCAAAGAGACCCTAAGATGTATTCGGCCAGGATCATTTTTTCTAGATTGGTGGGGAGCATGCTAACACTGGGACTCACTAATATAGTGAGCAAATTGACGCTGACCAGAGCCTCTTTCTGCATGTTCTAACTTATCTACTAGCTTTGCAAAAGATGTGATGTTGAATCGTTGCATGAGCTATCTATTTTCCATAACTTCCTAATTTTGAATTTAAATTGAATTGTTATATGAACTATATTATTTATATGTTTGATTTTTTAATTAGTTTGTGTGTTAATAGTTACTATGCAATATAGTTGTTTCATTTTGTAAGTTTGTACAATTCGATGCAAAAATAGACAAAAATAAAAGATAAACAGAGTCGGCCAGTTGGGGGTGACACTCTGGGCAACCCCTCCACGGTAGGGTTATGTGTCTTCATGTCCCTAAACTAAACACAATTTGATCCAATCTAGACGCATATCATTGAATTTGGTAACAACATCTTCTTTCATCATTTGGTGGATGATGAACTCATCGTCGCTATCCAAGGGCTACCAAATCAAAGTATGAAACAATCAAACAATGAAACATTCAATCAACATTTTCCACAAAAGATTTAGAAGAAATACTTATTCAGTCAAATGGCAACCCATCCTCTTCTTTCCTCTCTGCCTGCTATGCTGCCAATTTTTTTCCTTCTCTTTTGGAGCATTTTTCACACTGTTTTTTGGTAGAAAATATCGGATTTTGGAATTTTTTCTACTACAGTTCCATTTTTTACTATACACAATACTTCTACTACTCTTAGTTCGGAAGATAAGTTTGTGCATAATTTTATCTAGACCAAACGAGAGTGCATTTTCAGAACCCGGCGGCATGTGAACTCGTCGGAACTCCAAATTCTATTGGTCCACGTTAGAAGTAGGCCCAATCTGGTGGCAGTGTATTTCTATTGTTAATTTGAGTATTGATTGATATGTACAGTAGATGGAGCCCATGGTGTATTAATTCTCTGCCCGTCTGCCGTGAGCATGTGACCCTCGTCCTCTCCCACCTACCTCTCTCTCACCGCCCACCCATGGAGCTCGGGACTGGCACATCTTTGGCTAGTACCTGCGCAACCACCACCCGGCCCTGCTCCATGCTCGCTCCGCCAGGCCAGGGGCAGCCTCGACGCGCTCGTCGGCCGCCTTCGAGGAACTTCCGCACGACTCCCAGGCCAAGGCCGACCGTGTCCCGCTGCATGTGGCCGCCGCAAGCACGCACGCCATGGCCGCCACGTCGTCGCCGCGCCATTTGCGAGCACGCCTGCGCGCGTCAGACACGGCGCCCCTCCCGGCGCGCCCGCCACGACCGCCATGGCCGCGCCTTTCACGAGCACGCCCGCGCTCTTCCGTCGCGCGGCCGCCGCGTCGTCGTCGTTGCGCCGTTCGCGAGCATTCCCGCGATGCACGCCATGGCCGCCGCGTCGTCGTCGTCGCTGCGCCGTTTGCGAGCACGCCCGCGCGCGTCCGCCACGTCAGCATCCGCCACGCCGCCCCTCCCGCGCGCTTCCGCCACGCAGGCACGTCCGCCACACCGGCGCACCCGCCACGGCCGTGGGAGGAGCCCTGCTGCCGCGGTCGGCGTCGCTGTGCCTCCGCGAGGTCCTCCTCGTGCTGCAGCGATTCAAGGCCGTTGTGGTCGACTGCGCCACGCACAGCCGCATGCGCCTGCTGCTGCAGTCCGACGAGGTCGCGGCCCGGGTGCGCGAGCTGCAGCACGACCTCGCCACTGTCCTCGACATCATCCCCGTCGCCGAGATCGGGCTCAACGACGACGTGGACGACCAGCTCGGGCTCACCGGCCGGTGGACTCCAAGCAGGCGGGTCTTGACGAAGTCGACGACGCCGCCGAGCCTCCCGCGTCGTCGCAGGATTTTCGCTGCCCCATCTCCCTCGACCTGATGCGCGACCAGGTGGTGTCCTACAGCGGGAAACATAGGACCGCGAGTCCATCACGCATTCACAGTTTATCACGCATTAACTGCGGGGCCACAGATGGTATTCTAGTTCGTATTCACAGTTTTGATTAAAACTAGGCTTGTTTCTCGGCTGGTCCACAAAGTACACAGACCAATAGGAGGCCGAGTTCTGGCCGGAGCAAATGCCCGCCGGTTCAACAGCGAGTTTTTCCTAGACCATTTCTGCAAAAATAAGTCTTACTATCATGTTGTTCCTTGGTTGGGTCGGAGATAATACCAACCTTGACCCGGTGACACGCTCTCTCTTGTCTATGAATGGATGAATATAAATAACGTACTAGTGTGGTGGAGTGTGTAGATTTGTGACTCTGCGGATGATACTTGTTTGTTTGCGTGTCAACTGTCGAGGAGGGTTGGGACAACGGATGGAATTGATCCCTGTCACCCTTGCTCATCTCATTACTTCCTACTGTACTTAAGCCAATTACTAACTGATAAATGCATATGCATGCATAGTTCTTATTTAAAAACTATATGTGTTTCTTTTCCTAGGTGTATTTGTTTCTTTCTACACGTTTGAAATCGTTCACTACGGGAAAGCAGGGCTTTGCCGTGCACCACTTTGCACGACAAAGACGCATGTACGCACGGCAACGGCTTTGCCGTGCGTGCACTCACGGCAAAGATTGCCCGGCAAAGTCCTCGACGGCAAAGCCATCTTCTGCCGTGCGCATCAAACTGCACGGCAAGCCTTTGCCGTGCGCTGCATCCATGCTGGTGCGTGAGCATCTCTGCCGTGCGCCACTTCTTTGCCGTGCGGCAGGGAGGCTGCCGTGCGCCCAGACATTGCCGTGCGCCACCATTCATTGCCGTGCGCCTGGTGCGCCCAGCCAGCGCCGAGCTTCACCTTTACGTGCGGCTAGCCTAGCACGCACGGAAAAGAGCCCCTACAGGCACGCCCCAGGCAGCTCCCAGGAGCACAGGCTTGCGCCACGTGGCACCTTTGCCGTGTGTATGCAGCAAAGTGACCAAAAGTCCTTTGCCGTGTGCATACACACGGCAAAGGCCCCTAGTTTTTTCATTTTTTTTGCTTTTTCATTAATCCCTGCATTTTAAAATTGCATTTCACATATATATATAACATATACACATATATATTCACCATAGCATCAACAACACCACAAATATATCGAGCACCATGCATACAATCCGTTACATAGAGTCCACATCGAGCACACATAGTTCATGCATAGCAATGTCCATTATTACAATCCATAACAAGTGCGAACAATCCATTAACACAGAGCGACAGGTACACGATAACCATTATCCTTGCAATATCCTCCGCTTCCGCCGGCCACTCATCGTCATTGCCTTGTGACATATCTATAAGGTGTATCCATGCTTACATTTGCATTTGCATATTGACACTTGAACAAGTACAAGTAGGGTTGGGCACAAGAGGACTCGCCGCGGTTCATGCTCCGGATGATGTTCATGTTGTTCACGGTGACAGGTGTCCCCGAGGTCTGAGTGGGCGGTGGCGGCATCCACGGTATGGAGTAAAAGGTGGAGGAGGCAGGAAGATGCCCCGTTGGAGAAGACGGAACCGTCTGGCTCATCGGCTGGCTCATGCTGCCTGGCTGGCTGGCGCATCATCTGGCTGGCTGGCATTTACATCTCTGTTGCATCATCATCAGCCTTCTGTAGCTAGCTGCAGTAGTCGAGAATCACCGCTCCATCTGCGCCCTTTAACCCTGGGCACTTTGCTCATCGTTGCCATCTCCTCCCTCGTTGTGTTGCCGCGATGTCATTAACATTTCAATGGAAACTCTTTAAAGGAAATGTAGAGGCAGATGAAGAACATACCGTGGCAGGCTCGACGACTAGATCCGAAGCCCGTGGTCGGGGCTCTACCTCAGGCTCGCCGCTCTTACGACCACGACGGATCTAGCGGAGAGGACAGTCGCTGGGTCGACGCACCAAGCCATTGGCGGCCATGCTTCAAGCCTTCTCCCACAAGCACCGCAACCACCTCGAAGTCAAGAAGTCCTCGACCTCTGGGTTGGCGTCCTCGCCGCTCACTTCTGCTGAACTTGGAGACATACGCGTACACTTGGGTCTCGGTTAGTTAACACACGGACCCGATCTCGGGTTCGGGGCGATATTCCTTTGCTTCATCTTCTTTTAGCACGGCAAAGACGTTAGGCTTCGCTCCTATCACTGACTTCCTGCAAAAGAGAACATGTAATTGAGTGAAGTGGCACACCCTTGCAGAGTTAACAAATATATAACATGAATTCAAGGAATGAAGGAACCATTAATTTTCTCACCTCGTTCTGCTTTGGTGAAGAGAGATGAGGATCTTGCCTTGGATATCACGATCCACCTCGCATCTCTGCCGCTTCTTCTTGCCCTCCTCGTCCTTCTTGAGGTACTGGGGGCATGTCCACCACATGAGCATCGCAAGAAAGCACCTCTCGTCGTTGCCGACGTACTTAGGAGGGTTCTACATGCACAAGATAAACCCATTATGGTAAAATAAATTACATGGCGATAAAGAAATCAATAACATAAATGCAATCTGCATGTCTTTGCCACGGTATATTGTCGCCCGAGGCGTCCTCCTTGGTCATGTGGGCCAGCGATCGGCGTGCCGATAAGCGACGCATTGAACACGTGCCTCGTAGTGCATACCGGTCACCCTCTTCCTTGCAGGCGGTGTAGGACATCGCCATGCACGCATTCTCCTTGCCCTCGGCCCTCTTGAAGTATTTATGCAACCATGCACAT
The DNA here is from genome assembly GCA_030979885.1 of Lolium multiflorum. Classification (NCBI taxonomy): domain Eukaryota; kingdom Viridiplantae; phylum Streptophyta; class Magnoliopsida; order Poales; family Poaceae; genus Lolium; species Lolium multiflorum. The sequence goes on from CM061750.1 coordinate 425,710,901, forward strand.
AGGTAAAACAAGGGGAATTATGCAATTATTGTGAACCAAGGAGAGTGTATGAATGGTAAGAAGTCAAAAGTCACGTGCCCGGGAATTTGCTTAACAACCAAATCCCAGCTCTGGTGCTGTGACAGGATCTTATGTGGTGTCAGTCAGCCCGCCCTCAGCTCTTGTCATGACCACCAGGTAGGAGATTGACTGTCCCGGGGAAATACCTTCTAAGTAGGCCCCAGGATGTTCGAGTACCCATGTGGCGGTCTCTGCGACGGGTCTTCAAACTTGAGCGAGGTGCACCATGAAACGACAACATCAATATGTATGTGATAATAATTTTGATAATGACAAAATTGCGATAACGAAATGCCAAAAATTAACATTTACCTCCTTCCATAGGGCTCTAGAACAACATGCCTGTAGCGCCAGTGCTTCAGCGCGGGGAGCTGTGTTATCCCACGCCGATATGGCCTCCTATCACGTGGCCTCAGCCTCTCCACAGCTGGAACGTACTGATAATCCGCCGGCGCTTGCCAAACTAGGTTTGGATCAGGATCGAACGGTAAGTTCCCCAACCCCTCTCTTCTCAATCCCCTCCTCCTCCTGGTCCTCCCCACCCCTCTCCTCCTGGTCCTCCCCACACCCCCTCCTCCTCCTGGTCCTCCCCCGCCCCCGTGGTGCTCCTGTCCTCGCTCCTCATCATCATCGAGGAGCTGCCCGGGAGGGGCTAGGACTAGGAGTGAGTACCCGCGTCGGATTCTTCCTACGCGGCCGCCCTGTGGGAGCGACATGAGGGGGGCTAGGAGGGGGGTAGTAGCTCGGCCCCGCCTCGAAGTCCCTACACCTACCAAGTCCTTGAGCTTCTTTTTAAGACCGCCACCCTTTTTTTGGCGGCATGCTTCAATCACATAAACACAAATGAAGAGAGTGGTTTATTAGTATACAATGTAAACATATGAATAAATATTAGTGAAATCAACAGAAATATAAGTAGATGAACATTAATGAAAGCAACAATATGCAAAAGGATGAACATTAATTAGTGGAAACAACAAATATAGCTAGCATAGAGTTCTCTCAAACATAGCACGGAGTTCTTACAAATAACCTAACTAGACAAACTATTACACAGAGTTATTACAAATAGGCTAGTGATGTCTACTCACTTCTTTTCACATGTAGACATTTGGGTCTCAAGACGAGGTTTGTAGAGGCAATGACAAGGATTTTCCCTTAAGTGGATCACCCAAGGTTTATCGGACTCGGGGAGGAAGAGGTCAGAAAATATCCCTCTCAAGCAACCCTGCAATCACGATACAAGAGAGAGTCTCTTGTGTCCCCAACACACCTAATACACTTGTCGGATGTATAGGTGCTAGTTTTGTGAAGAGATAGTGAAATACAAGCGGTATGGATGTATATGAATGGTAATAGCAATCTGAATAAAACATGGCAGCAGGTAAACATACAGCAGAGCATAAAACAGTAAACAAGCGATGTTTGAAACAAGGCCTAGGGATCATACTTTCACTAGTGGACACTCTCAACATTGATCGCATAAATAAATAATAGCTTCTCTCATTTGTGCTACATACACTCTTGCTTGATTGACAAACACCATTCGTTGTGTGGGGCTACAAAGAGCTCCCTCAAGCTGGAGTTAGCAAGCGCCACAACATTTAAACATTCATATTTAAGTAACCTTAGAGCATAACAGATCTTTGCAAAATAAACCAGAGTACTAACATAGCATACACACTTACATCACCATTACACTATGAAGGGGGGAATAAATCACATCAATACTATCATAATGATAATCAACTCCATAACCTACAAGTTATGATCATAATCTAAGACAAGAACCACACGATGCACAAACTGTCACCTACATCATGAAAGAAGAATAGACTACTTTAATAACATCACATGAGTAACTATATAAACTAGTAGCGATACAAAGCTCATCATGTGGATCTCATCATGTAGGGCAGCTCATGAGATCATTGCATTGGACATGGAGGAGAGATTAACCACATAGCTACCGGTATGGCCCCGCCTCGATGGATAACTACTCCCTCATCATGGGAGGCAGCGGCGCGATGGCGATAGAGATGGCGGTGGTGTCGATGGGCTGCTCGAGCACTTCCCCTCCGGCGAGTGCCGAGCAGACTCACGTCCCCCGAGATCTTGGCTTCGCGATGGCGCGGCTCTGGAACTTTTCTCGTTTCGTGGCTTATTCGTATAGGGTTTTCGCGACGGGCTTTATATCGGCGAAAGGGCAGCCTCGGAGGGGCACCGGGGTGCCCTCACCACCGAGTGGCGCGGCCGGGCAGGCCCGCGGGTGGTGTGGGGCCTGGCCCATCTGCAGCCCCTCTTCGGTGATGCGGAAAGCTTCCGGGAATTAAGATGCTGGGCGTTGATTTCGTCGGTCAGAATATTTCCTTACTAGGATTTCGAAACCAAAAACAGCAACTGGCCTCCCGGCATCTCGTCAATAGGTTAGTTCCGGAAAATGCATCAAAAAACGATATAAAGTGTGAACAAAACATGTAGGTATTGTCATAAAACAAGCATGGGATATAAATTAAGATACGTTGGAGACGTATCGGCATCCTGACTTAGTTCCTACTAAGCCTCAGTGGAGTACTTGATAACACCAATAATTTCTGAAGTGACATGCTACCATCATAATCTTGATCAACATTATTGTAAAGCATATGACATGAATGGAGTGATTCAAAGCAATGATCTATAGTTTACTAACAAATAAAATTAACATATAGCAAAACTTTTCATGGATAGTACTTTCGAGACAAGCATAAAGTCTTGCATAGGATTAACTCATAAAGCAATAAATTCAAAGTAAAAGGCATCGAAGCAACACAAAGAGGAAGATATAAGTTTCAGCAGTTGCTTTCAACTTTCCCAACATGCATATCTCATGGATAATTGTCAACATAGAGTAACCATGATGAATGCAAATAAGCAAGTATGTAAGAATCAATGCACGGTTGACCACAAGTGTTTCTTCTAAGATGGAAGGAAGTAAGCCAGCTCTCAACATAAAGTAAAGATAGGCCCTTCGAAGCAGCGATTAAATCATGTGCTAGAGCTTTTCAAGTTTTGAAATCATATAGAATCATAAAAGTAAAATTTTGAGAGTGTTTGTTGTTGTCAACGAATGGTAATAGACCTCTAACTACCTTGTATGGACTTTCAAGCGGCTCTCATGAAGGGCGTTATCTCTACCGGCAAGGTAGATCCTCCCTCTTCTCTTTTGTTTACATGTACTTTAGTTTTTATTTATTAGATGACACTCCACCCAACCTTTTCTTGCACAAGCCATGGCTACCGAGGTCCTCGGGTGCCTTCCAACATTCACATACCATGGAGAAGTGTCTATTTGCAAATTTAAGTTACTTACTGATAGATGGCAAAACATGTGAAGAAAATTATTAATGCAAGTTAATTAATTGGGGTTGGGAACCCCATTATAACTCTTTTTGCAAATTATTGGATAAGCGGATGAAGCCACTAGTCCATTGTGAAGGTGTTTGTCAAAAAGTAAATGACAAGATTGAAAGATAAAACACCACATACTTCCTCATGAGCTATAAAACATTGACACAAATAAGAGATAATAGCTTTTGAATTATTTAAAGGTAGCACATAAGTAATTTACTTTGGAATGGCTGAAAAAATACCACATAGTAGGTAGATATGGTGGACACAAATGGCAGGGGTTTTGGCTCAAGGTGTTTGGATGCACGAAAAGCATTTCCTCTCAGTACAGAGCTTTGGCTAGCAAGGTTGTTTGAAGCTAACACAAGTATAAACCGGTCGACAAAACTTACATAAGAACATATTGCAAGCATTATAAGACTCTACTGCTTGTCTTCCTTGTTGTAAGGGATCTCTTCACAAGAAAATATCTAGACCTTAGAAAGATCATGGAAACCAAATTTCAACAAGCTCTACGGTGGTTCTCCACTACTAGATTTAACTACATGATGCAAGAGCTTAAACATGATAGGAGCTCAAAACAATTTCCAAGTATCAAGTTATTCAAAACCATATAACAGCATTTTACGATTCCAACCAAATAGCAACAAGTGGAAGCGATCAACTTTTCGCCCTTGAACATTAAAAGCATAAACGAAGAACACTGTGTTTCATATGAAAAAGCGGACGTGTCTCTCTCCCACACAAGGATGAACTTATTAGAACATAAACCAATAAAAGCACACAGACGCTCAAGTAAAGTACATAAGATGTGGCCAGATAAAAATATAGTTTCACTAGAAGAAACGATAAGTTGATGAAGAAGTGGATGCCCAGGCATCCCCAAGATGCTTGAGTCTTTTCTTGAAATATGCGAGGGATGAACCAGGGCATCCCAGCAAACTTTCACTCTTCTGATCATATATCATCCTCCTCTCTTGACCCTTGAAAACTTCTGCACCAAACTTCAAGCAAACTCATTAGAGGGTTAGTGCATAATAAAAATTCCCATGTCAGGGGTGGCACAATCATTCTTAACACTCAGGACATTGCACAAAACTTCTGAAAGTTAATGGAACAAAGAAACCCATTCAACAAAGCAAAAGCGACAATGCGAAATAAAAGGCGGGATCTGTCAATCAAAACAGAGCAATCCGTAAAGACGAATTTTGCAGAGACACTTAACTTGCTCAAATGGAAAAACTAAAAACTAACGAGAAGTTGCGTACATATACGAGGATCAGACACGTAAATTTGCAGATTTTTCACCGAGTTACCTACGAGACTTAATTAGTGAGCCGGCAAATTTGTTTACTGCGATAATCAAATCTAGCATCAACTTTACTATAGAGACTTTACTTGGCACTGATACGTCTCGGAGGACACTCGGTAGTAAACAAATTCCAAGACTCAAATATAAAACAAAAAGTGTTGTAGTAAAATAAAGACATGGGTTATACTCCCAAGAAGTTTTTCTTTATAGTCATTAAGATGGGCTCGGCAATTTTAATGATGATGCTCTCATAAGGATGAGAGTTGAAGCAAAAAGAAAACATCAAGAGCGAATTCAAAACACATTTAAGCCTAACCCACTTCCTATGAAAAGGAATCTTGTACACAAATAAATTCATGAAGAACAAAGTGGCAAGAAGCATAGAAAAACAACACAAGCATTTTCAAGATTCTCAACATAAGGGAAACTTAATATTATTAAGATAACATAACCATGTTTCCCTCTCATAATAACTTTCAGAGTAGCATCGTGAACAAACTCAACAATATAACTATCATAAAGCATTCTTGTCATGAGCCACATGCATAAAGTTATTCCGCATAAGCATAATCAATTTTATTAGTTGTAGTGGGAGCAAATTCAACAAGTGACTATCATTATTATTCTCATCAAGTACTTAGGAGGCATAGTATAAATCATAATAAAATTTTACTCTCCATATTAAACGGCATAAGACCATATCATTGTAATCATCATAAATAGGAGGCAAAGTATTATCAAAGAAAATTTTCTCCTCAATGCTTGGAGGACTAAAAATGTCATGCTCATCAAAACCAGCTTCCCCAAGCTTAGAATTTTCCATATCATTAGCAACAATGGTGTTCAAAGCGTTCATACTAATATCATTGCTACTAGCATGCAAATAAGATTCCATGAGTTTTTTTAATTTTCGCAGCAAACAATCCATGTCTTAACTCAGGAAATAGAATAAAAAGCTCAGCTGTTGCTTTCCATTATGCCTAACTAGTGTAAATAAAAATAAGAAACAAAAGATGCAATTGCGGGATCTAAGGAAATAGCTTCGAGCACACACACACAATATAATAAATAACTTAGTAGTCGGAGGATGTGAATACATTTTACCTCACCGGCAGCGGCGCGAAAATAGCTTGATGTCTACTCACGCTTCTTTCCTGTAGACAGTGTTGTTAGGCCTCCAAGAAGCAGAGGTTTGTAGAAACGAAGGAAAGTTTTCCCTTAAGTGGATCACCCAAAGGTTTATCAAACTCGGGAGGAAGAGAGGTCAAGAATGTCCCTCTCAAGCAACCTGCAATCACGATACAAGAGGTCTTTTGTGTCCCCGACACACCTAATACACTTGTAGGATTTATGGGTGCACTAGTTCGTGAAGATAGTAGAAATACAAGCGAGTATGGATGCCATGCTGAATGAAGTATACTTAATCTGGATAAATATGCGAGTAAACATGCATGCAGTAAATAAACGGAGAGTCGATGTTTGGAAACAAGGCCTAGGGATCATGCTCTACTAGAGGACACTCTCAACATTGATGTCGCATAATAAATAGCTTCTCTCATTTGTGCTACATACACTCTTTTGTTGGATGACAAACACCATTCGTTGGGTAGGGCTACAAGAGCTCCCTCAAGCCGGAGTAAACAAGCGCCACAACATTCAGCATTCATATTAAGTAACCTTAGAGCATAATAGATCTTTGCAAAAATAAACCGAGTACTAACATAGATCTTTGCAAAATAAAGCAAGTACTAACATAGCATACACATTGTCACCATTACACTATGAAGGAGAATAGATCACATCAATACTAATAATAGCGATAATCAACTCCATAACCTACAAGAGATTATGATCATGATACGACAAGAACCACACGATGCACACTGTCACCCATTACACCATGCGGGAGGAATAGACTACTTTAATAACATCACATAGATAAATAAACTAAGCCAGCGATACAAAGCTCATATATGGATCTCAATCATGTAGAGCAGCTCCATGAGATCATTGTATTGAAATGCATGGGAGAGAGATGGTACAACCCCTTAGCCTCGATGGAGAACTATTCCCTCCTGGGAGACGACGCGGTGATGAAGATGGCGGTGGTTGTAGGGATGAGGCCTTGGGGGCACTTCCCCGTCCGTGACGTGCCCTGCGATGGCGTGTAACTCTACCGATTCGTTGGAACCCCAAGGAAGGTATGATCATGATAACAAGTTTTCCCTCGGAAAACCAGGTTTAATCGAACCGTGGGAGCCAGAAGCTGCGTTGAAGGTTGATGGTCGCGAAATGTGATGCGGCGCAACACCGAGGATTCGGCGCCAACGGAACTGCTGCTTATTAAAAGTACTTTGCTAGAAAGCAGTGGGAGTTGTCAATCTCACCCAAACCTGGCTGTAACAAAGGATTAAGCAGTCTCAGTGGAGATGTTTGCAAAGTCTTAACTTTAGTGCGATGGGTGTATGCTATGTAAAGAATAGGACCGGGGGTCCCACCGGTTCACTAAGAGGTGTCTCTCCCCTCAGATAAAAGCATGTTGGGTGAACAAATTACGGAGTCGGGCAATTGACAAATAGAAAGGCATAACAATGCATATACATGATATGATAAATATAGTGAGATTTAATTGGGCATTACGACAAAGTACATAGACCTCCATCCAACTGCATCTATGCCTAAAAAGTCCACCTTCGGGTTATCATCCGAACCCCCTCCAGTATTAAGTTGCAAAGCAACAAACAATTGCATTAAGTATGGTGCGTAATGTAATCAATAACTACATCCTTAGACATAGCATCAATGTTTTTATCCCTAGTGGCAACAGCACATCCACAACGCTTTAGAACTTTGTCAGCATCCCAGATTCAATGGAGGTGTGAACCCACTATCGAGCATAAATACCCTCTTGGAGTTAAGAGTAAAAACTGGGCCAGGGCTCTACTTGTAACGGAGAGCATGCAAGATCATAAACAGCACATGAACAATAGATTGATAATCACCATAATCATAGTACTCTCTATCCATCGGATCCAGAGCCAAACACAACATATAGAATTACATATAGATGATCTTGATCATGTTAGGCAGCTCACAAGATCCAGCAATGAAGCACAACAAGGAGAAGACGACCATCTAGCTGCGCTATGGACCCATAGTCGAGGGGTGGACTTCGCACTCATCACTCCGGAGGCGACCATGGCGGTGCAGGGAGGTCCTCCGGGAGATGAATCCACTCTCCGGTAGGGTGCCGTCTCCTGAATCCCCAGAGATGGGATTCGCGGCGACGACGTCTCTTGTAGGTTTTCCGTATCGTGGCTCTCGATGCGGGGGTTCGCAGCTGACTTTAAATGGCGGAGAGATCAACGCGGGAGACACGAGGGCCCGGGGAGTAGGTATTTGACGGCCGGGAGCTTTGGGCCTTGGCAAGCCACCCTTCTGGTAGCCTCGTGGCTTCCATGATTATCTTAGGTCTTACGGAAGCTACGTGCAAAAATAGGACCACAAAGGCCCGAAAGTTTAGGTCAATTCCGAAATATTTCTTTACTGGATTTACCGAAACCAAAAGCAACGACAAGCGGCTCTTCGGCATCTTGTTAATAGGTTAGTTCCGGGGAAAAATGCATAAATATGACATATAATGTGCATAAAACATAGGTATCATCAATAAAGTAGCATGGAACATAAGAAATTATCGATCGTTGAGACATCAGCATCCCCCAAACTTAGTTACGCTTTCGTCCCGAGGCAGGAGTAAGCGATAACAAAGATAATTTCTGATGACATGCCATCATAATCTTGATCATACTATTTGTAAACATATGTAATGAATGCAGCGATCAACAACAATAAGTGATGACATGAGTAAACAAATGAATCATAAAGCAAGACTTTTCATGAATAGTGCACTTCCAAGACAAGCATCAATAAGTCTTGCACAGAGGTTAACTCATAAAGCAATAAATCAAAGTAAAGTGTTGAAGCAACACAAAGGAAGATTAAGTTTCAGTTGTTGCTTTCAACTTGTAACATTTATATCTCATGGATATTGTCAACATAAAGTAATATAACAAGTGCAATATACAAGTATGCAGGAATCAATGCACAGTTCACACAAGTGTTTCTTCTTAAGGTGGAAGGAGATAGGTAAAGTACCGACTCAACAATAAAAGTAAAAGATAGTCCTTCAATGAGGAAAGCATCGATTGTTGTATTTGTGCTAGAGCTTTTATTTTGAAAACAGGAAACAATTTTGTCAACGGTAGTAATAAAGCATATGAGTTATGAAAATTATATCTTACTTACAAGTTGCAAGCCTCACGCATAGTATACTAATAGTGCCCGCACCTCGTCTACTTAGCTTGGACTACGGATCTTCGCATGCCATGTTTCAACCAAGTGTCTAAAGGGGTACCTCCATGCCACGCTGTACAAAGGTCTAAGGAGAATGCTTTCGCATTTCGGATTTCTCGCTTTTGATTATTCTCAACTTAGACATCCATACCGGGACAACATGGACAGAGATAATGGACTCCTCTTAAATGCATAAGCATGTAACAAAGTTTATTATTCTCATATGAGATTGAGGATATATGTCCAAAACTGAAACTTCCACCCAAGGTTCATGGCTTTAGTTAGCGGCCCAATGTTCTTCTCTAACAATTTTGCATGCTCCAACCACTAAGATGATAGACCTTGGACAAGACGGACATGCATAGCAAACTCACATGATATTTAACAATAGTTGATGGCGTTCCCGAGAAGCATGGTTATCCACAACAAGCAACTCAATAAAATATAAAGTGCATAAATACATATCAATACTTCGATAGTTTTTAAGGCTATTTTGTCCCATGAGCTATATTGCATAGGTGGATGATGGACATAAAGGTAGCACTCAAGCAATTTACTTTGGAATGAGGAAATACCATGTAGTAGGTAGGTATGGTGGACACAAATGGCATAGTAGTTGGCTCAGGATTTTGGATGCATAAAGTATTCCCTCTAAATCTGAGTTTAGGCTAGCAAGTTATTTGAAGCAAACTCAAGGATGAACAAGTGCAACAAAACTCACATAAAAGACATATTGTAAACATTATAAAACTCCATACCGTCTTCTTCCTTTTTGTTCAAACTCAATACTAGATATTATCTAGACCTTAGAGAAACCAAATATCCAAATCAAATTTTAGCAAGCTCTATGTATTTCTTCATTAATGGGTGCAAAGCATATGATGCAAGAGCTTAAACATGAGCACAACAATTGCCAAGTATCACATTATCCAAGACGGTTTAAGAATTACTACATGAAGCATTTTCCAATTCCAACCATATAACAATTTAGCGAAGAGAAACTTAGCCATGAACATTATGAGTAAATCCCTAAGGACACATGTGTCCATATGCAACAGCGGAGCGTGTCTCTCCACAAAGTGAATGCTAGGATCCATCTTATTCAAACAAAAACAAAAACAAAAACAAACCCAACGCTCCAAGTAAGAACACAAGATGTGATTGAATAAGAATATAGTTTCGGGGGAGACTTTGATGATGTTGTCGATGAAGAAGGGGATGCCAGGCATCCCAAGCAGGCAGCAGTTTCTTAAAATATGCAGAGGTGAACCACGGGGGCATCCCCAAGCTTAAGAACTTTCACTCCTCTTGATCATAGTATATCATACTCTCCCTCTCTTGACCCTTGAAAACTTCATGCACCAAACTTCAAGCAAACTCATTAGAGGGTTAGTGCCAAATCAATAATTCGCACATTCAGAGGTGACACAATCATTATTTTCACTTCTGGACAGCTGCATAATGCTACTGGACATTAGTGGATCAAAGAAATAAATCCAACATAGCAAAAAGAGGCAATGCGACATAAAAGGCAGAATCTGTCAAAAACAGGACAGTCCGTAAAGAAGTTAAGGCAACAGACTTGCTCAAATGGAAAAACTCAAAACTAATGATTGCGTACATATCTGAGGATCACGCTCGTAAATTGGCAGATTTTTCAATTTCTACTGTATTATACCCCTGCGTGACAGATGACAAGTACTTTGTTTCTGCGCAGCAATCCAAATATAACATCAACGACATAAAAACTTTACTTTGTACAAAAACATGATAAGGAGAGGTTGCTACAGTAGTAAACAACTTCCAAGACTCAACAAAACAAAAAATTGCTGTAGGTAAAAACATGGGTTGTCTCCCATAAGCGCTTTTCTTTAACGCCTTTCGGCTAGGCGCAGAAAAAGTGCAAATCAAGTAACATCGAGAGTAGAAGCATCAACATCATTAATAGAGGTGTTGGGAGTTTTCTCAACCAAGCATAGTATATTTGATATATAAGTTTTAGCGTCTCCCTTTTCTTTTAGTCTTAGGCATGCTACTCTCATCGAACAAATTTTCGGGAACAAGCCAAGCATAGTTATCTTCTAGTGCATCATTCATAGCTAGGAGTTTACATGGTATTGGTGCTTTGATTTCCCCACCATCATTAATGTTATTAGTGTACCTTATTCTATCCATGTCCATTTTCAAGGAGACCAATAAAATTGGTATGAGAACCTAGCATATTAAATTTATAAAAACCTTTCTAGCCTCTCTTGCTAGACCACCAAATTCTCTAAGAAGGGTTTCTAAAACAAAATCTTTCTTTTCCCCTTCTTCCATATCACCAAGTGTAAGAAACATGTGTTGGATTATGGGATGAGATAACAATTTAGTTTCCAGCAATAGACTAAAATAAGCAGCAACAATTTACTCGGGTAAGTGCAAGATTCTTACAGTGTCTGTCTTAGTCTTGGTGATACTAACATGATTGAAAAATTCTTCTATATTATTTCTCCAACCTATGGACCCACGTCCTACGGGTATGTCTTTTGTGGTAAATTAAAGGAAACATGATGAAATAAATAAAAAGTAAACTAGGCAAACAAAGTAAAGACAAGTAGCTAATTTTTTGTGTTTTTGTCATAAGCAAAATAGTAAATAAAGCAAAACTAGCAACTAATTTTTTTGTGTTTTGTTTAGGTGCGGCAAACAAAGTAAGTAAATAAATAAGCAAGACAAAAACAAAGTAAAGAAGGGTGTGGAGACTCCCCTTGCAGCGTGTCTTGATCTCCCGACCTTGGCCTTGAAAAAACTTGATGGTGATGTAACTCACCGTTGCCCAGAACCCCAAAGAGGGAAAATTATAGTCATGATATGAGATTTCCTCGAAAGAAACCAAGGTTTAATCAGACAGTAGGAGCCAAGAAGCACGATGAAAGTTGATGGCAGCGAAATGTGATGCGGCGCAACACCGGGGATTCGGCGCCAACGTGGAACTGCACAACACAACCAAAGTACTTTGCCCCGGCCAAGCAGTGAGGTTGTCAATCTCAGAGCTTGCTGTAACAAAGGATTAAACGTATCAGTGGAAGATGTTTGCAAAGAAAACGGTAAACACAATTATGAGTAGATTGTATGCTATGTAAAGAATAGGACCGGGTCCACACTTCACTAAGGTGTCTCTCCCATAGATAAAAGCATGTTGGGTGAACAATTACAGTCGGACAATTGACAAATGAAAGGCATAACAATGCATATACCATGATATGATAAATATAGTGATTTAATTGGGCATTACGATAGAGTAGCCATCAAGCTGCATCTATGCCTAAAAAGTCACACTAAGTTATCATCCGAACCCCCTCCCGGTATTAAGTTGCAAAGCATGAGACAATTGCATTAAGTATGGTGCGTAATGTAATCCAATAACTACATCCTTAGACATAGCATCAATGTTTTATCCCTAAATGTAGCAACCACATCCACAACATAGAACTTTTTACATCCCAGCATCCCCAGAGATTCAATGGAGGCATGAACCCACTATCGAGCATAAATACTCCCTCTTGGAGTTAAAGGTAAAACTTGGCGAGCCTCTACTAATAGCAACGGAGAGCATTCCAAGATCATAAACAACACATGAACAATGGATTGACAATCACCATAATCATAGTACTCTATCCATCGGATCGACAAACTTCTTATAGCAAATTACAGATAGATGATCTTAGTCATGTTAGGCAGCTCACAAGATCCAACAATGAAGCACAACAAGAGAAAAGCGACCATCTAGCTACGCATGGACCCATGGTCGAGAGATTTGGACTTCTCCTCATCCTCAGGAGCGACCATGGCGTGTAGAGTCTGGGAGATGGACTCCTCTCGAGCGAGAGAATGCGGACGATCCTCAGGGAATCCCCAGAGATGGGATTCGCGGCGCGCGTCTACGTGGGTTTTCATGTCGTGGCTCTGGTGGGGGTTGCGACGGAAGCTTTGAAACAGGCGGAGGGGTCAGCGCGGGGCCACGGGGACGGGGGTGGGTCGGGCGCGGCCAGGGCTTGGGCGCGCCCGACCACCCTTACGGCCGCCTCGTGGCCCCCGACACGTTATCTCTTTGAGAAGTGTCTGGAGGCTTAAGATTGCAAAAATAGGACCACAGGCGAAAGTTTCGTCCAATTCAGAGGAACATATTTCTTTACTAGGATTTACGAAACCAAAAACAGACAACAAGTGGCTCTTCGGCATCTTGTTAATAGGTTAGTTCAGGAAAAATGCATAAATATGACATATAATGCATAAAACATGTAGGTATCATCAATAAAGTAGCATGGAACATAGGGAATTATCGATACGTTGGAATAGAGACTCCTGTCCCCCAGATCTTGGCTTCGCGATGGCGGCGGCTCAGGAACTTTTCTCGTACCGTGGCTTATTCGTATAGGATTTTGCGACGGAGACTTTTATAGGCGGGCAATGTCGGAGGGGCACTGGGGTGCCCCTCACCACAGTGGCGCGGCGAACTGGGCCGCGCCCAGGTGTGGTGTGGGCCCCCAGGGCCCATCTCTGGCCCTCTTCGGTGATCTGGAAGCTTACGGGAAAACTAAGACTTTGGGCGTTGATTTCGTCCGATTAGAGAATATTTCCTTACTAGGATTTACGAAACCAAAAACAGCATGAACCGGCACTTCGGCATCTCGTCAATCGGTAGTTCCGGAAAATGCATCAAAACGATATAAAGTGTGAACAAAACATGTAGAGTATTGTCATAAAACAAGCATGGAACATCGAAATTATAGATACATTGGAGACGTATAAGACTAGCCTCACAATTACTACTACATAGATCAGTAGCCTATGTCGCCATCCGTGATTGGACCGTGTGTCTCCTCATCGTCATCAGGCTCGGCGAACCAATAATCATCAATGAAACATGGAGGTGGTCCATCTGCATCGAGGTCAATCCCTGCTCTGAACGCCTCGAGCAAACTCAGGTCTTCCGGGGCCCAAATCCCACCAAATCTTGCATGTGGACCTATTCTATGTGTGAAAGTGTGGTGGAAGGTGTAATTGTGCAAAAGTAGCTCCCACAAATCCTAAACCCTAAACTACGGAGGCTTCGAGCCCTAAACCCCTAGACCCTAAACCATTAACTACACGTGAGAACCATGCATCATAAACCCTAGCCCTAACCCTAAACCCTAAACCTATACCTAACCATAAATACTTACCTTTAACCTAAACCCTATCCCTACACCCTAAACCCTAGCCCTAACCCTACACCTAACCCTAACCGATAGATCGAGGCACACCCTCGATCGTGTGATAATGGCTCTAGGTGCGGGTATAAGGGTCCCAATCTTGGTTCTCCATGTATATGTCCTAAACAAACCTAAAAGAATGAAAAGGTACATTGGTGCACCCTCGCGGAGAAATCCTAGGGGTAGAACCCGCCGAGACACACGTTAAAACTCTTTTTGGGGGGGAGGAGAAACGACACTTGGTGGAACCCACAAAATCTGCATGGACCTATGATATGTCAAAGTGGTGCAAGGTCTAGTAGTGCTAAGAAGTGGCTCCCCAAACCTAGCCCTAAAGCGGGGAGGCAGGCCTAAACCCTCTAAACCTAAACCTGTGCCATTGCCAGACAAAAGCCATCATAAACCCTAGACCTAACCCTAAACCCTAAACCTATACATAACCATAAATACTTACCTTTAACCTAAACCTAGCCCTACACCCTAAACCTAGCCCTAACCCTACACCTAACCCTAACCAGTAGATCAGGCGCACCCTCGATCGTGTGATAATCGCTCTAGGCTGCCCGTTATATGTGCCAAGGGTCCCAATCTTGGTTGTCCATGTGTATATGTCCTAAAAAAACCAAAAAGAATGAAAAGGTACATTGTTGCACCCTACGCGCGGAGAAATTTGCGGGGGTAAGACCCGCCGGGGCACACATACCGTTGTTTTTGGGGGAAGGAGGGGGGAACGACCCGTCGGAACAATGGAACCCCACCAAATCTTGCATGTGGACCTATGATATGTGTCAAGCTGTGGTGCAAGGTCTAATGGTGCAAAAGTAGCTCCCTAAAAAACCTAAACCTAAAGCCCAGGAAGCGGAGCCCTAGAACTCTAAACCCTAAACCATGGCAGGACTGCCAGAACCATGCATCATAAACCCTAGCCCCCTAACCCTAAACCCTAAACCTATACCTAACCATAAATACTTATCTTTAACCTAAGCCCCTAAACACCTAAACCTAGCCCTAACCCTACACCTAACTCTAACCAGTAGATCAGGCACACCTCGATCGTGTGATAATGGCTCGAGCTGCGGGTGTATGTGCCAAAGGGTCCCAATCTTGGTTGTCCATGTGTATATGTCCTAAACAAACCTAAAAGAATGAAAAAGTACTTTGGTGCACCCTCGCGCGGAGAAATCTAGGGGGGTAGACATTCCTCACCTTCGGGTGATAACACTTAACAGATTCCTGGACGTGTACGGTGAAGTGTCCCGCCGCGGGTATATCGTGGGCTAGACTGTGCCAAAGGGTGCCACACATGGTTTTCCATATGTCCATGGACTAAACAAACCTAAACCTATGAAAAGGTATATTGGTGGAACCTCGCACGGAGAAATCTAGGGGGGTAGACCATCCGGGGCCCACAGACAGCCGTTTTTTGGGGGGGGATGACCCCCGGAGCACCAGAATGCCACCAAAACTTGCAACTGGACCTAAAACCTAACCCTAAAAAACCTAAAAGAATGAAAAGTACATTGTGCACCCTCGCGCGGAGAAATCTACGGGGGTAGACCCGTCGTCCCACTGTTTTTGCGGGAAGGAGGGGACGACCGCCGGAGCACCAGAACCCTGATATATGTGGGGCGATGAACATGGAGAGTAATTTTGTATTGCACATTGTCTAATAAATAGTCATCAAAAAGAAAAACTAATTAACAAAATAAATATAAGTATTAGATGAAATAAAATAGTTAGAAAAACAAATAAAATGGTTGTTGGCGCACGGCAAAGAATGCAACGCGGCTTTGCCGTGCACTATTCCTGGCCGCACGGCAAAGGGAGCTTTACCGTGCACCTTTTCTTTGCCGTGCGGCGTGCAGGATCTTTGCCGTCCTGTCTTCTTTGTCGTGAGCTTCTGGAGGACTTTGCCGTGCGCTAGCGCGTTGCCGTGAGGCACTTCTAACTTTTCTGTGCCTCGATACTTTGCCGTGCGCCACCATAAAACTTTGCCGTGCTTTAGCTCTTTGCCGTGCGTCCCTCTCGCGCCGCACGGCAAAGAAATCTTTGCCGTGCAGTGCCTCACGGCAATGATAGGCTGCACGGCAGCGCCTGATTTTCCCGTAGTGGTTTTTACCATAAAGACATGGGAAGTTCCAAGCTTTTGTTTTTAGATGGAGCTTCCATGCAAGTGTCACTTTCATTTTCCTTTTGATTGTCCATTACAACATGTTACAATAATGACCGGTGGAACAAGACATATCCTTGGAGTCATAAATACATACAATAATTCATGGATATATGAGATGTAGAAAAAAAGGAAAATAAAAAAATAGGAGGGAATAAATAATGAGTGATGATAGGAAAGGGGCATGGGGAAAGGCTGTCATGAGAGATTAACTACATGCTACTTGAAAGTTGCTGTCCCCTACCCAAGAAGTCCATATTACCTTTATCAGATGTGATGGGGTGCTAATCTGGGGTGCCACAGCACGCCATTGAATTTGTCTGTAGCAGATTTTGTGCTTGCTCGTGTTTTTGAAATGGGCCATCTGTTCTGGCCTAATTTGGGCACCTTTTTGCCAAAAAAAATTACCAAAGAAAGTTGTATGAGTATTTTATTTATTTTCTGTACAAAATTCTCCCATAACTAGGTTAGTTAGTTCCATTGGTAGTATCGTAGTATCATGGTACCGTGAAAAAAGCAGTATACAACAAAAAAATGGAGAATTAGTACTAGTGCAAATGCTCAAAAGTCTTAGTGATGAAAATATATTCTAGAAAAGTGACCATTT